>CANUEZ040000168.1:1410000-2632500 GCA_948099385.1 Fasciola hepatica
GTAAAGCACATTATACCATCCACATAACACTTATAAAGCACACATTGTCTGACGAGCGACTGCAGTTCGTTATTCTCAATTTTCTGCATGAAAACATCGGCAAATAGTGGTCCCAAGGATGACCCCATTGGTACTCCGTCTTTTTGACGATAAATTTCGCCGCTGAATTTGAAATGCTCTTCACACGTGCATACAAAGAGGAATTGTTTCAGTTTGTCCACAGGAAGGCCTACCTCAGTGTTGTTTTCTTGAATATAGTCACATAAATAGCTAGTAGTTCCAGTGATCGGTGCGCTAGTGAACAACGAGGTGCCATCAAATGTAAACATTTGTTTCTCTCTCACGTTTATATTTCGGACACTGTCCACAAAATCGAAAGTGTCTCGTAAACTATGTTTTGCGATTGCAGCTCTCACTGGCTCAAATGAGCCAGTTAGCCACCTGGCTACTGTGTGATAGGGTGAGTTACACATGTCTAAAATGGATCTTAAAGGTACACCCTCCTTGTGGACTTTTGGTAAGCCGTACAGCCTGGGAATTATCGTCCCGGTTGGTCGTATCCGTTTGAATGTGATTGAATCTATGGTCTCTTTCTGCTTCTGTGATCGTAATCTCATGGAGTTAGAATTTCCTATCTGGATCGTTTTATCCTCATAATTGGAGGCTTTGATGAATTTGGACGTGCCACTCAATATTCCTTTCATCTTTTCTATATAGGTCAATTTATCAAGGATCACGACTCCTGCGCCTTTATCGGGTCTTGATCGAATAATATTTCCATTTGTCAGTAGATCGTTTAGACACCTTAAATGCTCCATGGTCGGTATGTTCTTTGTCGATTGCTTACTGTCCCGGTATTGGTAGCACCCGTTATTGAGAGTGGACTTCAGCTTCTCCATCTCTTGTGATGACGACGGGTCTAAGTCTGTGAGTTGAGCAAAAAGATTCTCAAATACACCTTCCATATCCATTCGTTTCCCTTCATTTCTAGGTCAGCAAAACTCAGGTCCTAGTGATAACACATCGAGCAACGTTTTATCCAAACTTATCGATCCTCTCGGAAGAGAATGCCTCGCTGGTGAACACTGTACAGATGGACGCCACATGAAGCTCATTTATTCCCTTTCTTTTTCACTGTATTTTGTCTAGTAGTCTGTATTGCAACATTGATTTATGCACTTTTAGTTACCAAGTTGTGTATGGATTTATTGTAGTTATTGTTGAATATACGGTAACGTGCGATCGATCGACTGATCTCTGATTTATGAATTGCACATACGTGAGTAGATCAATGCGCCCTTGCGCTCACACATACACATATACACACTGCAAGCCTACGTTGTAACCTTTTCGACAGGTCTTTTACTTGCGTATTGTCTAGCCTGGAATAAATCAATCTTCGACGAGTATATCAACTGTCCTTCGATATTGGTAGCAAGGAGTGTTTATTCACTCCTCGCGTACTGAATCGGGTGTTTGTTGATGACCTAACCCACGGATTGTCCGATTTTGTGAAACGAAGTTCTTCTACCCAATATCGTGTTATGTGAAATAACTGCACAGTTATCTAGTTGGCCTGCTTACCGAAACTGTTCGTTGATGAACGAGTTATACGACCAGCTGGTGACTACTGATATGACGGTTACTAAAAAAGATAATAGAACTAGAAACAGATTAAGGGTTCTCTCGATCGCTGATCAGTAGAAAATACTCCCCTGGTGTGACTGCACTTCACTTCTTTCCCAGAAGCATAGAGAAGCGATCAGCCACAACACGGTCACATGACTGAATAACCAGAAGTAACCTGATCTGAAAATGTGCGAGGTTGCCAAATTGTAGACCGAACGACTGATTAAAGAACATAGTCGGATTTTTTTTCGAGGACCAACCGAACTATGGAATATCCAATCATAGCAAAACCTCCACCAAATTTATTACTTCGCTCAGTTTATATCACCACGTAATGGTGCATATTTACGTTGCGTGTGAGACTTCTAGGATTATTCGTCATGCTCTCCAGATAACCAAGATTATGTGAGGCTGTGAAGTTTCAGAAATCGACACGAAATCAACTGAATAAACGAAAAATTTCGAATGACATTGCGACCTCATCTACTTTGAAGGCAGTTTTCATGAAGAATGCAGTTCAGCCCGACAGATTTACTGTTGAGGACCTAATTATTTTGTTCCAGTTTCGTATGAACCTTGGCCATTGCAAGAACAAGTCGGAAATTCCGCTCAAAAGAAACCGTAGGTGGTAGTCCATGATAGAAAGACCGCGGAGGGTCGCCGGTTCGATTCTGGTTCTCGGCGTCCGACTTTTCGATGTGAAAGTGCAAGTGGATATTCCTATACATACTAAAACAAGTGGCAAAAGTTTGGATAGATTTCATCATTCCTTTTTATTTTTGTTCTAAATATCCCACACAATTTTTCACTCCTCTTAAAAAATAGTATCTCATACTGACAAACATCAAATAATAAAGTTCGCGGAATGTACCCAGTTCTTTCGCAAACCTGAAGGGTGCGACATAGAAGGAGCTTGACTGAAATTAGTTTAAAAGTAGTGAATGTAGGCGAATCCTAACATCTTTCACGTGCAATCTATGAAATGCTACACAGAATCAAAATTCATTGTGCTCAGTTAAATGCGAATCTGTGCATTTACCTCACCCGCAATTCCGTACGCAGTGAGCTCAGTCAGATGGGCTGTGGGGTCACATGAGTTATTTGAATAATTAGAAAACAAATTAAATTCTATAACCGAAGTCATTTTAAGAGGTGTCTCGAACTTTCCAAACAGCTCATCATATGTCATTCATAGTTGGGTCTGTATGGAGGTTAGAAACAGATTTTGGTAAACCATAGAAAACATGAACCAAATTTAAACAAGAAACAAATTACTCGGGTGATCACAACGGAAGTAAACAGCTCATAAACATGTGCAGGACATAAAAGGCAGAAACACACTTTAAAGATTAAAAAAAGAATTTGTTCAATGAAGATATATTGAGGAAATAGGAGAGGGAAATCATGAAAGATCCGTGGATTGGGCCTGCATAAAGTGGACTTGATTTGAGAAATCTGTAGTCATTCTCGTATTCCATCAAACACGTGACACGAATAGAATAGCTCCCACTACTGCTATTAGGCCGATTGAAACAGCACTCACGAACAAGATGGTATTTGCTCGCATTTTCATGCTTTTCAACCTGTTTTGCATTTCTTTCCGATCATTCACACGTGGAAATGGGACATTAGGAATTGGTTTGTTCAAGAAACGACACAACGGTCCCCATCCGTCCTTCACTTCGAAGACTAGAAGTCGTTCGGCTGGTACCACACGTTTGACCTCTTCGATTCGATGTACAAAACCTCGGATCATTTGGTCATCATCAGTCAGATCCACGTTTCCACCGAGTGCAAGTCGCATAGACTGATCCGTCATGCGACCGAATCCGGGTGCAATGAGTATCATTTCTCTCAAGCGGTCAAACCATCGGGTTCCAAAAATGGGTACCTTAGGTCTCACGGTTTCTCGTATACTTTGAATCCATGTGTGTGGATTTCTGACTGTAAGTATTAGCTAAAACCGAGATAGGAGTGGAGAGAAGCATAGAGGGAGGTTGTCAGTTTGTGACTTGCATTTCAAGTAGCATGACTGGTCTGATAAATAAATTAGTAACAGTAAATGTGGTAGTTGTATATAAATGGTATTGCTTGCTGCATTCATGATGGCATTTTATTGATCGCGAACGGCAAAATACTGAAGACACCAGAAGAAACAATTGAAAATTTGACAGGTACCATACGTAGTGAATTTTCTTTGGCTGACTACATTACATGTCTGCACTGAATATGGTAAGGTTGATTTGCTTTACGCGGTTATGCACTACCATTTTCAGGTGTCAAAAGTAAATTTTTCCACTGTGATTTTCAACTATTTTACCTCTTATTTTCACACTTTGTCTTTTATTTATTTGTGAGAGGCGTGATTTTATTATTATGAAACAGCATCATTTTCATAAATCTTAGTGATATTCTATTATTATAATCAGTAAGTTTGAAAATATTTCAGTGTAATCGCTGCAGGTTTATTCGAATAATGGCTATTACACATATATATATATATATATATATATATATATATATATATCGTTTTCATTATCTTGAATTTAGCACTACCTACGATTGACGTCCGGGGAAGGATACGTACAATGAACTAATTAGAATTGGTTATTTACACCATAGTGTATCTCTTGGTTTGCAAATATAAATCGAAAAATGGTATCGTAATTGTTGTGAACACGATCAATTTCTTTTCTAAACGTAATACCCCGAGAAACCATCTACTTCTATGACGGTATTATTCAGAAGTAAGGTCGATATACGATCCATTCGATTCAAATGAGATTATATCTGTAAACAAACTGTGAAGTACTCAAGTATAAGGATGATTGGATGGAATTGTACCGGGTACGCATATCTGATGAGCGGAAATAACCGCGAAACCGGTCGTGTGCTTCCGGGGAAATTTTGTCTTGTCATCCACAAACAATGCCATACTACTCATATCGAAAAAGGTGCATTTCTATTTTGATTAGGAAAGGAAATCACACTCAGTGCCCTCCTGTATGCTGGTCAACTCCTATGAAGCTACAACAGCAACGGCCTACAGCCAGACGTTTGACTTATGCGTCAAACGAAAAGGGGAACAGATGCACAATGTCAGGGGCGGTAACGACACCAACAGTGCGTGCATTCACCCATCCCATGACTCGCAAAGTTCCATACATCCTAGAATGTAGAGCGCGCATAATCCTTATTCTCGATCGAAGTGTCCAGGCACCTCCGCGCCACCAAGATAAATTCACTCATTGGTCCTAGAAGGGTTTATCTCATTTGTGACACGCTGCTGTTCACCTTACTGGTGTGTTTACTTCTCTATTAAACTAAGTGTACAGGATTTCTGTCCCGTAGTTGGGTGATTCGCAGATAAACGAACCCCAGGTCCCAAGACAGAGAACACCGGCTCGCTGTGCTACATGTACTAGAGGACAGAGTGTCAAACAGTTACAATAACTTACCTCAAATTGTGGACAAACCGACCACAGAATCAATAGA
This sequence comes from Fasciola hepatica, assembly GCA_948099385.1. Classification (NCBI taxonomy): domain Eukaryota; kingdom Metazoa; phylum Platyhelminthes; class Trematoda; order Plagiorchiida; family Fasciolidae; genus Fasciola; species Fasciola hepatica. Next base: position 1,415,125 of record CANUEZ040000168.1, read on the forward strand.
GTCAAGGAAGGTTTCCAGAGGCCCAAGCAACAATAGAGATGAAATGTTCAAGACAACAATGCGGGAACAAGTGAAGTAGCTTACAAAGTAGATCCTTATTTGTGGGATTTTTTTGGCCAAACAACAAACAGAAGAGAAATAATGATCCGAGGGGACACACACAAGCGCGGGTGAAGAATAAGCGGAATAATGTGGTTATCAGAGGGAGTGAGATCAGCAGGAGACAGCCAAGTCCGGTCGTTCACACACAGATAAAGCAGACAAGGGGAGGGGGGAGGCAGAGGAAGGTCACGTGAAAGACAAACTCGAACAGATAAGAACAACAGTGAGGCTCATGAGTATTGGGATCCATCAACATTTGTCAAAGAGACAAGACTGGAAAGAACGGCGTGAAGCAGCATGACTGAACAACAATGATTATGCGATTGAGGAGGTCAAGGGTATGATCGGTATGGACTTAAGTGGTGACAACGCAGGAAGCGGAAGCAAATGGTTTGGTTAGTACAAGATAAATTTAAGATAGGGGGCATGGGACCTGGACTGAACCAGTTTAACACAGCTTCTTGATATGACGAGCTAAATTTCTCTGTCCATATTCAATAAATCTTCACACTAATATTTGTTTGAATTCGATACCCATCAGGAGCAAACAAGTCAATATCATTGCCACTTCAACTCCCGTAAGTCGAAGATCTACGCCAAACGCTTTTATCCCACTGATTTACCTTTAGCCGTAGCCAACCTAAAAGGGCATACCAATCTGAAACATATCATCCCATCTGCAAAAGCTCCTAATGATCCACTTCAGTTTGACTTTAAACCAAGTGGGACCACCATAATTTCTGCACTACATGGTATAATGGCATCCTTAAATACGTTACCGAAGGCTATACAATGTGCTTTTTTCACTACTGCTTCATTTTTGATTCTTTTCCTCCCTCTTTATTCAGTAAATGGAAGCTTTTGCCTGTTCCACTCCCCAGTTTGTAGGGCTGTCTGATTATTTTAACTACATAACTCAATATACACGATTAGGATTGGAAATATCAAATGAGATCTGATCACAGGATATGGTGGCTTGAGTCAAATTTGCATCCTGTTTGTTGCACCCGAGGCTTCAGAGATCCTCGAGCGTTGCAACAAAAAAACGAAATATAGCATTCGTTCCAGTGGTCACGACAATGCTGAAGATTTCAAGTTGCCTGACCATCCATTTCCTCTTCTCAATAACAAAGGAAACCTGATAGAAGTACAAGCTACCCCGGACCGCACTGAACTACGAGACACGGTAGCACGACAAGCAGTCTTCGTCGAAAGAGTGAGACCTTGACGCTTACGTTCCTTGTCTCTCTCTCTCTCTAGGCTACCGAAATTCTGATGAACAAATAGAGAGTTGAACAAGGAGCTGTTCGTTTCCCTAGATTGGTCCTGCTTTCACTAGTAGGCTGTAAGCCAGTTCTCCGGCATATTTAATTAAATATGCCTATGATGTAGTAGGCTATTTCTGAAACCCAAGATTTCAATACATTTTCCAGTAATCCGTTCTATAGGTACGATTTTTCTTCTCCAGTGGGCTTAACCCAAATTGTATCCAATTACCTTTTATCGCCCACCTTATCCGTATGTCCTTTCTATCATTTACCCGGAACCAATAGCTAGAATAGTTTCGGTCAAATATTTAGTCATCCCCATTGACCCAGGTTTGAGGTGATTGTCTCCCGTATCAGTGTATAAGGCAACTTCATGGGTTATCATACCAAATAAAAAAAGGTTTAACCATTTCGACATTGAGCAGAATAGTGCTAGCCTTTTTCTTTTATCAATTTGTCCCTCATTCTCTTGCACTACTCCCACCCTAGTAGTACTGGTCCGCGGAAGAAATCTTCCAACATTATTTGCCAAGAACTGTCCATTTTCAGTTGAGTATCTTTCTTATTACTTAGTGAAATATCTGCTGGGTTGCGAAAGGGTAGCACACAAAATCCATTGGAAATACACTCACCCTTCAACCAGGGATCAATCTCAATGCAAATCCCTCTCGTTCACACGTTCCCCCTTTCCATTCATATCGTCTCCCAGGAACACTTTCCGAAACTCGGCTATTTCTTAGCGGGCTCGAACACTTGAGAATGGGGAGTGAGACTTGGCGGAATTTCTTAGTGGTTTTCGACCTGTATTCAATGTGTTAATTTCTTCAGTTCGATGAGGTGCTAGGTGAAATTTTCCATCTAACTGAAACGCGGCAGTCCCTGGACATGAAAACCGACCAAGTGCAAAAAAAATACCCAAGCAGACTATTTCTCCCCCCTCCCTTCATGATACTGTAACTTACTTTAGCTTCTGGATAAATTCTCATCAGATGTTTGTAAACTGTACAACTCGGATGGTCAGTCGTCAATCGGTATCCACGGAAAATCTCACGGATTACATCTTCCGGCAAGTTGTCATTCAAATCCTGTTCCATCTGTTCATGCAATTGTAACCAGAGATTCACGTGGTCCGTGTGTTTCAGAACTACCTCTGTCATGTGATAACAGGGCAGCTGATACAGTATTTCTAATGCAGTTTTCAGAGACAATGTGCCAGTCCGACCGACTCCAGCACCGATTACGAGAAGTGCAGTATCTTCATCTTGTAGTTTCTCAGCAATCATGGTATCAGCTACCTCTAGTCTGAAATCGGGAACGAATTTGGTTTGAAGCACAATTCCCGAGTCAGGGGAATTCTCGAACATATCGTGGTTGATTTTAGGGGTTGATAGCGATCACTGTAAGATTTTTCCCATTACTGTGTAACCAAAGGGATATGAATTCTATTGTCGAAAACTTCCGATCACACTAATATCCAAACAATGACTGCTTGGATAACAGCTCCCACACAGATATACGGGTGATCAGTTATCTATCTTTAAAAGGGGGCCATTTTAAGTGACTCAAAGTAGACATTAATATAAAGCGTGAATTACCAAGGCCTATAATGGGTGGACACCGAATCGGAAAGGTTGAATTCACTTTAGGTAATCAACCTTGGTACATCGATAGACACTCTCGCTGGCTAGGAGCTCGGCTTATCAGGAAAGTGAATGACTGATGATAAATAACGATATTCTAAAATCTCAGTACGAGTTAGTTTCAAGATGTATACAACCAATGTCTTTGTTTTTCTCCTTTGTGTTATCGTGTAGCTCCGCTCTCAACCCTATCTGCGTGCGCGTGTGCCTGAGCGGCGAGTTGATGCCACATGATTGAACTGTTTATTATGGTTGGATTGTCCTAACTTTGAGGTTTATACCTCTCTGGGCTTAACTGATTCTGTTGAAGTACAGTTAAGTTATCAACTTATCTCTCTCTGATTAGGAGTGTGGGGTTCGTCTTACACGACCTGGTGTCAGAAGTACACTGAACTGAATTCAGTGCACACCTGCCAGGCCAAACAGCGAAAACCAGCCATTCAAGTCAGTATCATCGTTCAGTTTTAGGCATTTTTATGACGCAGCTACACGCATTTCAGGTGGTAGAAAATCCGATGCATTTCTAGATTCATTTATCATGCTTTGGGCATGCCGTATTCATTGCTGGTAATCTATGGAACATAACACAACCTGGTCGCTGTTGTCAAACCCTGACCTCTGATTTAGTTCGATCGGTGCCCGGTTACACTTCAGCGCATTCGTACCACTCTAACTTGTGATTCTGCACACACCATTAGAAAAGGCCGCTCACTGGTTGCACTGATTATGGATTATGGATGGAGTCTGGCAATGACAACATGAACTGATCTCAAACTTTGACAGGTGGAAGCAGTGAATTCCATTAGCGGACGAATAAATTGATAAAATGGCCAAAATAAATAAATGCTCAGGTTATCAGGACCACTCATACCACTTATGCCTACCAAAGAATTTAACAAATGCATTTTGTGTGAAACTGTTGCTCACCAAATCCTATCAACGTTCAGGCTCGAATGATCTGGTTCACTTTGGTTTGTCTCTCGTTGCTTACAGCAATTCTGCTTGTGTATAGCGCGGTAAATATAACCTCAAAAGACAGACTGATAACTTGGACTTGGGGGTATGTACATTAGAAATCACACACATTAGCTACGCACATGAGGGCTGACAAAATACACCATGATGTTGCTAGACGGCATCTCGACTTCGAATGGCCCATTATTCTGTCTGTCATGCTGAGGCTTTACGAGTTTCAGGTGCAAAAGTGAATGAACTGGCGATATATGTATATTAATGCACATACATATATAGTTGATGCGAGTGAACTATGAGTAAATGCTAGGGGTCTCTGGATGATAACATGAGACAGATGTAACACGAAGCGGACTAAGGTCAATAGAAAATCGACCGTGTTAACCAAATGATTAAAAGATAATCCGATTATTAAAAGTCGAAGTCCGAACGGCGGTTTTACCCAGACTGGTCGGTTGTACATTAAACCGTGATACTTAGTGGTTTTGAGTATTAGTGGTGGTTGTAGTTCAGGTTGTTAGTTGCCATGATGTTTTGATCGCTGGGCTTGGCGCTTAGATTGCAAAAGTTTCATCACCAGTCGAGGTGACTTGCACTGATGATGTCACCTCGACTGGTGATGAAACGTTTGCGATCAAAACGCCAAGCTCAGCGAGAGAACATCATGGCAACAGTAGAACTATTGACCCGATTTTCGTATCAGTATGATGATAATAATGATGAAGCTTCGGATGATGACGACGATGATGGAGATGATGATGATGCTGACGATGATGATAACGATGATAAGGTAGAGGTGGATTCTGTTTCATTTTTGTTTCTGGTGTGTTTTGTGTAAAGTATATGTCACTAACATATGCACTACATTACGTGAACAAGGCAAGTAGTTACCTTAAGCACGTATCACTTTTTGTGACCATTGGTGATTCGTCTACAGGCACACATATCTAATTTCTTCAGTTCCAGTCACTGATCTTATCGTATGCTACGCAAGATAACAGGTACTTGTCGAATGTTGTTACTATCCATGTTCAGTCGGTGTTGTCATTTTTCCAGCCATCTGCTTCATTGCAGAACACTTATTCCTTCAGCCTTGCAGTCCTACTTTGCCACACGGTCATTTCCCAACCTTTGGCATGCCCTTTCCCCTACAGGTTCTCACGCAGAAAGTCTCATCTGGGAACGAAAATTTATTCCACTGCTAGATGAAGATCAACATTGGGGCACTCCGAGGCAAAGATATTTCCTGGGTAGACGAAAAAAGGAAACACAACGAAGCTAATTATTCACGTGTTTGAAGAGCGGTGAGATTAGCGATTTCACTCGACGGTACGTAAAATTCCCTCGATTAAATTTATGATTAATCTGAAGTGACACCAGCATTATTCAAAATCGCATGTGTATAGTCACTGTTTTTATGTCATAGCAATAACAGTTTACGATTCATAATGATATACAAAACCTCTTTGGAAGTATTCTCACACTTGTCTTATGATCTTCGTTCTACTAAACTACTCCAGATCATCTTTTTGAGGGTACATCTTAAAAAGTTGGGGAAATACGGTTGTATGCGCAGAGATTTCATGCACCCAAACAAGTTCAGGAACATTACAGAATAAATCAGACTGCTTCATTTAAAACCGTATAGATCCTGAAACACGACTTGGCGACCCTACTTCAGTAATCTAGTGTTGTACCGCAGATACAACATCACTGTATGTGCCACCGCTTTCCGTGCTGAACACTTAAGTATTCCATTCAGAAAGTATCTGAGTCATTTAGACTGATGAGTTTTTGTTAGACCGTATACCAACGACCAGTTGTCTTGTAGAATCTGTGCGCTGTTGGAACAACATTTCAAAACATCATTGTTCACTTCGCATTGTCCCGAGGTCAAGTACGAATTTCAGTAAACATTATCTCAATTTCTCGGATGCTTGCTTTCAGTTGATATCCTTGACTATAGCTTGGTACGTCAGGCTCTAGTAAGGACCATAGAGCACATTATTCAAAATCTGATCCAGGTAATATAAAAGTGAAAACTTACGATTACCAGTATACGGGCTTCATTTGTGTCCTTCTACAAGTTATCACCTTGTGATATGCTTAGCTCAGTCACACTGCTGATCACTGGTTTATGTCAGACGTAGCTTAAGGTGCACATTCGTAAATTCTAATCACGCGTCGTTGTCACAGCAATCCTAAAACAAAATCCACTCCCGGATGCATCTAGAGTACAGAAGGTAATCCATCTCATCAAATTGAATTGCTTACTCTCTTCTTGATGCAAACATATTTCAGTGACTGACAAAGCTATATTATCAACTGGTAACGCCAAGGCTGATTATTGCTTGAATAATTCTGCTGACAGTACTTCGATTTGGAAGAAGATCACATACGTGACTTCGGAAACCGAAAAAGACGAGACAAGTAAGTCGACGATGTTTCGTGTAACTAAGCATCTAACCGCTGGTCAAACTCAATTGATCGTAACATTTAGTGGGGCCTAACCTCTGATGACAGCCGTTGCAGAAACCGAACTCGAGTGAATTTTACGGAGAATAGTGGAGTCGTCGATTCCCTCATAGGCCCCGTTCTGTGATAGTACAAATCCTCTGGAACTACGAAACGCGATACTGGAAGCCACGTGTAAGTTATTTTAAATCGTACCTCATTAAAACTATCCCATATGTTCATTTTCTCCCAAGCACCGAAAATTCGGCCACTGTTGCACTGATCTTTCATAACACCGGCATGTCTGCAACTGGCATGACTCATCTCGATCAGCAGCATACAGTTGTTTCTGTCAACTGTACATTTCTTTGGCACTGTCAGTCTAATATGAACTATGGGAGCGGAGTTTCTATTTGGCTATGAACTCCGGTGAAACGAAATGTGGACAAATCATAACTATGAATACATGGAACACACAGTTTCTCCAATGGAGCCCATAAGATCCACCTATCAGCGTGTAAGAGAAACTGGTGAACAAGATCAAATTCTTTTCGGTTATTAGTGACCTACTTGTATTTGACTTCTTTCCATGTCTATACGGTATCCTAGTCCCGTTATCATTCACTCCAACTATTTTGCGCTCCAAGCTCCGCATAAATTCATTTCTCACTGCAGACGAAACTGTGGGGTGACGACAAGAATCACTGAAATGAAACTATCTGTGTTCATGACGGACAAACCAGGAACTAAAACGGACTTCATTTAGAAAGGGGGAGGGTCTGCTTGAGCTGGCTGGTTAATAAATCGAACCTCTTACGAAAGAATTATTTCAGCATTTTATCAGTGATATACAAATCAACTAATATGAAAGGTATTGTTGAAATGAGGGCATCGCCTTCAAATTCGGCCAAGCTATCCGTTCCTTCTCTGCATTTCCATGTCGCATAACCACTAACACATTTGGTTCATTTTTAACATATTTGTTTCATTGGTACCATAGTAGCAGTTGTGCGACTAAAGTCACACCAAGATTTGTGCTACACAATAATGTCTTATTACATGTCATATTCAAGCAGCTTCCTAAACTCTCACCTCTTTACTAGGGTAGTGACGAAAACCGCATCTGGTGGATCTATCTGAAACACAGTGAAGAAGTATTGGAATATATCATGGTCGTATAAAGAAACTCAGTGCCTTTTCAGAGTCTCTTTACAATGATAGAGCACAAATCGCGAGAGCACAGATTGAAAATGAGTTAAATTCTAAATTTTATCAATTCCTGTTTACCGTTATTCAGGCAAATTTAATTTTTTTTTTACCAAAATCACATATATTAAACTGCTCACTGTTCACCGTGGCACTGACGTAAAGGGAATCGTTTTTTGTAGTTTTATTTTTTACAACTTCTCATGACATTTATGAAATGAAGAATAGGAAAAGAAAAATAATTGATGAGGGAATAGTTTCTACTTTTTAAGATTTTGACATCAGCACCTTTCAGATCTGATGTAAGTTCACGACGGGGTGGGTAAACATGAATGAAGTACAACACGTAACTTTCGATCCCAAATCCCGTCTCATTCCGATATCTGTTAACCAGGTGATCTAATCGTTTAACGTGGCTAGTGCGTATTTCAATGGATAAGGATAAGATAAACGAATGAGAACTCATGAGACCGTTCAGAGACATATGACTCACTGAAACTTTCCCCTGGACCACTATATATAGGACGTGTATACATGCACACACATGGTGCAGCAGTAAATCATATATTTTCAGATTCTGAATACAACCCGTAAGTCTGGGCTTTTTACAACCTAATAACAAAGACCTTCCTTTCACTGTGTGTTCGCGTTTAGTGTGATTTTTGGTCACTGGACATCATCGAATTCACCAATATTGTTTTTAAAACAATCACGACGTTCCGAAAGTTTTCGTTTTTGTTTTCTCACTCTGATTGCACTATAGCGAACGGAAATGCAGATTGCTCTACTATCTACAGTCGTGCATTGTTACATTGGTGCCAGTCTCGGTTTGGCAGGAACAGTGTGATTGAATAATGCATGGGAAATCCTCTATCACGGGCATCGTTATCACATGGACCAGCTGGTCGCGAAGCATAAAGAATATGTGAGGCCGTGGTTAGAATTGTTCGATATGATGGAAAGGTGTCTGGATATCCATTTTCCCGAGGATGAGATCAAACAGGTTTTCCGTGGTTATCAAATGAGTACGGAATTTCGGGGTTGTATAATTTGCAAGCGATTGATAAAAATCTATCCCGATGCAAAGCTGAGCTGATAGGCCATTCAGGTGAACTACAGCAGTGTTCTCATGAGACTTCCCGATTAGTCTGAATCAAAATAAAAATCTTCATGGTGTAAAGTGTAAGCTACCGTGTGACAAATATCATCGGCAAACTGATAAATGTATCTACTTATCTTCAGGGACCTTGGTATATAAACATCATCAGTTGTATCACAATGTTGACCACCATTCGGTTCCTCTTCATGCCTCTTTTATTGCTGCTGCATATCGATTGGATTATAGACTTAATCATAAAGTTACTCTCTCATAACTTATGGTCCGTGTGCGAATAGTTCAGAGCCCTTCGGGATGGCCATAAAGTTCATCTAGTACAGCACACGCGGAGCTCAAGTTTGATACCGAGTCTGGGTTTGAATCCCACCGGAGTCAACTGCCTGTAACCTTCGGAACAGTCAAAAAAATATAATCTGCTTTGCAACTGAGAGCACAATTATGTACCGGTGCTCACAGAAGGCGAATCGCTAGTTAAATCATGTACGGCCTAAGTGTGGCTTTTCATCCTCAAAGAGCACACTATGGGAGGTCACTACCGAAGGAGCTGTCAATTCAGACGTGATGATAGACAGTCACATAAAATGTTCAGATTCATAGGGTCGGTAATGTCCGGATGTGGGTCATTGTCAAATACAAAGGTCACCAGACTGCCATGCGAGGGAAGACTTGTAATGAACTGGGCTTTGTAGACGGGTTCGTTCACTTTAAATTGCGACGATATATAAAGGTTCTGGTGTTCAAGACCCACGAAAGGCTAACCTAATTTTGAAATATTCTTTGTTTGAAAATTTGGTTTGGGGATATGGGCTGACTGATCGTCGATGGGCGGCCAAATGCCGTTAGTAGTCAGCACGTCAGCGCCTGTCCAAAATCAAGGCCACTGCTTGATAAGAGGGATACACCAGTGATAAGGCAGCTGATCGATAAAACAAGAGATGATTCCCGTTAATTGGTGGGTGGCCGTATCATCAGATAACCAACCAGAAGTGATTTCAAACTCCGAATTTCGTAGGTACAATTTATCAGAATAGAAGACAGAAATTGCGAGATGTAGGCGTTTCTTGTAATATTCTAAATCGCGTACGTAAAACATGCTGATTCTTGTTCGAATGGGGCACAAAGCATCACAGACAGTGACGAACAAATCAGGTTCTGTAAACCTGATTGCCTACCGTCATTGCAAACACACATTGTGGGTTAACAGTTTCTGTGCCTATAATGGAGGTGTAACTCTTTTAAGCAAGGCAGCCTTAAAAAAGCTATAAGTTTTGAGTTACAATATCGCGCGATCAGTGGACCTCTCAGACCTTTTCTCATCAGATGGATCCTGTGAGAATGATGATTCAAAAACGCGTAATTTGGTGCTAAAATGATCGGAATCCGACCGTTCACAGGCTGGCGTAAAGATTACACCAACCACGGGGATAGTGACCGTATTCCAATGGCGTCGAAGCTGCGAGACTCCGTAATACTTAGCACGATGTATCACATGCGTAAAGAGCAAACTTATGAAGAGCAGGATAGATTTCTTGCTGGCTGTGGATGCAATGATCAATTTTTCACCTTCTTACAACTGTTCGGGCACGTCATTCATCCCAGGGGTCAACGGTAATCGTGTCCGTGGAAACTCACGTGGTCTTTGACTTCGTCAATAGGACAACAATGTAAGACTATATGTTGAGAAACGGTGTACCCCAGATGTATGCGTTGATCCTCGGAGTGACATGACTTCACAAGTCATGCAGAGTTAAGACCTACGACCAGCAGAGCAGTATGGCCAAGCATGCTAATATCCCCATTCTTTTTAAACTTGATGACAAAAGGTGTATTACGGGATGGAGTTGAATTCCGTACATAAAACTTTGTTTTTGAACGGGAACACACCCGTAGAATGTCGAACGTCTGTGGATCCTGCGGACATTGGTCTCTTGACCTACGCAGTCCCAATATGATGACAGTCGGTTAGAAACTGTGAAGACGCACTGAAGAGTTTGTGAACAGCAAAACTGCAGCGAACACAAAGTTACAACAGATTAGGGTAGCAGTGTTCAGTAGACAGTCAGAGTCGTTGGAACTGGTACTAAATTCAAATATTACCACTTTTTCAAGTAAAACGTATAATAAACTGTGATAAAACAGCAGTCTTGACCAAAAAATAGACAGTAAGGGCAGTCATAAAGCAAGTAACTACCAAAATACATGTACAATGAGTAAAGGAACATAGCATACAGAAAGTGAAGAACAGCGTAAGGTTCCGTGTTGTCTAAAGTTCACACCGACTACTTTGCACCAAAAGGAGGTCAGGAAGGGGGGTGGACAAAGAACAATAGCGTGCGTTCGTGCAAGTGACAGTACAGGATTACCTTGTCGGGCACTTGTGGCCAGATTGGTGGAAAGGTCTGGCTTCGAGCCAGAGCTAAGATGTTTAACTGTTCGAACCCCAACTGGGGCACCTACTGTTGGTGGGAAGTCATTCTCGTGTAAATGAACAAACATTCACACAATGGTCAAAAAGTGAAATACTATCAAAAAGACAAAGGTGATAAACTAAGCTAAAAAGCCAGTACACAGGAGGGTTTTGGGCTAAGAGCCAGTGTTACATGATGACTGAAAGAAACCAACAGCGATGGAGCTATCCTCTGGCTTGACAAGAACCCACAGGCAATCAAATAAGTTTCGGTTTTCCTAATATTTTTGGCTTTCCAGTTGCCAAGCAAATCTTCAATACTGAAAGGAGCCTCTGCCTGCACTCACTGTTGACGGTGTGCAGTTAGAAGTAGTTAGTAGAATTGAGGGTCTAAGGAGCTTCATTTCAAACCGAGGTTGTATTGGAGAACGGATGTGGGGATCCAGCGGGTCTCACACATGATACGGCTAGGTACTGCTTCGTAACTACACACGCTAAGAAGCCTCAACCAGTCTGGATCATCATGGACATATACAGCTACAGCTCGCTGTAATTGGTCAATTTTTAATCAAATAGTTATTTTCCTTGATGTAACATATTTACACTAATCAGTTCCGCAGTACAATTACCGTACTATTTCTTATCCTTGGCTTTTTGCTAGTTTCTTTTGAGTAGTTGCGGGTGGGAGCGATCTCAGTGAGTTCTACCAGTTCAGGTACTGTGAATATTACAGGAGATTAAAGAGCGAACAAGGAAGCCTAGACTAACTTTCGTGAAACTGCTCAGCTTGTGGCACCGCCGCCATATCGGTCTCATTAAAGGGTCAAACGTACAGTGTCAACCTGTACAATGTTTCGCGTTGCTGTTGCATGACATGGGATCTCTGCACTGAGAGAGCTAGAATGACTTTCCGTATTAGACCACTGGTTTCTTCAAAGCATTGTTTGCGTTTAGTGAGAATACCGTGTGAACAACGATGAGGTTGGTCATCCAGTGTTGGATGTGGATAGCCTTTCCTTGATAGAAGAAACCACTTTAAATCACCTTCGGTGGCTTGGTTAAGCTCTTAAGTACGCCTGCACACCGTCTAACGTTCCATGCACTAGCTGCGCTTCCCGGATATGGCTAGAAGAACCGATGTGATGGACAGGCTCTTACTTAGCTCGGGATCGTGAAGAAGCCGACGTTAGCGCTTTGCTCAGTAGGAGCATCCTGAATCCCTGGTTGGAACCCCAGGGAAGCGAATTGTTTTTGTCTAAAGACTTTGTGCGATATGACTAAAAACTGAAGCCAGGGTCGTTATTACCATGAATATGCTTATAAAACTCTCTTGCGTCACAAATATCGAATAAAATTCAGAATATACTCCAATGCTTGTGGTGAAATAAATAAAAGAGTGCGTACCACTTATACCTCTCTCTGTACTGTCTCTTTCGTGGTAATGGTATTAAAGCTAAAAGTACGTATATATATATATATATATATATATAATTAGGAATGCAGGAATCTGATACCTCTTTCGAAAGACCACTCTGTGGGCGAAGAAATGCATATCAGTGCAAACTGAAAGTAAACTGTAAACATGTGTAATCCAGTTTACTGAAGATGGCGTATGTACGGAGATCTCAGGACACCGACATAATAAAGATCATACCTGCAGATTGATGAAACGACTCAGTAGCTCGGCTTAGTCTGGCAGTTTTCTCAACAGTGGGAAAACTAAAGGGGTTGGCTGTCTGATTAATTCTTACAGAATATTTTCCACCTTCACTTTAAAATTCACAAATGATAACTTTTTTTCCTGTTTCTCTTGAGTGATTTGAAAAAAATACACCGGCGAATGATGTTAGTCAGTCTCGATACGCCTCTCTGAGACAAAAGCTGTCACTGATCAGCTACAAAAACAGAAACATTCAAGAGCAGTTTTTGAATCTGGCAACATAAATAATCTCATCTTGCATCAAGTCTGATTTCGTTATCGGAGCAGAACATTTGACCCCATGGAAGCTGACAAACGTACACTTCCAGTGATGTGTGAATGATGGAGTTCGGTCCTTTACGGGACTGAACGGTCATTCCGCCTGCCAAAAGAGTAGAATAATCGTCACTCAATGAAGCACTCTCACCCAGTTCAGAGCAGTTTATTCGTCACTTAATTCTTCAATCGACAGTTTAAAGTATTTTTTGTGAAGCGGTTGAATAAATGTTCGTGTAACTGTCGTTATGCAGACCCCAAATCATCACCTTTGAAAAACAACGATCACAGTTTATAAGAGATGACAAACTGGGAGCAACACTAATCACTGACAATAATGTTCATTTTTAAGTAAGGTTGGAGTCAATGTTTGCGAATTATGGGCTTCTGCTTTCCTTATAGATGGCCACTTGACGAGTAATGTGAGAGAATGTGCGGTTAATACAGACGGATGTGCTCTTCAGACCAAAGATGATCACGATAATTTTTCAGTTGTTGGTTGCGAAACACGCTTTTCCCGAGAAACCAAAGTTAAAACATAGCACGGTTTACGTTCGGAATGATTTTGCTGCATCTCAACATGGGGCATACTGAAGAACAATAGTGTTTAAATGAGTTCACGTTAAACAGTATTAGGGAAAATGCAACAGTCAAATTACGTCACCGTGGAAAAGACCCGTTACGAAACAGCTGTCTCTGCCGACACAGCACGGGGTTCCGTCAACATATTCTAAAGGTTTCGGCAAACCTCACTAGTCTCATATTCCTTACCATGTACATGACCAGAAAGGCAGTGTTTCGGTCGGCTGAATGCCGCCTTATCAGAAGACGACGAGCGACGAGCGATGACCGAAGATGGGATCAAATGGTTTTAGACGTTGCCATCATGCGTTTGTCCTGACCTTGATTTCATCACAAAAAGATGGACGCAGTTTGGAATATGTTCAACGGCCCGGCTACGTAACTATTGTTCTGTTCGACCCAAGTAGGTGGCGCAGCAACTACAGTGAAAATGGCGAATAAGTTTGGATTTGGCGCACAGAGGTAGACGTTATTTTACCGTGGGTGTGGCTATCCCACTCGTTTGATAAACAATTCTGAGGTCACCTGCATTTTATATTCGAGCATGATTTGATCCAAGTTATCTCTTGAACAAGAAATTAACGTCGTCACTTTTGAACGGAACACGAAAGGTGACTAGTAATTTCGTTGCCTACAAAGCGTTTTATCTGACATCTTTAAACACGCTGTACCATTTAATAGATGCATCGGGATAAGCCTTTTTGGCCAACGCCTATTTTAGCCGAAGTAATTCGTTGTCCGTCATGTCATGTTCTCCGAAATAGTGATCGCATCAAGCCACGTTTATATTCCAAAGGCGTAAAGCTGTCGAAGTTCAAGTATCAGTCTGCCCAAGTTTCTTTTCGGCAAACAGATCTGAAGATTGTTCTAGTCATATTGTAACGAAGAAAGCGACAAGGTTGGGAAACTCATTTATTTGAATAGCCAGACAAATCAAGTTGGTAAAACCACAGCCCGCGACGTAGTAACATTGATCCTCCGACTGCCTTAGTACTTGTGCTCCGTTCTGGCCAAGTGCCCACCGGCATTAGGCTGATTCTTTGGATCGCCGTATCCGTTCGGCTGGTTCAGTTTCTCCTTTAGGCGTCTTATTCAGTAGTCACTCACATCAGCTATCTTACGGATTGCCTCAGATCACACTGAGCAACAACTATGACTCAACATGCCCCGTTTCTTCTGCCGCGTGGCGTTTCCGACGTCTTCACACTCGCTTCCCTGATCCGTGACTGTCGATTGGTTGATCCAGTCGGTTTGATAACCTTTTCGCTCTGTTGCCAGAGCGTTCCCTGCTGCTATATTATTGTCAAAGAAGTGCAGTGTATTTCCCGTTTCCGATAACAGATTCATTGTGTTTGCAGGCCCAAAGCGATACGGCGAAAAAATTACCCGACACAAACAGTAAACTGAGGGATGGCGAAGTTGTACGTCAGTCACAAAATCAGCAGCTGATAAGAGATCATGCTAGCATGTTTTGGACACACAGCACTGCATTCATTTGGTAGACTCAGAAGGTTCTGGTCGGGACAGTCTGTCTTCAAAGACATATTTCTGGACTATTATGGCAGTTAAATATCCCATCTAAGGGGAGGGAAATCTTCAGAAAGTTTGACACTGTTTCTAAAAAATGATGACCAGCAGGTAGGGAAACAGTAATCATCGTGAAAAATAGGAAGTTTGAGCTGAAAAACCTGTTACAACAAAAGAGAGGATGGAATATCATAAAACCAACAAGAAAAATTTACGCTCGGAAAAAATAGGCAGGAAACGTTAAACATGAAAATCCATTTCCAAACAGCAGTCAAATTTATTACCATCACACGGAAATTGACAATATCATCAAATTCATAAATAGAACAATCATCAACATCAACGTCATACCCATCACCAACATTATAATCATCATCATCATCATCCGAGTCATCATTATTATCATCATCATCATCATCATCATCGTCATCACCATCATCATCTTCATCATCATCCGAGTCATCATTATCATCATCATCTTCATCATCCGAATCACCATCATCATCATCATCATCATCATCATCATCATCATCATCTTCATCATCATCCGAGTCATCATCATCATCATCATCATCATCATCATCATCATCATCATCATCATCATCATCATCATCATCATCATCATCATCATCATCATCATGATCATGATCATCATGATCATCATGATCATCATCATCATCATCATCATCATCATCATCATCATCATCATCATCATCATCATCATCATCATCATCATCATCATCATCATCATCATCATCATCATCGTCTTCATGATCATGATCATGATAATGATCATCACCATCACCACCACTACCAGTGTGATCTTTTCATCCACACGATGATTCAGATCATCTCAGTGAATTTCTTCATTACCTTCATAATCATCATCCTCATTAGCAGCTGCATCTGCGTCAGCATTGTCATCAATAACTGCAGGGGGACCATCTTTGTCTTTCTTGTCATTGTGGTTATTTCATTTGTCATGGGTATTTAATGCATCCATCAACATAATCGGTGGTATCGCAATCAAATCAGCTATACCAATTTGAACTTTGGCCACTCCAAATCGGTGTGTCAGGTAAAAACGTGGTCATTGCGCTCAGGTTGCCGTTCACCATAGCCTCGTGTTCGGTCCTGGGTATTATCCATAAACAGCCAGCTTTTTTCATACAATCTACTCGTGATTTCCGGAGATTAGACTTTTCTGTTACGCACGAGTTCTCGCTCTGACAAAGAAAAATCACGTGCGCAATCATACTTTCAGACAGACGAGTATTTAAGAGGGAAGCCGGAGCTAAGCTAACACGAAAAATTTGTCCAACGATCACTTCAATCTTGCCGTTGCCTTTTAGGTGAGTGTGAAAGTAATTGCTATCCTCTTCTGGTTTCCAGCTCATCAAAATATTCGCCGTAAGATTGTGT
The DNA here is from genome assembly GCA_948099385.1 of Fasciola hepatica. Classification (NCBI taxonomy): domain Eukaryota; kingdom Metazoa; phylum Platyhelminthes; class Trematoda; order Plagiorchiida; family Fasciolidae; genus Fasciola; species Fasciola hepatica. The sequence continues at coordinate 1,431,797 of CANUEZ040000168.1, forward strand.
TTGACTTATTAACTTTTGCTTGATACTTCTGCAAATAAAAGGACTGACAAAAAAGGTTTTAATTAGTCTGTTTGTATTGAAAAGGACCTGTCTTATATTATTCAAATTGAAAGTAATGTCATAAGATGTATATCTAGAAAAGCTTATCGTAACTAGGATATATGATTTGAATAATTATATCGCTATCACATTGAACGCCTTGTCGTCTGTTAAATAGTAAGTCAGTATTTAACTAGTTATAAAATTACTGGGTACAATAAAGAGTGATTTCTCCCATGTAAAACAATGATGTGACCACCTGATTTGAGTCAAGTCCATTTTTACCGTTGTTGTTTCCAATGTGCGAGAAATTCCATAGAACAAATTGAGAACAATAAAGCGTGGTGAACAAGCTCATTTTCAGTTTTTCGGACTCGTGGTATAAGTATGAGTAACTGAAAACAAGTTAGATCACTACACTGTTATATACTAGTAGCGGTAGTAGTGATAGTATTAGTATTAGTAGTAGTCCTTTAAGCTGTAGGTGTTGTTGAATTGGTGTTGGTGATAGGGCGTAGTCTCTAGAGCTCTGTGTTAGGGTCAAACGATGATAGTTCAAAAAGGCAACTATTTGTCGATAAGAACACCGCTTTGTAAGGCTTCCACTGTGGGTTCTAGCCAAGGTCAATGGTGCTTTATCTTGTTCGAATTAAACGGATGTAGGCTACTGTTGATTTCGTCACACCAACTGATTTCAGTACGCTTTAGTTTTCAAGTTCCTAGAATTTGACAAAGTATACTCAATTCGAGGCTGATTTAGGTTTTGTACTTACATGCTTCTTCGGGTGATTCTTCCGTGAACGTGGTCGAATTCGTACTAAGATGCAAATAATTGTGAATAAAAGTGCTTGGTTGGGAGATTCGTGCATTAAGCTTTGTGAGAATACCCAAAGTTCCTTTATTCAAGCAATGAAGCAAGCGGATTCTACAGAACGACAAACATTATTCAGCGACAAATCACGGGGGAGTAATACCTGCCGACGAAAAGGAGAATAACATCTTATCGATTCACAAATATTTGTACATTTTGTGTTTATCTGTGGATGAGTAGACTTTCTTGTATATCCTTAGAAACGAAGGAGCAGTTCAATATTAGGATGGAACGGTGGCAAATAACTTGAACCTTGGAATGCCAATGAACCGAAAAGAACCCCGTCAAATGAGGCAGGATGACAGACCAGGGAACAGCGGCGTTAGTCTGTCTTTTGTAACGGTATCGAACCCTAAGCTCCAGCCAGTGCATGAATCAACGGGAATTGGACCAAGCTGGAAGCATCTTTTCCACCCGCAAGCCGACAGGATTTGTTGGAGGATACTTCGCCAAAATTACTCTCAGTGAATTCAGTCGTAACTGAAAGTAGTTAAAATTATTTGAAAATTCATTTGAATGAATATAAGCAGTAAAAGAATAGATTGACCCGTATGTGAATCATCATGCAATATCACAGATCATCCAACCGTTGGAAACCACGCTATCACTCTACACCTGCTTCATTCTCGCTAGTAACCGTCAGCATTGCACTACACCCGAGACCCCAATAGGACCCGAATCTGGGTGATGGACTGTGAGTGGAACTGCTAATCACCTGACCATGTGCACTGGCTCTCAAATATTTGGAAAAAAATCCCTAGAGAAAAGCAATGGGCTGGATTTGAATGTTAGCAACCCGTTGCCCACCCAGCCGTCGATCTCTGTGATGGATGACTTCTCCATAGGAGCCAAAGTCCAGTGGATGTTCCGTCATAAAGAAATCGGGTTTACGTGGCGTGATCTACCAAGCCTTTTTAACCCTAAATCCATTTAGACGGGATGATTCCACACTGTCTGATTCTCAAGTACTTGAAAACCCCCTCTAACCGTTGTGAAAATGAAGGATGGGTTCCCCACACTGATTTCGTTAGTCCTCATCTGTAAACTAATGAGTGGCTCTTACAAATCGTCAAATCCAGTACAAGCGTAGTGACATATCACTAGCAAACCTTTGAACCGGGCCAGCATAGATTTTTATTAATGAATCTGACATTCATTTTGGATTATGGTGTAAATACAGAAACAATAGTGAGTCGTTTTGATGTTACCTAAATGACGAACGCTGAACATGGAATCCCTTCAGTGGTTTAAACGACTGATTATACCTCCTTCATCTAGCCGTTATGCAAAGCATTAACTTGGAAATGACTCTGGAGTTCACTTATTCAGTGTTCATAACATACCGATGCCATCCTTTCAACCATATGAAGAGAGAACATTGATGCTGGTTGCGATGATATTTCGGCTTTATTACGCATATGAAGACGATGCTGATAATGCAGCTCATCACGATGATGATGATGATGGCTTGGATGGTAGACATAATAATCTTTTGGGTGATCGCGATGCTTGGGAAAATCCGAGTGATGATGAAACCAGTTGATAATCTGCCGGTGCAAAAGGTGGGTTCACATTCCTAGCCCAAGTCTAAAGTGATTTTGGTGATTACAGTCAATCGGTGACACCAAATGATCGAGCATTGAGATCATTTCTTGTTTATGAAGTTCAAACTATTTCGTGTGCTCTGGTGGACGACTTTATACGTCTGTCAAAAAACTCCGAAGTTATTAGCATCCTTTTTCTGTGGAAGAATTCTGAAATCCCAGTATCAAAATTTCAGTCAAAACACAAAATGTAAGCAAGCCAATAAAAAACCGAAATCATATAAAACGCAAATATTGAAGTATGTTTTAATCCGCGGGGGCTAAGACAATCATAAGTCTTTCTGAATGTCAGTTATGTTCGCTCCTTGTCGGCCAAGACCCGAACCAAAACGGATATGGGGAGTACTTGCACAGATTTATTCGAACGAAAACATGCCCGAAAGAAGAGTAAATTGATGGATGAAAACTAGAAGACGATAATTGTTTGTTTAAAGGACGAGTAGATACTTTGAGTATCCTATGGTATAGAGTGAAGAATCAGAATACTGACCGAGCAATGCAGTCAAAAGGTGTCAGTAGGGGATGGGGTAGGTGATGCATGGCTAATAATTAGCAAGTCTTAGAGCAATACTTTGAATTCTAGTTTCATATTGCCAAAAATGGCGGGTTAACAGAAAATCAAGAGAGAAAGAGAATACATTGAACGGGGAACTTGGATAAAACCGACTACGATATTGGAAGCAGTCCGAGTTTCCATTTTCAAATAGATAATCATCACAGTTTTCCAAAGGATCATTGAATGCGAGTTATTCTGTACAGAATATTCTCATTTTCAGTCCTTAAGTACTTGAATTAAGAGAAACCTTGTTTGTTGGTAAAATAGAGAGGAAAATGATGCAGATTCATTGTGAGTTCACTTTTGAACCGGATTGTGCTGAAAAGTGTTTTACCTGAAGTACTGTTTCACTGATGTGTCTAAAGTCTGAAGAGTCAGAAATGGTCTGAGAAAGGATAAGATCGTCAGAGTAATTGCATACCTTGGGCAAAGAGGATGCTGGCAAGTTACGGGAAAAATAGGATAGGGGATAACACATCGCCCTGAAGAACTCCAGATTTTTTGACACAGGATTTGGAATTTTAGTGTTAGAAACTAGTTTTCTAAAAGAATTTGACAGAGAAGTAAGACAAGGAAACCAGAGTATTTTGGGGTAGATCTTCCGGGTCATTAAGGAGACAAAAGCATGTGAGTTTGAAGAGGACTAAGTATAGGTTTCCGAGACAATTTTGTTCAGCAAATATGTTGAGGCCTCTGAAAACAGGAATTTTATGAAATGGTCTCCAAATAGCAGAAACTGAACAGGCGCGTAGGCATACGCTCACCAAAATTGCCATAGGCATCAAAATCTGGTCAGTCCCGTGATTGAAACTTGTTAGAAAGAGGCAATCCAAATCTACTGAAATTACTGTTTTAGGCATAAGAATAATTTCAGATATGCTTTTGAGTAATAGCAGATCAGATATGTATAATATGATTCATCATGTAGCTTCAACGCTCAACTGACGATTGAAAACCGTGGAAGCGTGGCTTGTTGAACATCTACATTGCATGATATAGCACCCTACCGTCAGTGACTTTCAACGGTACCAACTGCTCAGAGCCAGATCAGATAGCCTTGTGGTTAAGGTGTTCGATTCAAAATCTTTCACCCCGGGTTCGAGTCACCGTGGGGGTTCGGTGGATGTGCACTGCTAATGATTCCTAACAAGGAAGAAATAGCCGTACAGTGCTACCATGGGTTTCAATCGTGAGTTGAGCACTGAAGCTGCATTATGAATCATATCATACAATTTCAAATATGTCTGAGGTAGAGAATTATCCGAAATTCACACCAACATACGGAAAATGTGAAGGCGGGTAGTCATTAAGAGCAGGGCATAAATGTAGCTTCGAGATGATCTGCTTCGAATATTATCTTTGTATGATTTTGTTTTCTGACCCAGGAGAAACCTTGTGCCCTGTAGAAGAAAGTTCTGTTCATTGTTTCGTAGAAGTTTTAAGGCAAATGGCACATCCGAGCATTTTACCAGTCCTAATTGGGCGTGAGAACTGCTTCCGTGATATTCCTCGGGGAGACCCCCCTGCGCATTTTTTTTGCCTTCTGGGGAACTTTCCTATTCGACAGCTCTTCATAGGCCGTGCCCCCCAATTGGTGTACACTGTTGTTGTGATAAATAAAGAAGAGAAAGTTACACGATTATGTTCTACATTTTTAAAAAAAGAGGTGTCCAACACAGAAATCGATCTTGTGAAAGAGTTGGTAAGGTACATTGCTCGGAAGAAAAGTAGTGGGCAAGTCCTAGAGTGATTAGAATCACGAACAATATTAAATAACTTATCATTTAAAGGGGTACTAGGATTGGAATAGATTGATTGTAGAAATAAATGATGTTGTCTGTGAGGAAAAGGGGGCTGCTTTCACGTTTGTAATGATCATACTTTAATTCGAACAAAGTTCGGAAGAACAGTGAATAATAATACAGTCAACACCGTTTGGAGGGTACTTAAGTACAAGAGCAGACGAGTCGCTCCATCAGGGGTTGACATAGACCATTAACGCCTTCTAAGTTCTTCTTCCATGGTGTCCTATCTTGACTTTAGCACTGTAAATCCGCTTATTTTTAATAGAAACATGTCAAGCTTCTCCATCAGCCAGAATTCATGAACACCAACTTCACATGCATAAACATGAAGTCATGTACTCCAAGCCTGTGCTGTATACGACATCTTTGAAAAGAGTGACCGAGGGCGCAGCCATCTTAGCCGGAGGGGCACGGCCAAGCACAACTAGCTAGCGAGCGTGTTTCGGGATTTTTCTGTTCAGATCAGATCTGTATCAACCACAGTCGTGTGAGACTCACAGGGCACACAAGTGACGTAATTTCTTCGATGTAAAAGTTTCAGTCAACAGAACAATATCCACGGGTGAGCATGATTACTTCCGGGGGGAAAACTGTGATATCCAGTGACAACAGGAGTATGCGGGTTATGAGCAATACTAGTCAGTAGGGAATTTCATGGAAAAAAAAATGGGCTTCTTATTTGCACGTTCACGTAAAATAATAGATTTTCGAGCAGCTAAATCAGTGGTTCATGATCTCTCTTGGAGCAGAGCGACAATCTGTTGGAACGACCTTTTTAATAAGTTCTCCGTTTCGCAGTGAGCCTGGCCGTAAAGGGTATATTTCGAACAGCCTTTTCGTTATTCTCTCCCCGTTAACACTTCATGTATTATCTCTGTAACGGATTTCTAGTAGTCGTTGTGATACGTGTACCACGATCCAGAAAATGCCAAAAGTCCAGTTGCGATTTTCAGTACCATTCTTTATAAAACAATCACAAATAGTACACGTACGAATCGCTGTGATAACCGCTCCGTGAACTCAAGTCGGCGGAGCGCAATCAAATTCAGAATCGCTTGACATTCAAGCGGTCAAACCAACGAAATGTCTGTAGGTAATGTGGGTCAAAGGTCATGGAACGAAATCAATGCACGCACCAGTCAATGCTTGCATAAGGTCAATGTCCGTTGTATGTTTTAGCAGGCAAGCAGGTGTGGAGCAAAACAGTAGCGGAAAACACTAATTTGCGGTGGAGGTAGGGGTTCGAATCAATCTTCAACTAGAGCCTCGAATTCAGTTGTTTTGTCGAACACAACCTTGATCTCAGTACATTAATGTTTAGGCCTGCAAAATTGATGATATGAGGTTATCAGAAGCCCTATGACAAAGGAGACAACCTTCTGAATAAAACTGTAGCAAGGAGCATGTGATGTGCTCCGCGTACCCAAGTGATAAAGGGAACTTCTCGGTGTTACTCAGGTGTTTGGTTTATTTCCTTTGATCTGTACTCTTTTATCAAACCTACGGAGCTGTCCACCCAACCATAGATTTCAGCTACAAAAACCAAGCCTTTCTTTTACAGTGAATATATCCGTTCCTCATATTATTTTGAATGACCCTGCTTTTCGCTTCGCCAAAGGATATTACAATGGTAACACTGATAACTAGACAACTCAAGGTCACGTTATATAAGAGTAATTTGTTGACTTGCCATAGCTTGGGTACCCGTTCTTTCCTCAGTTTTTGATGACCTGATCCGTATTCTTTCAGTTACACAATCTAGTAAACAACGTTTTAAACCAGAGTTTGAATTTTCCGATGTTCATATCTCAATTTCATCTGCAGAACTGGACTTTGGACACAATGGGAGCGGATAAATCACTTGTTCAAGATATTCCACTTCTCGTCATAGGTGCCAGTGTCGGTCGGACAGGGACAATGTCTCTGAAAGCAGCATTGGAAATACTATATGGGATGCCCTGTTATCATATGATCGAAATGATTAACAAGCACAAAAATCACATTAAATTGTGGTCACACTTATTCGACCTCATGGAACGGGATCCAAATATCGACTTGCCGGATGAAGTGATCAGTGAGATTTTCCGCGGTTATCAACTGGTGACTGACAATCCGGGTTGTACAATTTACAAGCAGTTGATGAAACTTTATCCGGAAGCAAAAGTAATTCACAATATCATAAATGATACATTATCTGCTTCCATCACAATTCAAAAATCTCACACCCACAAACTCATTCTCAAACGATCCATGGAAAAGCTGGGTTTGTACTTTCATCCGTCCCTCTCGGTCTTTTTGAAATGAATACGTTTTCGCCTTGATAACTCGTGTAACGTTTCACTAACGCGTATTTGCAGCCAACCGGCTTTGCTGGCTTCTTCAACCACGTCAGATGCGTTTAAGATCACCACAGACAACAGATAGTTGGTCTTAGTATCAACGTGAAAGCAAACACACTCTTCAGAATGGTTCGTTCCATTTTTGATTTTCTGCCTTTATTATCTGCGAAATGACTAGGTGGACGCGCACGTAGTAAGTTCTTTCTCAACGTACTGAAAGCTTTTCATTCATGGTCAGGATTCATAAGTTTCGAAAAGCCTTGTTTGACTGCAAATAACAATAATTCGGATGTTAAGTGACCATAGGTTGATTTTTATCATTGACCGAATTTGATAGCCTTCTAGTTTATCGGGAACACGACTGATCGATCATGCGATAATGTGACTTTCCATCCAACTCACTGAGAAACATGTGATATATGTCTCTAGGTTCTTCGTATATATATATATATATATATATATATATATATATATATATATATATATATATATATATATATATATATATATATATATATATATATATATATTGACAAGTTCGAGCACCAATAAAATGACTTTTTTCAATGACGTACTAATAGCCATTTGAAAACTACTTCACTTCTCGCCATTAGTAATGTTCTACTCATTGCCGCAATTTACCACATCAGTCATGCTATTTGAAATGCAAAACACAAACTGACAACCTCCCTCTATGCTTCTCTCCACTCCTATCTTCGTATTAGCTAATACTAACAGTCCGAAATCCAAACACATGGATTCAAAGTATACGAGAAACCGTGAGACCTAAGGTACCCATTTTTGGAACCGGTTGGTTTAACCGCTTGAAAGAAATGATATTCATTGCACCCGGATTCGGTCGCATGACGGATCAGTCTATGCGACTTGCTCTCGGTGGAAACGTGGATCTGGCCGATGATGACCAAATGATCCGAGGTTTTGTACATCGAATCGAAGAGGTCAAACGTGTGGTACCAGCCGAACGACTTCTAGTCTTCGAAGTGAAGGACGGATGGGGACCGTTGTGTCGTTTCTTGAACAAACCAATTCCTAATGTCCCGTTTCCACGTGTGAATGATCGGAAGGAAATGCAGAAAAGATTGAAAAATGTGAAAACATTAATAAATACTGTTCTGTTTGTGGGTGCTATTTCAGTCGGCCTAATCGCAGTGGTGGGAGCTATTCTATTCGTGTCACGTGTTTGATGGGACTTGAAAATCATCTGTGGATTTCGAAGATCTGATCTACTTCATTATCGCGAAATTTAAGGATCTTTCATGTTTCCGTCCATTTTTTACAAATATACCAACTCTGATTGCCTGTTTTTCGACTATCACAATGGTGACACACACACACACACATCGTCAAAGTGAAAAGAATAGAATTCAGATACTGGGTTGGCGGAGGATATGCACCACCATCGGTGAGCTCTAACAAGAGCCAAACTCGAATCTAGTGCTTCCGAGCTGAAGGTTGATCGGATGACTTGAGGTTTATGCATGAAAGGTACAGCCTGAAGGAGAGTCAGCCGGGTAAAATATCATCAGTCGCACACACTACCCCCAAGTATGAGAAATATACAAAAATCACGTGCATGTTTTTCCTTTTCCATCTCTGGTTTGTGTTTCCGTTCTATTTCGTCACATTTTGAATAACCCAGTACGCCATTGTTTGTGCTTGATCTGGGTTCTCCTTCATCCAATCTGAGCATATTCAAGTACACGGTCTCACTTGCTAAGGTTTCGTGATCAACAATTTGGGCCGCACACAATTCCTGTGAACACTGTGGACTGGTTAACAAGTTTACCATTTTTACAAAAACAACCCGTACGTGTACCGTATTGGCCTGATATGACGTTTCGAATAAACAGACTTGTGTTTGACACGTACCACTTGATAATATTTCGACTATGGGAATATCGCACGGTTGATGTCTACTGCGCTCGTAACTCAATCAACTGTTTTTGTCAGCTTCTCACCCGAACTTAAGCCACTTCCGCGCAGTGATATTTTAAGCCACTTCAGAGACCTGTTACCCTGCATTGGTTTGTTCTGTCGCGAATAATATACTATTGTAGAATGAATAACAGATAAACACAGTCATTCTGTAGCATTAGTTCTGACAACAAAAGCTGTTTAGTGTTTTTATCGCGTGTATCAACCAATGAGAATAGTGTTCTGTGGGATTCAGTTTGCATAACAACGTCAGCAAAATCCAACCCCTAATACATGTACTGGTAAAACGGTGTGTAGTTTTGAGGTGTTTTGGCGTGTATTTATTCACGTGTGTACGTATCTATGTATGTATGTATGTATGTATGTATGTATGTATGTATGTATGTATGTATGTATGTATGTATGTATGTATGTATGTATGTATGTATGTATGTATGTATGTATGTATGTATGTATGTATGTATGTATGTATGTATGTATGTATGTATGTATGTATGTATGTATGTATGTATGTATGTAGGTGTGTGTGTGTGTGTGTACGTATGTATGCGTCTATCTGTCTATGTTCGTGGAATGGCTTTTCAGCACACTTATGAAGCTTCAGTGAATATACATGAACCCTGCACTTAAACACAAAACAAACTGGTTTGACCCAAATTGATTCTTTTCATTTTCACAATACACCATGACACACCCATTCGTCAAAGTGATCGACAGTTGACAACTCACTTCTCACGAGTGACAAAGTACTTCGGCTCCTCTCCTGGTTGCTTATCTAGTCAACGCATTAGGTAAGCCATTGATGAAAAACACCACGTAATGAATCTATATTTGCACAATCTCTAATAATCAGAATTCTCACTCTATTTACCCGTAATGTATGGTAACAAGAAAGCTAACTAATGTAAGGCCATCATCAATTATGATACCTTTGTGAGTAGTACAAGATTTCATTGGTTAAAGGATAATTTACCCCGTAGTATTACCATAGGAGCACCAAACAGCCATATTGCCTTTCTGCAGAATTATCTGTTGTCGGACCTACGCACCAACCCCGAAATGAGATTTGAACCCGTGAGAAGAAGCTATAGTACACTGCGCTGCTTGAGGAACCATTCAGAGTACTACAGCCTTCCTTTCTCAAAGTTCTCCATCCATTTGGTTTGCTTGGCGAATAGGTTTTCGAACTGGGACGGTCACCTGTCTTGGCTGTCTTTCCCCGACTATTATGTTATTTAGTGTAGTAGGATGGTCATCAATCCTGGTTTCGGTCTCCGGCCCACTGTCAGGTCCTGCTGTCAGGTGAATATCACAGAGGTGATGTCGGTGTAGGGATGCATCATTAGGGTCCGTGATCTCAATCATCGATAGACTGGAATGGCTAGTAATGATCCTATGAAGTGGCCGGGATTCACTGTCACGGAAGCATGTTGTATCTCGGTGATTGTTTGAAACTTCCCAACTTGAACAGCATTTCTGAAGTTCCGTCCGTTGTGGAATGTACGGAGTACAAAGTCTGAAACACGGCTTTTTCCTGCAATGTCTCCAATTCCGGCAAGGACTTTACACTGAATAAGTCCAGAGCACTTTTTACAGTACGTACCAAGAGTTCCGCAGCATCACTAGCCAATGCGTGATGAGGTACCGTCCGAAAACATGGATAAACAATGATGCCCAAACAACACTTACATTCGGATGCACGGAATTGTGAACCACTATCAATGATAAGCACCTGTGTAATGCAATCACGATTGAAAGATCTTACCAAAGTTTGGATCACAAAAGAGATGGTTATCGTAGATGTCAGGAATACCTCGGGCCTTTCTGAGAGAGATCAATCAATATGATGTTATGATATCTGTTCGGAAAGGGACTGCGGAAGTCGGCATTTACACGTTGCCGTGAATGGCAGCTTTCAAGTCACTGGTTTTCATTTTGGTTTCCAGTTTGGCTTCGTGAACGCAAGCCTCACAGTTGTTGGCCGTTCTACAGATGTCCACATCGACCTTGGGCTATTAGGACTTTTGTCTAGTCAAAGACGGTATCTTCACCACGCCTAAATATCCTTTATGCAAATCTACCGGGACAGTCGTCTGCAGAGAAGGAGGAGTGAATAACCGATCACCACTGCACAGCCCTCCGTCAGTTTTCAACGAAAGTTCCCTCAAAGCAAAAAACAGCAAATACTTTTGTTCCACTTCGGGGTTGTCTGCCTTTCCTGAGTGAAGAAATCACAGACGAGTAGTATCCTTTAAGCACATTTTCGTAGACCTCTGAAAAAATCAGCTGCCAGTATAATAAAATTCCGTTGGTCAGTAGCCGGGAATAGCAAGCATCCTGACACGAAATGAGCTTGCACGATCGACATAAAATGTTGCATCATGACATGTGTGAACTAAGCAAAAACATGTTTAATTTGAATGGCAATTTTATTGTTTGATGATTGCAGTAATAGTGAACTTCGATTAAGACTAGCTGTTACGCAGATGACCTATGAACCAGAACACGGTCGAATCTCCCTAAACTGTTTGTGAGCGTCCTGTTTTGACAGCATTAAGAATTCGAGAAATGCATATTATCAATTATTCCTTTGCTCAAACACTGTGCCGACTTCAACTTCAGATAAATCCATAATGATGACTGTCTATTCAGACCATTCAAATCTAATCAAGGCTTGGGTGCACACGTATGCTGTTGGTGAGGTCCCGTAAAACTCTGTCTTTGGTCATTCAATTGCCACATCTCGGAAGACTGGGTAAAGCCAAAGATATGAATCTGGAAATAGTACTGCAAACAACCATGAATGGATTTCAAGTATGTTTGTTTCCTCGGTGATCCCGTTTCGACTAAGGGTTTGAACCGATTAGGGTCTTGTTTGTAACGGGTGATGTTCACCGGAGAAAAAGGGAATTTCAGTTCTCTTGTGGGCATTTTGAAGGCTTGATCAGCACTTTCTTCCTGTCCGTTTTTTAATACTGCAGAGAAGATCGCCTTATCCTAATACGCGATTACTCTGGCGAAGCCCCCAATCAGTTAGTCAACGAGAACTTGAAAAAAAAATTGACGGAACGAGCAAATCAAAGGTAAAAAATTGTAGTTAAGCATGCTATAAAGGGCATTGAGGGAAACAAAGAAATTGACAGGTATTCGTCAGCTAGATCGACTTTAAAAAAAATTGTAATACTAAGCATGGGTTTCACAAAATGTTCTAGTTCCATCTTAGTCATTGCACAACACCGTAGTCGTTATTTCCAAGTCAGTCTGTAGTGGCAACGAGTGCACCGTGTTTCCCACCACCACTTTTCATTTCAACTTCTACCGGAGTTGCCCAGTTGCTGTTTTGAATAATCATACCATTCTGCTCGATATGCTCGATATGCCTTTATAACTCATTTTCTTTAACAATGAAGCAACATACCAGAACGAATGGGTTGTCATTTGAAATCAGGAAGATGACTTGGACGAATATTTGTGGTTTGGAATGTACGGTGCGTCTCATTTCACCCAACAGTGAAACGCCAAGACTGATTACCCTACGAATGCTCTGGTCAGTTATTTTTTATGGTCGCACGAGTGTAACTCATGTGCAACATTTTGTCCGAGATAACTTAATCCCTACTTCTCACAGCCACAATGAATTCATATTAAAATCCATACTCGAATAACACCGGCTTGTACGGAAATTGGTCTTCCTTGTTTGTTATGGTCGTGGTGAATTGGGGTTAATTTCCCTGATTTTCCTATAGGGATCCTCCAATGTTACAATCGAGATACCTTTCGTAAACGACCATTCTTCCACAAGAAAGGCAAACAACCTGAAGGAGACGACACACTGAAAGTAGATGGAAACGGCTGCACAGTACACGCCTTTTCTCATTTTCGAGGAAAACTGTAATTGGATTTCATTGATTGGTGCACTTGGACTTAACACGGAACATTCAACCTACTCATCGGTCTGTGATATATTGCTGTGTTAGTTCAAATGTTCACCGATAAGTGACTCTGTGTTGCAAAGCTAAACACGAAAATTAAACCAACCCGAAGAACTACATGCAATGAAATGACCCGTACCTGAACTGGACACACAAAGAGCTGACAAAAAGACAGTGGAAATAAGTAGGCTGTCCCCCTTATTTGATACCACCATGGTAATTTAAGAATGAAGGCATCTTACTGTTGTCAGATCATGTGCCGGTCAAGCACAAGGCAACCTCATGGCATCTGGACCATTTGGCTGCCAATGTCCTGTTTCATCTGATCGGTTGAATCCTGGAAAGAAGCTATAGCACACTACCATTCCTCTTGCTGAGAGGTTTGAATCATAACAAAGTCATACATGTTTACACGGCCACCATTTTGTGCCTCGTATGGCTATACTGCTGCGTATTCTTTAGGCTCCAGTGTTGAATCCTGAGCAAATTGTTGTTTATCACCTTAGGGGTTAGTGGTTCGAATCCCCGCCATCATGGGTTACTTTGGTGGTAGACGGTAATCCGCTGTCATCCAGCTCGGGATCATAATTGGCCCATTGGGAACTTGGGATATTCTAGTCCACGGAAAACTTTATGCAACCAGTTGGGTTAAAATTCTTTTTTACACTCCACTTTGTACGCATTATATCCTTTCACAAAATATATTCTGGGAACATTACTTTCAAAACTAGCAACGGGATTCTTTCACCGGCAGGTTCACGTGCTTCAACAGCGAACGTACTGGAGCTCGAAAAGCAGCTGCAAACTAATTCTAAGGATCAAATTGACCAATGCTGTCTGACAAATGGTTGTAAACACCGCAAAAGAACTTCGATTGAACCCTGATGCGGATACAATAAAGTATACCAGATTATGTTGCTTTTTAGCTAGCAAAGTTTGGTTTGGTGGTATATGGTAAAAACCGAGGTGACCCAAGTTCAAGTGGCATTTTATGGGTGTCCTAGAATTATTCACTCCGGTCATTTACAATATATGCCTCCTTATATGCCATATTGTTCTGGAAGGTACTGCTTTACGGCTATAATACCCATCACAATGAAGAGCCGCTCAATGGGGTACGGGAAACCAATCGATCAAACTCCCTCCATGGAACGAACCATCCATTGGTTTTACTGAGTCTGGTACTCTAGACCTAATGTAGTCCCTATTGAGTATAGATAAACAATTAGATTCATGTATTATGCATCTCCAACACATTGGCAACTAGGTGGACGAATGGGAACAAAAATGAGACACATGCTTATGCTACCATTTTCAAATCACATCTAGGTTTTTTGGCTATTATGACCAACTGATTAGTCAGACTGGAGTAGTAAGATGAAAGTGGACTTCAGCGGCTGTCAGAACAAATACAAACCTATGAGAATTCGGTACACCGAGCCCATTAATTTGGCTCACTCAAGCTTCCAACCCGCACCTAAATATATGTGTGCTCACACAGGTGAACAAACACAATCACTTTCAGACGGATCTTGATTTCACCCAGTAAGTATGCGAATAATACGGTGCCGTCACATTATTCTAACGGTTGTTTTACTCTTGCTTTTGAACTGTTGAATGTTTGCATTCTGAGATCAATTTGAACGAAAATCAAATCAAATCATCGATGTAGATTAAAGTTTAGCATAATTAACATTGTTCGATGATTGCAGTCATTCTTCACGGATATCGAAAAAGGTTTAAAAGCGATAAAAGACTAGAACACATGTCCCAGTGCATCATTTCTTCCAACCCTCTTCTTCAAGGCCATTTGCTTTGCCTGCTCAACATTAGCACTATCTACTGGTCGTATCTCATTTACTGTGCCTACAATCCGTCTTGTTTCTTTGTGTACTGGTATCCAGTTAGGTCCGACAGCTTTTGATATTCGTCTCAAATAAAGCAGGAACTCAAACAGTATACGTTACCACAGCCTCGACTAATCGGCTCTTCCCCTTCGACTCCAAGACTCGGTATTAATTTATGGCCGCTGTTCCAAGGTAATTCATCAGCAGTCGATTAGTCATTCTTGTGAACCTGAACCATGATACCCAGTCTTGTTCTTCTCCGATTATCTTTATACCAGTGCTGCAATGGTCAAACTTCTGCATGCTTTTATACCTCAAACAGTAATAAATATGCCCGAAAATATCCTTCCGTTTACTTCTGTGTAGCGTAACTCTCTTCCCCAATGTCGTTTATTATATCCACACATTTTGTAGATATCATGATTCCGAAAAGTAAGTCAGAACGGAAGAGTAATAGCTCCAGGCTTTTGATCGGATGAGATTTCAGCTTCGAAACCACCTCTCCAGATATTCGAACCTGTCGTCTGTGATAACAAAATCGGTAGTAATAGTAGTAACATGGATAGGTTCGATATTATTATCAGTAATGACAATAGTGTCATTTTTATCGCTAGAATTGCTAAAACTATCGACGTGAGTATCATCATGAATGTTCGTATGAGTGGTTATAGTGAGGGTAAACGTATTACTCACATTCGACGGACGGTGTGACTTCTCTGGAATTTCTCTCTTATATACTGTGTTCTGCCCTGACTTAAACGTGTCACGTTAAGTTATCTACATCCACAACACTGTGACCTGTGCATACGAAGGCATTCTGGTTACCTTACCTCTAAGGAAGGAAAATATCAGGAAAACGTTGCCACTTTGTAGAGAGCATCCACACATGGACATGGGGAATTTTGTTCAGTAAATAGAAAATGGGCCACTATGCTTCGAGTACGAATCATTTTCTGGCTAATAACGTGTCGTCTCATTCCTTTCGCCAGTGACTTTTCCCATTTATCCCCAGCTGACGGAAACAATGCATATTTTTTCATAATAGACAAATAAAAGCTACTGCAGATGATGTATGCAAAAATACAGGGTGAGGACATCGGTTGATTAACTTCGTTTGACTTCGTAGATCATGACCAATGCGGCTTCCACCAACTTTCATGTCGTATTGCCTTCGGGTCATCCTGAGCCACTGTTAAGTGCACTGTACGCTTCAACTTGTGTCTGTTCCAACTGAATGGTTCTGACGATACTGCAAATTTTGATCAGATCCGGTACTTAAAGTTGACTACAAAGGCCCGGGAAGACGAGTGGATGGTAAAATCAATGGAATATCTTCATGGTGGATTGTGATGCTTTTTCGTCTCAGATAAACAAAGACAGCCGACATAGTCCATACTTATAGAATATTTGTGACCAGGTGAATAAATATAGACAAAAAAACAACGCGGAACTCAGCTTTCCTTCCCAACTGGCTTCTAGGTATATTCATTGGTTAGATCACCTCACAATGTAGTGCGACTGGCCATATTGGAAAGTCAGGTTGAAAAAAGACAACTGTGAATCACGATTTCATTCTACTGGTCCATATCATCTGACTGGTTAGTGACTTCAAGCGGAAACAATCTTATGTGTGCGTTTTAAGGCGGGAACGATAGTTAAAATGTGCATACGGAGGTATTTTAAATTCAAACTGTGAGTTTTGTGTCCAGGAAAGCACTCTTACAATTTTTACTTTCTAACTGGTGAGTGATTTTCGATTACAGTTTATTTGAAGATCATGCGTAAGAAGTGACCTGTAAGTTATATATATATATATATATATATATATATATATATATATATATATATATATATATATATATATATATATATATATAGTATGTATAAGGTGTACACTAGTTAGATGAATACTGATTGGTTTCATTGGGATTTCCTATATTGCAAGCGAGTAGGTCACCACATCACCACAATAAGCTCACCCAAATCATGTTTGCGGTGATATATATTTGTAAGTAAATCTAACATTTTATGATAGGTTTGATCGCATTTATTGAACACTGCATTTCACTTGCTTTCTTATCACAGCCATCTTTTGCCTGGTGACCGACAGTTAACCAGTTTTTCTTCAAATTACGAAATACTTATTTGTCCAGAATTTCGTTCATCTTGATTTAAAAATACTCAACATGAACCTATACAGAAAATCCTCATGTACCTCCCAAGTTCATCCCTTCGGAAGATAAAGAGAAAAATATCAATAAAAACGGACACGGACGTCAGTATAACTTGTGCAATCAAAGGATCTCTAAGCAATAATTCGTTGAAATGAAATGTGCTATAGGTCATCAACGGTCAAAAGAGAATCGATGAGGAAGTACTTGCTAGATGGGATGAAAAACTTAGATATTGAGGATTTAGGCATGGTGGCTCAAAGACACCATGAATAGGAAAGACATTCAAATTCAGATTGTCACTCACGAACATAATCAGGCACAATATGTGGAATAATTGGTGATTGATTGTATAAGAACAAAAACTTAAAAATGGAAATTATGACTTTCATAATGAAAATCATACGAATGGTTACTGAGGGCATTTGTAAACTAGGGAAAAAGAGAAACTTCATAATTGTGTCAACCCTTAAACAATAGCGGGGACACTCGTAAAATAATTTGCTAATCAGATGTAAAACGCAACTACTTGCAGGAAAGGGCCATCGAAAAAATAAAAAAGCCTAATTGCTCTGTGCCTCGTGAACGGGTTCTTTAACTGATGAATTTTGGTTTACTGCACGTCATAGTCTCGGTTCATGAAGCAGGAATGATCTGATTGGTATGTGCTTGCGGAACAAGTGAGAGAACAAAAATGAACCGGAAGTAGGGGAGCATGTGAAAACACTAAAACGAGAGAAAAAAGTCACTTAATCTTGTTATTTCTAAAAGTAAATAATCAAATGTCAGTTAAAGGAATTTACTGAATGTAAACAACAATGAGTGTGTATTAGAAAAGTGCAACACATAATCAGCTAATTGGGCATATCACGTGACGCTTTATCCTTGGAATTTGGCATCGGATCTGGATTCATTCCAAATTTTCCTTGTAATTTATTGACATCGAAACAGATCATGGGTTCTGAAACGCATGATCTTCTGACTGATGATTGCAACGATTTTATTGATGACTAAACGATCGATATTAGATGTCTGCTTGGGAACAATCAGCTGACACTACGAGCTTCTCTTTACTAGTTTCTGTGTACATATAGAAACACACATAGTAACGAACCTACATCTTGCTGATATCTGAATCGGTTCCTTTATTTAGCCTTCTGTAAGTCTTTGTAAACAGACTGTTCGTATTATTTCGACACAACTAGATAGATGCAGCACGTAACAGCATTATGCATTCCCAAGTGTTAATGTCAGTAGTTGTTCATTAATACAAAAGTACTCATCATGAGGCCACAACTTTACCTCTTAATATACTTATTCATATATTTGCATGCACGGATAGTACAGTAAAAATTATGACGCATGTCTAAAAGTTCACTGTATTTTGACGGCAATAGATAGAGTTTCTCAATGGCCGAGGCAGCCAGGTGGAAACTAGCATGATCGTCCCTTTTCCCGTCGATTTTTCGATATCCTGACTGCCGGGAATTATTTATTTATCCTTTAATTTATTCATTTATTTACTTATCTCTATTACATAGCAAGGGTACAACATTTCGCGAAAGTGGTCAAGGCCAGTTTGAGACCGTCGTCTGGGGAAAGTGACGGATGGTGACTGGAGTCGAACCCCGAGAGAGAAGTTTCTAACATTTTATGGGATGTGTTAACGAACTCACGTGATCCCAGACAATTTACTCACCATTCAAGCCGCAAAAGGGCTGAGAAATTTAACGCTACAAGATGGTAACTTATTGATTAGAGAAGCCGTAAACACTGGATTTCCAAGTGTACACAAAACGGATTTGCAGAATCTTCGCAATTGTGTTTATAATCACTGAAAACGAACACCAAGTCATAAAATTGTAAACATTTTCCGGCGGTAAAAAAAACATGGGTGCTCTGATTGCAATGTTTTGTTACCAAGTTCGAGGTGAACAAATAAACGACACAATTTTTTTAAAGAAAGTAGGGTTCTGGTTACGAATGGTCCAAATCCGAGGGGTAATGAGCAATATTTCGTTATTACTGATGTTTACAAAAGCTTCGGATACATGATCCATTACCATAACATTTTACTCACTTTCTTCTTTATGGCAGTTGCAGATCTGTCCGTTATTTACTTTGGATTAAAACACAACTCACGAGGAAGCGTGATCCTATTGAAGGCACTCGACCATGTGCGAGCGATGGCTTTCAATAAACCATAGTTTTTCCTACCGTGGAAGAAGAGAAGCTCTAACTCATACTGGAGCATGAACTAGTCCTGATAAACTGCGGATCTCTCTCTAACTCACACCACCTCAGTGCATATACCGACCTTGGTTCCCCAGTTAGTCTCCTAGAATGGGGAGAGACAGAGTGGACTGGAGATAAATAACTGAAACGTTACGTTGCTTTTTAAACCAATTTTCCGTTCATATTCGTTCCATCTGTGCAAAAGTCATATTGTAAACCCCAGTCAGTAGGGGAAAAGTGACTAGACATGGGTATTTTGCATTGTCTGTTTTTTCTTTGCACAGGTAAGATGAAGAATTATGGTTTACGAACAGGTGATACTTTGAAGCTCGCGGATGATGATAACTGAATGCCTCCGTTGTACTCAGGCCCCTACAGAGAAGTAGTCCAGAGAAGGAGTCATTCGCTCTGCGGAAATGCTTTGCTAACCTTCAAATCCAGTGTTAGAAGAGCTCTATAGCATATACTGTACAAGTTCAATAAAACATTGCTAGCCAGCCCGGATAACCTTGAGGTTAAGATGTTCGACTCATAATCGTTCACCCCGGGTTCGATTCCCCTTGGAGTTCTCGACGGATGTGCACTGCAGCTGATGATTCCTAACAAGGATGAAACAGCTGTACAATACTTCCATAGTTTCCAATGGTAAGTTGAGCGCTGAGATTGCATGAAGACTCTCATATCATGAAAATAAGTTACTGGCTGAAAACTTATCCGGTCTGAAATGACGTTCCTTGTCTGATACGTAATGCTTTGTTGGAGGATATAATAATTTGGAGGTACAAGACTTTTGAGGTAGACGAGCTCTCCTGGGAAATAGGAGAAGTTTTGAACTTTCCGATTTTTTAAGGTGTCAACGAAAATAGACTCGAAGGTTGAGAGAAAAATACCACCAGATGGTTTTGGGAACTCGTGAAGATCATAAGATTGAGAGGCGTTATAATTCATCTGCATTCGGTATCCAGGTAAACCTGGAGCACAGCGTGTGAACTGTTATTCTGTGTTCTTCTTCCTCTAACAACATCCTTCTCTCCGGCCCAGGTATCGTGTTTATTGGACGTGGAAAAGAATCAGTGGAAAAGAACATTTTCACCCATCTGCGTTTTAATAACGTGGACTGTGAGATTTTTCAACCAACTGAATAAGGGGGATCCACGTAATCTATACGCTCCTTGTTGCTGTAACAGAGGAAACAATCTACTAATGAAAGCGATGAACTCACTGGACAGCCGTTTTATCTTCCCAGCCCTCTTTTAGCATAACCCTCTCCCACTGAGACCAAACCCCCGGAGTGAACATTTGTGAGTCGAATGCCTAGGCTCTAGTCTATCCCGGTCGGTTCTGAGCAGTTTATTGAAAACCAACAATAGGTGGTATAGAGTCTTTACCTAACAGGCTTCGTATTGTAGCGTTCGGTTGACCACGTAGCCATCAAGGCCAGTGATGGACTACTGATCTATGGATGCCGGTGTCCAACGAAGGGATTCCGCTATTATCGACCCACTGAGCTCGGTTACTATATAAACATAAGCATTAAAATAATTCAGCTTTGACTTAGCATGATGAATCACATTATACAGATCCTAACCATGCTCTTCTTTATTCCCATATCATTGATTTCACTTGCGTACGCAGAAGGTACGTTTGACGTTCGTCAATCTGAACTGTATGTGGCTGCGACGTTACATCCGATTGTTTATCAAGAATCGAGTGTATGCTTAAGCTGTCATATTGGTCTTTTCATACGGATCAAGAACGTGGCCTTTAATGGGTAGAAGATAGGCGAAGACTCCAGGTGTCTGAGCATCCATATACAAGCAGTTCTTGGATATGGCTAGGTGTCGCGGTCAGTGGAATAGTTGCTTTCTAGTTCTTCCTTCATCTTCGTGATTTTCCTTTATAACTTCGATGGTCAGCTCTCCATGACCTTATTCTTCTATTCATTTCTCTCTGGAATAGACTATGCTGCAAGGTAGCCACCGAGGCCGAAACCAGACCACAGAAGTTCGAGGTGGATGGTTGAAAAGGATTGAATTGAACTGAACTGTGCGATCACTTTCATCCTATTTCAGTAGTAATACAGATAACTACGTAAACTGTACAAGGACTGTGTTACGTACAAGATGCGCATTATGTTGTGACTCCGTAAAAGGAGTCTACGGACTTCTTTTACTGATGTATAGAGTTAGTGAAAAATTTGGCAGCCAAAACAGGGATGGGGCAATCACCTGACAAAGGTGTGGTAACTCGAATGTTATCATCCAAGTTAAGCGAATGGTTTTCCAGTTCGGATAGATAGTAAGGCACAACCAAAAGAAATCCTTTATTTTTTGGGCACACAACACGCATGACGCGTATACTACGAAAAGTGACGGATGATACTGTCTAGTAATCAGTCTCGAGCATGATCATTAGAAATCAGTTGAACAGGGTACTTTCGAGCACGTGAACCACATAGGTATTCTGTGTGCAAATAAAAAGCCATTGGAAAATGAAAAAAGTTAAAGATGTGCACGTGAAACATCATCATCCCAATCATCATCATCATCATCATCATCATCATCATCATCATCATCATCATCATCATCATCATCATCATCATCATCATCATCATCATCATCATCATCCTCTTTCGAATGGCCTTCGTGGGATTCATCGTCGAAATCAAGACCATGTTCGTCATCATCCAAATCATCTTCTTCGTCATCATAATCGTCGTCGTCATCCTCAAGCGCAGCTGCCGCATTTCCTTCGTCAGAAGCAGAAACAATGCCGTTTGTATCATCTTTTATAGTGATATCTTTAGCAGGTATTTCCCCACTGAATTTGTCTATTTATGTTCCGGAGAGAGTTTTATCCTGAATACTCGGGCTGAAATCGGACTTCTCAACTCTACGAGTCCGTTCATGGCGTAAGCGTAAAATTGCAGATAACACCACAGGTTCGCTATTTCAAGGAGGTTAACAGCCAGCCACAATTTTCATTTACGATTCCACTCGTGGTTCTCCAGTACAAACAGGGATTAGGTTTGTTTTAACAACACCATCTTCTGGCGTATTGTTCAGTTACGAACTTGTCAAATGTATGGTCAAATGGCCGCACGTTATACCTTTATGTGCCTGACAATAACGATGGTTACTACTAATTTACTTATCATTGTCATCAACATCGTCACCAACAACATCCGTGGCACAACAGGGAAAAACTAACCACTGTCATCATTGTTCACTTTTCCGCTGTTTTGCAAAAGACGGCCAGTGACGTCTTAGTTACCTATGAAAACATTAAAACAAAGTTCCTACTCTGTCTGTTGCGCCGGCATTTACATGCTTTGGATACTTAGCCTTATAGGCAGATTTAAAGGTCGATTATGCGTTTTCAGCATCAGCAAGCAGCGTGGTAATCTTCTTTAAAAATCGTGCAGATGAAGAGGATCGACAGATGTCAGCCCACCATGTATCAACTATATTATTTTGTCCAGCCTGTTTTTGCACAGAGAGACAAACGTAAATAGCTCTTTGATGCATGTGCAATCTCTACGTATACAGAACGATAGATTATTATGTTTTTATGTATTTAATTTGGCCATGTAATAATGGTACGGTATTTCAGGGAGGGGGTTGCAACCAATCTGAGGTTGCTCATTGGGGAAATTAACCAGTGGCGCAAGCAGGATGCAAACTTGGGACCGAAAGGGTTGAATGTCCTCCATGAGAATCTTTTGACTGTTGCCGGCTGGTGGGCACCACGTGAGATGCAGCTAAACGAACTCGTGAAAAATCGTACTTTTAGGCACCTTTGTAATTTATTTCCGAATTCATTTTGGGAAATAAATGTTTGAGTGGATGTGCACTGCTGATGATTCCCAACAAGGATGAAACAGCTGTACAGTGCTTCCATGGTTTTCAATGGTGAGTTGAGCGTTCAAACTGCACGATGAATCATATCATATACAAATCATAAATATCTTATGTCTACGCAATCAGCAAGAATTTGTCTGTAGTCTTATACTTAAACCGAGTAGATTGTATGTTATTGCATTCCTGCACTGAAATAATTTAAAAAGTGATTCAAAATGCACAGTCAAAAAATCTTTCTTACCCAATCATGAGAACAGTTAGCCCTCAATTCTCAGTCTCATTCAGATGCGGGAAAACCTCATTGCTGACAGAAACTGCACTCCGGTGTGCGGTTTCGTATCACAGCTATAGACAGTATTTGACTAGAGGTGGTTGAGTGTATTAGAGCATTTCATTACCACCTCGGACGTCGAAGGTTACTTTGGTGTTAGACTGTAATCCACTGTCATCCGGCTCGTTACTATAGCTGACATGTTGGGACCTTATGTGGTTATCTGCCACTCCAGGGTTTGTTTGACAATTATCCCTAACAGAGCAGTGGGCCTTCGAGGCTATGGCGTAAATACCCCTTCTCCTACACTCGTGCGCTACCCTTGACTTTAATTCACGATATCAGTGTACTAGACAATCAAGAAAGTTGACATCTTGCCAGTCGTAGGCTGATTTCATAGTTTCTTGATCTCAAGCAGCACCAAGTTACAACGCAAAACGTGCTTCTGATAAAATGAGCTATGAAAAGTAGGTAATATGATACAACACTTCATCTGAAACATTTTCACAGAATGATTTATTGTTCTGTATTACGTAAAATAAATTTCTCATCCAGGTTATATTGACAGTCGGAGACCCGAAAACTTGGATTCAGAGTACACGCGAAACTGTTCTGTCGAAGAAACCCATATTTGGCTCAAATTGGTTGGGTCGCTTGAGGGAACTTCTGTTACGCGCACCGGAATTTTGACTCATGGTTTTCAGACATTGGCATTGTGTTTGGGACTAAATGCTGACCTATCGAACGATGAACAAGTGACCAGGGGATTTATCCAATGGAACGACGAGGTCAAACGAGTGGTACCAGCCAAGCAACTGTCGGTGTTCCAAGTGGAAGAAGGTTGGAGACAGTTATGTCAACTTTTGCATAAACCAGTCCCAGAAATACCTTTTCCACACGTGAATGATCGAGCAGACATGCAGAAAAGGCTGTCCCGGTTTCGAAAAAATAACGCTAGTGGCAACATCCAGTTTCATTGTCTTTGGAGTAGCTGTGATATGCGGCATTTGGTGGTTCAAAAGCTGATAGGTGGGCACAAATTGGACAGATAATTGCTATCCTACGACTCATTTGTTTAAAAACTAGTATTATACTGTCGGAAGTTAACACTTTTGATATATATTTCAACACATTTCCGTTGTGATTTTTCTTTTTTGCGCGGACAAACTGAAGCAGCTGAATCGGAATTTTCCTGGCAGTTTTCGTACATGCAAAGTTTCAAATTTCGACCGTAGCCTCCTCGCGGAGTATCTCTTTACAGGAATCTATAGAGAGTATTCTTCTCAAACTTACAAACTTTTTTTGTATACGTTCTCAACACAGTTCATGTAACTTTCAACACACAAATACACGCACACTCACGGTATTGGAGCCATCCATAACCACAACACAGCATGGTAGGTCTAATTAGAGCGGTGTACCTGCACTCCCTCCATTTGCGCTCCCTCATTCCACTTCCTGATGCTAAGTGAGATTGACACTATCCTCTACTGACTTTTGAGTGTTGTTCTGTCGGCGTCGTTCCACAGTCGTCAAGTCTATCAGTGATAGTTAGCCATTGAAAAGGGGTACTGTCTAAGCTGTTTGATGCCTGGTCTTAACCCGAAGTAGTGGTTTACTTGATATTGGCCTTACGCTCAGTTTACACATAATCGGATTTTATTTTGGGTTCATTTTTACCGTTATTGTCTTCCTGTCTTCTTGAATATCTTAAACAATTTCTGGCATTTTACCCGTTGTCAGCCACCTTGGGCCAGTTCTACTCTCAGCACAGCAAAGGCAGTGCTCATTACCTGCTGATGATATTCTGTTTTTGTCCGGTAGTCTTTCTTCCTGATCAATATCTGAACAGATTCCGTGCCATTCAAGACAGACAAGAGCAGGGAAAATGTTGCCATTTCGCAGTATTTGTATTTTTTCCAGGCGAGGTGGAATGATCAGGGGGTGGACGATGTTTGCCCTCACCCCCTCATCACCGTTATCGTAATGCAGTTTTAGTCAGTCTGAATCAGGGGTAGTCATTAACAAAAAGAAACGTGCGGTCAGTCCGCTTTGAGAAGACGCGCAATGCCAATTCAAAGGCGGCTCCTTAAGTCTTACTCGATGGACGCGCAGAAAGCCTTTTCCAGGAGTCACATGTTCAGACTGATCTCCTCACCTTACCATGGGCGGATAAGGGAATACCACTCACTAGTTACGAAATAGTGAAATCGTGAACTATAGCCTTTAGTCTCCATCTACTACACGGCCTTTTGTTTGCCGTGACTCATGTGGGAACCAGAAATCGAATAACGAAATGTTTGAACCATTTAGCTACTTCCGTAATGCGGATAGTATTTTCGTTGTTCGTGGAGAGTCGACACATTTCCAACAGCTGCTGACGGGATTTCATCAGGCATATGAAGTCCTACGTTTGTTGCGCTACTCTCGAGGAATGAAGGCGAGATCTTTGAAGGAACATTATACGGAAGCCTAATTGGACTGAACAGAGTTTTAAGTCGACCCACTAGCTCTAGTGAGGTCCTTTTTACCCCCGAATCACTTTGTTCATTAGCGCAAAACACAACGAGTATATGTACGATGCTGGTCCATGTACACAGTAGTTACAATCAGAGTATTGGTTCGACTGGTGTAGGCAACCACGCTTTGAATCTTAAACATTGGTGACAGTGCTCACCACTCATGCTAACGATCCACGCTCCAATCGACTGTCCTGTCAGCCGAGATTCCTTTGTTTCAAGCAGTAGGCTTGATACCGCGCCAGTGCTAACTGTCAAAGTGAGATGGCTGTCTATCGACGATGAGTCATTAAACACCCTCATGAACGGTAACCAAACTATCACATTTCCGTGTCAATTTGCCAACGAAATCTACTGTGCTGCTCAGTCATACGGGTCACGGGCAATTCTCTGAACGAAACTATAGTATACGAGTAGGAAAAGATACGCAAAGCATCACCTTCAAGAAAAATCAGTGGAGAGTGCAGTGTACACCACAGCTATATAGGAATTATTCATCACTGTCCCATTCGCATGCGATCGTTTTGACTAAACTTTTAAGGAACGGATTTTGAAGACATTTCATTGTAACTTCACATCCACCGAAAGGAGGCTGTTATGTACAGTCCACCCAATCTTCTAACAGTTCACCTTCTTCT
Organism: Fasciola hepatica; assembly: GCA_948099385.1. Classification (NCBI taxonomy): domain Eukaryota; kingdom Metazoa; phylum Platyhelminthes; class Trematoda; order Plagiorchiida; family Fasciolidae; genus Fasciola; species Fasciola hepatica. The sequence continues at coordinate 1,458,440 of CANUEZ040000168.1, forward strand.
GTAAAGCTGGAAGCATCGTTCGTACCAATTAGTAGTTAATCGAAAGGTTAATGGGTCACCATCTCGTTTGATTGAAAAAATTGGAGGACAAATGCTACTCGGTGGTTCATTAGGTGACACGTTATCAACACGGGACACTCGGTCAGTATGGATGACTGAAGGTCGTCATTTAAACCGCGATCAATAAAGCGAACTGTACCGTCGTGGTCTTGACTCAGCTTAATAAAGGGTCCATCGACCTGTGTAGTCGGTAACAAAGCTTAGCGATTGCACCGAACAACAAGTTGACTTTAATCCTACATTAATCAACATTTCCACTTCCATTATTTGAAACTGACTGTCTTACTCACACTTTTCATATGCATTCAATGGCTCGTGATTATGTGAAAGTGCATCCTAACATTGCAGAGGTTGACAAGAGAGATGTAATGGAAACGTCTGCGCAAAAGACATCTTGCATACTCATGCCATCCTTTCCAGTATCATCCTTGAGAACTATTAATTTGAGTCTTCGTTCTCGACGGACAACATAAAAATTTACGAGACAAACTTAACTTTGCAGAGGTTGGGTTCGCAATCACAAACACAATGCAGATAATAGTTATCATTTGGCGTATTTATCTCGGTCAAAGTAGCTTACTGAATAAATAACTGGTTCAACTTCCCCCTTCGCAATTTCTTCCTTACTGCTTCAGTCGGAAGACGATTGGAAACAGTTTTGTTCTTCCACTTGGGGCGATTCCTTCTTGAGTAATTGTAAACGCCAACTCCTCACAGAGGTTATATACCGGACGATAAAGTTCTCACTCACGCGAGTCCTTTGAAATAGGAAGACCATTAAGAAGACGTAGATTAATCAGGATTTCATCATCATTACCGTACAAAGTGAGTCATTACATTTAATGCTTTCATATTATGTCCGCTCTCAGTTAGGGCTATTGCTGACTACCTAAGTAATTCCATTGCTCACTCTTATTTGATGAAGCCATTCACGACTTGTGGAACGATCAAAGCCTCAGCCAATTCAGTTGTTTCCGGAGCCACGTGATTTCTTCCTATTGCGAACGGTTCCAAGGGATTTGAGCTTTTCTGTTATTCAGTTTCACACAGTAAGTCTGACAACTTGTTGACCCATACTTGATTGCAACCTCGCAATATGACCTAAATCGAAATCAAATATTTCAAACTAGAAAGGTGTTTTCTTCAGTCTCACTAGCTCTAGTGAGAGAACACCTCTGTCTTCAAATCTGCTCAGCATAATAGCACTGAACAATTTGCTTATGTATAATGAAACATTCACCGTCACCAGTCATTGCAACACAGTCTAATTGGCTCAGACTTGCACTGAATAACCTCTCTTCTGACTGGCTGATTATTGATACGGCCAGTTATCACTTGACGGGAATCAGTCCGCGTCTAATCGATCCGCTATCTTGTCACGTGCGAATCCGCAGGGGCAACCTCTGATCTGGGTTCTGGACAGTCGCTGACGCGATGACTGCTAACGGGATCTGAGGCTCATGAGTCAGCACTTACTCTCATGGAAAAAAAACCTACCACGTAAAACGTCGGAGTAGCGATTGATCGGAGTGTCTTTGTGAAGCCCACCTGCTCGTTGACGTATTTTTCCGACTGTACTGCATAAGGAAAAGTGTCTCATCAAGTCTTCCATAAACTCACTTTCTGTATGCTAAAGTTTCGACCGCAGTAGATTCTTCCTAGAGGTAACAAAGAAAAAACGACTACAGTGCTGGTTAGTGGTCAATGAACACACACAACTTGGACATGGCATTTCTTTTTTGCCACAACGGGAACGTTGTTCACGTAAAACTCAGATAGAAGGCTGGAAGATCGGATGTGTGCTAAGCGGCTACACGTGACAGACGCAGCTTGATGCACTGTCTCAGGTCGACGCAAAAGCTCGAGTTATTGCATGAAAAGTTCAGATACATCCAGCTATTCGCGCTAAAGATTTCATTTGCGGTGCATGATATAATGGTACGAAGAAATGGTATTACAAAGGCATTTGACCGGTAACCCCAGTCCCAACCATTCGAGGCAGATTTTTGTTTGTTTGATTGAGCCGTTTGTCTCAGAAGTTAGTCTCGGGTCGAGGGTGCCACCTTTCATGCGGTCACGAGGTACCAGCAGGGGTAAGTGAACCAAGTAAAATGCATCCCCAGAAAGATATTTCGAACTGTCGTCTTTTCATTTTTTACTCAGGGGCTTTTTTGTGCAAGGGATTTGCCGAAAAGTTCTTTTGTCGATAAAAAAGATGAGAAGCAGAATAAACAACACAAGCATAACCCTGCTACGGCTGAGTTTGAGAAGAAAAATCGCCAAAAAATCACAGTTGCCGCTGTATTTTGATCGGTTGAAAATTTGGCTGTTTTTGATATTTGCTGATCGCGAAAGTTCTACTGATTATGGAATCGTGTTTCAAAATACTACTTCTACCAATCAAAGTGTTCTGAATTGTTTTCGAGACGTGAAGTACGCCGGACCAAGAGGAAATAAACTAGAAAGGCTGAAGGCTAATAGATCGTACGAATCTGAGTGGAATTTAATCGAAAGGGTTAAAGAATGCGGTCGAATGGATTTCTCTTACTAGGGTGATAACGGAAGTCTTCTGAATATTGTGGAATTCGAATATCGGAATCGAAGGGGGACCGAAAGATTTTGGATGGCTTGTAAAGCTGAACCGGGTGATCAAAATAATGCTCATATGATGTAATGAAATGTAATGATGTATTATGTGCCTACACACTCTGATTACTAATTTGATCAGCAGTACATACCTAGTCTATCAAGCACCACTGCTTCACGTGACTTCATTGTGCGTACCCGTGTTATCTACCGCATTACCTTTGACCCGGATGCTATTTCTGTTAGTAGGAACGCTGTATTCCGTACATCTCCAATGCAGTTAATTGCAATTAAAGTAAATAAGAGCGTTGTTTGGCGGTACTGCACCCACAAACAAATCATGGACTGGGATTATCTACCCCTTCCTCCCCGATAGTACCCTGTTTTTTGGCACACGGTATGAAACCACACAGGTTATATATATATATATATATATATATATATATATATATATATATATATATATATATATATTTGAAAACCTTGCCAGAAATCCCCAAGAAAAGTATATCATTTATTTTCGTTGTGATACGTAATAGATGAGAACTAACTCTTTTCATTCTTAGTGTTGTTCGTCCCTACCACGAGTGATGGAAGAATCCCTATCCTGGAACAGGCAGAGGAAAGTTGTTTGGGGCAAAATATTCCTGTAAGTGCTGACGATCAGTTGGTCAAAGAATTGATCTGTCAAACTCGTGGTGGCGACCGAACGACGGTTATGTTTGGAACGAAGGACGATGAAGAACCTTCGTGTTGACTTCTGAACAAACCAATCCCCGTCGAACCCAGTTCCATGTAAAAGTTCTGATGCACACTTGGGAATATGATTGATTCGTTTAAGCGAACAAGCTCTGTTCAAGCTCATTCTATCTGTTATTGAGCTATCCATGACGGTGATATTTAGCACCTGATGGTAGACAGTGTGGTGATATTGCATCACTTTTAAGCGCAATATCTGATGCTGCGTTTATTCTGTCAGCCTTATTGCGACATGGTTGCTTTTACTTCGAAAAGCTGCTCATTTCACTCATTTGCCGCGTCAACCTTACCACCTACTCACTGCAGCCTGTCTTCTTCGTGTTTGTCCACCTCCGATCTTGTCAAATTTAGATTCATTGATATATATATATATATATATATATATATATATATATATATATAATGTTCACTAGGATCTTATTTGAATCGTCTTGAGTGTGAATGGATACTCTTCATTGAAGAGCCCTCAAATGAATCACAACTGTGATTTCTCATAGTTATTCGTGTCTGGGTCACTGCTAACCCAACGAACAACGAGGCTGCATGCGCAAGCTCTCATATTGATAGTAAGTAGTGTGTTAACTTTGGGTTAGCAGTGACCCAGACACGAATAACTATGAGAAATCACAGTTGTGATTCATTTGAGGGCTCTTCAATGAAGAGTATCCATTCACACTCCAGACGATTCAAATTAGATCCTAGTGAACATATAACATCGGAGTGCACAAGTTTGAAGACGAGTGGGCAGAGGAGTTCCGAGTACGCATACTTGATGAGCGGCAACAACCGCGAAACCGGTCGTGTGCTTCCGGGGACATTTTGTCCACATGTTACCATAATACTTACTATCAATATATATATATATATATATATATATATATATATATATATATATATATATATACGATATCCAGCGCGACTGAGTGGCCAAAACAACATGCTCATCATGACAGCGCTTTCGTACACCAGGCGAGTTATCTGCTCCTCAGTTATGCTCCAGACATCTAAAGTATCGGTTTGAGTCTTCGGAGATCTGCATAATTTATAAAACAGATGAACGTAATAAATTCACTTTTCAGCTCATCATTGGAAACCATGGCGTGCCTCGGTGGACAGGACACCCCTTTGATACAGCATCGCGGCCACATACAGCTGGGAGCTTTAACTAATCATAACAACTGAACAGAGTGCTACAAAAGCCCGCTGCGATTGGTCAGAGGGTGATTTGCAAATTAGTTTCTGCAATTTATGCATTGATTGGATATGAACAGTATAGCTCCTCATTATTTAGTGGTTCCGGTAAATGACCTCGTGTTACAGTTCACCGTAGACCTTTTCTATTTCTGTGTCTAGTCAAGTCAAGCCAAGGTTATACTTTATTAGTCCGAAAAGAGAAGACTTTCAATAAAAAGTTATCAGTTGTATGCTCTGGTAATGATAATAGAAACGTGATATGGGAAAAGGCTGATGACTGAATTGGTACTCGGTGTTCTTCAATGGGGAACCGGATGGAAAATGGACAGCCGTGATTAGGTGAGCTCTTCTTGCAATTCGCTGACAAATGTGTTATTCTGAACCTAGCAACCTGGCAAAAAAATGTTACCACCAGGTAATAAAACTCAGTAGTTCAGGAATATATCAGTTTGAATTTACTATGCGCAATCTAGTGGGAAATAGCGCGAGGGATAGAGGAAGATGTGGGTCGCGTGCATGTTTCACCAGTAGGTATAAAGCCACACAATAACTTACATGCAGAAAAAAAGGATTTCTCTCACGAAGTCCAAAAACCTAGGGTAGGATGGTACTGTACTTAGGAAACCATTTGGGACAATGTTTGATCAACTCAAAGTACTTGACAAGCAAACCAGAGAAAATGACAACAAAATAATACACTCAAATCTGTGAAATGTTGTGCCCCGCGGGCAAGGGGGGAAAATTTTCTTTTTGAAGAATCGCCTTGCCGCTGCTGACATAATAAAAGTTGCAAACTTCTAATACTGCTATTACTGAAGTCAAAAAATCCCAACTGCTTTATCCTTTTACCTTTATTTCTAGTATTTTTCTGAAAATCTTGAGTTTTTTGTGATTGTTCATGAATATCTGTAGTTTTACAGAAGAATTTTGTATTCATATTTACTTTTTTTCGCCTTCACTGCTGTTACGCAACATATGCTCAGTGGATCTACCAGAAAGAGGCCGGAACCGAAAAAAACAAGTTATTTTGGGGGAGTTGTCTATGATACACGCTAGCCTCGGTCACAATCAGTTCTTGATTTTATTGCGGTCGCTGTGGTCACGTGACCTCTGTCCACATTTTTTCCAACATTTTTACTGATCTCGATTGTTCTGAGAAAATGAAAGTTTTCCAGACTCCATCTTGAATCTATTTCATCTACGACCTACTCCCACCCGGATGAACCTAATAATGCCACGTTTATTCTGTTACTTGAATTCTAATGAACTTGAGAAGCACGAATTTGCCGCTGATTACGATTTTGCACATTTTCGATTTTCCGCTTTCAGTATTCACTTGTCTAGCTTTCTGTACGTAGACAAGCCACACATCTTTGGATTTTCAGGGGAACAAGTTTCTTCGAATTTCTTAGTCAGCCTGTGCACAGTTACCGTGAAATACATTTTGAACATTCTGCCACTGAGTGAAGTTCTATATGTTCGCCAAAACTGAACGAAATGTAATCGCCTTTAGCAAATCTTTCGCGAACCGTGTATCACAAATTATTAACAGTTGGTTTTGTGGCACATTTTGGGTTTCGTACTCCGTCTGCCAACAGTTCGGAGTCCCTTGAATGAAAACCAAACAATTTTATAGAACACCTGTGATTATCGATAGAAAATTCGTTTATCCTGGTCCGCAACAAATGTTGACAGTAGGAGTCCTTTGCAAAAAGTCATGGTCCATCTTGTCCCTTATTTCATCACTTCACGTGCAGCTGTGGTGACACCTATACAGGCCAAACGGATAGGAGTCCCAGCTGAAGAATGTGGTAACATATACTGAAATGGTTAGTGCAATTGATAAGTCACCCCTCAATCCGGACGGCCAACAACAACAAGTAACTCGGCCTCATTGATCACGAAACACCATGTGACCTTTCATTATTAGGTTTATCTGAGTCGAGCGGTTAGAGTGATTACACAAAATCAGAACCCAAAGCTTTTTGCCTTTTATGCGGCTGTATTGATTAGTTGACTCAGACTTCCACTCTGGGCTCAGAAAGTGTGGATCCACAGTGTTTTGCCTTGATATCAGTCAATTCAATTTACCGAACGGTTTCGTGAGTAGTTCTATACTCACTTCTTGCTTGCATCTCACAACTTGAGTTATTTTTTATATGTTGAGATAAGCATAACCAAGGCCCGTCTTCCTTAAAATAAATGTTCTTCGCTGGTCTTCAAAAACCACTGGATAGTGGCATTTGTTACCTCAGTAGATTTTTGCTGCACTCTCGAATGACTCCTTTTGCCGACTGTGGACTACGTAGAGGCTATCTTGGACCACAATGTTGTCGGTGATCACGTTATACAAGGTTGTTCGCGAAACGTCAAAAGGTTTTGTCACAGGGGTTTACGTTGTCTTTAGTTTAGAAACCACCTCCAGACTCTTTGCCTTCCGATTCGGTGACAGTTTCCTGTTCATATTCTCACTTTGAGCAGTCGCGCTGACATCCTGACAGACAAACTCGAAAACCTTTCATGTCCTTAGTGGTGACCGATGTATTGTGAGCGTATTGAGTGATCCGGAAAACATTGTATTTTACGGCATGACTTTTAGAGGCTCATGAGCTCGCATTTCAGTCAAAAACGTTCGCTCACAAACCAACCCATTCAGATTTCATGTTATACATAAAATCAAATCAAAAGAACTAAAGTTTGTGCACCGGAATTGGTGCCTCATTCAGTTATTACTCTACGCTTGTCAATCTTTTGTTATCCATAGACACCTTAGGAAGTCAACTATAGAAAGGAAACCGTTATTAATTACCGCCTCGTTCATCAGTATGCTAGAAACTTTGGAGGAACGTCGACTTTTACCATCATTTATATTGTACTGACCAGCTGGACACACGATACTCAATGCTTCAATTATTCATTGAGTATATGGGTAGCTCCCTCAATTTCGGACAGACCAACAGTTAAACAGAAAAATTGTATGTGCCTTCTTTTAATAAAATCACGAAATCAGTTTAGTTTCTAATCCCAGAGGCTTCCACCGATAAGAGGCTGAAAAAAAATTGGTGGAAACTTGACAGGTACAAACAGATTCAACTTTTTTGTTTATCAATAGAAAAGTCGTGTATGGAGATGCCTGAAAATTTCCTACCTCCTTATTTGGTGGCAATGAAACCAGTCCCATCATCTTGTGTATCGTTCCAACGAGATGAACCACCGGCCTACGGTGCATTATTATTGGTGCATAAATCCCGGTTCTTTTGATTCGCATTTGTGTAAAAGATGAAATCCGAGGGGGATGGCTTTTCGAGCGAATATTTACGACCGAAATGTAAACAAAAGAGCTTAAAATATTCCAGCAATAAAATATAACGATTCCAGTATAATTACTGGATTTAGCGAGCTTGACGGATTGAATCTGAATTCATTTCGTGTAAAGTTATTGCCTTACCTCCGTTTATTGTAATCCCATGCATCAGTTGTAAAGATTTTGGGTTGGTTTTCCTAGGCGATAGTGGAGAGTAAACGAAATTTTATAGTATTGTCAATTAGAAATCATTTTGCTCATTTTCAATAAACTGAATTCTCTCACTCTCACTTTGCATGGCTACGATCGAGAACGGTTGATTTTCGTTGTCCCACTGGCTTGCTTGCAATTAACAACCGTATCTGGATCGACTCCAGACCCGGTTGTATTTAGCTACTGATCCTTGTTTGTGTACGCGTGCGCACACACACTCGCTTTTCAATCAAGCCCTTTCTTCCCCATGGACCTTGTGATCGTCAGGCCTTTGGGCGACCGCTGAACTGAACTTCGACACGGTTCACAGACAAACACGTAGTCTGTAGTTTGCCCCACTTGCCTACGATCCCATGCACTTCACCCAACTTGGTTACAACTTGTTATTGATGATCTTTCTTGCGTTACTTCTGCCGCAACCCGATGACGGGCCTGGTAAATAGCCTACGAGCTAGCAAATGCACGTTTGAATATCTTCAAAAGCAACCCAACATACCAGGAATGCATATTTGCATAACGTTTGTCCAGTCTCATTGGAGACCATAGTTGCCTGGTGGTTCGCATGCATTTTTCCTTATTGATTTCAGTTCCTCTGACATATTCACGTTCAATATCAATCCACAATTGTTCATAATTGTGTTTTGGGCAATCAACTACTTACTCATTTACCAAGTAATATGCACACGGCACCTCACAGCACGGACAGTAGAATAATAGACTTCGTTGATTGGTCCAGTAGATGACTTGTTCTGATCAATCATATGTGATAACAGCTTTTGCCATTCGGGAGCTACTTTTTGGAGACCCAATCGCATAGCGACTCAAAGAGGCTGGCTTGGGAGATAACGAGAACGTTTTACAGACTACGACTTTTTGACCGTGCTACTTTTCACAGTTGGAAATAAAGGGGAACATGGGTTTGAGGGTGGGTTCTCTAAGTCTCGGGAACATTTGACAAAACTGCTAAATTCTGAGGGTGAGATATTTGACAGAATTAAGAAATGATGTGGATGGGATTAGTTAGAGACCTCAGGTGTGAGATGTAAAATGTTAGCCTAATTACTTTGAAGAAAGCGTCTTGTACGTGATAAGTTCACTTAAGTTCTGATGAGCTCAGGACACCAAGATAATAATTCACTCGAGATACGAATCACGATCAACTGAGAACAGTTTTGCTTCGCACTAGTTGGGATTAGGTGCTTAATAGGAGGTACGGAACCATTTCGTCATCATAAAGATAGGCCGTGGCAGTGGATTGGTATGGTCACTATTCAGAGATTCAGAACCGATCATAACATCGGTGACGTACTTGGAAGTAAAGGGTGATGTAGTGGATGGATGACCTTGAATATAACAAGAGAATAGAACTGTCATACTGTAACACTGCCCTACACCGGTGTTAATGGGGATTAGACAGGATCTATAGCTATTGAGGCACGTGAATAGAAACCAGTTCGTGAAATAGTTTCTCAACCATTCGAAAGCTTTGGGGACATCTCTTGTTGATCAAAAAGCGATTGTTTAGTCACCAAAAAGCATTCTTATAAGCCAGAAAAAGTACAGGAACGACTACGCCGTACTGATCTGTGGGTAAGTCAGCTAACGGCATCCACAGTAGAGCGCGGTTTTCGGTAGGCAAGTTGGTTTTTATCAGAGATGTTATTATGGGACAAGAAACCTCATTAATAATCCGCTCAAAAGTCTTGAGTAAGACTGAGGCGGAAGCGATGGGACGAAATTCACCTTTTTCTTTCTTTGGTATTAGAGTGAAGCGAACTTAACTCCAGAAGTCAGCCAGTTTGCCCACTAACAGAAGTCGAGCGATTGTGGAGAAGAACATGAGAACCGAATCGGCAGCACATTTTCGTGAATGGCAGAAGGGAGGCCATCGGACCCGGAAGCCCTAGTTTTATTGATCGATTTAAACTCCTTGAAAGCTCATTACGGTTGAATGTACTGAGTATTTATCAGTTTGCTCCGGGTTCCAGGAAACCAGCGCACTAAATCGACCAAGTTAATTTATGAGATAAAAGGCCTATTATGTTCCCCGACACTATGCTTCACGTAATTTGCTCGAGGAGCGACACTACATAGCCTCTACGGTCCATTCCACAACTGGCTGGAAGTGATTTCTTCCGGTTTGGTATTCATGTATTGTTGGTTAAGGTAAGTAACTTCTTCTTTGATGTACAGGTTTAACAGTTTGACTGCGGACTTGTTTTGCGAAAAATATCCTCCGAAATTCACTTATCTACTGAGAATCGAAATGGTTTTTACGCAGCATAACCCTTGTTCGTGGGCAGCTCTTGTCGTAATGGAAGTTTAAGCAGCTTGTAGTGTAGTCACCATGTGTAGACAAGTAGGGGTTGTGAAACAGATTCAAGTGGAGAGGCCACCATGCCTTTCAGTAAATACATATTTGGAGTATATTGCTGTCGTATATACATCTTCCGAGCATCGATCGAAGTTTGCCCGAGGGGATACGCCTCATAACCACCTATGCGAAATGTGTGAGGGTGTTTGGTGCGTCGGTCTTCAGACAAATCAGGAGGAATTCCCAAACAGCCAATCGTGTGGCATTTCCGAACAATTTCGATATAATTCGAAGCAAAGTGGCCATCGGTGTGGTGAGAACTTCTTTCCGTTCAATCACTTTGCTTTAGTCAGAATTTCCCAAGATAAAAATTTCCGTTAATTCCATCATCTTTTGGGCAACGAAATTTCACTTCTGGGGTTAGAAATTCTTTGGAGATTACTACGAATACTACGACTACTGTTGTGGTGGAGTATACCCAATACTGAATACAGTTTTATTCAGCTCAATGCTCTTATTCAGTTCTGAACCCCGGGGCAATAGTGAGCCGTATTGTTTCACTTTCACGAAAGGTAGTCTATGAATGATGGCATTCAGATTCCATGTTGCATCCTCCAACCGAATAATGACTGGCACAAATTGGACTGTGTACCTATGTTGCAAATGAACAATGTTGTCTCATTTGGGGTTCAAAGGAATTATTTCTCTCCGGGAATTTATTATATGTTTCTTATTTCTTCCAGATAAATAATTGGTTCATTGATGTACAGGTTAAACGGTTTGAATGAGAAGTTTTTATACGGATCATCTTTCATCCATCCAAATTCATTTACATTTTCTTAATTAAAGCAACCCGTACGCATCACGATTCTTGTTCGTGGGTAGTCCGTGTCGTTGCTGAAGTTTAAGTAGCTCGAAATATTGTCACAACCTATAGACACATCAGTGTTTTAAAATTAATTCAAGTTAAAAGAAGTCATTTTGCTTTCCATCAGAGAGGGATAAGACGTCTTAGATAGAAAAATAAGTTTCAACGAGAATAAGGTTCCTGAAGCAGAAAGGAATGATCGACGCGGTGACCTTCAGAAGAATGCGACCATCTGGGACGACAATGCCCAGATTATACGATCTATCGAAGGTACCCTAAGGAGGCGTTCCATTGAGACCGATTTTGGACATGTGTAACTCTCCAAATCACGCAGTATCAAAGTGATTGGCTGGCCTATTGGAACAAGTAAAAGTGGCAATTTTTAGACATAGTCTACAAGACACATTTCATTTTATAGAAACTGTGAGGAACCTGGATCTAGAAAAAAAAACTAATGATATCACTTAATGTTACCTCACCGTTCACAAATGTCCTGACTAGTAAAACAATCAACAATCTGTGCGATTATATGCCGAGTAACGGAATCGAGTTGGGTAACCCTTTGGATGAACTGAAACAATTACTATATGTCTGCACACATAACATCCAGTTTCAGTTCAGTGGTTAAATCTATCGTCAGAAGGACGGAGTGGCCATGGGATCACCTTTAGGACACCTGGAAAAACTTGAAAATAATCAACTTGAACCCAAAATCCGAAATTATATCGTGTACAAACGATATGTGGACGATATCATATGTGTGCTAGACATCAATCTGGACAAAAACCTGCTTCCTAACTATTTTAACGCTGTCTATCCAAATGTTCAGTTTACTTTGATAGAAGAAAAGGACAATAGTCTGTCGTATTTAGATGTATGCATGAACCATCGGAGTGATTTTTCAGTCCAGTTATCGGTGCAGAGGAAAGCTACTTGGGAAGAATAATACGTCCATTTTCACAATTTCGCATCCCTCAAAATGAAGAGGAATCTCATACGTTGCTTAGCTGACAGAGCAAGAAAAATCTGCTCCGAAGACAATAGGAAATGAACTGCTTTCCCTGCGGAGTGATTTCTTGTAGAACGGCTATCCTGAACGGTTTATCGACAGGAAGATGCAAGAAAATGAAGAGAAGTCAGAGAAGATAGAAGCCACTGAGAAGGTTCTATAAGTGCATTTGCCATTCAAAGGCGAAACGGAAGCCAAAGTTATTCAGCGAAGATTATCAGGAAAGACCAATAGAACATTTTTTTCTGCACAATTAGTAGTCGTGTTCGTTTCCAACAGCGTGTTTTCGATTGAAGGATATAGTGCCGAATTCTGCAACCTCATTTTGTGTGTATTCATTTATCTGTTCTTGTGGAACTGGATATATTGGTTGCACGACTCGGCACTCATCCGAACGCATTCGTGAACGCCACCCGGCCTGGCTGAACACTGAAGCAACTAGGACAATTATGAGTGCTGTGTGCCCACATCTTGTTGTGTCAAGCCATTCACTGGTGGTGATAAACGCTTTTCACACCATTTACAAAGTCCAGGGAAAGCAATCAAGACTTGTCAAGTGTTGCATCTTAGCCACAGCCGAAGGCGTGAATATTAGTCATTACTATCCTCCCGTGAGTGCTCATAAACAATTTGTGCAAGCCCTTAAGCTTCCTTGGCCCACGTCTTGGTCCCGAACGCGTGTGCAACCACTTGAACATTCCACACTGTGATCAATTTCACATGCACACACGCACGTGCAGAGACAGATTTAGGATTCTCATTCCCTTTTCTTATTTTGCGAGTCTTGTATAACGTTATGTAATGGTGTTAGTACGAGCAACTGAAAATGAGCTTGTTCGCTACGTTGTTTATTCTGAGACTATTGAACTGGTAATGCTGTACAAAATGCAGCCTTCGGACTGGGTGCTTTATTACTCACAGATGATTACTTCTACTAGACATTACAGAAGGAGCTTTGATCAAATAGTTTTCGGGATTTCCCAAGAGGGCAAGTCTCACAGCGTGGAAAAAATATGGCTCATTCACGAAGAAACAATCTAGACAAGCACTGTTTCTCATGGGAAAATTACCTGTTATGGAGAGACGTTAGACTGTCTAATGTCAAATAGGATATGTTGAGGTCACCAGTCACAATAAACGGTGAGATATCAGTCCGCTCCGTTGACGTCGAATGGAAATAATGGAGAAAATTGGATAGTTCCATGTAATAACAGTCTGATTTTATTTGCAGACAAAACGTAACAATAGGAGAATGTCCAGTGATAAAGCTTGTCTTACAATCAAGGCCCTGACAGCAAACATTTACTGTGTTGTGTGTAAAAACGCATGAAGATGAAAAACATGATGTACCTAGATAATAACACTTCCTTTAGATTTTCTGTCCGTTCAGTGTGCAGCGGGTGTATTCACCAAGTTTGAATAATTTGTAATCTATCGCCGAGTGAAGTACATATATTCCAAAGAGTTTTGATAAGAAACTGATATCGGCAACTTTCGGAATATTTGAATTGATGTTAGAACTAGGTCCAACGGAATGCACGTGAATTCAATATTCCCTATTAAAGAAAGCAAATTTTCATGCAGCTGGATATTTATGAATTTTTCGAACCTCATTTTGTTTGATTCTTTTTACTTGATTGCTCACCGAATGAGAAAAATAGCGTAATTCTGAGTTTCCCTTAGGTTGAGCTGTATCTCGTGTGAGAATCAAAACGTGCTCTTTGTACTTTAGGAATAAGCACACAAAGTTGATGTGGAAATAAAAACAGCGGAACACGATAATGTACAAATCCGAGAGAGAGAGATCACAAAACAGTACGATCAGATATAGTGTAACTTCTCGAAGCTGATGAACATTTCCACGTGCTATACCGTTAGCTGTTTGCATAAACATCTTCCCAGTTTCAAGAAAGGTGTTTTCACCAATCAAATAATAACAATAATAATATCAACCGTGATAGCCTATTCCTTATCGCGGGCCATTGGTGATTCGTTTCTCACTGGAAATTCATAAACGCATCATGCAACTTTCTTGAGATTGTTATTTAGCACTTTGAACCTAGATGTATTACAGTCATATTTATTTTTGTTCATATCGAAAATTGTATAATTTAGAATTGACGAGCAACTTTATGCTTCTACATGAAGACTCCAGTAAGTTTTGGTCAGTAGTAAGCTTCTAGATTGCACAATACTACAGCTGGACTACAGTATGTCCAACAATGAAGCTTATCCTATCCGTCAGCTTCGGTTGGGTCACTTTGGTAGATACACCTCAGTTGGTTGTGAGTTGCTGGATGACCCATCGCTGCGAGTACAAATCACAGTTGACCTTCAAAAGCTTGACTCAACTATGATGCCCCTAAGACACTCTTTTATCCAGGAAATTCTAGTAATTATTGATTTCATTGCAAACTGTTGTCGAGGATTGTCCCCTGAGGCAGACCCTCCATTACAACACCTCCACCGGTAAGCTTAGGCTTGTCTTTTGTACAATGTGTTTCGGGTGCGTGCGGCTGATATTTTCATCGTCCAGGTGGTCTTCCCCAAATGACTGGGCCTTTCCCCTAATCGTTTCTCGACTGAATGACTGAAGTTTCAGCTATACGGCGGGTAGGCAAACAAAACCAAAGCAATGAATTCCGAGGTTAACGGTTGAAGTATCGGAACTAGAGGGGCATTTGATTCATCAGTGGTGCACCAACAATGAAGCCCAAATCTGACTCAAAATCAGCATCTTGAAATTGCCCCTCCATCCTGGGATCGGAGGGAAAATACTGTTGGGTATCATTCGGCCATGGATTTCTTGGCAGACGTCATATCCTTTCGTTCCCCTTATTCCGGTTGGGCTTAGTGAAAAGCAAAGCAGAGGGTGAGAATTTTACATGCATTAATTGCCTAAATTAGAGTCCAGATTTACTTTATTCTCAATGAAATACTTTTATGTGAATTCCATATAGCAGAGGGAAAATGTCCAGAAATGTAATATTCCACAGAGCTTTCAAGCCAAGTCAAGTAGATGCTTCATATCCCCTGGGGAGGTGAATATTCAGTTGTCATGTAATCACACAGCATATTGCGAATGAAGATATGTAAAATAATTTAAACACAGCATGGCCTTGAAACTCAGAAATTACTTTCATCGTGTTTGTTAGGAAATCGCGAGGGATAGGGGATAACAGAAAATTTATAAACTTTTGTACGAGCAGGCAAGTGTTTGTTACTTGTCCGAGTAGAAGAATTTGAAACGCATTTGATAATATCGGTGTGGAGTGGAGGATTGACATCAGCTACTATTCTGCCAGGCTGTTTGTGGCAAACCTTAGAATGTTGTATTATTAAATTCCAAGACAGGTACTCGCGCGTTACGCCGCTGCATCTTGAAGTATGCTTTAGCTACTTGAAGATAAGTTTAAAATCCTTTGTCAGCAGTCCGGAAAGGATTGCGAGGATCCATATTGCCAAAGTGGTAGTATAGAGATATATACAAATAGCTGAATTGGACCAAGAAGTACGGAGACTTGGATAAGATGCACTTTAGAATGTTAGCTTTCTAACTTATACAACAAATGGCGGAAATATAGCTAAATCATAAAGCGTTCCATGCCACCTTCAGGATGGGGTACTTTGCCGGAGAATATCGTTTTCGTTAATACGTACGGTTCAGGTCAAGGATTCAAGCGCAACTGTAGGCAACAAGGTAGCCGTACAAGCAGTAAATCAAGAAGCTTCCTAGCTAACATGAAATGTGTGCTTCAGTCAAAGAAGAAGAAAATAATCCGTAGTTAGACTAAGTAAAGGAATAACAAATGAAAAGATGCAAATATTTCGTCCATGGAAAACGACAGAAGAGAAATGTTTCAATGCAAACCATTGAACTTGGCGATGGGTCTGTTTGATCGACAAATGTGTGGGGTTGTTGATCGGAGTAGTGCACTGATGGCGTATCTACGGTTGGCATCGGTGAAAGGCTTACCAAATGTTTCTTACAATAGAAACGTAAAATCCTAGGACAGCAGAGTCATGAATATAAAAGTTGTAAGTTTACGAACGGAGAAAATAGGGTACGGATGGTATAGGTCAATGATACATCTACGTGCTACCCATGAGTAAGCTAGGTGAGAATGTTATCAGAACACAAGTTACAAAGAGTAATTAACGCGCACCGTTACAGCTATCTCAGTGCATATGATATCATGGGTACTAATATCCGGTGATGAACCGGGATAACCGGATGGTAATCTGATCACTTTTCCACTATCTTAGTGTCATATATCTCTCGAAGTGTAGCCGGGAGCAGCATAGCAATTAACCTCTTCAGTGACAGGAATTACACTGTCAGAACAAGATATAGTGGGTAGCATGGGGCTTAAGTTAGTTAAGCAAGATCTACCAGGGTATTCCTGTTCGTTTTCGCAAAAACGGAAAATGTAGGGCAGCAATCATCACACCTGATAAATGGGCTGCAATAAACGGTGATCGGCTCTTTTGCTGTAGCACCACTGTATTAGTAACCCCAAATAGTCCACATTCATCTCACTGATGTCAGAAAAACTTTCGAGTGTTGAAGTAGACATTCTTCCGCACAGGTTACCGATTCTTAGAGTAATGCCACTCGTCATCTCATACGAAAGGTAGTTCCGGTCTCTAGTCATTTTTCAACTTCTCAAACCTATGGGTTTCTTAAAAATGCACCATTTTTGCCTCTTGACAGCTTTGATCTGAATGTGGTTGAATATTTGCTCCCGGAATTGAAGAGTGTTGTGTTCATAATCAGTGGTTTTAGAGCTTATAACTATTGCTCTTCAGTCATTCGTGGGGAATGCGGATGTAACCCGACCGCAGCCGGCGAGTAAGCTGCGAGCAAGCCCGTATGCAAGTCATTGAGCAAGCAAATAAAGAGCCTACTTACAAGCATTTTCACAGAAAATAAATAAGGTCAATCGATACATAGCGGCACAGATGAGTCAATACTGCCGGGGCTGAAGCATGACTGTTAATCAATACCAAGCAGCTGTATGTGTATGTAAGAGAGGAAAACTAACTGGTTGTCCGCTTAGTATGCGTGACTCTAACCAGACACAACAAAGTGGAAGATTACGAAAATTTCTTCACAATTTAAGGAGATTGAGAGATGCGTGTTGAGAAGAGAGCTATTTGGTAATGTCATGGATTCCGTGTCTTAGTGGCCGAACGAAGTAGTCAAGAAAGAGAAGACCCCTTGAATGGCAACCAGTAGGGAAGTGAGTGTACTTCGATGCTGTATGGTACATGTCCGGGTATAGGTTTCATCGTGTTTATGACTCAAAAACGTCTGTAAAATGATGAACCTCATCAATTTATTGCTTTACTCTGGCATCGGTGAGGTGAAGCAACTCGGTATACCGGGTCATGAGGTGGCATCCGTAGGTCAAATACGTCATCTATACTCGGGTTCAGAATAGAGTGATCTCGTCAAGCTGATTCTAAAAAACAACGACGGGACTGTAGTTTTGACCGTACAAGTATGCATTTAATTTAACACACGACTATATCCGATAGGTAATATCACTCAAAAGCATGAGTTGTATGAAATGAAAGCGATCTTTCACCTTAACGAAATAAACTTGCACAAGCTCCATGGTTCTGGCTACCTTACTATCCCAGAAAATGCTGGATCAAATGTGACAAAGAAGCTTTGTTTGCCTCCATGGATCAGTGGCAATAGCACCATTTGAAAGGTTCTGTTCAATGACAGTCAAGTAAATCAGTGATTGTCTTTCATCTGCTTCTGATTTTTACTTTTTGAGGGAATCTATCGGGTGTCCACAATAAGCTCATTGTGTTCTTAAAAATTGTAGCTGGCACTGAGGTAATAGTTCAGGACTGACTGCCGATGGAGTGGAGTGAGCTGTTCACCCTCTTCAGGTCAGATTGGGGGGCCACACTGAACGTTTGGTTACAACCCATTATGACACCTAGAGAACATTTTAGACTACTTGAGATGTACGTAAATAGTTATCAACAAATACTATCCGCCAGTCGTCACCTCTAAACTGACATCAGTTATCAACCACGGATCTTATCGGATGTATCATGTTTTGAGTTCACATACGTTATATAGAATCGGGGTAGTAAGGCAAGAGAAAACCCAGTATTACATTACGCCCAGAAGTTGCGAAACTTGTTCTCCAGGTAATTTCCTGTCACTTTAAGGTAGTTTTTCGGCGCCGAAAGATAACGCAACTTCGAACCTTTGATTGGTTTATGTAGATCTACATTCTGATAAGAGCTAGTACAGCTAATATACAAAACCAATGTACGAGATGAGTGTATTTGCAGACGACGGTAAACAATAGATAACCTGAGTTTTTCGACACCGAATAACTTTAGTTCTTGCTTTTTAACGAGTCTCTCGTGGTACGCATAATGCGAAAAGTCAGTTATTTTGCTGCGTCAACGAGTCACTCATCAATGAAAATATTGAGAGGCATCAAAAATAATTACTTCCAAGGCATTGATGGCTTACGTAAGTCCCGCGCATCCAGTCGTCGTGCATACTAGTCAAATCTTACATCAATATATCAAGGAGATGTTTGATTTTACAAATGCAATCCTTCGGGTTACTCGAAGGAGAAGCTGAAACACATGACTAAAAATCAATCTTCATCTAATCCATGAAGCGGTTCAGTAGGTTTTTACACTGATCAGATTCTAATGCATTTGTGAACTGGTTTGTTCCGATATAAGACTCAACGAGAAATTCATCGAGAATAAATTCATGTGATCTGCCGGGTTTGTCGCGGACTCATAAATGTGAGTAAAAAAGTGTACCCTTAAAACCATCATCACATTTGTTGTGATGTAATTATCAAGTCGCGATTTTGATGTCACGCATGTTTTCATTCTTCCTCTTGTCCATCACTGTTTTCCTCCGGACTTACTCTACAGTTTTCACGTAATTTCCCTGGTGTACTTAAGAAATGTTTTATCACACTACTCTGCGGCCTGATCATTATCAGTCGCGTTTCTTTGATTCCTGTGGGCTTTTTTTCTACAAAGTGTAAAAAATCAGCCACAAAGATTTCCGCAGACAGTAACCATCCTCTGAAACATGACTTATCTGCATGCCTTTCGAGTTCCTTCACAGATTCCGCATTTAGATTCATCCCGTCTCCCATAAATATCTTTCGCAACTCCACGGTGCCTTGTTTAGTAAGAGTTTTGGTCAACAAAATGAGTCGTCCAGGAATTTTGTATGATCCTTGTTAGCTGAGCTACATTTTTCTGCGGTTTTTGGTTTCTATGCTAATTTCAAGGTGACAATGATCAGTTTTCCTGCTTTGAATCGGCTTTATTCATAACCTACCGAAGTCCTGAATACAATAAAATACAAGACAATAAAACCAGAAATTCGATGAGACTGCGGGTTGGCGGAGCCCTCACATAAATGAGTGTAAATTGATCATTCCAGCCTTGGCCAGAGTAAAACTCTGCTTGCTGCTCACGGATTCTATCTTCTCTTTGTGATGACAGCCTACGAAGAACAGCGAACACCAGGATTGTTGAGGCGACCTGGATTAAACTGATTCTCCCATGATTGTTACTGAAAGTTCGTGATCCTTCCTTGAAGGCGAGGACTTGAGTCGATTCTATTGAATACCGAAGCATTTGCTGTTCTTCCTTAACTTAGGAAAACACGTGTCAGTTAACCACCATTTCGTACCCTGCTTCTTTCAGTACAGTTTGTAATGGGTCATCTGAGCCTGGTGTCTCTTGGCTTTTGAGGAGTGCAAGTAAAATACAAATTTCAGCCTCTCTGGGGGAGGGGCTAAGGACACGGACCGCTGGGTAATACGTTCATTAAGAGCTGTGGCGACTGGCGTAGGAGGCCAGCGGAATGGTAGGTTGAACTGCTTAGCTTATCTTTCTAGGAGCCGAGGAAGACTACGAAGCAGTATTTGGCCGGTGGCATAAAGTATTTCGCAGAAATGGCGTCCTTTGGTGCAGGTGTTATGGATAGCGTGAAACAGCCCTCAAAATTTCCTCGGGAGACAAGAGCTAATTTCATCTTAGTAGCGCTTTCCGATCACCAGTTCTCGCGATCGTTTCCTAGACTTGCAGTGAGCCCACGCTTTATGGCTAGATGGGCTCCGTTTACATCTAAGTTCGTGGGGATCGATCTGATGATATTCAGAAGCCAGAAGAAATTGGCCATTATCCAGGGACTTACCCGCCGGGAAATACTGCTGAAACTAGCCAAGCAAGCAAAAATGAGGTCTGATCTGTCGATAGTTCAAAGTTTCTTCAAAGGCTTCTAATCACTGAGCAAAAGGCTAAGTGCAGCGATCAGAAGCCGTTGAACATTACTAAACTTGGCTACGATCAACACCAATTCTCAAGCGCATTGAGTACAAACTTCGTTCTGGGGGCCATGGTGGGACGGCTCTAAATCTATCTCTTAACTCACTCTGGAATTCGGTCGAAACGGCAGACTTCTAGAGTCTGCAGATATCCGCTTGAGATACCGTCTTCCCAGCAGTTTCACCAATGCATATTGACTGTGTGGCACACGCTTATGCGTGATCAGAATCAAGACCGGTTCTGCTGTGTGAACGGCCTTGCCATCGATGACTAGTTCCAATGCGATCTATCTGAGCCCAGTCCTCAGTTGAGGAATGAGCTCACTAAATGGCTGAAATGGCGCTTTGTGAGGCCGATGCTGGATAGATACTGCCGGTGATAAAGAGTAGATTTATGAAGGTTTCGTCATTGTCCGAGTGGCAGGGGTTACGACCAAGAAGACCTTCTAGGTGATTTTCGCTCGGTTCTAGAAAGTCGACGTCCGTTTTCTGTGCTGTGCTTATTAGGTCGTGAAGACGTTTGTAGAACCTATCCTTCGCAGCATCCGAACTACAATCTATGGGTGCGTACGCAGAAAATACAAACAGGCTTCGCCTGTTAGCTCTTGTTCTGGGTACAATGCATAATCCTCTGATTCGTACGTCACATAGTCGACCATCAAACTGGAATCCACCAGAGAAGGCCAGCTTCATCTCTCCATCAAGTGGGCCCCTTGAAAGGTTGCTCTACTATTCTGGTCCCTTTTCGATGGAATTATTTTGTACATGCAGTCCTCTAGCGCGATGATATCCTCGGAAAAATATTCAAAATATTCAATATTCAATAAGTCTCGGATCGCCTACCATCAAATTACGGTAGTGTGAGGAAGTGCACAAGAGTCGGGTGGCAGGTAGGTCTTAGTCGCACACTAACGGACTATGTGACAGTTCCAAGCGTGTTGTGTAATAAAGTGCGTTCCCTGTTTCACAAGCTTTCGGACTTAACTCACCTGCTTATGGCTCGAGTCTTTCGAAATACACGTATGGTACGCCTTCAGGAAACCTGGCTGAAAGCTAGCGGGGAAGATTCGGTGCTCAAAATGGAAGATTATTCATGCTTCCTTCAGGATGTTTCCCCGTACATCAATTCCAAGTAGAGCAGCAAATCCAGTGTTTTTTCCTCACTACTTTAATGGGATTGACTGTGTATCTGTCTCATGTCGTCGCCAATTTTCCCGTCTTGACCATATCACTATCTTAAACGTTTACTCAACTCCACAAAGTTCACATGGCCTAGTTAAGTCCTTTGGTGATTCTTTCCTACCTTCCTTGTACTGCAGCGTATTACATCTTCGTCCAAAAATATACTCAAAATTTAGTCACTTATCTCTCTCACACACTCAACAGAACCGTTTTTCTAACCGGAACTTATCTAAAGAAAACCTTTCTCTGTTTAACCGTTCTTTATTTCTCTCCACCTCCAAGCTAACATACTGCTCTAGCCATTCCCTATCGGTATATTTAAGTACCGAAATTATAAGCCGCATCTTTAACACTTGCTGTCCCTTTGAAAAGGTTTACTTCCATCTGGGAAGAGTAGCCTCATCGTATCTCAAAAGGTCACGCAGGAAGCAGTTGGCTTACAAAAAGCGCAACCCTCCTGAGGTCCTTGAACTATCAACCTTGAACAAAAATGAAATCAAACGCCTAAACTTAGTATTCTGTCAACAGTTTCCACACTCCAAGAACACTGAAGGTAGGTGGCAGAGGATCAAACGTCTCCGTAGCCAGCAGAAAAATCTCCCTCTGAGGACGTAGATGTTGACCGCCTGAATTTTCGGCTCATTCGTTACTCGAATGACCCTCTCCCAGGTTTCCATCAGGCGAACAACTCGGGAATTGAAAAATTTTCCAGAGAAGTTTTCAAGCTCCTCAAGCCCACCAAATTATCCAAAGCTTCTGGACCGGACGGTCTATGCTCGGCAGTATTTAAACACGGGGCTGGACCTCTCTCCGAGCTAATGATAAGTCTTATTATTCGCTCACTTAAATCGAGTTCCATTCCTGACCTTTGGCGTCTCGTCACAATCATTCCCATACCAAAAGGTTCGAGTAACCTTTCGGAAATCAGAAATTTCTGCCCAAATGCACTTTCCAAGTCGGTGCTAAAGCTAGCTGGACGTGCAGCACTTCACAGTTATCAAAATACAGCCAGAATTCCCGCTGACGAGTACCAATTCGCTTGTAAACCCAGGCTTTCCACTATGGACGCAGTAGCATGCATGGTCCATTACATTGCAAAATCCCTCCAATCAGTAAGTTGTGCCTGTCTTGATCACACGTCAGCGTTTAGCAGTGCACCACTATCCTTGCTTCTCAAAAAACTGGACACTTTTAGTTGCCCCGTATACTTACTTGAATGGCTGAAAGACTACTGCCCGATTAGAAATCAGTGTACCAAAATTAGAAGTTTCCAGACATCTAAGCAGTACTGGTGTTTTCCAGGCAGCAGTTCTCTCCCCATAACTATTCAACGCTCACATTAACGAATTGACTGCAGTCCACCTAGCCCACCTAGTCAAGTAGGCTGATGACGTTGTTTTGTTTTGGTCTGTCTTTCGGCAGTCTGATTTAGGTGAGTTTCACGAAAGTATTGCACATATCCAACGTTCTTCTGAGCAGTCTGGTCTCCTGGTAAACAGCGTCAAAATTAAACAGTGCATTTTTTCCAATTTGCCATCGCGTTTTATAGGATACAGCACTACTGTTGGAGTCACACCTCCTGCACATGTGAAACAAGTTAAATACCTTGGTGTAACTATACAAGGGAACTTACACTGGTCTTTACGCGTAGAAATTACTGTTGGAAAATGGCACAGATTATCCTATGAAATTCGTAAACTTCGGCTGTTCAGTGCTCCGCAACCTGTCATTTCTACCTTCATACACCTGGGTATATTTTCCATTTTTCTGTATTATTCTCCTACAATCTTTCCTGGTCTGTTGAAAAAACGACTACGTCACACTTCGCAGAGGTTTGCAAATCTTTAGCCTTGTTTCTGGTAGAGAATTAAGAGACCTCATATGGGACTTATGTGGAAGGCCCATAATAGCATCTACTTCTTTTGCAGAGGAGATCGTTGTGGATTATCCACCTCCACAGCATGGTCATCTTTCTCTGAGCCAATCACATCAGCTAACCCGCTCTATGTGTCGAATGCTTCCTTCCAAATTATTTCTGTACATAACTTCTGTGGTCCTCTTCCCTGAGCGTGTTTTACCAAAAAAAGGAGTAAAGTTCTATCCGAACAGTTAACCCGTTTTGGATTGTAAACCTTTTCCTCATTTTCTCGACAGTTGAAAAGTATCGTAAAAGCGTGCTCAGATCAGCGTAATAATAACAATGATAGTAATGCCATTTAGAACATTTCCAAGGTCTGTTTGCTCAGAGGCCTTGTTTCAGAACAGCATGGATGAAGTAAGCAACTTTTTGGTCTGCGATAAATTCGATATTGTTCTTAGGTCTTGAATACGGGTCTCCTGTAGGGGCTCAGATATACATCCATCTTCTCCAATGTCCTAGCTAACCCAGATCGTTAACCTACGCATATCCGCATGTGCACTTTAAATGTTGCAAGTCTGAAAGGTGAATTTGGTCTGAAGATAGTTGCGGCATCTGAGAGTGGAGGGCTGGACCAGTTGGCGTACCCTGGACTGTGCCTCGATTCTGCATCAGTGGTGAGGAGATAACATAAGCAAACGAATGAGTCTATGGGAAGCTATGTACTCAACAGAGAGTGAATAGAGCTACTTTGTGAGCTAATCATCAAAGTGGAATGCAATCGAGTATTTCCATGAATTGTTTGTGGACGCAATACTAACTGGTTGCCTTGAACCAAGTAGGCAGTTTTCTAAGTAGTTTGCGGCCCAATACTTCATCTATCCAAAGCTACACCCTCATAGCACACACACAAAGCATGAGGTCAGCAACCCACCGGAGGCCGATGACTAATTGCTTAGTTCGTTCGCACCTCGTATGAGGACGGACATCATGTGTGCACAGTATTTCCTTTCACCACAGACCACCGGCGAGCATAGTTCTGCATACTCTGTACACCGTCCGTGATTGGTTTAGAATCAGGGTTAAACCATCTTCTCTAGATGGTAAGTAAGTCAACAGGTTGGAGGGTGCCACACTTTTGCCATCTTCCTCAGACTTCGATGAAAATACCTCCTTCTCGAGAAAATTGGGTGCAAACCTTCAGCAGCAGAGACTGTTTGAAACACACGGTCATTTAGGAGCATTTAGAGAGGATTTAGGGACAGCAGCTATCTTGGAACCTAAAACCACCCACATCTGGACATTACAAGATGCTTGGAGTCGACTATTCTATAGATATGAGGGTGTTTCTACTCTGCAAACTACTATCTTTACGTTCTAGCTTCAATATTTTGGTCATATAATTCCATCTGGGAACACCCTTTCTCGTGCAAGACGCAAAAACTGACCAAGTCAGAACAATTGCAATCGGGTTGGATGGAAATCCCTTCGAGTGCTCCAATGTGTCATTAAATAAGAAAAAAGACACATTCAGATGACAGTGTGCATTGATCAGTCTGCGAGGCAAAGCACATTAGTCGTTTTTTGAGAAACCTGATGATGTTCGACTGATCAGAGAAAAAGCCGGGCAATCACATAAACAACTCGCATGACAGACTATCCTGACAGCTCTCCATCAGATAATCATCATTATGTAATAAGGATCTCCATTTGAAAACAAAGAGGTTGGTCATATGTGGGTTAAGAAAAACGGGTTATATTTGGAAAAATTAACAATTCATCAAGTAATAACCTCAGACAAAAAACAATCATTTGAGTGACGGAAAAAGGAGCAAGTCGTTTTCACATGGCGAAGTTTACCGTTGATCTACCAATAGCATCTGTCTAGGATTTAAACCTGTTTTTGGGTTTCTTCCTCCTGGTGCTGATTCTTGTCCCAAAAGATTTCGAGAAGTGTGGATAGATCCAGCGGTCAAAGGGAAACATTGTGAGCGATTTCGGTTGTCCGTGACAAGTTCTCGATGAGACCAGACGAGCACTGCGTATTTGACCCCTGTAGCAATCCAGCTGAGCATGGAGTGACTCAAGAATTTCATACTGTACTTGCCATTTTAAGGACACAATACTGTTGTGAGGAAGTTCAGTGTTACTCCTGTGACATTCGTTGTCAAAAAGCTGTTTGCCGCAACAGATCTCGTGCACTGATTTGTTATGTCATTCACATCAAAACTGTAGACAGAGGTAAGTCGGCTTCAAGTCACTTTGCAGCAACGACTACCATCGTTCCATTGTAAACGTGCATAGAGGATACAATGAAACTTACACAAAGTTTGAATGAACCACTGAGCAGAAAGACAAGTGTGTAACAACAAGGATAAACGTACTGGAAAGTGTGGGTGGTGAGGTTTTGTGTCTGCGTTGACTGTTTACCCCAGGCGCTTGTCAAAAAATTTTCTTTCCAAGCGAATTATCTTACTTGACATGTACCACAACTTTCTGCAAGGCGCACATACTGGTTCAACCTGATAACAGCGCCGGGTAGATGAGACAACATATGCTAGGCAAGCTCACTCATATACTGCCAGAAGTTTTGGCATTTATTTGCACACCAAGTGGAACTGTAATAACGGTATTACAGAATGCGACTCACGTATTCGAAGTCTCATCAATTTGTTTGTAGAATCAGTGTGAATTGATATGTCAAGAAATAAATGGTAAGCATCTGTGGTGGTTTCTTCTGCACAAGAAAGAGTAGTTTGAAAACGTGTTGGAGTAGCTGTACCAGAGTCTTTGTGATCATCAGTCTGAACAACTATACTACGCGTTGGTCTACCTTTGGAGTTATTTTTTTTCAAAACTACTTATTTTATTCAATTCATCATAGGCACATTGCTCCCCCGTAATCATTTGAAGCAATTTATGCTATCGATAAGAGACGCGCTTGAGCAACGGAATGTGTGCCCACTATCAGAAGTCCGAAACTTGGATTGTAATGCTAAGATACGCAAAAGAACTGGTTTACAGGCTGCTCTTAAATACACAAAGCGAAGCAGTATGACTGTTCCCAGCGCCATAAGTAATAATGTGCGTTCCCTTTTCCACAAGCCATTGGATCTTATATGTCTGCGTCTGGCCCGCATCTTTAGAAATACTTGCGCTGTACGTATACAAGAAGCTTGACTGAATGACAATATGAATGACGTAGTAGTGCAAGTAGAAGAATTCTCCTGCTCCCATCAAGACCGTATGCATTGCAAGAGGAAAAAAGGTGGTGGCATTGCAATCTGCATCAATCGTAAATGGTGCTGCAAGTCCTCCGTGAATTATTCCTACTCATGTGATGGGATTGCTCGTTTAGTAGTATCATGTCGCCCTAGATTCTCGCGTTTCAGTCAAGTCATTATCGGCAGCATTTACGCAGCACAATATTACTCACAAACCTCAGTTAGAATTTTCCATGATTCATTAGTTCCTTTAGTTGTGCTTTAGCTTGACGAGAATCTTCACACCATAGTGGAAGAATTTATTCGCGCATCGACACTTCTCCCCTCACTTTCGACTCTTTCCAGTATTTATCAAGCTCCGACTCGCGGTGACTCCCAGTTGGACCACATCCTGACCAATTGCTCAGAACGTTTCTCTCAAAGACTAAGTGCACCCATAAGCCCCAGTGAACACTGCAGATTACAACTTTGGCCCAAAGTATACTCTCGCCGAGGTCGTTTATCTCACACACATTCCAGACCGATAAGTTTCAAACAGAGAACCATTTCTTTTGAGGGTACATTACTTTGCAATCTTTCATTGTCTGTTGCTACATGGTGATAAAAAGACCATTAACTTCTGTATTTTTTTATCTAAATTTGACAACAAAAGTGATTAGGCGGATTTTTGATGCTTGTTATCCCATGGAAACCGTTTACATCCAGTCTGGAACAGTGGTTTCTCCACACCTGAAATAGCTGCGCAGGAGGAAGGAAATATGCTATAGGATGCAAAATAAACTTGAAGTCCCTTGGCTGTCACTTTTGATAAAATCTGAGATCACACGCCTTGATGGTTATTCCTCTCGACAGATCCTAAACTTGAAAAGAAAAGCCAGAGTTGCAACATAGCACGATTTATGTCCGGGACGATTTCGCTGCATCTCAACATGGTGCATACTGCAGAACGATACTGTTTATATAAGTTCATGTAAAACCCTTATGTTCGACAAATATGGGAAAAATTACAATAGTCAAGTTACGTCACCATGGTAAAGACACATTAACAAATAGCTGTTTCTGCTGACACAATGTAGGTTTCCATCGATGAATGGCAATCGCTTCAGCAAACCTCAAAAGCCTGGTATTCTTTGCCACGTAAATGACCCGAAACGCAGTGCTTCGGTCAGCTGGATGTTGCGTCATCAGAAGATGACGAGCGACGGCCGACGACGGGATCTTATGGTTTTGAACGCTGTCATTATGCCTTCGATCTGACCCTGATTGCATCACAAAACGTAGTACCCAATTTGGAATGTGTTCAACCACTCGGTTACGTAACTGCCGCTCTGTTCGACCCACGTAGGTTGCTCCGCAACTACACTGAAATTGGTAAATCAGATTCGATTTGGTGTACAGAGATGGACGTTGTTTCACCGAGGGTGTGGGGATCTTAATCGTTTGATGAACAATTCTGAGGTCAGCTGCATAATATGTTCGGGCAAGCGCTGATCCAGGTCGTCGTTTTAGCAAGCAATTGACGTCATCACCTTTGAATGGAAGATAAAGGGTGACTAGTAATTTTTCTACTGACATAAATCGTGCTATGCTGCAACTCTGGCTTTTCTTTTCAAGATTTTTTCGGGAAAAGCATGTTTCAAGATCCTAAACTCCCGAAATATCAAGCACAGGTTGCGTGGAATCAAGCTTCTCCCAGGTCATACGACGAAATCCCCGAAGGCGAATATAGACGTGAACCGTCTCAATGCCCGATTTCTCTGACAATTAGACTACCCACTTCCCATTTTCACGCGATCTGTCTCGTTTGAGTTTCAAGAGGTATCAACTGCAGAGGTCCTTGGGTTACTCAGATCAACAAAGATAACCAGGACAACTGGTTCAGACGGTCTTCCAACGGAGCTACTCAGATATGGGACTGGTTTTCTATGTGATGTGACGATTTCGATGATTAACGATTCACTAGACTCACATCCCATTTCCGATTGTTGACGTCCTGTTACAATTACTCCCATGCTAAAACAATCGCATAGCCAGACGAAGCCCAAAATGTGTCGACCAATAGCTCTATTTTCGTCAGCGTTGAAACTTGTAGAACGCGTTGTGCTGCGTCGTCTTCAAATCACGGCAAGAAGCCCAACAAACAAGTTATAATTTGCGTACAAATCCAAGCGCTCTGCAGTTGGTTCACCAGCTTCCATTTTGCACCATATTGCTAAATCCCTCAACAATTCATGCAAGTCAGTTAGATATGTTTTTCTTGAATACACGTCGGCCTTTGACAGTGTACCGCACTCGCTTCTCAAAAAACTAAAGTCTTTTGACTGCTTCACATATTCATTAAATTGGTTGGAAGACTTTCTCTGGAAGGACACAATACACCAAAGTAGGCAGAAAAGTCTCCAAACATCTCCTAACCAGTGCCGATGTACTTCAAAGTGCTGTTCTTTCTCCGTATTTGTTTTCAAATTTCATTAGTGATTTGCCTGTCTCCCATGTTTAGATAGGCTGATTGCGTTGTTTTGGCTAGGCCTGTCTCAAATAAACCAGAATTCGACGAACTCACTGCAAATCTTTCACATATTCAGAACTTCTCTTCGGTTGGACAGTAATAAATGTCAAGGGTGTATTTTTTCCACCACTCGTTCCTGATTCATTGAAAACACTCCCATCAATACTTCTATTCGCCTCGCACGTATGAACCCCGTGAAATATCTTGGCGTTACGCTGCAGCATAATCTGTACTGGTATTTGCACATTAAAATCACGGTAGGAAAACTGCATCGCTTTTCGTGTCAGGTTCGAAAACCACTGCAATTTAGTGCTCCACAGTCTGCTATTTCCACTCTCCTAAAAGAATGTATATAATCCATCAATATTTATTGTTCCCTTCTCATTACAAAAAAGGATTTCGTCACTCTTCGCAGAGGCTTACGTATCATAGGTCTTGTTTCTGGTATAACCTTGAATGACCTAGTCTTGGAGCTATGCACTAGCCACATGACGGCATCCATTGCGTTTGCACTGAAAATCCTTTCTGACACTCCTCACCCATTGCATTTTGATCTTACTCTTTGTCAGTCCCTCGCATCGACGCAGTCTAGGTATAAACTGCTTCTCTGGAGGTTGTCTTTGTACAGGAACTCCGTGCACGTGTTCCAACAAACCAGGATGTCGTTTTGTTTGAAATGAGGTACCATTTTGCGCTGTAACTTACTTTGGTGGTATTTATTTATTCACCTAATTTTATTTTCATTTTTGGGACTGAAAACCATTATACAAGTATGCTCAAGCTGGTACATATACATACAAGTAATTATCCGAATTAAGCAGGACAATTGTCGAGATTGCTTAACTTGTTCGGACAGAACCCAGATGTTGAGCTGCCGCTAAATGAGATAGAACACTTACTTGATTTCTTTTTCGCGACACTATATTTTCCATCATGTCCAATTTATAGTCAGCTGATGAAGTTGTGTCCGCTAATGAGGTTGATTTTGGGATATTTTCGCCTGTAATTTCCAAGTATTACTTATAATAGCTTGAATGATATTACCACTGGAACCTCAAAGTCACTATGCGAAAATGTGAGAGTGGACGGGGTTCAAGAAATACACTTGCTTAAATCTGCGTGTAACGATTTATTGAAATTGGACAAGAAATTCAGCTCATCGTATCAAGAAATGCAGTTTAGCTGATTTGGTCCAGATTCCATGCTATCTATCACAACTGTTATTTTTACCAAACAGTTCCTTTATTTTCCGTGCACTCTAAACATTAGTTTTAAATTACTATTCGTAGTTGGTTTTTCCTTCTCCTTTTTATTTAGTTACTCATAAGTAGTGATTTCATGCATCTTTAATCTCATACATTCGTAATGTATTCTCTTTGTTTCTAAGGTATTATATTGGCTTAAAGTCCAGTTTTACCGTGCCTATTACATGAACAGTTCACGTACTTATTCAAAACTGTCTTTCCTGAAAGATCTACACTTCTACTGTTATATAATCTTTGAGTGCTTCATTTGTAGTGCTGAGTGGAGGCTCGC
Organism: Fasciola hepatica; assembly: GCA_948099385.1. NCBI lineage: Eukaryota > Metazoa > Platyhelminthes > Trematoda > Plagiorchiida > Fasciolidae > Fasciola > Fasciola hepatica. Next base: position 1,489,398 of record CANUEZ040000168.1, read on the forward strand.
AGTCTCAGCCGTGGCTTTTCAGTCACTGCACTCCACCATTGGCCATCACACGTCAACTGCATTACCAGATCTAGTGCCGGATTCGTCCATTCATGTTGCCACGTGCTCTCGTTTGCCCAGCACATTTAACATATTTGTGCTTATTTACTAATAACTCTCTTTAGTATTTCATTTGCAATTTAGTTCAAGCGTTTGTAACTGATTTATTGATTCGTAACGGTAAAAGTTTTTTGATTTACAGATTGCACCTCAACCGAACTGCTCTACAGTTTCGTTCAGTTTACTACTAAGCGGACCGTTTTTATTTTCTGCGGTGTCCCGATTTTCGGAACGTTACTGCCCATCGTTCTTGGTTTCTCACCTCGATATAAGTCTTTTTCTTACTGTATATTTATGCTTATTGTATTGTTTAGAACCACGAATTATCGAAAAACACGATTATTCGATTGGAATTTGCTCTGCTGCTCGTAACCGTATTCTGCCCATATCGTGCATGTAGCCAGTGAGGCTAAGTTTCCGCTAAATTCACAGCCCTAGACGTCGGGATAACGCAACACTAGTTTCCAAGCCGACCACCACACCTTCGCTTCCACACCCACGTGCAAATTCATTTGTTCAATCCCAATGAGTCACACAATTTTAGCCTTACTTTATGGAAGATATGGAGTGACCTTAAGTGTCATGCACCTACTAGTTTACCTTATCTGCTCGTATTGGATTCTGATTCCAAACAGATTTCGTCGCTTACGAAGTCTTTCTTCCCGATTTTGGAATCCCTGGGCATTGAGCCACCGGTATCCATGAGCCGTTCTGTTATTACTTCATAAATGCCTGGGTTACTTGAAAAAGTCCAAACGTTTGGACGGAATTATCTTCCTCCCTCTATCTGTCTGATCGGCGGGATCATGTTACTTTCTTATAGTCGTGATATCCTGTGTGTTCTTCGCCACACATGTGTTTGTATTCCCTCAGACACTAAATTGTTGTGGATTTCTGGCAGGCAGAAATAGGGCCAGCATTAATATATTTATTGATGAGGGAAGTCGTAATTCTGAATAGTTGATTTGCTTCAAATTTGAGAACAGTGGAGGGAAATATGTCTGAACCCAAGGCAGAAGCTGATTTTGGGGTTCGAAGAAACTTGAAGACTTCTACTGAGGGGAATGCCCCTATATCTGGGGGAAAAGAATGAAAACAGGATGGTAGGGCATCCAATGAAGGATTAATAAACGCGGCTTTCAGGATGTGGGTATCCATACCATATCTTCTGACCGGGCCCGTTATCCATATAGAAACCGAATTCCGTGCCAAGGATTTTTCTATCCGTGTTACATAAGAAGGGTGGACAGATGTTTTATTCAGCAGTCGTATCTCTTTTTTGATCAGAATGGAATGCTTTTCCAATGAAGCCTGGTTGTGTTCTTTATTGACATGCTCTTTTGGCTTTATCAGAGATGTAGGTACTGGAGAAGTAATTCAATCGTTGTTAAAACATACAGTCTGCATAGGACAAAAAAATTAAATACTCTATTCAGTGTCTCCTGAAATATGTCTAGCGAGCAAAGAGAGTATAGAAAGAAAACCACAAAGAAATACTGGAAATGGATCTTTGAAGAAGGTTGATGTTGGTGGGTGGCAGGATTCCAGAGGTGAAAATTATTTGTTTTATTCTGACGAGTGCACGTTTTGCCGAAAGTGAATAAATTATGCATCTGATGATAATGAAATCGTGATCACTCTTCGAAACAAGAGCTTTCTGTTGCGGTATAATTTTGCTGTTCAGTAACGCTGTGTGGTCGAAAACGTTGGTAGTTTGTCGACTTTTCGGTCACCACCAGTAGCCTTTTTCAAGACTACTTTTACAATTTGTAATTGAAAAACTTCAGGGGATTGGTGATGATGCTATCTAAAACAGAATTTCCTCTTGTTCGGATAGGACGGAAGTCACCAAAACTAAAAGCAAGTAAGAGATACGTAGACCCATGAATAAAATCACCGATTATAATGGAAAAAATGTCAGATAGTATTGGAATTAGAACGGGCACAAAAGCATCAAATAACAAGTCGATGCCCCTCTCGGGGAAAAAGAAATCTATGCACAGATTTCTGATCACAGTTCCTCGAAAATTCGAGAATTGAGGGCAACGTTTACCAACCACTCAGGTAACACCAGTACAAAAGAGAGTGAAAACAACTTCAGATTCGACAGACCACTCGGAAATGATACAAGTAACCAATCCGTAACCCGCCTTTTACTTGCATTAATTTTTGTCTTGACGAAAGCACTCAAAGTTCTCAAGGAGAATGTGTTTATTAACAACCGTGATCTCATTTAAATCATTCGGAGCGAGCATGGACGGAGAGTCCATTTTAGGGATTACATGATGGTTCTTTCAAAGTTACTACGCCGGTTAACATGGTTAACCTTCAGAACAAGGACACATGGCTCCTTGCACAAATTTTCTAAATGAGTATTATGGCATCGTGTCGAGATGACAGGACATAATTTCCCCGGAAGCACACGACAGGTTTCGTGGTTTTTGCAGTTTATTAGGAGGTGGTTGGACAGAGGAGTGCTAGGTACGCTTACCTGATGAGTGGAGAAAACTGCAAAACCGGTCGTGCGCTTCCGGGTAAATGTTGTCCTGCCATCCACATACGGTGCGATACTACTCATTTCGAGAACAAGTTTGTCTCCAAAGCTTTCATTTAACAAAGACTCTTGGATGAAGATCACACAGGTGTTCTATTTTATCCAAGAGTTCAGAACACTGGTTGGGAAAGACCTCTTTACAAAGCGAAACTGAATGCTAGTACCGATCAATGCGGCAACGGCCATCTCCCTTGGCATTGTGTGACTAAGGACAGCACCAGCTGTCGCACTTTCGTTCCCTAGTCCAACTTGGTCTCGACCAGCTACCACAAAAACGATTTATGGATAGCGCAGCGGAACATATTGTGTCTCTAATCCAAGTCAGTCTTGCGAGTAGCGGATTCTGAGTGACGTGTTTGTAATAAGAATAATACCCAAGCGACACTGATCAGGTTCACAACAAAAAAATAGCGCAACCAAAGTTGGGGGCTCGGTCGATATGAATAACACCAGACCCATCCAGTTAATTAACAGTCCGGAATCTGATGGTTATATAAAACTGCTGAAATCCTTTACGGATTATTCGAAGGGAAATTTCGAGTCAGCTGTGCCATTTTGGCCATGGTTTCTCGGATCGTCATATACATCTTTGGGAAATCATACGCATTGCTTTTGTGGAATGTGACTTGTATACCTAATGACTCGTTGAGAAAGACGCTTTGGAAAGTACCATTCACTCGATCGTCACCGTCACTAATACAAAATGACGCTTCCAAGCAGTGAAATAATCCGTCTGTCGTGCTGTGCTTCTCATTGAATGTTTAATAAATACACAAGAACGAGTATTATACATTGCGTGTTTGAAACCTGGTAACTTCTAAGTTCGCCTTTTCTGCAAATGCAAGTATATCAGGGTCGCACTGGCATTTTATTCTCTATGAACCCCTTTTGTAGAAGTTCAGCAATGAGAATGTGCATGTAAGTAAATTGTTCAAATTTTAAAGCCACATCATGCTTTATTGTCAAAATATAATGTGAAGATGACAGGAAACACTCTAGAATACAGTTTCATCAAAAGAAAAAAACAGTTTTCAACGTATTCCTTTCTCTTTGACCCGTCAAAACATGGTATTGCCGATAACACACGTGATCGATCGTTCGCGTAATTTGAGCAGGGACCAGCGATGGGTAACTTTTTGTGTGCACCACAACTAGTCGAAAATCTTCTTCCGGAGTTGCAAAATGGTTCAAGCTCCACATGAGATCTATCGGTGACCACTGACCTGACTCGATGATAGCAAATATCTCATCCCAGCTGTCGTTGCTTTCATTTGCACTCAGTCAGCAAACAGCCCCGTGCTATCATCTTTGTATCATCTGCATTACGACAAAACGTATGAGCGAATCGTGGACAAGATGAAGACGTTCCTATAAAAAAGTAGAATAAGAGGGAGCTGCATTTCAGTGACGGAATTATTTCTACCCAGTTATTTTGCAAAACCCACGTGCTTTTTTGCATCCAAAATTCCAACACCGTGAGCCGGAATCGAACCGGCTGCCCTGCACTTACCTGCCGGGTAATTTACCAGGTGAGATGTCGCTGTACGACCAGTCAGCTGTGAATAAAGCAAGTGAATATTTAATGGTGCTCGAACCACTATTCCATTGAGATACCCTAGCTGTTCTGGTTTCAATCAATGAGCTAGCCTCGCCGATCACTTCGCACTGAGAAGAACAGCACACTGCTGTAAGTGATCCAATGAACATCAGTGTATTTATTCTCAAGACGTAACTTTATGCATTCTGACTACAGAAAGTAGAAATTATCTGGTTTTACTTCATGTCTCCAATGACACTGCTTTATTGGATGTTACAACTGTACACTCACGGAGTCCAAGTCGATCTTTGAGCTGTGTCTGACTTCATCGATTTCTGTCGAATGTTCTTAATTTCAGCCGCTCCCGATCAGCGCGTAATGAATCAAGTATGGATATTTTACGTACAGTGGCTTCAAAATAGGGTACACCGGTTCAGGAATTCGGGCTGAATGATAATACATCGTAGAATAGAATCAAGTGGAGGATTTCCCTGTTAAATAAAATGAATGATGAGCACAGTTTGAAAGCTTCAGTGTATAATAGTCAACGACTTATATGGAGGTGACCGCATGAGAATTATTCAGACAAAGGCAGTTAAAGTCGACTACTCATCAACATCGTTTCGTTTGGGAAACAACCATCATTCACTGATGTTGCTGAATGGCTCCCATCTACATAAATGCGTTCACCAGGTATAATTTCCCCCATCATCTCCAGGGCATATATTAACTGTATTCCACGAGCAGCTAATCAGTCCAGCTTTTTATTTCTGAAATTCACTTAGTTTTCCAGCTCGCAGTCATTAGAAGAAATTTTGTGAGTCCATGTCAATCTGCAAGCTCTCCCTACCCCCGTTATTCGTTTCACTAACTTCAGTCACAGTCGCGGTAATTCTATCTTCCTTGCTTTTGCTGTAAGAGCAATGAAAGTTCGCTTTGTGCTGTATTTTCCAAAATTATTCATTTTGTCTGATCCTGATAGTTATACGTTAAAGAGTCCAAATTACGTGCTATTTTGTGAATTTTCATGATCCAACTGAGATAACTGGCTTCCGTCACTTCTCACTCAATCTATATCGGGATTCGTTTGATTTTACATTCTTCAAACCCAGAACTTATTTTTAGCCGACGTTATTGTTTAATATATGTTTTGTATTACTGTTTTATCTGCGGCACCTTTATTCCAATCAGTGAAACCGAATTCATTTACTACAAGTCACATGATCGAACACAGATTCACGTACACAAGAGAAGATATATCGAATCTGCAAATCGCAATCACACTCAAAGTGGTTCTACTACCAAGTCGGTGAGTTTGTGCACAGCGTTCATCTCGACCAAACATTATTCACGTTGTATGCATTCGACTCTCGGTTCATTATTTTCCGGTTAGGGAAAATAATCTCGGGTAATATTGTTTGATACTCATACTCAAATATAATCACTGATTACTAGCAACTAAAGTTAAATGATATGCGTAGACTTTGCTGTCAGGATGCCGTTCTTTTCTCATGCAATCGTCACTTACTACGGTATATGATAAACGGATCTTAGCACCAGCACAGTGAGTCGGTTCTGACAGATTCACCTGGTTGCCTTGATTGAAACGTGGTTTTGTTTAACCCTTCTCTTTTGGGCAAATGACCCGAGTTTGCTTGCTGGGCCCGCTCACATTTTTTGTACGTAATATCAATGCTTTAGGTTTAGCCGATACTTTAAATAGATGTGACTTGTTTTACGCAAATCGGAAAATGGTTTCAATCTGTTATAGCTTTTTTCTTTCTGTCTGTTTAGTGCATGAACCAATTTACATGCCTTATTGATATTTTAAGTGGGTCCCTCCCAACAGACCAATGATAAATAAAGTAGATTTCACAAATATAGCTCCCTTTTATTCTTCGTTGGTTTGTTTGTACAATGCGCTAATTTTACAATAGGACGATAGGCCGAATAACCCTCAAACCTAATAGGAATATCATCGCATCGTCGTGTCACCTTTTGTGGCTTATGACCATCTTGGTGATTTGAATTTCCGTTGCATCTCAGCAAAACGCTATTTTCGTTTGTTAGGTCATGTTATTCAGTCGGAAGCCCGTTCTCTCATGCCGGATGCGAAAATTGATGAGTCCAAAGCTTTAGGTATCATAGTGCTTGGATATCCCGTTGAGTGCTTTGATTGGTCATGGGAGAAAAACTTTAACGGATTATTTTGCTGGTGCGTATTGATCACTTAACGAAACAACATGAAATTTGTAATTGTTTATTGTTCGGTAACACAGCGTTATCGGAAAAGATGGTAGTCCTTCGACCTTTCGGTTACCGCGGGTTCCTTTCTGATTACAAACTGGTCTTCAGAAAGGTTACTCGCGGTAACCGAAACGTCAACGGACTACTATCTTTTCCGACAAAGCTGTGTTACCGAAAAATAAACACTTGCCTACAAAATATCACGAGGCGAATCGTTTTTCGATAGGCTCCGAATGGATCTGGGATCTGATACATTAGCAGAATGGAGTACGTTTGTAGTACACAGATAATATTCTTTGGACCACCCGAAACTTTTGGCACTCAGAAGGATATCAACCAGGACAGGGTCTCCAGCTAACCTTTCGTTCGATAATTATCACAAATGGTGAGTTTCTTTATAACCAAAGGGTGTGTTTGGTTATTCGGGGACGAGTTATAAAAAAATGTCAAGTTTAGAAACTTTACCAACTCAACATACGGTAAAGTCGGACAATGAACAATAATTGGCATCACAGAAAAGAGTTGCAAGTCGTTTCTACCTGAAGGTGTCTTACGTCATTCCATCAGTCAATCTTAGCTTTCTTATTCGTGGGCCAATTCCAGTCTAAATTTTAGTCAGTTAATTCGGTGGTTAACGGGAAACAATGAGCAAGATTTCTATTGTTCTTGTGGAACATTGACAAAGGTAAGCTCCGCCGTGCAAATTCGCACATTAATCCAATCTAACTGTTTGTGGAGTGCCATTCCGGAATTCCACAGAGTGAGAACATCGTACTGTTTTGGTTAAATTTGACTTTTTATTGTTGTGACATTCTTGGTCAAATAGATGTTTTGCTTTGGAGTATTTTGGCACAAGAAGTTCGTTTTTCATAGAAGAGATATGCGAATGCATCGATTGGTTTTACTGGATTTTCGTTACTATCAATTTTGGTTTAAATCGGAGAAGTATTCTCTTTCCCTTATTGTGAGTGGACTTGAAAACTACGGTTGGAAAAAGTTCAGTAGTCTTTAAAAAGGTCCAGTGGAAGTGGCTTCATTTTCTACTTACTTTTATAGTAAACTTCTGCCTGAAGACATATTTTGCCTTCGTCGTATTGATAATTCTCCTCCGGTTCATTTAAACTTGAGTGCGCATTTGTGTTCTGCTCTAGTGAATTTTGCAGAACTATTGACAGAAGTAGCGGTTTAAACTTGATGATTGTGTGGGGATCATCCAGGATATACTTGATTTATATTCAGCCTGAAGAAGAGACATTTAGAGTGAATGGTTTCGACGCTCCGTGTCCGAAGATGGAAAAAACCAAGTAACGGATTCTATTCTTGATGCTTAGACCACCTGTAAATTCCGAATACATTTCATTGTAACAAAGGTAAAATATTCCTTTGGGAACAGTACCTAAATCTATAAACGGACTGAAATGTTATCACTGAGCTCATAATTTTTTTAAGCTTTTGGCTATAGTAGTGCAGGTTTTGAGACCACATTCTTGGTGCAGCTGCTCGTGATTCATCGAGAAAGTTTGTTTCGCTTCCCATTTCACCCAGTCCATATTTGAAGTGAGTTGCCTTTCATATTCATCCGACCATTGACATTTTAAACCGTTTTCTATCGTTCATTCCGTGACACCGTAAACCCAATCAATGAGAGTTCATCCCGTTGTTCCAATTCACTCGACTAATTCCGGATTCATTTAAATGAGAGTAGGTGTAATGAGTCCGCAAAATGGAAAGCACATTGTGTGCGGGAGTTGAACTACCAAAATGGGACCTTTTTGTCCCGTGATCATCACTTTGATTCTCAGCTGATTGATGTCCGTTTACCAATCAGATGATATCACTAAGATAAAAGATAATCTTCCTCAGAAGTACCTACTGATTTGTTCTGGTTTAAATATTATTCTCCGGTCATTTCACGAAGAACCGTATTGTCTGGGATCAAGGTAAATATTTCTAAATTTAACTCGCTTTTACCGCTAATTTTTGGCAGTTGTTCCTCGTTGAAGATTCAATTAGGAAATCACAACTGCTATTTGCTGATGCTTTATTGTAAGGAAGTCAGAAATGACATATTGAAAAATGACTCTGCAGTCGCTAGTTGAGGTGTAGAAACAGAGTGTTGAGGAGGCCTACCTGATGAATAACTCTAGTAGCGAAACCTTTCGTTTACCTCCGAAAAATGTTCTCCACCCGTCTGCATACCACCTACATGTGAGCAAACCGATATCATGATTATCTTCAATCACTGGAAAAGATAATGAATGGCCTATGGGCAATCAAATGGGCAGATTTATGAAAACTCCACTTTTTTCTTTTGCAAGAAAAGGGTTTTTCAAATGAATATAGTTTTACTCATGTGGAAATCCTGCGTAGTCAGTACGATTGAAAAAATATGGTGTTAACTGGTTTTTCGTGAGGCAGTTTATGTAGACGGGCTGTATGGTGTATCAGAGTAATAATGTGCCAATCTTCCAAAAGAATGTTTTTATATAGTCTCCCTCAATTGGGATATTTCCATACTCTTTTGGACGGGGATCAGTAAGTGGGAAACAACTGTTCTGTAACCGGCCACTAGTTATAGGTGGAACAACCGTCTGTTTCAGAACTACCTCGTTTCATCGTAACAAAATGGACAGTTTACACGAGACCACAGGTAAACACACTGTGAGAAGCGCATTGGTCAAAAATATTTTCCATAACTGGACATTCTGATTCACTCCTTTAGCTACATACCCGATTGTTTGACTTCGTTCCATTCGGTCAGAACAACTGCTGGCAACTGATTCGTTGATTTCCTTCCGTTTGGTCATGAACTGACCGGGCCATCGATCAAATTCACTGGTTCTGGCTTTGCCACTAATTTTTGATAGGCAACAGCGAACTGTATGCTAACGAAAGTGGGCCGCATATCGATGATTTGCCAGCCAATATCTTCACAATTACTACATGACCCGTATCACAGAATCGGTCGTATTTTCTTGCGTCAGTCAATAATTCGTTGAATGCTTCTAAATAGAATTGGCGACTCCTGTCCTTAGAGGGATAACACTTACTGTTTTAGGTAGTTAAGCACTTCGATAAGTTTAGAGATGAGTCTCCTAACAGGGAATGAGAACGTACGACTGATTATCTTTAGAATGTTCTGTTTCAAAAGTCCAGGGGATAAGTGGTACGGGAGGATAATAAAGTAAGATGGGAATAGGGTACTGATAGACGTAGGTGGACTGGACGGACAGTGGGGGGGAGGGGTTTGAAATCGATTGAATTCACGAATATGGAAGAATAAGCGTCACGATTTGCCAACGCATAACTCCGTGTGCGTAGAGCACAGGACAATGCTCTTGATTTTTATGCTTAGGTACTTGATGCAGTGACTAAAGCACTGTTTGGAGAATTTTATTCAGCATTTACCCAAAAATTAATTAGGATTTTTTCAATGAATGGTTTCATAGTTCCTTCTGATTATTAGTCTCGCAAGAACCGTTTGAACTTTTTTCATGATTTATTTAGGTTGTCTAGGGAACTACATATGACGCGGAGTAGGATTTATTCCCCAATTGGCTTGAGTTTAAGCAAAGACGGTTCAGATGAATTGTTCCCCATTGGTGGGAATAGACATTTTAGAACAATAGATAAAACTGAGTGGCCTTTGTGAAACACAACAACTATAGCAATAATAGTAACAATAATACTTTCTTATTTCATATGAAGGAATTTTGTGTCTTTGAGTTGCGTGCGAATAAAGATTGAGAAAACATTGAGCGGTTAATGTTCTTGTGCAACAGATACGAATAATCGACAAAAGGTTTGATCAGTCACATCATGACTTGTGGTTGATTAACTTTTTGTGTTTTGAATGAAATCTTAGTAAAGAACTATGCCTTTCACTTCCGATTATAGGGAAAGAAAGTGCAGCACAAAAAGTACTAAAAAGAATAACTTTCAAGACGTTCCTGACTTGTAGGTCCTAGATATTGAATCAAAGCGTTTGCAACTTACATTTACCACTACCTTCATCGAAGAGCATTTTACACCGAAAACCTACCTCCCCAAGGTTACACATGCTGCGTGTTTGAACCGACGAAACTGGTTCAGACGAATGCGTGTTAGCTTCGGGGGCCTATCGTACTCATGAGCACTATCACATATCAAGAGCCGGTTATTCAGTCAACTGCCACAATCAGTCAATAGCCACGGACTGAATACCCGTAAGTGACAATTTCAAAAGTACCCACACAAAACATATCTAATCTCATTGAAAAACTAGCGGACGTCACCAGGACACCAGGCAAGAAACAAATTGTAATGCGTCGATTGGACCAACACTGTAATCCGAAACTGATGAGCAGCCCTGAGATAGATGATCTTTCTGCATTGCTGGCTTGACGAGGTACATTTAAAATAGGCTCACGCGATCCCAGACTTGGAATATTCTGAATCTTCGAAAATACAGTTGTGTCTCTGCCTTTTTGCTACACTACTACTGACCAGTTGCCAACTGGGTTTCTCACACTCCGGGACAACCATTTAGCATATGTACTCAAACTGTCCTAACATTTATTCTGTTTAGGTGCAACTATTTCCGAAAAAGCAGTCCTAATTCGTCATGCCCGATGGCCAGGATGCATCCATTCTCGTGATCGGTGCTGGCCTCGGTAGAACAGGAACGAAAAGTGTAACGGATGCACTGGAAATACTGTACAAAAAACCATGTTATCATTTGAAAGAAATAATGGAAAAGCATCTGGATCACGTAGAATTATGGTCACGTTTGTTTGGCATGCTTGACCGGGACCCCGAATCGGAACTACCCGAGGATGTGTTGGGAAGGCTGTTTAAAAATTACTCCCTGGCCACTGACTATCCGGCATGTTCAATCTACAAACAGCTGATGCGAATCTATCCCGAGGCAAAAGTGAGTACAACACCCATTACAAGTGATTGGCTATATTCTGAAAAATATCTTTTCTCTCAGAAAACAGTGATTTACCCATCCTAACTTCCGTTGTATTTACTCATGATTACCTCCACTAGAAAGCTTTGACCTTGATTTAGACGGTTATCAAGTTAATTTTGGAAAATATTCGGCAGATTGACCATTAAATTTGTTTAAAGGAAAAATTTATGATTACGTGCACTACAAGTGTTTGTTGCGGCCTGATGAAGCGGATGGCGGTTTTACATGTACAGTTAACAGGCGGATTTTTCTATTGTAATCTCATGAGGAATTGAGCCAATAATTTAGAACCGATTTTGGGATGTATACGTATTTTCATTTACTTAGTCTCAACAAATCTCAGATTCTACACTTTTGGTGAAAGAGAAAAATAGCTTCATATTATTTGAGAAAGAATAAGGTCAAAAAGTCAGCCGATTAATTGAGTTAACATTACTTGCCGTGGCAGTTCATCCGCTTCGGGTCGGAGGTTAAGTGGATCAATTGGGTTGCGTTGAACGGTGAGGACCGTTCGATTACCAAGTAGAGGAGAGTTCGTCGTGAAAAGTCCTTCTCTACTCTACGGTTATTTCATCTGTCATACGAATAGTGTTCTTTCTCGTTGCACGGGGATATTCTTTGCAAGGTTTCTCTCGTAAAAATTTGTCTCATCTTTGTTATTTCATTCACGTTAAGACCACTTTATCTATGAACGTCTTCCAGCCTTCACATTTTCCCAGTGCTCTTTTGGTGTAGTTAGGGAGACTGCAATACACGGTCATTCAAAGGTGTTCCCCCTCGAATATCCGGCACCGCTTGACTGCTGGCACTTCTGTGCTGTTGCTACAACCACCAGTAATACTACTGCCACTACTGCTACTACTACTACTATTGCTACTACAGTGGTGAAATGTGCGTACTACTTAGCGGATAAGTAATTTGTTGATTGTTTAAAACACAAGTATGGACAGTAACGGAGCCACAATGGACGGGTGTACGGTATTCAGACTGGATGGAACAAGATAAAGGAAGGCGTAAAAACCATAAGACTCCACCCTATGATAGGATTGGGACTGTTTTTAAATGGACTGCACCTCTGTTATGCAGCTAAGCATTGTTGATGCGTGTGGCTGATTTCGGTAAATTCGGAACGAGTAATTTTCAGTGAACAACCTATTTACCAGGCTGATCTTCTGGAATATCGCACTGCTGCTACTTCGGCTACCACCACTTTCAATACAAGCTATGGCACTGCTTGTTTGACAGGTTATGCAAATTATTACCTGATTAGTTAGCATCATTGCTCGAATACATTTATGGACCATAGAGCGATAAGGAAAGTGGTGTTCAGAACATAGTGAAGAAACCAAGGCGTCATAACCGTGTGTTTGCATCCCTCGACCGAAACAACATCGGACTATCGTTCATTCGGTATCATCGGTGCTAATGAACAATTCACTCGCCATCTAATCATTTTATTGTTGTCCAGAAACTTGGCTCCGACCAGACGACCTCCTGTTTGGCACAGCTTTCGGATTTTATTGCCTTGAACACTACGATCGCTAGTGTTTCCGTCAAGCCTAATGAAGGTACTACTTATACTGCTATATCACTTTACATTTTGAAACTCGGTTCTAAACCCTACTTATCTGGCTGTCATTATCATGTGATATATGAGTGCAAGAGATTAGAGAAACTGAAAGAAGGAAGCGGGATTATCATAAAGTCACTGGAGTTACGACAAACAAAACTTTTGTCGGTAATGGAAAATCCGCTCCCGTTAGTAGCATACGAATTTTCACATAAAGATATGAAATCGTACCACGTGACCATATTGCCGTAACTCAGGTACAATAGCAACTGTCAGATAAACGGAAGGTCGACGTTTCGGCTCCAACTATGGGCGTAGACGTCGGAATACACAAACGTCAAGTTCATTCTTCCTTATCCACATCACCACTGCTCGCCGTGCTACGCTCACATTCTAAAACGACAAAATTAGAGAGTGGTACAACGTGTGTACTAACACACCAGGAACATTAGTAAAGTCATCCCAGGATTTTCATCTCATTGTCGGATGAATTACGACGCTGCTTCTTCATCTCTCTCTCACTGCAGAACCATCGTCGAGTGAGTGCGGAGGTATTCAATCACCCATTGAAAGAAGCAATGCCAGACAACTGCAAAATTCAGTTCACATGGTCAGTCTGTAGCTGCAATGACCGTGTGTTATTGTGATTTTGTTGAAAGCTTACAAAAGCAGAATGTGCTTCCCCATAGTTGACGAATCACTTATTAAAATTATTACCAATATACTTACCAATATAAATATGGAATATTACAGTCAGCATTCAACTCACGAATGAAAATCATAGAATCACCGCACCACTTCTTCATTTTTGTTAGGAATCATCAGCAGTGCATATCCACCAAATACTTGTTTGTACTACAACTTGAGGTGAGCGACTAGGAGTCAAGCAACTAATCACCAGACCAAACCGGGTTGGCTCTCAACAGTTCGATAAACGTCACCAAAACATGACATACGCGCCCTTCCGTCACTGGCTTTTCGAGGGTATTTTTCCGTCATTTGCCCAGAGATTGACATCTACGACGCATCGATCAACCGGGGAGACTTAGTTGAACCAAAGGCATTCGATTCCTTACAAGAACGAAACAGCTCTACAAGGCCTCCATAGTTTTCTATAGAGAGATGAGGGTGTATGCTGCATGATGAATCTTATTTATGAGTAGACCTTGACACTACTGACAAAAGCATACAGTAGCCAAGCTCTGTGTCGGTCAAAGTAAGCCAAAGCCCTTGTTCCACATAACCAGTGGAAAACCAGAATCAATGTGAGAACAGCTGTATGTTGTTATTTTGGGAATACTTCTCGTTGGACCACATCTGACGTGACGTGCTAGCAATAAAAACGACAGGGCCTGTTCCAAGTACTCGTCGTTTGTCGTCTCTACCGTGTAGTTATTCCTTACTGGATTTCGTTGGGTAAAGGTCGGCAAAAGATTTTGGGTGTCCTCCGGTAGTCCACTTTCTATGGGCATTTCCGAATTCATTTCATTTCACATTGTCTCCAGGGTGTAATGAGCGACTCTGGAAACCCATGGTTATCTACCATAATTTCCATCATCATCAGGTTTTGCCGTATAAATACGAAGAACAGAGACATTTTGTTGTTGTCCCTCGAGAATCTACTCTACGATGTACCTGATGTGTAATCAGTGAAGCTACAGAGCTCCAACTGATTGCCTTTGAACGGAAGGAGAGGGATTGTTTAGGCGAAAAGCTTTAACCCCGGTAGTAGACAAAAGGCGATACTTGATCTCTTTCAATCGTGTAGAGGACAGTACATGTTTCGGACTTGTCAGCTGAGTGATTAGTGCCGGCTAAGTGTGCGGTAATTGCCATCATGTTATTCTTCGTTATTTCACTTGCTTAGCTAGCTAGGGTGGTTTACGCTAATGCGATCAGCCAGGCGTCTGGCAGTTCCGCCAGTGAAGCATGCAAGGCAGGGAAAAACGAATTGGTAAACACGAAATGAGGTCCAGTCTACTAGAATCCCGTATTTTTTCTTCATCGAGAAAGCTGGTATGATATGAAACTGGGACAGATCCATCTAATGATAAGTATTTTTCACACATTTTGGGATCCACTTCTCAGTATTCTTAGTCAATTCTTTTTCTTTAAATAGAACTGATAAATAAACTGGTCTCCCTTCTATTGTGGATAGCTGTCGTTCAGCTTCGCTTGTTCCCACATACTGTTAAATAAGCTAGTCGAAATATCCGTTTGTTGTGAATGTCTCTATGACTTTAGCTATTCCTTCGTAGATTACTTCGGTTGGACATTTTCTCATATTTCAGTTGATTATGCGTCGGATAATCGATTTATTACTTTGGACTGGAAAGAAACCATGGTAATTTGTGTATTCTCACGTCCACGTCGTCTGTCTGTGGATGGGACGTTGAAGCGATCCATCAGGACGGCAAAACAGGAATACGTCAAATAAGCTAGTTGGCCCGTGCATTCCATATCGAGTGTGAACTGATTATTATTATGAGCTTTGCAAATCAGTTGTAGTTATTTTGAATTCTGGGAATCTTCCGTCATCTCGTCCACGCAAAGCCTATAACAGATGCATTCCCTTTGTGCTTCGAGAGCATTCTCGTCTCTGATTTTGCCTTTGAAACATCGGCCATTGAAGGGACAAAAGGTGGAACTAGGGCATTCCATACTTTTGTCGATACATGTCTGGCTGCTTATGATTCTGCTGTTGTTGTTGTTGCTGCTGTTGTTGTTGTTGTAGTTGTTGGAGAAGGAGAAGAAAGAGAACTGACTGCGGCTACTTCGTTGAAACTTGTATTAGAAAACGGCACTTTTATCCAAACCGTCCAGTAAGACTGTTACCCTGTCGGGCACTGAATGATTGAGTTTTCTTGTCCAGTTAGGGTGGACCGTTTCTGCCCTGTGTTCGAGTGTCGGGTTCAGTCACGCATGGCTAGAAGCGAGTTGATTGGTTGACTCGCTTGGCATGTTCATACAAATTAGTAGTTTGGCTTCAGAGGGACTTTCGTGACTTTCTGATCCCCGTTACTTTAAAACATCGTGTACAGTGTTCGGTCATAAGAACTAACTGCCTCTCATCAGATCACTGTGTTCCATAAAACAGAATAGTTCCGAATAAAATAGTATACCCCACAACACTACCGCTGGTAATACGAATATCACCAATAATTATATTTAAATAAAAAACAGTAAAAAGTACGATGAAAATAATAATATTCTGTTCTCTTTCTGTAACAGCTAGTACTCACCGAACGTGATCCGTACAAGTGGATTAAGAGTGTTCGTGAAACAATTTGCCCAAAGAAATCTCTGGTCGGACAATACTTTTTCAATCGAATTATGAAGACCATACTGTGTTCCAACTTTCCTCAAATGGTAACCCATGCAATCCAACATTCCATGGGACCCAATGTAGATCTTAATAATGATGAACAAATGATCCAAGGATTTATCCGATGGAATCAAGAGGTCAAGAAAGTGGTACCGGCTGACAAACTTTTGGTGTTCAATGTGAAAGATGGTTGGGAACCATTGTGTACATTTTTGAACAAACCAATTCCCGATGTCAGATTCCCGCGTTTTAATGAGCATGCACACGCGAAATCTAGAATGAAGCGATACTACAAACGGGCTCTGTGCAGGATGACTGCAGGTTAGCTTGCTATTTGTGTGACGGTAGTTTTGAGCCTTTGTTGATCGAAATGGAATTCAGCTTTTGAAAAATGATCAGATTGATTGTCACGGCTTGCATGCTAGGGATCAGGTGCCATGTTTCAAATGGTATATTCTGTTAGTGACTAAGCGTGGTCGAATCCTATTACGGCTGATTGATTCCTAAAACAGAAGTCAGACTGAATAGTTTTTTTCTCCGAGTCTCACGCTCCTCATTGGTTGCAAGTTGGGACCCAGCAAAAGCTGCTGGTCATAACCACCGAAATGATGTGATACCAGAACCTAGAATTATTAGTCGACGTACTTGTTTTCCACTGCGATACTGAACCACAACACTTATCTTTCAAAGCTCACAATTTTTATGTGAAATTTCCTCATCATGCCCAGTGTTATATGACAATGTCAAAATAGGTTATCTGTGGACTTATCATTAGGTGAACTAACTTTATTGCGGTACTTCGACCCCTTTTCCTTTCTTCACATTTTCAGTTATCCTAGCATTTCAGAAGACAGTCCTCGGTGGCCTAAGGTGGATCTTCAATCGCCGAACCACATGACAATACACTGAACGCTTGTGGTTCTCATCCCGCCCGTTCCACTGCACTCATGTGCAACGGGGCCACAGTAAACACTTTTTCCACAGGTCCTTCAGAGAATTATTGTACGGTGAACTCCAATGAAGACACTTTTGTGAAGATATTTTGTATTTTTGTATTTAATCTCGCCCAGCGAAAACCAGTCCTATTGCCAAAACTGCATGTAGGTCATAAATACAAGCAATTGGTTTATTTCCGCACCAACTAATAATTAAAATTTCCAAAAAAAACGTTTTTCATTCAGAAAAATTGAAATAACTATTGGATTATAACGTGTTGAATTCCTTACGATGACTCGGGTATTTCTACTTGTAGCACTGCCAGTTAGCAATAGCTGTTTCTCAACGAGGCGGAACCGTCATAATTAACACGGACAAGAACTTCAAATGGAAGCACCAAAGTCCTTACTACTATCAATGCATTCTACAAATTTATGTAAATCAGACATTTCAGGTCGTGATTTGATCGTGTTGTCCAAGATGCGCGGTATGATTGTCTCAAAGGTGACGGGACAGAAATCAATGTTGACCCTCGTTATGGTCCTGTGCAGGTGCTACTTAATTACCACCCAAACAGGAATTCATCAATGCTTGCACCTGCAGCACAATAAGGGCAAATCACATGGGGCTTCTTGAAGTGAACAGTCCCAAGTAAATGTGGAAGATAGACGGTCAGTGTCATTAAATTTTCTACTTGCGAGAGCGTTCTTCATTGTACACTTGTGCAAGAGTGCAATAGAAGGAACCTAGATAAGAACCTTGTTGATATATTGTATTGTACTGAGGTCTCTCTGTCCGAGGATCAATTAGGCCTTAGATCCCTTTCTTCTTAAACGATAAAATATCAGATAACTTGAAATTTGGGTAGTAGAAAATGGACCCAAAGGTCGGGGACTCCTGGCTGAGCACCTTAGTTTCCCATGCAAACACAATATTCAAGGTCATTCATTCCAACGCACAAGGTAAGACCCAACAGATTATAAATAACTGTCACCGTTCAAAGATTACAATACTAATCCGTGAAAATTATACAATAAAAGGTGGTTATGGCTATGTATCCCACACTGTAGAAGAGCCAAAAATAGCTTACATCCTTAATAAACAGTCTCATCAGCCAGAGGCGTACGAGGATCCTACCAGCACTTTCAGCTGACCGCTGAATTTGAGCATTCGTTTTCTTTAAATGGCAAAAATCGCAAAATAGCCTTGCTTGATCGGATACGCAATTTCACCTTCTTTTTTTTGTAGAGCAAAAAGCGAAAAAGGATCAGAACATCTTAGTTGATCGATCAAATCCATGTCTTATATCGGTTTGCAAAACAGCCCACATACATCCCACATATTGTTTCTCTCGGTTAGCGAGCAAGCAAGTAAACCATCCCGAGAACTCCACTTTCGGTCACAGCACTGGCAAAGGTAACATTTCCCCAGTGATCAGACGAAGCTAAAACAAACAAACAAAGTAAGAACATGAGACTTCTGATTTCCTGCTGATTTTCTCACACAACACTGCAGATTATCCGTCTTGTAGGTGAATTTCGAGAATAAATGGAAAATGTTCAGCTGACACCTAAATATCTTAAATAGGCTTAGTTCCCAGAAGAAGAGTCAATTTTTTTAGAAACACACGATGATTCTTCCAAAATTAATTCGCCCGTTAACACGGCTAATTTTCAGCACGAAGACACATGGTCCGAAGTACGGACTTTCGAAATGAATAATATGACAATGTATGCGGATGATAGGACCAAACTTCCCCGAAAGCACACGACCGGTTTCACGGTTATCGCTGCTCATCAGGTATGCGTACCGGGTACCCTTCCGCCCAGTCATCCTTATACTTGAGCACTCCACAGTTGATTTACAGCTGTAATCTCATTTGAATCGAATGGAGCTTACATGGACGGAGATTACAGCTGTAAACCAACTGTGGAGTGCCCAACTAAAGAGATGACTGGGCGGAAGAGTACCGGGTACGCATACCTGATAAGCAGCGATAATCGCGATATCGGTCGTGTGCTTCCGGGGAAATTTTGTCCTGTCATCCACATACATTCTCATACAACTCATTTCGAAAAAGGCTTCGTCCCGCGTTACACAATTAAAAACGGAAGTCAAATCGCAGATGGCGTGACGTGCATCCTGGATCATTTCACTGCCTCTTTACAAAGTGCATACTGCGGTCGAAATGATTATTCTTCATAGCATGACTGATAAATGGACTGTACAGAAACAGAGCAAGAATCCCGAAGCTATCATATACTCAAGTCTATCAGATAGGCATACATGCATAACTAAAAATCCCCTCAAAATCTTCCTATAGGGAAGGAGAATTACGTATTGCATCTTGATTAGCAAAAGATTGATCTAAAATGCTTTTACTAGCCTCGAGGGAAACGTGAACAACGCAGCATTCTCAGGGTTCAGGTCAACTGCACCTTGGCGCTCTTGACAGGAGACAAATAGCAACAGTGAATAAGTCAGAAAGAGTAACACATTCTGAAACATTACTGAGACGTGAACCGGAACATGAATGTCTTGCGCATTTTCCAAGGAAAGCAAAATAGATAGAAGAACCACAGATGAAAAAGATGAACAAGCTTAATCGTATGTTATGCGCTTAAGTTCGCTTCGATCAATAGATACTCAAGGTCATTGCTACATCAACGACGAGCACAACTAAAGTGATATTGTACAAAGCGTGTACCAAGTACTGCTTAATTCTAGACTTCGTGTGCCCACGATAATTCACATGTGAAAATGGGGCGATAGAAGTTGATTCGTTAAAAAACGTGCTCAATGACTCACAACCATCGTCCACTTCGAATATCAAAAGTCTGTCAGTTGGTACCATTTGAGATCTACATTGGGTTCCATGGAATGTTGTATTGCATGGGTTACTGTTCTAGGAGATTTGTCAGATGAACTTTTCTGTCGTCTTTTGGAACACATTTGTCCAAGAGGAGAGACTGCTTTAGGCAAACTGTTTTACGAACATGTGTAATCCAGTCGAGTTGATCACATACAAGGATTACTAACTGAGAAAGACTATACAGTGTTATAGTTACTATTATTATCCTCAACAATACAACATTCAATGTACAAACTAAAAATATTCGCTATATTACCATCAGAATTAGTATTGTAGTATAGCATGCCACTCTACACGGAGAGATTATACTTGATCGAACACAGCGATCTAATGGGATCTTTCACATAGGTAACGAGAGGCAATTAGCTCAATTTTATGATTGAACATTGTACCGGGGTCCCAGTTTATTGCACTTATAGCTTCACTACAGGGATGAAGGAACATCTGGTAGACAACCGGAAGCATACGACGTAGATCTTTGTGTTCTAGGAAAATGATAAAACAGACGAATTCGGACATGCCTGTAGAAAGTAGAGTCGCAACGCCATACCAGCCAGTAACTGAAGGAATCTTTCGAAGATTCAGTGGTATCCAGCTCACACAGCCACGTGAATCATCGATCGACGTCCTACTCAAATTCTACGATCGTTTGCCTGGTATAGTTGGTGCTTACTATCTACAATACAATGTCATTCTACTGCCAGTCTAATGACTTCTAATCACAACAGATACACGTATACAATATCAAATTATGGTTGGGGGACAAAGTATAAAAATTGGGCATAGACCCTGCGCTTGCTTTTGTTAACACTTCACACCAAGTATTAGTTCGGCGAGAGGTATTCCTCATTTCTACTGGTGTATAGAATAATACTGAAATCGCTTGAGGACCTTTTTCAAGACAACAACGTGGCATTCGCATAACGATTCAAACGGATGACTGTCCGCTCACCGGATAAGTGTTCTGTCTGCCAAGTTATTGAGGTGCGACCATTAGGCTCAATTCCCGCTTGAGAAGTCGAAATTTTTGTGCGAAAATACTAGTAGGTTTTCTACTATGCACAAAATCATTCCTTTCTCTCTCCTAGCACGAACTGTGCGTCTATAATTTCGATTTGACTGTTGAAGTGTTCCAAACTCTTAGACTTATATTTCACACTGTACTGATTGTTGGCTGAATGGAGGTGAAGACGTTATAACTTTATGGGTAGAACAAACACAGAAGAAGGTGGAAACTCTAGAGGTAATCGTAATAGTGCCTTGAATGTTGTTAGTGTCATAATCTGAAGAAAAAACTTTCCGGATAGGAAGCTGAGAGCCCGGAACCGAGATTTGGGATAAGACTACAATTCTCCGGGTGAACTGAATGACTCACATACAACAACGGTGCTTTGAAGATATCAAGTTGATGACAACCGAAAGAGCATTCGGCCGAGAGAGACCATCATGCTGTCAGTGTTCGCCGGCTGGGCTCATTATGTTCTGCCCGTAAAACACTCCCACGTAAGATGACAGCGTTTTTCCATTACGGTTCGGTTTCATTTTCTAACTCGCGT
This sequence comes from Fasciola hepatica, assembly GCA_948099385.1. Taxonomy (NCBI): domain Eukaryota; kingdom Metazoa; phylum Platyhelminthes; class Trematoda; order Plagiorchiida; family Fasciolidae; genus Fasciola; species Fasciola hepatica. The sequence continues at coordinate 1,511,048 of CANUEZ040000168.1, forward strand.
TAACGGATCATAGACGTTCAGTTCGTTCACTTTGACCTTCGACTATCACACTCAAGAGATTAATTCTGGGCCTGAAAAACAGTGCAGAATTTACTTGGATTAGAGAACACGTATTTCTTATGTATTCCGCCTTGGTCATCTGTTCTTTCTGCATAAATTTCTATCCAAATTCCGATTATCTTCTGGCTGTATAGTGACTGAGCTCACTAATGTGAATATGGTCGTTACGTATTTGTATTTTAACTCGTGAATAGTGCCGTAGAACTTGCAGAGCAATCGAGTTTTCATTTGGGTTCTTCGTCGATTCGAGCTACGCGTGGCTTACTTATTCAGAGGGTAGTATGCATACTCCACCACTCTCCTCCACCTGACGAAATATCCTTTTCGAGCACTTTCTCAAAATCTCCATCCACTTCGAGGTTTGTTACTCTGATACCGGTTCATGGAGGCGACGTCTTCAAGCCAACAACTTCCCTGGTATAATGGTTTGTTCCGTGGGTAATGGGTATTGTAAAAGAACCTCTGTTCAGTGACAGAGTGACTCACAGGACGCAAACCCCATACCCAAAGTCAAATAAGATGAGTCGTTGGTGTACGTGGTGCATTGGCAACGCACATGCCTTCGAGGTGAAAAGGCTCGTGTTCGAAACCCGGTTGTGACAGAGGTTATGCACCTCTGATGAACTCTAACAAGAGCGAAACTCGAGTCTGGTGCTTCAGAGTGCAGGTTGGTCGGATAACCCGAAGTATGTGCGTTGACGATGGAGCCCCACGGGCAGTCAGCTAAACAACGATTCACTAACCCCACACACTAATCGCAAACAATCGCGTAATACATATAATTTAAAGAAAGATTATTGCAATTACAGACAAAGTACCCGAATTTGTGGGGCAGTTCAACCACAAAAAGCGTATGCCAAGCGAAACGTAACCGTGTCATCTGTGGGGAGTAAAATTAGGCTTTTATAGCGAGAAAAGTAGACCAAAAAGTTGACGACAGATGGACGGAGACTTGATCATACAGTTAGTTCGGACAGTGACCAAATGGATCGCACGCAAACTTGACTGAGGCAGTCACGCGGATGCTGCTGGATTTTAGCTTGAAATGAAACTACAAAAGTCACTCGCAAAATCCGAGTGAGAAAGCCGGCCAGGAACGTACAGTGGTGTGATACAGAAAAAAAAATAATTTACACATGACGCATGAAAACTCAAAGTTCGTAGGTTTCTAGATTGATCGGAATGGAAAGCAAGCCCAGCGTAAAGGCCCATCCCGTGAGAAACGGTAGATGAACGGACGCAGGGTAACCGGGTTCGGTGTGGGGAAAGAAACGGAAGATGTGTACGTCTATGGGGTTGCAAAGCACGAGAAACACCGTGACTGAAGTTACGGGGGTGGAGGGGGGGAATAAAGAGCTGCTTGGGAATTTCATATATATATATATATATATATATATATATATATATATATATATGCTGAATTGACGTCACACTGGCCCCGAAATAATCATGCAACACAGTCAGCTCAGACTGTCCAGCCACTGTTCTCCCTACGTGATAGCTTCACAGCCCCTGTGCTTGTTTGCTACCGCTAGCGGGAAAGGTGAAACACGAGCGGAACAGGGGCTGTTCTCCGAGACCTACCTTCCATGCTTTATTGCACAGGTTCCTCCTACTTACACACCTTGTGGACATCTCTTCTTAGGATTCCACTGCTGGTGAGCACCGTCACTGTGAGCATTCATGACTTTCATAAGGAATGCAAGTAAAAGAGATTTACTGCAGTCGACGGCGGTTGGTGAAAGAAAACTTGGGAGTTCAAAAAACTTTCAAATAAAAATATCTCCGTGAAATTTCTCGTGACGACACTGAGGCAAATTCCAGATGGAAAAGTCAGTTTGTTGACTGTTCGCTAAACACAGTTATTCTATCCTTCTGAAGTATCACTCGGGTGTGTGTTGTCTAGAGATTAAATCTAACCTTGTTGGAACCCATCAACGGTTTCCAAGCTTTAGCGCTATAAAGCGATACTTTGTTATGACTGAGCGAATTGATGTTCCGTAAACAAATGATGAAGACGAACGATTCCCCCAGCAATAAATTGAATCGGCTGTTGATGAGCTGATCTTACATTTCCATTCTGACCCAAAACTGACTTTGACTGAATAATCTAAAAGGTCTCGAAAAAAATGGTTCCCTTGGATGGCCGACTGACTCTCATTACAGCTGCGCCCCACGTCAGTGATATCTGGCATCGCGATAAATTGACCTCTTTTTTCCTGACCAACAGCTTGGAGAGAAAATTCTACTTATTTATCTTTCTCAAGTTATTTTCATCCTGCAACAATACGCAGTGATCAATAATTGCCATTGCATGATTTTTATATTGGTAGAAAGAAAATCTTGGTAATTTCCTCACTGTCTCCCACAAAACTGAACCATTTACTTCTCAGTTCAATTCCAACTTGAACTTTACTTAGTTCAACGATTCACTATCAGTAATGCGCCGAAGGTGTGCTGTGAAATCAAGCAAGTACTGTTTAGTGCTAAGCTTGCAGTGTGTCATAATATTTTTTTAGTACATGCTCAAGCATGAGTGCAACGAAAGGAGTGCATACCCAATAACCACCAACGCCCACTGCACCATTAGAGATAAGCGGGTACAAGAAGCTGTGAGTTGGGACGCAGAGAACCACGTAGCGGATCCTGATAGATCAGGTGGTCCCAACCCGGATGACAGCAGGTTACTATCTACCATCAGAGTAGTCGGCAGTGGAGGGTATTCGATCCTCTGACCTCTGAGGTGGAAATCATACGATCTAAATCACTTGAACACGGTTGGCCATAGCCTCGTGCTGTTCGCGATCCACGCGAACTTTACTGTCAGACTTGCACTCCATCAGTCTTTTGTCTTCTCAAGCGATTATTTGGTTATTACTCTCAAGAAACAATGATTTGGTCGTAATGGTTGACACACAAGGTTATTTAACGCTGCCAGTGTTACATCCATTTGGATGTGTCTGCATCTTCCGTAATTCTGCCACAAATTCAACTCTGGAGATAAACTGGATCCTGGAAAACCGATTGCTAATGCTTTGAAGCAAACTGTTGCGAAAAATGCTGCACCTGTGAACCAGAGTTTTGTTCGTCCATGACGAAAACCAATTCAACGATTGTGGGTTATGACGGGGCCGAAAGATTCCGTGGAGTTGGTAACATGGTGGCTTCGTGTCTGTGTTCGGAAGCCGGTGTAAATGGTGGTCCAGTTCGAAGTGACGACTTCTACACCGAAGCTAAAATCTGTTTGGGTTGGTTTGAGCATACACCAAACAAGCGAAGAACAGGTCCAGAAATGACCAATTAGGTGCAAGAACAGGCAAGCCTAAAATAGATTATGGGTATATACCTAAGTATCCGAATGAGTTTATGATTGTTGCGCTAACATTTAGTGCACCGCAAGAGGCTGTGTCTTCGCCGCAAAGAGGAACCGGCCATCATCACCGTCAGACGCGGCGAGCCACTCATGTGAATGTTTGATAACCCAAGAGTAGTAGCTGACAGGACAACCGTAGTCAGCATTGTCGGGCTTGGCAATTCACGTACATTAGGGATAAACGCACAAATCTTGTTGATTTCACGGGATTGTACTTGTCATGGTGAAACCAAGACACCGCTGACAGAATTAAAATCTCTGTGAATACTGCCAGCTCGATTCGTGGAACCAGAGAATGGCAGATACAGCCAACCGTTTGTGATCAGTCCCATCGTGGATGATCCGTAGTACTAATCGTAGTAATCGCACCGACAGAATGTGTGGAAATGGCTCCAAAGTAATAAGGAGATCAGTACCACGGAATTATGGGATTTGTTTATCACAGAACTTGTTTGTTTTTATTAGCATCATAAAAAGGGCTAATTAGTAAATTACTGTTTGGTCAGTCAAGGCTGACTTTTATTGCACCTGGTCAAGCTGTTTCTGATTGGCTGTCTTCTCACCGTTTGAGGCGGCAAAACTCTATCGAAAGAGCCATCTGAATTGCATATTGTCACCACTCTCCTACCTAAATTGGATCACTGTTTGCCTCCTACGGTGATTTTATTATTAAAAGTTGGGAATAAAAATTATGCTGGAATGATTGATTTAATGAGTATTCAGTAAACAGATGGAACTAAGAGCAAATAACGAGGACCTGTTTGGGGTATAAATTTGAGTCCGAATACTTTCTCCCTACTGAGGTTGGATTATATGATTGTGTTACTCACGCGTGATAGCAAAGCCCTACCCCCAGGAAGAACCAATTCTATGCTGCGTTAATTCTGGTTTTTCTTTGAAGAATGATTAGTAAATTGACAAATTGCAACTAGGATTCCTAGATAACCTCTGTGATCAACAGCTACTGCATGTGAATAATTATGATCATATCAGTCATTCACAACGGAAAGGACTCAACAAGACTGCAAACCGCAATCGGATGTCCAATATTATATGCCTCTGAATCCAGGTTGTCCCGACATGTGGAACGAGGATAATACTCCAGTCCTCAGGATTGATGCTGGTTTGGTTCACCCAGAAACTCATATTTTGAAAGACGCGTTGGAGATGCTCTACAGGAGGTCGTGCCATCACATGTTTTAGTTGCAAGATACGGGGAAGTATCATGATGAGTAAAAGAAAGAACCACAGTATTTGAATGTCCGTCATGGACGTAATTTTTTCGCTATTGCATTGATAATGTAAGAAGTACAGCACTAGAACTTTGAAACTCGCAAGATGTATGTGCCTGGTGTTTTTGTCTATCTTTTCCACAGACAAAGCGCTATGCTGCATTTCCGTCTCAGTAAGGCGGAAGAAAAGATAGAGAACCAAAGACGAGAGAAATTATAAAGAAATAGAGTTAGGAAGAATAATAAGGAATAACAGTGAGTAAAGAATGAAGAAATAATTGCTCGCTCAAACATCTGCCATAGATAAATTTTGTGGGAAAACGAGGGCCACTGATCGAGTCATCTAGCCATATCCCTCAATGTATCGAATCACTGACTAACAGCGTCTCTCGGACCCCACCCTGAACGTACAAAATGCCCTACACGGCCAAGTCCACTAGTTAAGCTCTTCGTACCTTTTTCCATATCAGAACTGACCATCTTCACTCATCTCCCAACCTGTACCCGTATCAGCCAACACAGCACGCAGAGAAATCCAGCCATGGACATGCGCAATACATGCCCCAACCACCTTAGCCTGGTAAGCTTAACTATTTTGTCTAAAGATTTGATCCGTAAAACTACGACTCACCGCCAAATCTCATCACCGCTACTACTGTATTCCCTCCAGGTTCGAGCAGTGCACCGAAGATGTCAGTGTTCAAATACCAACAATCTTCATAAGTCCTCCGCCAGCAGTGGCCGGTTCTCCGAAGCTTCCAGAAAAACTGGCCTCACTGCAGCAGAGTACACTCGACCCTTGATAGAAAAACGGATGTCATGTCGAAGCCACAGATGACTCAGGTTAGCAGTTACACTCCACCCGATATCCGAACTCCGGGTGAGATGTAGCTGCCCGATAACGGAACTTGTCTATCTGGTCAATAGTCTCCCATACATTGAGAGATTTGATGTTGGATCAACCCAGTCCTGTAACAGTGTCTTGCATTTTGAAGGTGCAAAACGCATAGCGAACATTGCTGCTCAATCCTTCAGGCTGTTTACAAAAGCTTGGGAATTACCTAGATCTTCACTAAGACGAACAATGTCACAAGCATATCCATGGTCTGAAACCTTTTCACCCGGGAAAGGTTCAATGCCACTATCCTCACCTGACAAAATTGCGGTCTCTAGGACCATATCAATCAAGAAGTTAAAGAGAAAAGGAGAGGAAAGGCAACCCTGAGGTGCACCACTTTTCGTGGTGAACTCGGATGGAATATCACTTTAAGCTCAAACTCATTTAAAGTGATTTTATGATAGAAATAAATTTCTCTGATACACCCTTCAACGAGAGAAACTCCAGAGAACTCTGAGGTCAACTGAATCGAAGGCCGCTTTATGATCAATAAAAACGGAGATATTGGGCCTACGAAAAGTCTGCCTATGTTCAAAAATCTGTCGAAGAGCGAAGATGTGATCTATTCAACCTTGACAAGGTCCAAATCCAGCTTGATTCTGGCTCGAGCACTGTTCGTCAGCGTCAGATAAGAGGTGGAGAATAACTCCAGCCAGCAGTTTGGATGTGATGCTAACCAGAATTGTTCCCCTGTGGTTATCAGAGGACATGTCGCCTTTCTTATAAATCGGTACCTTCATCGATTCACACCAACTCTTTGGAACTTGTTCATCCTGCTATATCAAACAGAGAAGGTTTTCAACTCCAGTGACAATGCTGACCCACCTTCTTTGAAAATTTAAAGCAGATAACCCATCTGATGCATCAGCCCTATAAAGCTTAAAGTAACTTGGCTTACGGAGAAGATTCGCATCTGACGGAGGACTGGCATCCACAACTAGAGCTGTATCCATTGCCCTAGTGAGCAAACCTGTCGAGCATAAAGGCTAGTTAAGCTGCTTCTCGAAATGCTCCGCCCAGCGAATTGGACGATGAGCCTGAATCTAAATCAGTGAGCTGTTTGTCTTTTTGATCAGTTCACTAAAGCCTGGTTTCCGTGGACTGATTCTTTTAATTAGACATAAGGTTACGGCTTTTGCCGACAGCCTTAGCTTTCTACATCTTCCTACACTTCGTAATCCACCACCACTCACGGTCGTTTCTCTGGCTCCAAATCAGTTGGCTTTTAAGGCATCTTAGTGACTCATCATATCAGGCACCTGGAGGATCGATCTGTGAGCATCTAACAGTGCAACTGAAGATGCAGATATCCATAGTTCTTGTGTCTCTTTGTTGGACCTTGGACAGCCTCAGATATGACTTACTTGATCTCTGTCCGTTGCTCTTTTAGATACTGGGAACTTAACTGCATCAATAACCAGGCGAATAATTCTCATTGGAATGCAGATGGATGGCTATCGTGCAGTGGCAGCTGCTGAGAATGGTTGGCTTTGACGACCACCAACGAGACATAGGCTGGAACGTGCACGGACAAGAGCGTGATCCGTGTCTACAGAGGTGGACCAAAATGATCAGCAGTCCTGAGTTGATCTGCGCCAATGGTTGCCAAAAGCCAAGTTGCCAATTTGAGTCCCAAGCTGTGATGGTGTAAGAAGACGTCAAATTATTGGTTGCCGCATCTGTGCGAGAAATATGTACTCGCCGGGAATAGTCCATGGTCAGAACATAGTTGTATGAGTCGGTCACGGTTATCGGTTCAACCAGCTGGAATGCCAAATCGGCCTCTTATGTGCTTCTCCGTCTGGTCTAAGCATTCAGCTTAAGAATCGAAATCGCCAGCAAAAATCATTACGTCCGTGTAGCACAAACTGTTGATCAGTTGAGACAAATCTTGTTGGAATTCGTCTCCAGCCATAGGAGGGCGATAGTCAGTCGAAGCATACATAGAAACGATGAACAGGCATCGACAGTTCAGTCTACTGCTAATGAAATGCACCGATCATTCAGTTTCAGTTTATTTAGCCATTAACCTCGCACTTCCGTGCTCTGGTTTCGGTTGCTACCTTCCAACATCGTCCAGTAAAGAACAGAAAGGGTAGAAGCACAGTGATAAAGACCCAAAAAGTCTAAGTAATAAAAGAAAATCAAGACGACAAGGAAAGAGCCCGAATGAAACTGCGCCATTGGACTAGACATCTACCCATTTCACTAAATGTCTCCAACCATTTAGTAGGTGGTTCGCGTGGACCCCAACCTGGAAGTCTAACACGTCCTACTCGGCCAAGTCCACCGGTCAAGGTTTTCATTCCTTTTTGCCATGTCATGAATTGACCACTTTGACCTACCTTTCATTCACCATCTGCTTCAGTGGACAGCGTACTTTGAGTATTCTATCGGTGGGCATGCGTAACACATGTTCCAACCACCTTAACCTGTTTAGATTCAGCACTTGATCCAGAGACTGACCTCTGATTCACAACACCTTATGCCGAACCTCAGCATTGCTGATGCGGTGTTCCCGCCATATTCGAGCAATGCCACAGAGACATCGGTGCTCAAATACTGACAGTCTTCGCCTATCTTCTACCCTCGATGGCCATGTTTCTGAACCGTGTAAAAGAACAGACCTAACCACCGCATTGTACACTTAAAAGACAGTCGAATGTCACGCCGACGCCACAGATGACGGAGGTTGGCAAAAGTCAAACGCGCCTTCTGTATACGCGATGACACTTCATCCGTTATCTGTCTACCTGATGGGATGTAATTACCAAGGTAATAAAATTTATCCACTTGAGTTAGAGTTTCTGCTGCCAACACAAGTTTTGATGTCGAGCCAACTCAGTCCTGCAGCAGCAGTTTACACTTTGAAGGTGTGAAACGCATCCCAAACATTCCTACACTGTTGTTAAGGCTATCTAAGAGAGATTGCAATCTATCTGGGTCTTCACTCAGTAGTACAGTATCGTCCGCGTATTCCAAGTCAGACAATTTACTGCCTGAGCAAAGATCGATGCCACTATTTTCACACGAGGATAGGGCTACCTCAAAAATCAGTTCACTTAAAACAATTGAAGAGGAAGGGTGAAAGAGGGCAACCCTGACGAAAACCACTTTCCATGGTGAACTGGGGTGAAAGATCGCCGTAAGCACGAAATCGGCTTCGGCTGTTCGCATACAAGCATTGGAAAAGGGAAAAAACTGCTCTGACACACCCTTCAATGAGAGGCAGCGCCAGAGAACTGTGCGGTCGACTGAGTCGAGCGCGGCTTTCAGATCAAGAAAGACTGAGATTGTGGGCCTACGGAAGATGTGTCTGGGCTCTAAGGTTAACCTCGACCGGGTCTTAAACCGGCTTGATTCTCACGCGTACACATTTCGCGAACACCGGATAATCCGTTGAGAATGAGACTAGTGAGCAGTTTAGATGTGATACTTACCAAGCTAGTTCCTCTGTGGTTTTCACAAGAGGACCTGTCAGCTTTCTTGTAAATTGGCACAATCACCGATTCAAACCATTTCTTGGAAATCTGCTCACTACCCCAAATAATATGAAGTTTTGTTAACTCTGAAACCAAAGCTTTGTTTCCATCGTTGAAAGAAGATGGAAACAACCCATCTCGTCCAGCGGCTTTGTACCTTTTCAAGTAACCTATAGCTCGCTTAACTTCTTTGATGGAGGACTGATATCCACCTGCATCATTTCTCTGGCAGGTATACTTGGAGGGTCCACCTTTGAGATGAGCCAACTGAATTGTTCCTTGAAGTGCTCCACCCAATGGTCCAGACAATGTTCCTGAGAGTGAATCAGTGAGCCATCGGACTTCTTACTTAACTCACTTACACCAGGTTTCCGTGGCCCGGTACCTCTAATAAAACGGAAAAGGTTGCCTGCATCGCCAATGGACGCATCATTTTTCATTTCCCTACATTTCGCAATGCACCACTGCTCACGGTCATTCCTCAGGCTCCTAGTCAGTTGGTGTCTCAGGGATTATTGCACTTCATTGAATGTGGCATCTGGAGGGACAGGTCTGCGGGCATCCAACAGAGCAACTGATGTTGAAGATATCCATCGTTTGTGAGACCGACTAGAACCAGAGTCCTATGTGGCATTAGACGGGCATACGGAGCTTTCTTGACCTGTTTCCAGTGCTCATTTGGATCCTGAACATCTGGCTGCATCAATAACTTCATAGACAGCTCCGTCTGGAAATCGTATCGCTGGTTATCGTCCAAAAGCAACTGCGCGGGACGGGCGGCATTTCCGCTGGAGCGGGCACGGAAGAGACGTAAACGGAAGCGAGCACGTATCAAGACATGATCGGAGTCCACAGGCGTAGACCAAAAAGAACGACAATCTTCAATTATTCCACACCAGTGGTGACCGTTCACAATATGTTCAATTCGAGTTCAACTTTTCGAAGACGAAGAGGGACACCATATGAGTCTATGCCGCTTCTTATGACAGAAGTTTGTACTGGCCAGAAACAAGCCGTGGTCAGAACACAACTGGATGAGACGATCACCATTATCGGTGCGATAGGCTGAAATAGCAAATGGGCCTCCGATGTGCCTTTCGGAATCTCCCAAACGGCCAAATTGGGCGTCAAAATTCCCAGCAATGTCCACCACGTCCGTTGAACGTGCGCTTTAAAGCAGCTGAGACAAATCCTAATAGAATTAGTCCTTGGCCTCTGAGAAGCTACATTCAGTCGGCATATGCATAGACACGACGAACATGCATCGACGCTTCAGGTTGTTGTTGTTGACTCGAACAGAACCATCCAACCGAACTGCACACAAACAACTGCTGACTGGAATCCAGTCTAGCAGTGCACATTCAACTTCAATGCTCAAAGCAATATCAAAGCCAGACTGACCACAAGCTCTAGACACCGAATCACCCGACACGTGAAGAGTGAAATAAAAGACTGAGGTTGTATCGGGGGTGTGAAGAGTTATCACAGAAATAGGTTCTTGGATGCGTGTTTCGAAGAGCAAGAGCAGCCTGTTGCCCTATCTGACATAGTGTGCGGACGTTAAAGGCAGCCAATGGAAGTGAGCCTTTAGGCTTAAAAGTGTAATTGATTAATACCAAATTCCTGAGCTATTGCTTTCATCACAGCCACAATTACCCGCGGCGTTTTGCGTCGACCTTGAATTGAAAGGGGAATTGGTGAGGCCTTTTGGAGGAGAGATTTCGCAGGTTTCTGGGCTAACCATACTTCTCAGCTGCCCACACCGCAGAAGAAGTTTTCCTTGGGTACCTTAACCGGAGCGTTTGACTCAAAAGTCTGACCCACAAGGCAGTGGGATGTTAAACCATCACTGAAACGTGACCGAAGCGCCCTTGAAGGTACTTCTTTTGGTCTGTCACGTGAGACCAAATTGCACATAGATGAATTCTGGCTGGGATCCAGTCGAGCAGTGCACACTCAGCTTTCCTGCTCAAAGCAATGCCAGTGACACCTCGACTATGAACACTAGACACCGAATCGTCTGACACGAGAAAATTGAAACAAGAATACAACATTGATGTACATACTATTGAAAATTAATACTGACTGTAGCTCAGAATGTCGTTGTTTAACGCCTTCTGATGGCTGAGCTTGGCTTTTAGGTCGCAAACTTTTCATCATCAGTCGAGGACACATTATCAAAGAGCCACCTGCGCACTGATTGTATCCTTTTGAAAGTCACCACGTAGTTTAGTCTTTTCTGTTTGAATGGTTACAATCTCGCAAAAATTGGCTTCTGCATCTGGATCATCCTATCCTTAAGATTCAGGGTCTTTGTAAGCCTGGAATCATCATTCAGTATCCTCTTTTTTTTCTCCTCCCATTTAATAAACATAACCACATCCGCACCTTTATCTGGCCATGGCAACATTATTTCTCCATCACATGCAATTCTTTCAGCCAGTTAAGTTGCTCTAACCTTGATAGTCTTTTCGTCGAAGATCTATTTTCACGATATTGATAAGGCTTTCACAAGTGTAAATTTTAACTTCTCCAACTTCTGTGAGTAGGACGATATGAGACCGGATACCCAATCAAATAAACTCCCAAATTCCACGTCCATAGTGAGTTGTTTTAGTTTTATTGACTGGACAGCAAAATGTCGCTCCTAGGGACAACTCACATAATGTTTTATCCAGATTTGCACGCGACAAATTTTGGACGAAACTTTTCGTATCTGATGGGAACTCATCAGCCAGTTTTCTCTCTACCTGCTTGTCAACTGTCAACTGAATAGAAGCAATGATCGTCTCCTTTTCTACTGGGGTCAACTCATCGAGCACTGGACAAAACTTCAAAGACTGCGCAAACTACGAAGGGGAGCGGCAATCCAGGCCTCTGTGTGCATGTGTGTGTGTGTGTGTGTGTGTGTGAGTGAGTGAGTGAGTGAAACTGATCACAGTTAAGTGGTTCGAATGGTTGCACAAGTGTTCGGGCCATGGGATATGGACCATGGGGGTTCAAGTGTTTGCACAAATTGCTTCTGAGCGCACAGAGGAGGATTGTGGAGACGGATACTCACGTTTTCGGCTGTGGCTAAAAGGCAACACTTGATAAGTCCTAATGCTACGAAAAGGGTTTATTACCTCTGCTGAATGGTTTGACTCCACAAGATGAGGACACATAGCACTCGTAATTGTTCTTATTGCTCCTGTGTTCAACCAACCCGAGTGGTGTTCAGGAACACGTTCGTATAAGCGCCTGGTCGTGCGGCCAACGCACCTTTGTGCATTCTGAAGTGTGAATATTCAGTCTTTGCAAAGTCAGGTGCACATCCTCAAAAGCAAAGAACACCAAAATGAAAATGGCTACTTTAAAATGGGAAATAAAGATCTACAGTATGTCAGGACCGAACGAGGTTCGGAGTGTATGGGGAAAAGGCGAAGCACCATGTGATGTGTTAAACGAGAAAGTAAAGTTCCAGTAACAATGCGTTGTCGGTGGAACTGATTCGTCCGAGTCAGTTGATTGTAAAACTGCTTAGAGAAAGTTTGCCCACGATAACCGAAACATCCGTATTATATTTTCTGGAGCACGGATCTACGGTAAGTACATGTATTTTGTGAGTTGAGTTGGCTCAGAAACTGGGTTGTGCAAAACCCTTCCTAGATAGCGATTATGGGAACTGACGTATGCACGAGTTCGTGCATGACTTTTGTTTAGCTAAGTTGTGAATAAAGCGGATACGCATTTCATACATTGTGAAACGGCTAAGATGAGTCATGTATAATCTTTTGGCATGGCTTTTAACTGGCGATGTTAGGTTGGGATGTGAGAAAGTGAGAGGACTGTCGTTGAAGTATGTCACTGCAAGACTATAAGAGCCAAGAAGATCTGGTAACAAGCTTGGTGCGTTTCGGAGGAAAACCAGAAAACCTACCAGGATAATCATATAGTCAGTGGGGCGGGACACACGAGAAGACAACACGTCTGATAAACCGAGTCGGTTCTGAGTAGCTTATGAGGTGAAACAGGAAGACAAGCATCTAGTTTTCACTCAAAGGGATTATGGATTTTTCAGCTGTTTGCCATTTACTCTTGCAGAAGTGCGGGAGCTTTGAACTAGCGGCGTGACCACAATTTATCCTTTCTTGCTGGGATTCGGCCTAAGATGTGAGCGTCAGAACCTTTTCAGATTTGAATGATGTCATTGTGAAGGATAAGGAAAGTGGAATCACATGCATATGGGATACCAAAAAGATTATTCACATACTTGCTAAAATCAGTATTTTTGTGCGTAGACATAGAAGAGATGAAGCGGAAAATAAAATTGGTAACTCCGTGAAAACTGAAGGAACACCAATTGTAGGTGTAACTAGGGGACAATTGTCGCTCTTCTATTGGATGAGCTACTAGTGGTCACAGAATTATTCTATAAACAAGGAAAGCGTTAACCTTCGGTCAAGTGTGGATTAAATATGGTGTCAGGAGGACAAAATTAGGGTCTATATGTGAATATTGGTGAGCAAGTTAAACGGGACTGGATAGGTCGAAGGTAGGATTTAATCGTTGATGAACTAATCCTTCAGACTTCTTAGGAACAGATGAACTGCTTGCAAGTGGCGAAATTTTTGATGATCCCCTTTACGGAGAGAATAAGCCAGCGGTAGGTCACGCACTCCCTGATTTACATAAGGTGGATATCATCTGTTTCGTGCACTTTCCTGCAGTTAGGGAGGAATAATTTACTGTAAGCCTCAATACAGGGATTGGTAATTAGGAGTTTTTGCGGTGGATTATCGAGGCTGTCAAGAGAGAAGATTCTTTTACCATTTTGAACGATTTGTTGAGTTTGTCTGTATCCACGACAACCGATTTGCGTGTGGTATAGCCACCACTTAGATTCACTGCCAGCTTTCGAGTGCTATGACTATTTTTTGTTTCGAATACGCGATACCAGTGATACGCGACACACCAGCCAAACTTCCAGTATGAACAATGTTATTCATTCACCTAACGAGATAGCTCAAGGAATAACGATGTCCACTTCCCAGAAGAAATGGACAACCTTAGAACCCAATCTAACAGGGTTAAGTCCTCGTACCCTAGGGGTCAGACTGTAGACATCCCAACGTTGCACACCTAGTCCGATTCTACGTTTTGTCTCTTTTGATTAACAGAAAAATGTACAAAGATATTCTGCAACCGTTTTAGTGTTTAATTAATGAGCAATGAAATATTGCGAAAACATGTTCAGCGATGATTCCGAAATCTATTATTAGTATTATTGATATTGTTATTAACGTTGATCAGAAGATGTTGACGAATTCCACGAAATGTAAAGCTCTGGGAGTTTAGAGTATACAATGAAAAACGTCTGAGGAGAGCGGGAGCTTTACGACCCACTGTTTCGGGTGGAAAACTTCAGTGGAGCAGGAAGATGAATAGGATGAATAAGTAATTTCACGAATCTTTGTAAGAATAATACAGACTGTGCTGGGAAGCTTGCGGAGCTATGACGCATGTTCAAGTAGCTGTCGACCAGTAGATACCCAACATCATCGCCATAACCAGCACCACCAAACCCGGACTGAGCTTGAATAGAGCCTGTTTGTATAGATCCGTGATTCGTGCTTTCAACTCTGCACGATCATTTGAACGTGGAAACGGGGCGTCAGGGATTGGCTTGTTCAGAAATCGGCACAAAGGCTCCCAACCATGCTTCACTTCAAACACCAAAAGTTTTTCCGCCGGTACCATGCGTTTGACCTCGTCAATCCAACGGTTAAACCCTTTGACCATCTGATCATCGTCATTCAGATCGATATTTTGTCCCAGACAGTGTTTCATTGCTCGATCTGTTACCTCCGCCACTCCTTCCATGGATAATAATTTTTCTGTCACTCGATCCCATCGATATCTTCCGAAAAGAGACCACTTTGGACGAATCGTTTCACGTACACTTTGAATCCACTTGTATGGATCACGCACAGTGAGCACTACCTGAAACGGAAATGTATTGTGATTAAAATAGCATCTCATCTGGATCATAAATAACTAGGTTGACAAGTGGTTTCAGTCATTTCAACGCCATTGATAATATGTATAAAGTGAAAGCTTATTACCATCTCAACCGAATAAATAATCTCGCCGGTGTAAAAGCTTATTGGTAATTGGTAAAGAGTGACTTGTTCTGATGCAGAAATGAAACTACAGTCTGTATGTGTGAGATGGATACAAGACCCACCCCACTTGCTTCCAACGGGAGAAAAGAATGGGTATAATGGCACGCAAAGCACAAAGTGAGTCAACGAGCAGACTCGGGAATCGGTACATTGCGATTTCCGTGTGTATTTCATGGGTGTGAGCTATGTATCATCAAATTATGTGGACACATTATTCATGCTTGTATGCGCAAGAAGTGCTCCCGAATGATGCGAAAATATCAAGGTCGGTGAGTCAGCCAGTCTTGCTTCTGTGCCTCAAGTTCCATAGTCAGGTAGAACCAAAGAAAATCTGAACAAACAGTCATCTTAACGACGATGTACTTCTACCTTGTGTCACGGTACCACAGGGGTAATGTCACTAATAATATCCATAACATTGCGAACTAAGCCATGTAATTACAAACAGGAATTCTCTGTACTCACCTTGGCCTCAGGATATAATCTCATAATTTGCCTGTAAATGGAACATGCTGGAAAATCAGTCGTTGCGAAATAGCCATCAAATAATCTTTTGATCACATCTTGCGGTAGCTCAGCATCCGGGTTCTCTCCGAGTAAATCAAACAATTTTGACCACAATTTCAAGTGATCCAAATGATTCTCCTCCACTTCAAACATGTGATAACAGGGCCTCTGATAGAGCAATTCCAGGGCATCTTTCAAACTCTTTGTTCCTGTTCGACCGAGACCGGCACCGATCACGAGAATGGGACTGTTGTCCGCTTTAGACATGTCATAAAGTACACTGATTCGATAAACAAAATAATGCAGAACTGTTTACATGATCCGCATTTCGTGACATCAGCATCATAATTCAACTTATGTGCAAATAAATGTCCCAAATTCAGAATGGGTATGTGCGCGAGCGTGTTTGCGCTTGCGAGGTAGACAAACGTATGTTGTCCCGTTTACACTCCATCCGGACAGCTGTTGGCCGATTGGACCACACATACAACTACCCTCGTATACCAGTAATTTGTGCTCCCCGCAACCGGTCACGCCCTGAGCTAAGTGATGCGTTTCGGTCACCAAGCCAATCCCCTCGTTACCATGGGCAGTTAGGGCTTTAAAACGATGCACAAATAAAAGTGGTACTTTTAAAAGTAGTGTGACATTTCTGAGTTTGGGTGTTATATGGCTGCTAATATGTTATAAGTAGTAAATTTCTGGTGCTGTCAAAAAGACCTGCATATGTAAGTTCAGCAATCTCTATCGCTTTGTTCCCTCATGTATTTATTATTCATTTAGAGATGTTCCGGACGACCTGGCATACATTCGTGAACAATCGTAAATGTAAATGAAAATTGCATTTCATCTTTATTTATTTAACATTCTTTCAATGAATATACCAAACTCGCACAGTGGATATTCCGAAAACATACCACGGCCAGTTAGTAAGGTCGGTGTGAAGAAAGTTAGCAAACTGGAAGGAGTTTTGATTCTGTCAGATTTTGGTGCCCTTAATTTCAGTCCAGCTGCATGTTAATTTGGACGCAGTCGCAGAACGTGGACAGAGAGAGACAGAGAGAGAGAGAGTTTGTCTAGATGTTCCACTCATTGTTGCTGAACAGATAACCTATGTATACTTTATAGTGGTTTGGATTAAAAATAGGTGTATTACAGTTGATAATTTACTATCCGGTGTCTATTACTCGGTTATCAAATTTTATGCTGCCTTTGATCGTAGGATTTTGAATGCAAATTCCGTAACAGTGTGGAAGGAACTTGCTACTGACTGCACCTTTTTGTGAGACAAAAACCGTCTAATGAAATTATTTTAATAACTCAAACGACCCATCCTACGAAGCGTGACCCAAGTTACAATATTGGATCTTGGTAGTATTTGGCCTTCCGGCATACCACACACTGTCCGATTCTCACTGACCGCGTCCATTCGGAACAATTTATCACTCTGCTTAGGACGGACAACCCAGCTGACTTTCAATCGAAGTGCGTTTTATTTAAGTAAGGTTCTTTGCACGTAGCTTACGTTCACCAATAGGTAGCCTGTTTGTGATAGACAATGTTTTGCGAGTCTCTTGTTAACAACCCGTGATCCAGTTTATTCCGACCATTTTAACCAGTATCCGACCGCGGTCTGTTCTCGTAAAAAAACTGGGTTATTCACCTAAGTGAAATTTCACCAACGTCGGACTCTACTTTGATCAAACAATGCTCTGACCAGTTTGATGAATAGAAATCACAGTCACTTTGAACTTGTACGTACAGATCAGAACAAACCACTCCTACTTCTTTAGGAGTGCGAAACTTTTGGAAGATAAACAAAGTGCGACGTGAAACAAACCAATTCCTCGTTCAACAGTCGGAAGGGGACAGACTCGTCTTTTGAAAGACCTCGCTGGTGATGGCAGGAAGCAGCCCTGTCTAAGCACAACCGAAAAAGCATTAGATTCAAAGGCGCTAAAAATGTCTTATCTAGTCTTCCTGGGTTTGACTCTATATGCTGTCCACTACAAAGTCTAGTATCCCATTTTCGGAAGATGCGTTTTTCGGACCGGATATCTCTTTGGTCAATAGGCTGAATGACTGATGAGCCACTTGGATTTCGGGATATGAGGAGAATTCTCCGATTCTCATCCGGCTGGTTAAATCTCATTCATTTCCATCACAGAGAAGAAGTGATCCATGCGCCTCGTGAAACTAATATTTGTATGATAGACACTTATACTCCAAACCACAAAAAGTGCGTATTCTCAAATCCGCCAAAGAAAAACTGGGGCATTTCATCAAGAGAAACATGACAAAACGTAGGGAGGTACACTGTACTGTTTTTTTTGTGTAAAGGAAGATCTTTTGATTTCAAACAGTTTGGATTCATATTGTAAAACACAAAGTTTATCTATGATTTACGGTGATAATAAACAGGATTTGCATGGGATTAGTCGATTGATGTACTTATCAGAATCGCTTGTGCTAATTGGCGGATCCCTTCTGATTCAGCTGAAATGTATGACTGATTACTAATGTAACGAACTTACTAACTAATTCCTCAATGGGAGATTCAGCAGCGACCTGAAAGTCTAATTCCTGATTAGTAGCCCCTAATCACGCTGCTTTTGTCTTGTCTGGCTCGCGATGATCACATTGATCTGCTAGCTTGCGAGTGTAGTGTTCTGGTACGAGATGGACACAACCTCGACCCATTGCCTCTTTGATAAAACTGATAGCTTCTAGTTCTCCTGGGGTTTGCATAAAGTTCTCTCACCCCGCTGGACATAGGTCTTCCGAGTGTGCTTGTGCTTTCTATCCTAGCTGTTAACTGCATATTCAAACCCAAAATCCTATGACCTGTTTCTGAGGTACTGCAGAGAAAATGTCACTCAATACCTTCAACGCCAAAGATAAAGTCACCGACAAGACCGTCAAAAAGAGAGAGCAGACGTGATTAGAAAACTTGACTCGTCACCTTATTCAAGTTGTCTAAACACATGGGAGTATTTAACCTACGCAAACAAAAGTGTCTCGTTCAACTCTATAAGAATATTATCAAATGCCGGTAGGTTATATCGTTCTCTTTTGAGAGACGCATCAAAGTACTATGGATCTGTACACAGGCGAAGGGTTCTGGATTTCTGGATCTCGACCACCATCTGGACAACCAGTTCTGTTGGTTCATTAACCACGGCACTTGGAAGTAAAGGCCTCAGCTCCCAATGTAAGGTGTCTCTCCAGGCTACGGGTACACTTTGCCTAGGTACGACCGCGAAAAGAGCACCAATAACCACGGATCGGAGCACCCTCCCAACGAAATGTACCATCTGAGGTTCGAAAACGGGAGCAAACTGAGCCAGGCTCACCGATTTCTCTAATTGTAGTCAAATTGCCATAGTTATTCGTGATGAATACTAGATCTTGAATTGCCTGAAACCCCATCGTCAATTTCATTTCATCCTCCGTTATCAGAAATGTGTTCTTTCCTGTCTCATCAATCTTGGGGTTCTAGATTTGCAAAATGTTTCGGCCGAAGCCATCCTTTTATGTCCCATTTCAAACCTTGAGACCAGCGGTCTACTGTTATGATACCTGCGACACCAACCGGAAGTGTATTTACAGAGTCGCCCGAATCTATTTGAGTTCCATGGCATCTGTCGTCAATCATAAAGATTCCGAATAGTTCTTTTTTCCTATTAGGACATCCGAAACAGTTGACAAAATATTTAGTTTGTTATACGTTGTTTGCGGTTTTGACCAAAACTTAGTGACACTGACGGGCGAAATGATTGCGTTACCAACAGTCGGAACACAAATCCCCCAAGTGGGTCAGTCCAGGTTGCGTTCATTGTGCCCAGGGTTGCAGAATTTGCATATAAATTGCGTATTTCGTGTCACTGAGTTCGTTGTGTAAGATGAAGCTTTTGATCCACGGCAGCTTCTTCGCTTTTACAGATAATGGTACAAATTTTTAAATCCGGTTTGTACAGCAGTGAAATCATTTCGGTAAATGCTCCGTTCAACACATCTGTCTAGTATCAAACCAAATCTCATGCATTTGCACAAATTACTCGAAATAGTTAGAGTTTTCCGTGCGATAACACAGTCAACATCGCTAATTGTCCAAACTGTTCTTTGCGAAAGACTGTGGTTTTTCGGTTTTCGTTTGATTGACACAGACAGTATTCGCCCGTATTATGTACCTCGGTCTTGTTTTCACCCGAGTCTTAGCCGAAGTCAAACTAGGGTGTACTCAAATCTCGGTGGGCCTTATTTCCACGGCAGTGACTCAAAGTTACCTTTGGCAATACTTTGACTCCTAAAATAGACTCGTGATTACCGTAAAATATCATTATTGGTAAGCCGTGATTCTGGTTCGTCATGTCCATTGGTTCTGGAGGTGATACAGAAAATGTTCATAGTGTTCGTCGTCGAACCACCTATGGGATTCATCCAGGTCCTGACTATTTGTTCCGTACTCTCCGTCTACAGATAGGAAGAAAGCTTCTTCAATTTTACACCACTTGGTTTATCATATATATATATATATATATGATATAAACCAAAATTTGCATGGAATTATTCGGTTCATGTACTTTTCACAATCACTTCCTTTAGCCGAGTATACAACCGAGATCCAAGTCTTTAGTGATTCAGTGTGATTATTTTGAGTGACGTTCGAAATATTCTACATACTGTTACTTTTAGAGGGCACTATTTTCTCAGGGGACACGAGGTTCGGGATGGTTTTCAACGTTTCTAGAACATTTTGCAAACAGCTACTTCCGGAGGGTGTGACATTTCATAACCCTGACTGTGGTTGACTTGGGCACAATCCCACTAATCACACATTCCGAACGTGTTCGTTCTTCTCACGACATGTCCATTGTTCTGACTAGCAATTTCTTGATCATTCGTCAATCATATTCGATTACACCGAAGGTGGCTAAATCGGTTTTCGATACATGATTCAACCAAGTTTGTTCCAGCCTGAAAATTTTGAGTTCAAACTCCTTGTGCTATTTAGTTATAGTGTACAGCTATTGGACACGAAAGACTTTTGCAGAAAATATCACTTCGACGATATTTCCCAGAGGATCGCTCGTACATCTCTCTGCAGTTTTCTAAAGTCATCTGTTTTTGCCTTCTCAGTCGGGAAACATGGACTTGTTTAAATTATTGATGCGCGTTAGTCATAAAGAGGTGGCAGTCACTACTGCCATGTGATTCGAAAACCAGCCTAGTTGTTCACATGGTCCGGTGCGAATGAGCAAATGCGCGTGATTATGCTGACTATTATCCTTAAACCTTCACAATTCAAGAAATACACAGACGATAAGCAGCTGGTTTCCATTGCGAATTTCGAGGTGGGAACTAGAGGTTCCTTTATCAAGACACATAAGCATACGTCTGCATAAGCAAACACGGTATTAGATGTACACTGCCACATTCATCAGGTGTTTACCTTATATATTTCCCTAAATATCAGCTGAATATGAAAAGTTCAGATAGTTCTAGAATGCATAGTTTGTGCACCGTTACTTGAAGTTGTCATCAGAACAGTAATCCACTCTTATTTTACCTGAAGCACTCCAACTGAATGAGAGAGCTGTTTCCTTGCTCTGGCTAGAAGTAAGTTACTTGTTTTCTTTCTCGAGATATTGCACACACCCAGATACATCTCAATTGTACCGAGTCAACCAACTCGTCAGACTGGGAACTTTTTTGTGATTTGCCAGTAGCCACGATCAATTATCGATTCTCAATGTCATTCTCGTCCGTTGATGTTTCACTTTCATGAATTATCACAGCACTTACAGGGATTTCCATCCATCCCGTATCCTATTGGTTAGATAGCGGCGGTTCTGCTGCGTAGAATGAAAATACGGGTTTTTTGAATGAATGCATGGATCTGATTGGAGAAACTAAACCGCATAGATTTCAAAAGTCACACAAATGCAACCAAACCTTTTCAGTCTCCAGAATGAGACTCTTAAAGGATTTTGAGTGATTGTGCTAAATGCAGGACACGTACCCGTATTGTCAGCTACCGATTTAATCCAACCATGGACGAACAAAGCTGATCTAATGGAACCAGAGGTCGAGCTAAACAACAATCCAAACGAGTTAGAACAAATTCATGATTCTCGTACTGGACTCATTGTGTATTCATGCACCTCTGATCATCTATCTATGGATGTGGATAGCAGGATAGGTTGAAAACGTCTGCTCATCCACTGACATTCAAGGTAGTCAAAAGCGGCCGCACCAAAAGAAAAAGTACTGTTGTGGTTGCTGATAATCAATGAGTAGGTTTGAAATAAGTCACCAACAAGATTCATCGAACGCCCTACACCGTAAACTGTGAATCACTAATTGATAACCATGTGCATAAACAGTGAAAAAAATTTTTCCAACTAAAAACTGATCACAAACCCATGAATGTATGGCTGAAACACTTCAAATGCGATTATCGTTGTCGAGGCTATGCATATCTGTTGCCACTTATGTACGTCTGCGGTGAACCAACAGCTGCACATGAAATAAGTTTTAACCAACATTCCCGTTGTGCTTCGATTTCGAACAAACGAGGACGATAAAAATTAGAATCAGATGAGTATAAGAAAAGCCGCTGAGTTTCTCGATAGATTAAGTTAAGGACTGTTTTTAGCAACGAGGATCATTCGCGCCACTGTTTCTTGGATGGTCACATATTTCTTTGTGAAAACCTATGGAATGCGTCTTTGAAGTCAAAAACGTCCCTGTACAGTAATAGTAAAAGCATCTCGTGCACATAGCAACCCGATACGCAGCACCTATCCGTTATTAGTGCCTTGCAAGCTATTTTGGTTGGGGCCTGCCAACATTTTCGTTTGTGACAGACTTGATGACACAACGAAATGATGTCCTTATTGTTCAGCGAACCTCAGTGGAGATTTCCTAAAAATTCGGATGAAATATATATATATATATATATATATATATATATATATATATATATATATATATATATATATACGTATGTATATGAATGTATTTGTAGCGACTCAAATAGTTTGCCGTTTCCCATCCTCTACAAGTGAAATATCTCATGAGTTACTTTCACGCATTTGTTTTCAGTGATCAGTTTTGTAAACATTCTGTCGTGAGGATGTGAATGTTTACAAATCGGTCCAATTTTTGAAGTCGCCTAAGTTTTCAGTTTCGGAAAACGATGTTGTAGTGGTACTATATGTTATGGAGAAAAATTTATGCAACCTACAAGCGAAATTCATTCACACTACCTCCGTCTCTTAGAGCCTCGAATCCGTTATACTATTTTGATCCCAACATGTGATAGCCAATAGCTCCCGTGGTCGTTTCTTTGTATCATTTGAACAGTCGCTATTCCGTGATATTTGTTTACGTGCGATCAAGGTAGCCCTAAGTCTTCTGGCCGAGAAGTTTGGTGAAACTATACTCGACATTCGGTGGCAACAAATGACTTTGCTTGATGAAAGTCAATAACTTACTTCAACCATTATTGTTTGAATCTGCTCTCTTCTAGTAATCAGTCCAATGCTACCATCACGATATCATCTCAGTTCTGACAAGCAGCATGTGCCAGCTGTGGCACACGTTCAATCGGTTCCCCTAAAAGTCAGACTCTGAAGGAACTACAAAATGAGTTACTGGACTCAATCTACGGAATTATTTGATAGTCCTTTGACAAATTTCTGTAGAACATAGCCACAGTGATAAAATTTCAGATGCAAATGGAGCATCTCCACTCCGGTGGACGTTATTTTTTTAAAAACAATTAGAGAAAATAAATCTCTACTAAACTGTCTGGCACCAAAATGCAGCCGGAATCATTTATTTAAGATTAACTAATGTTGTCACCTCCTATGATTCGAGTCATGCCACTTATCAGGTAAACTTATCAAAGCAGGATGAATGTAACGGGCCTCTGAAGTGCGCAATTTGCCACATGTGCAGTTATTTTCAAGATTCGCGTCCTACAGATTTGTTTCGGGATCAGCTCACCAAGATCCCACAACGTCCAGCCCTTGTACACGTTTTGTAAGAAGTATTTTCTTCACATCCAAACACGTACTAGAGTGGAAAAACTATATATTATTCTGAACTGGCTAAAATCTCTGTGATTTCTGTTTTTTCGAATAATTTTCCTGGCCTGTTGGAGATAGAATCCACTAAATTGGTGATACAATCAGCGGTTAACCCCTTACCTCATAACATACCTCTCATTATTCTCTTAAGGTCATTGTGGGAAAATTTCACAAATTAGCTGCTCAGTACTGAGAAACAAATACCCATCCATAATCAAAATTGGGCTGAAAGGAGGTATTTGTAAAAAGGTCACCTTCGAAGAGTCCAAAAATATACTAAATGACTGGAGAATGGAATGACCTACTGGGAAAAATTAGTGCAACCCTTGTGAGCTATCACTAGCAAGATCTTTCTACAAATCAGTTTTCTATCCCAAAAAACCAGTTCGAAAACACTCGAAAACACTTCAGAAGTGAACATAATGGACTCGTCCTAACTAGAATTTCTTTCATTACACGACTTTCACAGGATTCGTCTCACTTTATTGCAGCACAAATATCAGATGCAATAGTTGATGCAAAGTCATTGTCCGTGGGAGGGAGAAAATCTAGGCCACATATAGAGTTTCTGTGCTGATTACACACCACACAATCATTGGTGAAGTAAATAGATCCCAAAAATGCGACACAATGCAGTTTGAATTTCTCCAGGAACTGAGGATGTGATGTCCTTTGTTGAGCACTTGATTCCGGTTCCACGTCAGCTAAGTGCTAAACCAACTCACTCTTCTTTATCCTTCTTCGTATGAACGAATAGGAATATCCTGGGGGATCTTCTGAGTGAATCGGTGCGAGTAACTTACGGTATTTTCTCTTACTGTCTTGCTGATTAAATCATCATCTACTTTGGACTCAGTGATTTTGGAACAGAATATCTCAATATTTACACGGTGAATTACTTTTCTTTCCCTAAGAACTCTCCGGGAAATATCTGTCAAGGTGGTATGGCAAAAAGCTATTAACTCCACCCCTTGACTAATGGCAAGATCACGAAATTGGCTTACAAACGCAACAACCTCTGTCTTTGCCACATTTTCTTGTAATACTGTAGTGCGCAGGCTGCTGAGACCCGCGTGAGTGTTCAATTTTTTACAAGTGTAGGATCATGCTAATGCACTCAACGAGCCTTTGTGCTCGTGGAGTTTTCTGTTATTGCTTTTTTGTAGATCGAATACAAGCAACCTTCCCACGGAAGAAAGCTGGTCCTTGCATACCACAATACTCAGGGTAGTGTTAGTGAATAGCTTCCACACCATACGTGATTTATGAACAAATTTATCTCAAGCTGTTCATTTTGAGTGCAGATATGGACCTCTGCTTTATCAAAAAGGGAGGACTGGTATGAGATTCAAGGCGCCCAGTTGCTACAGGGAAGTGGAAGTGAGCAAAAGCCAGATTTAGAAGAAAATTTCTAGAATAAAAATAGTTATTTGTAGCTTGCTGAAGACTCTCGATCAGTATATCGCTGGAAGAAACATTTCGATGAAAATTCAAAGGGCATTTAATGACTTTTTTGAGTGGTGCTTCCGGCGAACCTACGAGTGCGTAAAAATTGTAGAGGTTCTTAGAACTGAATTTAAATGTTTCGCGTGTAGAATAACTTCTACTATGTGCAGTGCCTCTACAGAACAAAAATATGATATTACCCCCTTGGAAGATCGATATGCTTTTTCATAATCAAGAGGAACGTGCAGGAGATCGCATCATTTGAAACAGTAAATGAAATGATGTGAAATTCAGTGATGAGAAAAAGTTCAGTTTACGCCACCATGGTGGGATCACTTTCTACTGGCACGATTTTAGGAAAAGCATGCTGAACTTTAACCTTTGAACCTTCGGTGATGGCTGTGTGACGGTGTGCTTTACAGTTCTTGTGGATGAGCAGCGGACAGCTGGCTCATACATAACAAAGTTAGGTGATTTTTGCCCCGGAAGATTCTAGGAAATTGGCTAATCCCCATGAAATTTGAACAATGTAACGCGGCCATCCGTAGGGTCGTCATCACCGGAATGCGACGACTGAATCGGAACATCAATTACCGTGGGCTGGCTCACTCCTAGTTCAGACGAGAATCGAATTAAAATTTCTAGAATCTACTAGGGAATTGAAGAGCTGTCGGCCCTTTGAACTAGTTGAAGTCAACTATCCTCAATGAATGTGACAGTGCAGAACTTGAAACCATCAGAAGTACAACTGGAAGCATCTGTAGACGTTGTATTTCATTCATCACCACCAAAAGACAGCGTGATAGGTAGCCAGCTACTTTTTTGCCATAGAGTACTACGCTTGGGTTTAATAGCATTCTGCATTTTTGAGGCACTTTTTCCAGGGCGAATCGATATATCTGTCTCATGCTTCAGATCTATGCAGATATCTGTTGTAGCAGTGAGATGACACAGAAGCATACTTAATTTGGTCAACCTAAGTGGTTTGGTTCAAGCTTTGTTGCAGAGAAATAGGGTGGGTTTGATAGCACCTCGTGGGCCACAATTCGTGATTCTTGGCACTGAGAGATTGTATTCCGTGGACGTGTAATTCTCGATACAGAACTTCTTCGGTTCTGAAGTCACTTGACTCCATCCTCAAAGTGATTAAGTTTTATAAAATTCAGGAAGGAAGATTTTACTACAAATAAAACACATTTGAACTCACCTTTTGCGGCACCTTTATATAGCATTTCCATCCCCATTCATTGAAAATCACTAAGTATTCCCAAACTACAGAGAACAGCTTTAAGTGATGTTCATCAGGTAATTACAGCTTTAATCGATAAGCTACTGTGAGAGCCAAGATGCCCTTCTCCTCAGCAGTGTGAAAATCCAATCCCAGCTTGCTATCTTTGGGTAGGAATTAGGATTCCTTTTGATGAAACGTTGGTTAATTAAATGAAACTTCAGTTCTGTTCCTTTAGCCACTTCGGCTAATACAAAGTCGGATACACGCCTGCTAATTACCTTGGCATTTGGTTGTGCTCTTTGGTGTCTCTAACCCCAAGTGAGTAAAGTGAAACCCAGCGCATGCTCCTAGTCCACTGGTCAAAATGATGTAACGGAGAG
Source organism: Fasciola hepatica (assembly GCA_948099385.1). Taxonomy (NCBI): domain Eukaryota; kingdom Metazoa; phylum Platyhelminthes; class Trematoda; order Plagiorchiida; family Fasciolidae; genus Fasciola; species Fasciola hepatica. The sequence goes on from CANUEZ040000168.1 coordinate 1,537,917, forward strand.
ACTGCTTCGGATGACAATCGCAGTCAATGAGCTGCGAATTGTTGATTTGGGTAACATTCATTGCAAAATCCTGTAAGCTGTTCACAGAAAAAGCCGGATCTGGTAACTTAAATGTCTTCTTTAGCAAGTTAGTCTTGAATTCAGCAAATGTGATACTAAATTCCTAGTACTTCACAGGAATTGCGTTAAAAAAATCACACCCTAAACAGTGGTAATTGCACCATGCATTCTACACACGACGACCCCTTTTGTAAGGTGCAGGGTTTGACATAAGACACTCATTGGGTGCTCTTCCAAATGGATGTAATGTGGGCAGCTTGGGTAACTCAAATTGGTGTACGTGAAATGGAGTTCACATACGCAACAATACGTCTTTCAGCAACTCACAACGGACCGAGGTGCACCAGCCATAGCACTCAAACATTAGTTATAGGATGGAATAGGCTTTATTTTTGAACCAACCTGGTTCAATGGCCGCCTTGTACATTCCAACCCCGGGTCGAAACTTACTTCCACGTAGAAGCTAACATTTGTTTCACTTATTCTAAATTGAACAAGGGTCGATATGGCTGTAAAGCGCTTAGATTCGAAAAATTATGTTACAACCTCAAGAAAGCCGTACAGTGTTTCACTTATTCTCCAATGAGGAATAAAATAACCATACTCCACGACGAGCCGCTCCTAATGAAGGATGAACTATATATATTCATAGTTAGGAAAAGTTGAGGTGACCAACACTGATCAGTCTTTTCGATACTTCTCTCCAGGCGAGTACTGTACACTTGCTAAATTTTGGCTCTGCCCAAAAATATAATCCAGAGTATTGAAGTGTAAGCACAGTAACTGAAATCAAAATCTGAATAATCCCATTTCGTTATATTTAGAAAATACGAATAGCGAACAATCACGTTGTCGGTAACATCATCCTCATGGCTAGAACAGTTAAACTTATGGGTTGGAAACGAGTAAATTTTAACAGACAATGAGCATAGTTTAAGCTTTTCTAAGCCATAGATTTAAAATATGTTTCCATCGCATTTTTGTGAGCAGATACAACACCAGGATCACCAGTCCCGTGTACGTGGCCCAAGTCACGTTGATCTTTGGGCACAGGAGCTGTAGTGTATTAATGAACTGTATTTCCTACAGTACCCCAACATGGCACCTCGGATTAAGAGAGCTCATCGGACAGGCGGGTGCCTGCGGTGGTCAAACGGTTATCATGGTGAGCTTTGGACCGTCCCCGCCGGTCACTTCTCAATTTCAAAGCCTTTGCCTATTGGAGGCTTTCTTCGTCACTTATTATACAGGGTGTTCTTTGGGACTGGGTAAACCTCTGGTGCTTCGAATATCCAATATTACTGCTAAAAGCGGTAGCAGTTATTAACTGTCCACTTTTTCCGAATCCACTCCAGAAACATTTTGTGGCATTGCCCGCTTGAGAAAATGCAAAAGACAATGGAATTTGAAAATATTGCACGCGAATGCCTTATTTCTAGCCACGAAGTTCTCAGACAAAGCTACCTACGTAAATCGAGTTGACCTTTACTATTATTTAGGCCTACACGAACTCATTCATTGAAAGTAAACGAGCCATGTTAGTCAATTTAGCAGAGCTTCTGTATGGTACATAAATAGATTACAGATTAAAAGAAATAAAGAGTGCATTATTTTTCAAGGATGACACTGTTCAGATGCAGTTTTTGGCGACACATTCTAATTTGTCTGCGTGATGAAGGATGTGAACACTAAATCACGGAACATGCTCTCCTACGATTTATCATCGTTATACCCAAATATATTTGTGGCCAAAACTGTAGCCTTTGTTGGTGAATAATTGGCAGCAGCTCACATAGAAAAAGGTTAGCAAGTTGACGTGCAACTTCAGTTTGAAAGAAGTATCTATACACAAAACGATAGAATTGGCAATAGGATCTCCACCTGGTCCGGTGCTTGTGAACATATTCGGGTAAAAGTTATAAGTTCACACGTTGAATAAAATTATCACCAACTTGCCTAATTATAGAAGGTGCTTCGGCGACATTTGTCTGGTGTCCCCATTCATAACGCAGAAGATATGCTACAGGAGTCCAACGAAGCCCATCCGAATTCACTGTTTACGCTGCTAATGGAACAGGAAGGTGCACTTCCGTTCACTGACATCCTCGTAAGACAAGCTGCAGGCGGATCAGTAGAAAGCAGTATTTGCCAAGAATAAATGATTTCATTTGAATGTGAACCACGGCTGAGTACGTTCTCACTTTTAGGTATCGCATGATCGACTGGAGCACCAGCTCACTAAGGACCAATCCGTTGACTAATGAATTTGTTTTCCTCATCATTGAAAAGTACGTTTAACTACAGTCTCACATTTCAACATGCCTGATTTGGCCACTCTTAGTAGTTCGGTTCAAAAGTAATTGCGAAACCTTATGATGGGTTTAATAGCAGTTTGTGCACCAAATAGAGGCCAGTCTAGCTGGTCTGACTCATTTTTTGTTGTCGCGGTCTTAGGCAAAGCGTGGACTGAATCACTGTAGCACAATCAGTATCAGATACCTAAAATGACATGTAACACCGGATAGCCTTCAAGATCACATGAATTGGAGGATATTTTTAGGCGCATCTGATTTCTCAACTTGGTTTGTAAATCAGCATGGTAACAGTTCTCCTGTGAGATGCGACAAGGTGAAATGTTGTGCTTGAATTGATATTTTATAATTGTTATCGAGAATAACATCAAGCGGGTATTTACAAGACCACTCTGTCCGAAAAGAACAACATATTCCCTTTCTAACCCTAATTATATAATAACCATGTCACTTGGGGAGTATCAGTTGAACCCCCGTCGAAAGTGAAAATAGGGTCGTGCACTCTACTTCTGAAGCGAGGGAAAGTGGGTGGTCCTGATGAGCTCCCTTCAGTTCTCTTCAAAATTGGTGGTGGTGCAATGATAACATCATTTAATACCTTGCTCCGTGACGTTTGGAACGAGGAACGTCTCCCGCTATTACGGGGTGACTCACTGATTGTACCCATCTTCAAGAAGGGAATACGCAATGACTGTAGTAATCATCGTGGGATTAGCTTAATTCCGATAGTTACCGAGACATTAGCCTCGATTGTTCTGCGTCGTCTCACACCGGCTCACTAGAGGAACGCCAGCAAACAACAGGTGGGATTCCGCCCAGGTCGAGGAGGCATCGAACAGATTTTTACTGATCACTGACTTATTGGAAAGCGTCACGTGCACCGCGGACCGACAATAATGGTTTTCTTAGACTTAAAAGTCGCCTTCTATTCAGCTACTCGAACAGCGCTTTTCAGCGCTCTTCATCGAAAAGGTATTCCCCAGAAGTTCGTGGATCTACTGAGTTCTTTCGACTCTCCTACTCATGGCCTCGTCGGGGTTTACCGTGAACTATCCCGTCGGTTCGATACTACTAGTTGTGTTCAACAGGGAAGCCCAATTTATCCATTCTTGTTTAACTTCCTCATAGACGAGATAATGGAGGATGCCTTGGGAGAAGCTGTGACCTAGATTACGCAGACGACCTTGTCTGTTTCTTCGAATGCACGGGACGTGCTCAACGTGCACTAGATGGACTTGGGAGAGCTGTAGCTGCATTCGGAATGCGCTTTGCACCTTCGAATTATAAAGCGATGTTGCAATACTGGACATCAATGATTCCGAGCTGGAGGCTCGATGGGGAGGAACTAGCAATTTTTGACCGCTTTGGTTACCTCGGAAACAACGTGAAGTCGGATAGGAGCACGGCAGTAAAGATGAACACGCGTATATCCAAGTCTAGAGCGGCGTACGCTGGATTGAAGCACTTGTTCAGTCGACCTGATATTTCACTGAAGTTGAAAGGTCGTGTATACTGTGCCACTGTGCGTTCAGATTTGTTGTATGGTTACGAGACTTGGAGTCTGCGTGCAGACGATATTCGTCGTCTTGACGTCATCGACAACCGATGTTTGCCTGGTATCGCCAAGATTGGGTGGAATAGCTGAGTGTGCAATGATGAGATCAGATATCGAGTATTGGGTACTAATTCGGAGAACATTTTGTCAAAGCATATCCAACTTGGTAGAATTCGTTGGCTGGGACACGTGTTACAAATGGCAGACACACTCCAACCTTACCGTGCCCTATTCTCCGTTCCTCCTAGGGAGTGGAAGAGACCACGTGGAGGTCAACAGATGACGTGGCAGCGAAGAATGAGAAAATGTACAGCAAACTCAGGAAAAGTAGGTACTTCACGCCTTTGTGGTTGGGGTCCAAAAGATCCACCAACCAGTTGGCTGGAGACACTGAAGGATATGGCAGTGAAGCGTGAACAGTGGCGATCGTGTTGTCACTTTCTATCGAATAAGAATGATTGATCGATGTGCGTTTGTACAGTTAGACTGTGTATTCCGTGTTTTGGCTACTAGAGCATTCTTTCCTTCTCCCAACTGTTTGGGTGCACTCCCTGTCCACGTTGTATATTCATACTTTCTAATTCCGCGTGCAACGTGATGAGAAAGGCAGTGATCCCTGGGGCTTGCCCTGCAGTTTAAAGCTGTACGATGATGATTATGATGATGACAATTCCACTTAGCAGCCAATATCATCTATGTTGCACTAGTTGCAAGTCAAGCTATTGTCTGTATGATCAGAGTTGCTTGGTGGTAAGTCAAAAGTGGCCTTCAATCAAAAACCATATGTTCCAGCTCCGTTTGAAGCTAAGGCAAAGAAGACAGGACCTATTGAATGGTGAATTGAATAAAATGCCCAAAGTCCCAGTGCATGTAACCAAATCAGAGCCGAGATATTCCAACACCCTTAACATTTGTCTTGATGTATTTGGCAAGTGAAACGGTAATATTTGAACTTATAGATTGCTGCCTTGATATAGCGAACTACATACTCAGGTTTGACAGACAAGAAGTTATTGCAACTTGCGGAAGGTTATTCAAGTAATAAAAAACTCCCGTCTTTTTGATTAAAAAACCGTGTTTGTGTTTACTTCTATTTAGATGAAACCGAAATTTTCAAAATATATCACATTCAGTGTTGGAAATTTTAGTGCAAAAGCACAAAAAGCTGTGTCCAATAAGCAATCCAGCTAAATTCCGAGGAACTTGAGAAGTGGTGGCATTAAGTGTTATGCCCTACCCGGCTACACCTCCGGAACATTTGATGGTTTTTGGATTCATTTCTTATCGCAGCACGAAATTCATTTGTGTTTTGGTTTTTAACCTTGTTCACCATGAATTACCCATATAGAGATATTAAATGCTTAGTTAATGGATACAGCATATGGTCATATATAAAGATATTAGATGCTAGCAGTCTGAGCGACAACCACAAAGGTTTCCATTGTTACCACCATTATTGATAACTATAACCGTCACCAATATTATAAGTATTATTATTATTACCGTAATCAACACTGTCCAAACTACTTTGATTTTCTGGTTGCAGAATTTCGAGTACTTTCATAGTGTACGGGAATTATCTGGGCAACTTTTGAAATACAATGGAAATCTATAACTTTTCAGTGGGATTCAACAGCAGAACTACTGAATACTGGATGAACTTGTGAACGATTATATTGAGAAAACATGCTTGCAGTTTGTACGCCATCCATGACTGTTTTAACGAAATGGACATGGTAACTCCTAGCTACAGTTATCAAACAAGAAATATTCGGGAAGTGTGCACATTCCAATACATCTGAACAAAAACTGATCGCGAACTTGGTTGAAGCTCTGACCACTCCTGTAGGAGAAGTTCTCATTCTGGAAGTGAAGTTACCTATTGTACTTCTATATCCTTATCGATGGTTTTTCTCCTATTGTCTTTCTTTTCCGAGCTCCCTTGTTTAAATTCTCGGCTTTGCTGTCTTTCGGGAGAAGCGAAATTTCCTCATTGGTTTGACAGAATGGATTGGAACTCCCCCGTTGTGTCCAACTCGGTGGGAGTCAAACACATGCAGAGCGCATTTTACAACCTAATATGTTGGATAGACGAACGGCTGTGCTTACCCGCATAAACTGCGACAATACAGGGCAACTAAGAGAAAGACAACTTCATTTTGACTATCAACCGTAGGATCGACATGTTAGCAATACTGAGTTGCATGAAAAAGTGGGAAGTATCCCATGATAGAAAACCATACACTTTAAATTCTACTCTATCTCTATATATCTTCTGATTCAGAAAGCAGTTATAATACCTTCTAATAAATAAAAATGGTATATTACTTCTCGAATACAGCTAAATTACCATATTCTCAAGTGATATGTTCCTCTCACAATAGACCAATGAATTACGACTACTGCCATACTACTCATTTCGAAGGCCCGTATTTCCTTCCATGCGTTCTCTTCCCGAAGGTTAGCCATGTTAACCGACGAATTAACTTTGGAAGAATCACCGTGTGGTTCTAAGAACGGACTCTCCATCCATACACGCTCCATTCAGCTCAAATGAGATCACAACTGGGAACCAATTGTGCAATGCTCAATTATAAGGAGGATTGGGCGGAAGAGTACCAGGTACGCGAATATGATGAGCGGTAACAACCGCAAAACCGGTCGTGTGCTTCCGGGGAAATTACTTCCTGTCATCCGGATACAACACCACACTACTCGTATCAAAAATCCAAGTGAATTATCTCCAAGATTTCAAGGTCAGCTACTGTAGGATATTGGAAAGAATGATTTGTTTGCAAAAAGATATTAAACCAACTGATACTTTGACAAGGAGAACATACTGCATTGTCCTTCCGAGCAAACAAATCTGTATGTGTACTAATGAGGAGTTATGCTCAAATACTTACAAGCGAAAATTGCACTCTTAGAATTTCATAATCTACTTTGGTCACATGTAATGAGTGAGTAGCTTTCAATGAGAATGTGAAATAGTACTATCGTCATTACGTATTTTGCCTTGTTATCGTTCTTTTTGTATCACTAAGTTCATCCCACGTTGATACCGCTTTCGTTGTAACATAAGTTTCAGATGAGCAGAGCCTTTCGTTCTCTTCCCTGTTCAAACTCTATCTCTCGTACTGCGCTATACGTAACGTTGTGCTATTGTACAACGGTCTCCTTTTCTGACCAAAAAATTACCAATAACCAGCCGGAAACCGAATGATTATGAGTCGGGATGAACCTTGTGCATAAACTTACCGTTCAGTTGATCAGTCACCTCAAATTTGATAGCGATTTGCAAGATTCATGTATTTCTATCATTGTTTATGTGAATTTATGATTGTCCACGTGATTTGGAACAACCGAATCTTATCGCGCTGATTCAATTGACCGAGTTCGGGTAGCGAATAAAAATGTGCCACACACGCTGTGGAATTTCGAATGAAATCATAGTTTTTGGAATAAATCTATCCTCCGAATAAAGTGCACTGCACCCTAACAGTCAATTTATGTTACACGAACCTACGGATTTGTGATCATTAAGTAGCGAGGCCTGCGAGTTTTATCCTCTTTGTGAAAATAGCCTGATGAAATCATCCATTTCACCATTTTGTATAAGGCGTGGATTCACAGACATGTTGTATCGGCTAATGCTGGAGCGACAAAACGATGCGAATAATAAACCGATCTGGACAACCTGTCGAGAGCCACGGACCAAAGAACAGACGGTGAATATGGCAGAAGCATCCCATAGCAGACAAAAAGAGGCATTCAGGCTAGCACATAGAACACAGAGAGATCTTCTGCAACCAGAACGATAGCCCAGCTGAGGGGCTATCGATCAAGCCGTTAACTCGAGCAACTGGGCGAGTCAAACGGAAATAAAGTGTAAAAGAATCAAGTTAATGGCAAAAGGCGACTGGCTAGAACGCAGCCAAAATACTCGGACAGCCAGAGGGTTAGTGTAGCTGCAGTGCGGTCCGGAAAAAGGACTGTATTAATGAGTGTAAATGTTCCACGGACATGGATTGCTCGGCCGCCCAAATACAGGTGTCTCCACCCTTCTTGCCAATTTTGCTACTATGTAAGCATTTGAACCACAAAAAGAAAAGCTAGATGGACTTATTGACGTTCAGGCTTCTACTATATTGAATAACTTATATATTTTTCTCGGTTTTATAATATATCAACTTGTTTGTGTTCTCAACCCAGTCGAGATACAATTAGTTATCACGGGCTTCCTCGCGTGCACTATTTTCGCCTCCGAAGTTCTATGATGAAGAGACACAACAAATTGTTTCTTCAGCCCAAACAACAGGTAACACGCCGTTTAATGAATGCTGTTATTGGGTAGTTGCTGCAACTGAAAGCATAAAACAGATGAATAGATTTGCCCCGGGCCACACGATGATCATCCTCATGTATGGCCTTACCCGACACATGACTCGTCGACGAATTATCTCAATTCCCGGGGTATCTAATCTAATAAACTGGAAATGACTATCCTCTGAGCTGAACGAATTCTGCATTGGTCTACATGTCCTGAATAGTACTGTTCTGACAAGGTAGACCACGACTTATTGCTTCCCATAGCAACCGTCATCGTACTTTGAATCAAGTTTCCCTGCGGTATCCTCATCGTGAGTCAGGTTTATTTCGAATCACCTTAGCCTCACAGTAGAGAACGGAAAGTAAATCAAATGCCACCAAGAATAACAATGATCTTTGAAATATCTCCGCCAAAGTAATAACTGACCACCCTTGTTAAACTTACAAAAATGACTTTAGATTGCCCAAAAGGTTGAGCGACTTGTCTTGTTCCACTCTTTTTTGCACTAGCGCTTAAAAATTCACCGAGAAATCTTTTTTCCGGACAGATTTATTCCCTTTCAGAGTTATTTCTTATCACAAAGTGAGGAACCATTTTATCTGAATTGGGTACTTTGCTTTTATGCCCATCGCAAAACCAGTCCGCACAAATTGTTGATTTCCTGAAACAGATTCGGTCTGGAAATTATTATCACAAATATTCCGAACTATTTGCCGTGGCAGAATACCAGTTCATACGTGTCACGTCTGCAGCGAAATATGCAGTTCATGGCTGATCTACTTCCATATGTGAACACCTCTCCACTATGGGTCTTCCAGCCAAGAATGTCATTGATTATGCCTTTGCTATCGAGAGATAAGGGGAATATTCATTCGCTTGTGAGAATATCATGGCCTACATGAAGGATTTGGGAAAATGATTTGTAATTAGTTAAACTGAAATCCATAAGAAACCTACTTGTGTTTATAATTTTAAACATAATTTGCTTCTGCAGATTTGGCTTTCACGGGCTCAGATACCTTAGGACAACAAACCGAAAGAAGGCGACAAAACGTATCCGGTGAAAATATTTTGTTCCGTAACGAAGTCTCCGAACACGCGTGACTCCAACTAAGAAGTAAAAATTCACTTGATTTTCCAAATCAGCTTGGACTGGACTGAATCGATCTTCTATATATTCTTCAATTGCCAATAAATTCATCTACTCCTCATATTGCAACTTACATTTTGTAGTGAAATGACGTCTGCAGAGGGCCACAAAGCCGCCGTGTTTTTCGCATGACATGCACGCGGTTGAATGAAACAAAACAACTTAAGGAAATATTCTAATCTAAGATCGATAATTTCCGTCCAGGAAATGCACGACCGTTTTTTCGTTTCTGCTATCCCAGGAAAAATCAAGGTACGACGATCAATGAATCTTAAGCGCCATTCCCTAAATCTGCACTCGGCCTGAAATTCATGCTGCGTGAGCATAGCTACACCAGCAGCAATGTGAAAGATAGATCAACGATTGCAAATGATGTTTAGAAAATCAAACAAAATCTGAATGTTTTCAGATGATCCAAATGTGGAAACTTGAATGATTTATAGAAGAAACTCTCGGCCTCAGTCCGTCAAACAGCGAGGTAGCTTTCAATCGAAATCTATGAAACTGTCTTAAATTTTGAAGACAGGTTACAGAGAACCCTAGTGCGCTATTTATTGTGCTTTGATAGACAACAACCGGGATAAAATATCAAGCTAACATCGGTAGCCATCATCTAATCAGACATGAAAACTGGACCAAAGTCGATGCAGATTCCCCATTCAGAATTTGTCAACGATACACAATCCAAGATATCAACGAATCCGACGGCGATGACAGCTGTATCTGCATTGTTAATGGAGTCGTTGACGGAGGCTTTTCGATGGTCAGTTCGTTGACAAAAGTAATCAGTATATCGTTATAGCATGCAATAAGGTAATCTCAGTCATTGCTATTTCTCCGGTGGCTTACAAGCTTCTTGCATCAGTCAGATAGCTCCCTTTAAAATGAGCGAAACGAATGTTTCTTTCTGACTGTTTTGTCCGGATTTTGGTGGGTGGAATGAAAGCACACAGGTACGATGAACGAGTATCCAGAATCAACGAAAGGTAAGTACTAGCATCGCTACCAGAACAAGAAAGTCGAATCATACGTCAGCTGTCAGTCAATATCAATCTGGCACGAAATAATCTGCATGTGATTGGTGTAATAGGACAGTGCAGAACTTGGTAGAGATGAGCATCGGATGCGCAAGTGTGAGACAAACGGGACAGGAGTGAGTCACGAACGGATGTTAACGGTGCATGGATAAGCCTCAGGGCATCATATGTCTGATTCAGCTGCACAATACCCACCAATGGCGAAAGGCCATTGATGCGGTGAAACAAAATCATGTCCAACATAAGGTTGTGTCATCTTTCAGGATGCTGACAAGCCATGCAATTCAAAGGAGGTCCCTCGTGCTAATTCCTTGCAGATTCCAACTAATAGACAGTTGGAAAGCCAAGTGAGGAGGTATCAGAAGAACTTCCGAGTTGAGCAAAAGCGAACCAAATACTCAGTCGGCTGGAGGATGTAGCGTACAACTGCTTTGTGGGTGCACGAACCGTAAACAAGAAACTGTTGGAGATCACCTTCGGAAAGCTTCGCGGAAACGTTGACCAGTCTATCCCAGTTTTTGACAGACAACGAGAATTTCATGAAAAGAGCCAGCATCAGGACAACATCATGTAAGAACTCACAACTGCATTAAGAGTAATATATTTTTGGTGATATTTGGAGGAACCCTATAAACCAGCCCTTCCCATGAACCCTGTTGATGGACCTCACCATTTTACCCGTCAGAGTATTGCACTAACAATTTGGACAGCGTTTTTTCGTTGAGGTTTTGGTTTAACTCGCTCAGATGTAGACAGCAGCGTCCATCTTTTACCGAGTGAGTGTAGATGCTTCATTAAGTGCTTACTGAACTCCAGCTTATCCAGTTTTCTCCCTGTTTCTTTTCAGGTCTTGCACGTGCAACCCTCACTAAAATACACTGCTTCAAGCTTACTACACTAGGTACCTCCTGAGAATTCACCTCTATCATTTATTATAGAGCTACATTTTCACAAGAATGCCCTACATTTATTCACCTGTTCCTGTGGAACATTTTGTATCAACCTCACTACCGGGAGTTTGTCTGAACGTATCCAGGATCACCACTCTGCGTAGTTGAACACCGGAGCAGTTAAGTCACTCACTGGAGCAGTGGTTTCACACTTAGCTCAATATAAATACACAGCGAAGGTGTCCGAGGTCTTTCACACCCTGTATAATATCCAAGGTGGACAATCAAGACCAGCATCATGTCTCACTCTGACCATGACCAAGGCAGCCAATACCAGTCTCTAAAACCTCCTCTGTGTGCCCGAAAACAATTTGTGTGCTCATACGCTCTCCTGGTCCATCCCAACCCCGTAACAGACCATAGACCAGAAGTAAACTGACGTAACACATAAGAAACAATCCACATCCGGTCTTGATTCAAGTCTGGATTATAACTGTTTCTCCTCGTTTTTGTCACCATTAGGCTCTAGCAACTCCTATTTGTCCAACTGGTCCAGACTCTTTACTTGTCGTAATGTAATGGCGTGAATAAGTATCACTGGAAACGAGCATGTCGGTAAGCCTGTGTTCTTTAATTGAGCCCAGTAGGAGTGATCGGTTAATCGATTCCAATCTCATATGATCACTTTGCAAAATGTATTATTTTTGTCCATTTTGTTTTGAATAAAAATATACCTGATTGTAGGACCGTGGGTAACTGGAACTAACATTTTCAGATGGTTATCATCGCGGAATTTAGGCTGTGACTTCTCAGGTTCAATTACTGCCACCACCCGTCACTTTCACCCACGTAGTGGCCCTAAGTTGACCTCAAGTACTTTCCAGAAATATGGTCCTTGGTTGTTCTGTTATTCTTATTCTCATTATTTCGGAGAAGACCTGGACTTGACAGCTAAAGTTCGTCAGCACTCTGGTATAAAGTGTAGACCAGATACCCTAACCTTTTCTATGAAAGGTTCACATCTGAGCACACCTGATTCAATTATTAGTGGTGACTCGTTGGAAGAGTGTCACGGATGAACACGAAAATATCGAAATTGTGCGCAGCTCCTTTAGCAAGCAATTGAGCTATGAACAACAAAGATAAGTTTTATGCTACAAAAGGGTTACTCAATGATTCTCATTGCCGCTCATTGAAAACAAGTCTGGTTGCCCCAATCGCATATAAGCTTTACCTAGAAACAATGAGTTCGTTTCTGCTTCATGACAGGTGACATTCTGAATAAAAACTGGCATTCTCTACAAAACATATTACACAGTGGAATTTAATTTACTAGTAAATGTTTACGTGCCTAGTTCATTTATAATTACTGTGATATTTCTTCAAGTGGCGCTGCCGGTTGGACACAGCTGTTTCCCAATGAAGCCGAATGACTGGAAATAATAAACGGCTGACAGTAAAGTTGACACACAAGTCATTCCAGTTTTGCTCAGAACTACATTACGCATTGAACTTTTGTAATCTCTGGTTATTTTGTTAGTGAATGTCTTCTCTGTTTGGTGTACAAACGGATTTTGATAGCCGGTTCTACTACGAAAAAACCTCGACTGTAAATGGTGACACTCAGATTCCTAATGCTAACATCTCTCTTTCTCTATTTTTATTGACCTGGTCTTTTGAACTCTGATTTGACCGTTTCTTAGCGGTGCATGACATAAACGTATCCACCCGTATTTGGTCTTTATCCCAATAATCAAGCCTTGTGCTAATGTTACTTATTTACTGCGCAAATAAAAACTCAAAAGTGCTTGTGTCAGAAGCACAATAAGAGGAATTGACGTAACACATCTTGAATTGAACGGTCCTGTGTGAAATCTAGAGATGAAGATAAGTAGCCAATAACAGATTATCCGCCTGCACGTGGGAGGCGACCAGGTCATAGCAACCATCGGGGAGGTTGTATTGCCATCAGGTTCGGGAATCCCTGGACTATATTATGCCCTAAATCATTATCCTCTGAAAAGCTAGAATATCAGGTAAATGAAAAATTATTGAAAGTGAGCAAAAAGATTAGTTACTCATAGCTGAGTACCTCAGATCATCACTGGAACATATTTTTGAAAATCACTCATGAAAATGCCGAAGTAAGACTCTCTAAATTAGAAATATTTGTCACTTTTCTAGCACTAGTGAACTCAATCTGTTAAGTCCACTAAAAAGATCTGTTGTATTTATTGTTCCCTTTATTCCACGTTTGATATATAATAGTGTTTCAGTCCACAGTTTATGGTGACTTACGAGGTTGTTTTACATAGGCTACTATTCTAGAGATCAATAAGATCAACCCAGCCTCGGCTTCCAGTCCATAAGAAGACTGTCGTAATCTGGTCGAGGATAGTATCACGTGGTTTTTATACATTTTCCCCCTTATAGCATCCAGTCCTTATGACGTATTCAGGTCCACCGTCGCTCCTCGAATGATCCCATTTGGTTTTCAAGCAGAAAATTACTTACATATCGCTGAGTAGTACGCAAATGCGGAACAAAAGCAGTATATTACTTCAGAAATAGGGTCGCGGACAACTGAAGGTTGCCATTCAGGAAAGTGCTTAGCGGCTGTGTCAGTATTAGTACCTGGACAGAATTGCCAGAATTCAACGATGATGATCGGTGACCACCGCTGGTATGCGGGGCCAATGATGTTCTCCGGGAGATTGCCAGTGTTTGAACTGAAGCTACAAAACAGGAAATTTCATGAGCACAAAGCCCAGTAAGTGCCCCATCAGTTTTTTACACTCACACTGCTCGAACAACAGCGTGACAGCTTGAGCCCAACTGTTGTGCGCAGGATACTGGCAGTCTTATTGCTGTTCGAATAATGAATGTGTAGTATCCTGCTGATGCACTTACTGAGCATTTGTGCCCGTGCAGTTTTGAGTTTTTTTTGTTTAGCAGACCGCGAAAGAACTCGGATGCTGATCCTTGCATACGACATAAACCTGGCCGATCTAGACCAGATTCGAAGAAAAAGGTGTGTGTGGATGATTACAACAGCTGTCGTCAGTACATGGAATTTGACATTTTGTATAATTATAGAATGCCTGCGACTGAATGGACTAGTTTATCTGTCAGGAACGTACGAAATATTTTCCAGAACGTTTGGCGAACTGCTGGATATTGTCATTTTTTCCTGGAAAGCATAGGAAATTGAATGAATATCCTTAAACGGACCTCCAATTTTACCTTTTTGTCTGTTTATTTTTGTGCACCCTGACTACCGCAAAAGGCCGACAACCGGACAGTTAATAGACCAAATTCATGATCTCTCATGGCCCGATGAGCATTTTCCACAGTGACCACATCCCAATACTTTCGATTAGCGCGAAGGCCGAAGTGGCTTCTCGTCAAGTTCAGTTTACGCCACGCTAGTTGCCACGATGAAATTATCCCAGGCGTCAAACAGAGCTAAACAGACGCGGACTCTTTGAAAAAGTATCTCAATAAAGTAAGTGCACCTGTAGATAAGCTTACGAATTTCCTAGTTAAATGTTCTCACACAATTATAGGCATAGTGGAGTAATTTCACATAAGAATTACGAACATTGAAAGATATCTTTTGTGGTTCTGTATGCCAATGGAAAACAAATATGATGACTGATAGTTCTAGGTTCTGCTATCACACCACTTCAGCGGTCTTGATCAGTAGCTTCTGTTGGTTCCCAACTTGCTACTGGTGAGAAGTGTGGGACCACGAGAAATATCTTTTTCCGTTTGATTACTGTTTTTGGAATCTACCAGACCTAAAAAGATCCTACTACGGTTAGTCAAAGATAAAAAAAACCGTTCGTATCATCTTATCTGACCACCGGCACGCAGGTCTCAAAAATCAGTTTGAACGGGATAACTGCTACACAGCTAAATTACTGATCCTGAAAGAAGTACAGACAAACGACGAGGTTTGGGCAGAATCACTGGGGAAACTTTTTTAAATGATGATTCCATGGTTGCTCAAAACACCGTTTAAAGCGGTATACAGTTTGTGTGAATAACATGCGCCAATTATTAGCTAGTAACGGTTAACTGCAAAAAAGTCGAGTTCACCCATGGATAAGTAAAAAGTAGCCCCTGAAAATTTTCATTGAAAAGCGTTTACATATTGCTGGTGGAAAATGCTTATTTTATACATGACCACATGAATCAAGGAAGACTTGAACAGTGCAATATCCCCAAAATTTTATAAATCTCTACTATAAGGCAGAAGCGAATCAAGAGCTGCATGCGGGAAATATAACCACCTCTAATCATGTCATTATCTCAAGTCGTTTTCGACCAAAAGACGCTTAAGATCACAACTACACCAATAACAAGCATACCAGGAGTGATCTAGAACGGAGCTTCTATGTAGTGATGCTTAATCCAGAATTTCAATTACGCACGATCACTCACAAGTGGGAACTGTTCCAAACCATCTTGCAAATCAGTTACCGAAAGGCTGTCAGCTGGTAGCACCTATCTGACCTTGTTGTTCCACTGGATAAATCCTTGGATCCTTTTTTCAGAACTGTCTTCATCATCCGATCGAAAAAGTAATGGCCGAGTAGAGACTTCTTTGGGCATACTATTCCACGAACACCTTCAATCCAGTCGATCGGATCACATGCAGGTGGTACTAACTGAAGGATGGAGAGCAGGCTACTGTTGGTATTACGACTCTCAATGTTATTTCTGATAACAATAAGACAATTTAACGAATGATGACATTAGCCCGCCGTACTGTGACCCCTTTACATCGATCCGAACTGTAAGGTCTGTAAACATTTACCGCTGACAGTCTACATGGGCCGATATTCAGCTTTTACTACTGAAACAATTGTCAGTAGCCAAAAATCGTGTGACCACCTTCCATATGGGACAATGCAGACAATTCTGCATGACAGTTGTCAACGTACACTATCTCTCGCGAAATCGATGGTACTGGTTCTATGTGGACATGAAATTGTAATCTGTTGTCACCGTGGTTACAAATCTTCGTGTTCCTTATTCTATTATCTTTATTTCAACGGGTATAAAGTTTGCTGCAGTCAGCCAGTTGTGATGCCCCGAAAACAATCTCGTTCTCTAGCGAGGGTTTTAGTGCCTCAGTCATGTATTTCTAATTCATTCTGCGGTAGACACACATTCACTCTTTCCTGTGTTTCTCAACGAATTTCCAAAATTTACCCAATTTCTCCCTTGTAATATTTTCCATATTATCCATACAAGATTCCAGGCTTTGATGTAGTCAGTCATATATCTTCAGGACCGCATTTTTAACTGAGCAAGATATGTTATTTGTGCGATATTATCTGCGGAAACTTGACAGCTTCAAGTACAGTTGCACAAGGTTCATCTGAATTACCCACGGCTTAACCTGAAGTCAAATGGATGTATTTACCCTAATCTTGGCATGAAGCTGTGTTTCATTCCTCTACCCTAAGACGGACAGTAAGCAGTCCTCAAACCCCCAACCCACTAAGTAATAGTAGATAACCCAAGATTCCTTCAATAACAGTGGATCATATCACACTTTTCGCATCGGCCCTCTTTTCACCGTGCTCCGTTCACCCCACAACCCTGCTCGCTTAAGTAATGCAGTGACCTCAATCGATACTGAACCGACAACAATCTAAGGTTGATATGATAAACTGTCATACAGCTTTACGGAACTATCACAAGAAATTAGGAAACTCTCAGATGAACCTGGCTAACATCTGAAGCCAGCGTGGGTGTGTATGATCAGAAGAAGTTTAGAGACGTCCAGTTTCGATTGTGTTAATTGCATCGCTGAAGCTAGTGCTGTTGTCGGGTGAAAGGGGCACGGTGACAACAAATTACAATTTCATGTCCACATAGAACCAGTACCATCGATTTCGCGAGAGATAGTGTACCTTGACAACTGTCACGCAAAATTGTCTGAGCTATCGAGTTTTCAGTATAAGTCAGCGCGATTCGCGCACACAACTGACAACAAGAAAATATCAGGGCCTAAAGTCACTCCGAGGCACTCAGAGATAGAAATCTGTGTGACTGAATGGTGCGCCGAGTTTACTCGTCATTTGAGAAGCTGAGCGAAACAGGTTAAATATATACATACTTCTTCCTTCAAAGGAAAAATTCAACACTCCGGCACTTCCATGATAAAATACCTCGGTTGGTGGTTGGAAGGCTACTCAGGGAAAACTGGTTTATCGTTAAAAACAGCAGTAGTATTTATTACGTTGAATGGAAAAATGATTAGCACAGAATGGAAAAACAGTTGTTTCTTTGATGTGCTTGAAGTTCGGCTTGCTTTTTGGCGCATTGCAAACACAAATGATGTATTCCGTTACTCTCATTCTACATCATTCATCCTCGCAAAGCTATCTAAATGACTAGAATTCATATATCTCGTAAAGTAGAAGCAAGAAACCGAAGAGAAAATACCAAATGAAATTGGAGGCTAGAAAATTAGGACTACAGTGGAAGTGTTTGTTGCAGCAATCAGCGAAAGTGGAACACAAATGATTACGGATGAGGTATTAAGTTGTCATTTAACGGGTCACTTGACTTCCGTGTGCAATTTATCGAATGAAAGCAGCAAACAAATTCTTAAAAATCATGAGCCCCACGATGCTATGGGAATCTCGGCACCTTTATTTATTCCTTTGTAAGAAGTTCGTGGCAGAAAAACGTAGTGCACAATGGTGTAATTTACTACCCGATCGAGAGTTTACTCCATTCAATTTGTCCCCTATAGAAGGTGGTCACACGATTTGTGGCTACTGACAATTGTTTCAGTAGTAAAAGCTGAATATCGGCCCATGTGGACTGTCAACGGTAAATGTTTACAGACCTTACAGTTCGGATCGATGTAAAGGGGTCACGGTACGGGAAGCGGTTTGAGTCCTGCTTACTGCGTAGAATCACGGATGCGAAAATTGTATTGTGATCCAGGTTTATCGTGATTCTCATAATATTGTCATACTGTAACATAAAGTCTGGTTTTTATTATGGAATCATTGCAGTTTGAAGATTATATTCAGCGAGAGAAATTTCAACGGTAGTAACCTGAGCTCCAGTAGGCGCGCAAAGTAAATTGATACGGCTTCCCAGCTGACACAGGAAACATTATCTTTTACGTCTGAAAATCTCTGACGGCAGAGGATCGTTATAACTTTCAAATGAAAAAGGAGAGCTGAGCTGAAATCGTTGCTGTGAACAAAATTACCAAAATGCTCAATGGTCATCGTTTTGCTCTTCACGAAAAGGAGAAAACAATACGTTATATCGGGTTAGAGAAGGCTTTCCTGTGTACTTCTCAGGTCAACTTCAGAGCCGGATGATCTCGAATGTTAGATGTGTTTATGAAATCAGATATCACTCATCAAATCAAATTGGCCAAGCAGACTCGCTATCACACCTTATCAATCCCAGAACGAAAGAACCAGAGGATACGGTCATCATGTCCACTTCTGTGAAGTCGAAGACCAATTCGAGCACTGCAAGTTGCCCCTGAGGAGGTTCTCACAGAAGTAATAAGAGATCCAATGCTGAAACAGGTTAGCAAATGCCTTCCTTTGGGACTTTAAGTGGTTCATCTCTCCTACTCTGCGGGTCTTGTTGCCACTTATGCCTAACAGTGCACTGGACCTTTGAGCAAGCATTTTTTTTTAAAAACCAAACCCAGTGGCCAGCGGAAAGTTCTAATGAGCTTCAAAAAATGGATAAGCAGGAGAGTTCCCCTCCAGAAACTGATAGAAAAGTCCTGCTCTTGAAACGCGTCGTTGTCACACGATAACGTCAATACAGAGTCCTGAGACAATTTCGCAACGGTCATCCAGGAATGAATCGCTTGAAGGCCGTGACTCGAAGTTATGTATACTGAGCCAATTTGAAACAGTTGGCTTTTTGTTGTATCGAGTGCCCCCTAGTTTCGAAGATGTCAGTAAAAACCAATCGCTAGGCATGGCCAGTACCAAAAGACTCTTGATGAACAGTCCATATAGATTATGCGGGATCAGGCAACGCCAAAGTTTTCTGATCGCAGTAGACTCATCCAGAAAGTGGCTACAGGCTGTATATTGTGGAAAGTACAACAGTCAGAGCTAAGATCAATGCTCTGCACCGAATGTTCAGTCTTTTTCATTTTATCGATAATCTCTTGAGTAATGTGGCGTGAAAAGATGGTTTTACTATAGTAGTGACCACCTAGTTTGAATTATTGATTCTGTTACAATACCTACGTGTGTGTGTGTGTGTGTGCCAGACTATCGGTTCCATCCGTTCTACTACAGAATTGTCATCCGCTCCTGTGGACGAACATTCCGAATAACCTTTGAACATCTAACTAGTAAGGTGCGTTATTTCATTCTGACTATTACGTCAGGTGCTACTTAATACAAATTGTCATTCCCATGCGGACCTCTGTTTCATTCTACAGTAACAAAGGTGGGTCAGTTTACCTCAACTGCTTTTCCTGAATTGATTCCGGTTAGGAAAGGATAATATGCAATCACCACCACATCATGCACCGTTGAACAAACAGATTGAATGTTTCTTTGACACGTAAAAAGAGTTCCTCAAAAGACAAAAGTGGGGGTGCAACAGAATAAACCATCTGAATATATTTGTTGAACTATCAGGCAACCTGAAACTCGAAATTTCTATACAACGTCCATTCTGTCACCCTCTTGATGGAAGGAAGACCTCTTACTCTATTTGTCGTCGTCTGCCTGAGACAACCAGCGAAGAAGTTATTCGTCCAGCTTTGACGAAGCAACAGTTCAGCTGACACCATGGAGTTCGTCGACATTCGTTCTCTTTAGTTCATACAGTGTTGGCAAGAGACTACAGAAACCACCAAGAAATGTGGGCACTGGTTTACGTCCACTAAAATGTGTTGTACAGGAGATCCCCATAGAAGACCTATGGGTACGACACAACCATCGGCTCAGACACACGGACTACACCGAAGTACCGTTTCCAGATCCACACTAACCACTGGAACTCCTTTTCGACCGGTTCAACCTATTCTTCTGTAACCACCCACTAGTCCTACTGTCAAGACTCTTCCTCTTCGAACCATCTCTTTTCATCTAGGTTAACTCTTTCTACTGAAGGTATTCATTATTAACCGCCACTCGGAGGTAAATCTATCCGTTTTTCAAGAAAGGATTTCTTTCTGATTACAATCAGTCACTCTTTATTAGTGCTGTACTCACCTGTGCCCCAGGATAGATTCTCATTAGCTGTTTGTAGACTGAAGATGCCGGATGGTCTGCGGTCAGACAGTAACCCTGGGATATCTTATTCAACATCTCCTTTGGCGATTCCGATTCTGGATCCTGCTCAAGTAGGTCAGACAAACTTGACCACGATTCCACGTGATCCGAATGCACTTCCCGATAATCCCGGCACGTGATAGCTTGGTTGTTGGTAGAGCAGCTCCAATGCATTTTTACACTTTTTGTTTCTGTTGGACCGAGACCAGCGCCGATCACGAGAAACGATGCTTTCTCATCTTCCTGCATGGCAGATTTGGGCAGTTTTGGAAACAGTGATAAATAAATTCCGTCAACTCGTTAAGAAAATTTCAATAAATATTCAAATAGGTTTTCGGACCATAGCATGGTGTACAGTTATCCCGGAATGGGAGAGACCCCGTAAGTGATTGGTCAGTAGTAGTATTACGAAAAGGTGAAGACCGCCCTGCATTTTAGTCAAACAAGTGGCAAGGCATATGTGCCTATTAGAACAGTCCGTTTCCGTGCATGAACCACAAAAATATCGACCCTCTTGCTTCTTATTCACTTTTGATCACTTCTGACCATATACTTTGTGTGCTCATCATCTTTGTCGTGTGGATCCAGTTGATCCTTAGATCCAGAGTTCGCAACTTGGTTCTTGTCTTAGTCTAGTATTCACAATGCAAGAGCTTGTAGGACGTACTGAAATCGCTCCCACTCAGAACTACGAGCACCAGAGTAGCAAGAACCCCAAGGTTGTGGAAAAGCACGTTAATTATATCACAAAAGTGTTTTGTATAAATATGTTGAACCAGAGAAAATAATTGATATAATAGAAGTTGACCAACCACAGGGAGCTTTTGTCGTACCTGTCCTTGGCGATCTTGATTGGTTGAGGCTCATCTAGCGACATGGCTACGAAGCTGTTCCAGACCTTATCACGTATGACGGCGGCTGAACCACCACACTCACTTTCGCTTGTTTTCCGATGAGATTTATTATGGTTGGTGCGTGGTGTTTTCGAAGAGGTCAGTTCCAGTTCTTCTGATTACCGCTGTTGGTTAATCGATGTAGGTTGTTGAATAATCGTTTCCCTCTGTTGCGAAAATGCTCATCACTGCATTAGGAGCACGTAGTTAGCACGTTGATTTTGTACTAGCTTCTCATACGCTGAACATGCTATGTCTAGTCGAAAATAGACCTTCCTAGAGTAAAATAATTATAAATGCGGATGGCGGTGAATGCGACTTATTCTACATATTAATTTGGTATATACCTCTTATATGTCATCAAAGTTTCCACAGCTATTCTTATCGGTACTTTTCGCACAACTTTTCTCTCTCCTGAACTCAGGCAGACAAAAATATTCTGCATGACTATTTCATTCGACATAAAAAGGTGCACCACCCACTAGTCATGGTCTAATTGCTCAAACCCTTCATCGTATGTTCGTATCTGTTAGACAGCAACAATAAACGGTTAATTCATCCCCAGTTTCTATTCAGATGCCCCCACCCCCAAATACGTCAGATTCTTCCTTCAGCCATGTATAATGATTTTTACTAGAACCAATGTTCATGTGGAGCCATTCTGTTTTTCTGTTCCGAAGTGACTACGCCTGGCATTGGTAAACAACTCACCTGAACCTCTGATCCACAACTAAGCTTCAATTTGGGAAAGATAACCAGCAGCATCCGGTTGTTTGAACGTATCCAGTTATATTTTGGGATGTTGTGATATTCCCTCATCCACGTTCGTTAGCCCAGACTATTTCAGCCAACACAATCCACCTAGTCCAATTAAGTCTGTCAATTCAATCCCATCTTACACTACTGTTCCCCAATATTATTTATCCCCTAGACCTCTGGAATAAGAACTCAAAGTCATGCTGAGATTTACAATGCTAATCATTGTATATCCTCAGTTCCTGTTGCGGAATCGATTTTTCGGGTTATTAACACATAAAATCATCCGGAACAGTGATAGCCAAATTCCTATTGGTAAACAGTGACACTAAAGGAATTTACTGACTCGTACAAAGAAGGCCATAAGACTGTTCCATAGAGTTCACGCACTTCGCCTTGCCGATTGTTCTTTTGGACTTCGTCTTTCACGTACAAACCTCATGTCATATAGTTTATTTCTAGTTACCACCCCTCAGTGTGACAAAGATCCTCGGTGAATAGTTCTCCGTCTACTAATGGTACAGTATTTCAAAAAGAGAGATGAGCCCAGGTATACTTTCTATAATTCAACTAGTAATGGCGGGGTCATAGTTTGATAGGTTGGCTGTGACTAACCAATGCAGAACTATCTGTAAATCACAGTTGTGATTCCACAGTTGACTGCCGAACGAGGAGCATCCAGTTGCACCTCAGATACGCAAATGAGTCCACTTTATATATGCTTATTCTGATCTCGAAAGAACCGACAGGCACCTTCCAAGTTAGATGAAATCAGTGCGCAGTTTTCAGAAAAAGTATATTCAGTATAATGATATATTCTGATCTGCAAACTAACGTTATTCAATTAACGACTAAGAACGAACCTACCAGGTTGGTGGGTAAATCCACCCCACCCCCGCCCGACACACGTACGCATGTGGTGAGTGTACACACTACTTAGTGAGGAGTTGATGGCCGAAAACGTAACTAGCGTCAGTCATGGGTTTCCAACGCCGCTATGCTCAAGAGACTAAACGCAAAAGGTCGAACAACAACAGGCAAACCATACAACCACTCTTCCGTTGGATGTTGACCGTTTTCAAGTTAAAAGGACAGCAACTTTGCAAATGGGCCTATTTGTAACGCTTGGTTTGTTTTGCGGATATTCGAACGTATATGATGACGATGGCAAAGCGCGTCATTAGAGAGAAATTCGGTGCAAAGTTAGGTATGAAGGGGGTCGCCACGGGCTGGCATTGCCCAGGAATACTGAGCATTTTCCAGCCATAGCATTCATATCCATAAAAGATTAAGAAAAGAGAACGCTGCCTCCAGTTGAACACAAAAAAATTCAAGTCAAACTAAAAACAACAATACTGCGCTATCAAAAAAGAACAAAGTTTGAAATTCTAGATATATATTCTTCTAAAACAGTTAGTTTATATTCGAGCGCCAATTGGCAGTGTTAAGATCGCCCTTCCCGTAATTCACCGAGGGCAGAAAAAACCTCACTAATCATTTCTCAAAAATCATTAGAAACATCTTAAGTTGACCAATCTAACTTAGGACCGGAAAGAAGCTAACACTGGACTTCCGTCCCCAGACAGTTTGACTGATCGAATGACGTAAAACATCACCAGGTCAAGGCCTCTTGTTCCTTTTATCCATGAAGCCAAGGAGTAGACATTATCAGAGGTTATCACATAGTGATTCGGTACACTTCCCGAATTTAACGCCCTCTTCTTCGCTGGAGAAAGTACAAGCTCAGCTGTTTCTAGCGAAGAAACTCTAACAATAACATGACACTCATAGAGTTACAACTTGGAGAGAAATTATGCTCTGCTTGTGGCTATGTGACATCATGTTTTCTACAAAAGGACTCTACGCTGCCCCATACGTTCATCAGTGCACACTGGAACCACAAACCATCAATATGCTGCTTTCATGACCCGTCAAAACACTCTAGAGGACATTCATCCATGCCAATAGCTAACATTTTGGTCCCATCAATTTCTACGTACGATATGAAAAATCGGGTTAAAAATTGAATCGCTCTGTCGAACGAAAGGGGCTAGAAGCTATGAACAGCGTTTATTAGAGACTGAACATACAATAGGATCACTAGGTAATTTATAAAAAGTACTTAAATTGCAAATGGTGTGAGGGAATGGATTTGTTTAAAAAACCCAAACATTTTCTAGAGCATGGAAAAGGCCTGTGATTTGATCTATCCACTGAGCTCCCAAAATGAACGTTTTTCTGAACTGCGCAGAGCAAGTCAAGTTAAAGTCATTGCAGTAACATCACGGACACAAACTTTCACCGAAAAAACTCAGTCGTGTGCCCTAAAACAGAAAGACCAAACGAAGGCAGGTCTTAATCAAGACAATCCGCTGAACTTGTTAGAACCAACTCACTGTACCAGTACTTGATTTGCTTCACCACTTGTAGTAGAATGATAACATGAGATTTGAACGGCATCATGATAGCCTTATCTTCTTACGTTAGACGCTTACAACGGATGAGTAGGTTTCAGTATGTGTACCAACGAATGTTATCTTAACTTTTGTTCCGTAGCATAAAAGTAATCAACCCAGAACCGAACTCAGTCTCCTTTGGACAACATTAGTCGCCGCAGAATTTTAAAAAGTTACTCAGGTGACCACAGTTTGCTGACCGATACGAGTGCGAGAGTTTATCCAATTTAGACTGTACAATCATATTTCGGAGTCTTGCGAGAGAATCAGAGTCACAATTTTGTCTCCTAGGTTTGTGATCATGCCACTCTGCAAGCAGGTTCTGACTGGTTTCGCTATAGACAGTATGAGTAACTTCGGCAAAGGCGTAATTAGAAATCCCAGTGGGCTAGTGACAATTTATGCGAAAGGTAATTTTGTTATGCACAATAGATTATATATATATATATATATATATATATATATATATATATATATATATATATATATATATATAATGATTTCGCATCCATTCTGGCAGTAGTGTTCACAGTGTTTACTAAATACTGCGTGGTTCAAAAGCTAACTTTGAATCGACTGAAATCTCTGCACACTATATACAGTGAGACATCAACGTATTCTCTGAGATGGAGAATGCGCATGCACTTTTCACATCGAAAAGTCTAAAACCGCGAGCGGTGATCGAGTCGGCGACACTCAGCTTACCGAGCACGTACTTCACAGAGTGAGCCATTTCGGTGTGAACAGTTGTATGTGAATAACTCAAATGAATAACTGATAATGCGCGAACCACTATTCCCATAATACACGGTAACTCTTCTGGTTTTATTCACTGGGCTAGCCTCTTCGGTCACTCCCCAATTGGACGAACGGCACACGACTGAACGTCATCCTTTGGGCATTGAAGCATTCAATTCTGGCCCTAGGTGTTCCACTTTTCGATGTAAAAATTCAAGCCGATTCTCCACTACATAAGATTCAGGCTCCTTGTGCCAACAATAAGTTCTGTGAATATATTCCATGAGAGTTGCGGCAAATGTGCCTTAGAGGTGCTCAAACTCACTAGGCAAATCCGGAGGACAGATGTACATGTTTGCGTGAATGACAGACCTGTGGTTATCCAGAAATTTAAGTATGCATTGATACACAGATGCTTTTATATGCGACTTAGAGTGTATAAATAGTTCTTTCTTTGACTTGCTCCTACCTCCACTAGCGTGTGTGATGACACCACTACCTCGTTTATCATACGCGGCGCGAAGACCTAAGCGATAACCGGCTGGGCCTTATAGTTTATTAATATTACTGTCATTATCTTCATGAAGCCAGATTTCTTGGAGGAGAAGGGCTCCTAGCTGTGTGTATTTCTGAAGGTGCAGAAGTTCATTCAACCCAGTCATTTTTCCAGTAAAGGAGGGAACGTTACTGCTGATTAGAGCTCGCGAAAAAAAGCAGCAAACGTTTCTCCCTTAAACCTCTCTCCATTTCAAGTGATATTTCCTTGCCTTACCATAAATTGTCTGGTAAATCCTTTTCCCTTTACTATGCAAGGCTTGTTCCAAAGGAGTGACTCTCGGGTCATCCGTGGGCCACTTGAACTATATTAGTATTCTGATAAAGTATTTGTTAACACTGGACGTGATGACGCCCTTTGAATGAAGATTGCTATGACATGGAAAATCAAAATAAGTAGTGGAGCTTGAGGTATGTGACGAAAGGCCGTGAAACGAAATTTGAAAGCTTTGCTAATCATAAGTGTTTATTTGCACCATTCGGTAAGTGATCTTATTGTTCAACTTTCACTTGGTGGTGCTTCACTTGCCCACTATATGACAAAGATATGTACGGTTTTGACTAATTGAGTGCCAATGACAATACGAATAAACGGTTTCTGATGGGAGAGCTTGGCATTTCGGTCGCAAACATTTCGTCACTAGTCGAGGAGGCATCGTCAGCGCACAAACCGTTTCATCGAAATATATCTGCCAGTAACATCCATATAAAGATTCAGACTCACTGATGGTCAACTAATGGTCTTTGTTTGTTTCGTCAGTGGCATAATTTTAAGGAACGTTATTGCCACCCCCCACCAAAAAAAATTGTTTCATGGCCCAAACAAACACGAAAATGAGTGCGCCAGTGCTTAGCGGCGACGGACGCTACTGGCTAGTGTAGTCTCCTAATAAATGTTATCAATCATAACTCATGGACATTACGCTTAGTAGAAAAGTGCTCAAGTTAGTGTGCTCCCACTTTCACGTCAAACACTTTTCTAGGTTACAGTTTTTTTTATAGAGCCTCCATTCAGACTTATGGGAAAGTTTGGAAGACGCTGAATCTTGTTTTTCGTCGGACTTTTCGTTGGGTTTCCAGGATCACAAAGGTTCGGAACATCATCTTTGGTATTTATTTCCTACTTAAGTTCGACCTCTTGGTTGATTCTTGCGGCAAACGTAGACCGCTCCACTAATCTACCTGTGAATAAGATTTCGGTTAACTCAAATCCGATCACTTATATTCTTCTAAAAGCTACCAGTTCGTATTTGTTCGGTGACGTCATGAATGTATACCCAAAAGTGCTGCACCCAACGTCCATACTATCTGTTTCAACCATCTCGGTAGGTCATCACGGTAGCACACCAGGCCCTCCGGGCAGACCGGCTTGCACCTGAAAAATTTAAAATCGTGCGATCTGAGTTTGAACACGTGGTTGACTTGAAATTCACCATTTCACATGGTTCCTAAAACGTCCTTGGATTTTCAACTAAGTGTAGAACATAAAACCGTCAATTAGGCCACTGTTCCAGGTCGGTATCCCACCCCACATATTTAGGATATCACTGCCAGCCTCAATGGTGGTCGTATGGTTTCAGAAATAAATCTGGTACGTGCCTCTTACCAGATTCCCATTGCAGATGAGGATATACCCAAGACAGTGGTAACAACACCCTTTGGTCTCTTCAAACTTCTACGGATGCCATATTGTTTACGCAAAGCTAAGCAAGCCTTTCAAAGTTTTACTGGCCAGGTTTCCAGAAATTCACGTTTTGTTCTTGCCTACACAAACGACGTGTTAGTAATCAGTGAATCTGAAGATGCACGTAAGCAACATCTATGGGACTTAGTTGAGCGTTTGGCCGCAATGCGGAAAAAATTTTATTTGGCCAGAATTTAGCAGGGCTTCAAGGCAACAAGATCGATGGGCATGGTTTTCAGCAGTTCGTAGCCTTTCGTTACCTACCTCATTAGCCGCCGATCGTCGTTTAAACGGAATGGTAAGTCATTACCGGCGTTTTATCTCAAACTGTTCTCAGTTGATGCAGCCTTTGGCTTATTTACCCAAAGACGCCAGGGATGATTCCTTGAAAATATCTGAGGATACTAAAACTGCCTTCAATGTAGTCAGTAAGCAGAGACTTCTGGCACTTAGCTGATTCATTTCGGCGCAGAAGCTCGAATGGATAAGGCCCCTGGTACTTCTGACAAATCGATAGGCGACGTGTTTCAGCAGTGGTCTGGATCACGATGGAAACCACGGGTCTTCATCTCTCTTCGTCTTCTACCAGCTGAAGCTAGGTATTCTACCATTAGTCGGCAACCACTAGCTGTTTATAGTACTATAAGACACCTTTGACATATCTTCCAAGACATGCTGTTCAGCATTCTCGTTGATCATAACCATTTAGGTATGCTTCTCTCAGCCGAACCGATGAACACCTAACGTGAGTTGAGTTATTTGGGAGTCTTTGAGAAGTCTTCCAATAAAGTTCTTCATTTTTCTGTCACTGACAACTTTGTGGCTGACGGTCGTTCTCGATTACACTCTGTTTCTAGCCCGCCACTGATCATAGACCTCAAAGCTTTGGCTGCAGCCCAGCTTTCGGAACCGGATTTCACAGATCCTGGACAAGTTGCGTCACTTAAACTTTTGAAAATTCTATTAGCCACTCTTTCAGGCGCCATAATATGTGATACAACGTTCCCGCACCCCCACCCCGCCGTATCCACGCCTTTGAACCCTACAATTTTTGGCGTTTTACATAATTTAACCCATCCTGGCATCCGAGCCACTACCAAGATAGTTGCAGTGTTCATTGTGCGCAGTGCTATCGGTCGAAGGTAAACCGAAATACAATAGCTCACTTGGGCCAATTTACACGTATCCGCATGGTTTTTACGTATCCACACGGACATACTTGGTTATTTCGGCCCATGTGAAGGTTTTCGCTACCCTTTTATCATGGCCAACCGTTTCATCCGTTGGTCGGAGGCTGCTGATATTCCCAATGTGGAACCGGAAACCGTAATAGCTGCTTTTATGGAAAGTCGGGTTTCGCTGTACGGTTGCCCTGCAATGATAACCACTGAGCACAGTTTGAGTCACACCTGCATGGATATAAGTTGCATAAGTTAAACTGTTACCGTTCTCGTACAACAGCTCATCACCCAGCAGCTTTTTATCGCACGTTTAAAGCTTCACTCTCCTCTGCCGACTGCTCAGATTGGGTAAAGGAGTTTCCAACCGCTTTCCTAGGCTACTAAGGAGTTTATACACTTGATAATAACGAGCTAACTGCGGAATTAGCTTTTGGTCAAACAGTTCCGTTACGCGGCGGTTATTTTGCAGCAGATCGCGTAAGTGACGACCGTTGTACCTCATCTTCACAACAGTTGGCCACGCATACGAACCGTTTGCAAAGGCTTTTCGCCCCTACCACAGTCCCAGTCAGCCTACGTTCCATCAGAACTGCCCACTTGCACCTACCTCTTTATGAAAGTGAATACAGTTAGAACAATATCACGGCAACCTCACTAAGGTCTGTTCATGGTGCTCGGGCGGCGTGATCGATTTTACAATGTTAATGGAAACGGAAAGCACGAAACCGTATCTACTGACCGCCTCAAGATGTGTGCACTTTGACAATAGTCTAGGGAGGGAGACATCGATCAACGACAAACATCTAGTAGTTCCGTCGCATGTCACGGTATACACAAGCCCTGCACCTTGAACACAGCCCTCAGAAGAAGTTGAGATAAAGTGAACAATACGATCAGACCTTTTTGTGTATCGGCAAAAGAGTCACGTGTGCAGCATTCCTTTTTATTCTACCTATCTTCGACTTTTTATGAAACCATTTTGTAAACTAAAAAACAATATTTTCGCGCAGTTTAAGGTCATTCTGGTGATTCGACCGATCCAATACTCATTCACCTTTTGCGCGTTGGCTTTTGATTACTTTCCAGTTTCATAAAGGGGCATGTTCTTTGCATAAACCTCAAGAAAATCATGTTGCAGTATTTCGCACGGTATAGGTTTTTTTCTGCGACACCTAGGTAAGGGTCTGGTAAGTGAACGCCAAGCGCACGCACATTCTTGTGAACCTCAGCCGGCGGCATATGCGTACTGTAGTCCTGTAACATAGTCACCTAGACGACTGATAGCACATGAAACTCGTCTGACTAATCATAGCTGGTGCAGTACGCCCTCGGTTATATCGAAGGCTCATTTCAGTGGCTCACTTCCGGGGGGGGGGGGGGAGTTGTTGTACCGACCTGGATATGACAGAGTTTTCATGTGCGAATAACCATTATTCTAGATAAACGACTAATTAGTAATTAACTCAAGAATAGCTTTGTGTAACGATAATTGGTTCCCGCTAATTGAAAAAAGCATTTTCGACTACTCTGCTTGCAGATGGTAGACCACTAGTTCCTCAGACCTGCCTCGTGTCTGGTGTCACTGTAATCCTTAAACATGATCGACAAATTGCACTGTTTCGATACAAATTGTCCTCCACCTCTCCTCTCGACTTTAATTGTAATAGGGCAAACATTGCAACTTTTGACTTTTTGTTCTTTTCCTAGGCAATTGTCGGGATTTAGTTAGTATCTAGTACATCTGAGTACTATAGATATGCGTGAATGGACTGGATAGGTTGTGTGGTCTGCAACTGTCTGACCTTGGGAACCTTCGGTGACTGGTCCTAAGAAAAATAACTTTCAAGAAATTTATGAGCGACAGGTCGACTCAAATGGAAACTGTGTGAAAGAAATTCGGGTTCCACTCTCCCTCATTTCTGGCTTATTTTTGTGGGCTATGCACCACTTGCTTCCCCGAATGAACCAAACAGTGGATGTTTCCACTGGCGCGTGTATCTTCTGACCTCTGATGCTTTTTGAAATGTAGGTTTTCGTCAGTTTTGTTCACTTGGTTTGCCAAGGACTGCGTGCATAGTTTTGCTTGGGTTGACAGTAATGCGCGGAGTGGTCTTCGTTGAATTCTGCCCAGTATACGTGTAATGTCTGTGAGCATTTTCACAAAGGGATTGTATTTGAATGTGGCATCTGTCATCTTTGGAACGGTTGTGCGCACGACTCAACTGACAGATCAGCATTGGTTACAACGTCGGCCAAATATTTGTCCTACGGATCAAATCATTGTGTACAAAAGTCACTTTCACCGCCATCACACTCAATCGAAATTCCACATCAGGAAAGTGTGTCCAAGGCTGACAAAACGGCTACGAAACTGATGTATGCTTACTCCAAGCTTCTATTGTTGTGATGAGTACTGTCACATCAAAAAGAGTGAGTTATGGAACCAATTGACTCCCTCAACCGACAGCCATAGGGAGAAGAAGTACAAATGAGTACCTTGAAAGCATCTCACAACATTCGGAGTAAACCTCATTGGAAACCAAACTCATTTTAGCAGAACTCTAGGTAGGAATCAAAATACAATCTCTAGGTCGAGAGGTCAATCGACTCAAACGGAACAACAGCAAAAACGGTGCCTACACACGGCGAGCGGTCAAAAAGATCGAAAATGGGTGGTTATCACGAGAATAACTTTTTTGAAGTGCCTACAGTTCAAACTAATCAGACAGGCGAACTTGTATTGCTACGTTCACTAGTGTTACTGTTGAGGTCTATAACTCATTCTGCGAGTATCAGGGTGGCCGCTGCTTGCGGTTAAAATTGGTGATGTTCGATTGACGTATGAGGTGTCATTGGTAGAAAGGATTGCTGAAGCAATTTTTAAGGTCATTTTACTGGAGCATGTGGGAGTTAAGACTGATCTTGATGCTCATCGATTGCGTGTAAAAAGATATCGAGTTGGAGTCCCGCTGAAACAGGTTGAGCAACTTTTTTGTGTGGGATCTTTGACTATACCAGACTGTCCAGTCTCGTGCGTCAAGCAGTGTATCGAGAAGTATGTCAAATTGTTTTCGATACCCGATGATGACTGCTGTTTTCGCTACTGACTAAAGCACAGGATCGACTGGATGTCGGGGTCGTGTGCGAACCGATTTACCGGAGGATATCACAGAAAGTTGCATCAGAAGTATAAAAGCAGGTCCACGACATGTTATCAAAAGAATTCATTCAGCATAACACCAGCCCGTATTGCTCGCCAGAATTACTGACGCAAAAAATCGGGTTGTGTGTCGGATTCCGGGAACTGGACCGTGTCAAGAGGATAAACGCATACCCAGTGTTATCAGTCGAAGGGATTTTTGAGCAACTTCATGACCAGCTGTTATTGTAAACCAAGTTACAGATGGTCTCTTGGCAAAAACCGGTGCTCACGATAGACAAAGGAAAAACAACCTTCTGAGTCAACAGGAAGCGGTATAAGATCTTTCTGATGCCTTTGGGGCTGTGTAACGCACCGGCTACCTTCAGACCCTTGCTGTTTCAGACAGTGGCAAATTTTGACGGCGTTATAATATATATGGAGATGATGTCGTGAGTTTAACAAAGACGAATGACGAGCAAGTTTGCAGACTTTTGCAGTCCGTGAGAGAATTGAATTCGCGGGTTTGAAGATGAGCATGAAGAAGTATCAGATCTCGAGTGATAAAACTGTTTATTTGAAAAATCGTTGAACGTGGCAAATTACAACCACTGCTCGAGGAAGCTGAGGCAATTTGAAACTTCCCTTCACCGAGACGAAAAAGTTAACTAAGATCGTTTCATCGGCTTGCTTGGTTATGGTGCTAAGTTTGTGCAAGAGGTTTACCAGAAAACCGGTGTTCTGTTTCAATTACTAAAGAAAGACAAGAAGTTTGGGCTGACATCAAATATAGAAGTGAAGCCCAAGGAACTCAATGCAAGTGCAAAAAACTTCAGAGCCGTTTCACAATATCAAATCCGCATGCGAAATTGACGGTGTTTGTTGACGACAGTGATGTTGGAATGGGCGCAGTATTTTCCCAACCATCTGGGGTTATTGAGTACGCCAGCCGGTTGATTATAAGTGCCGAAGGAAAATTCTCCATCATCGAAAAGTAGTGTTCAACAGTCGTGTTGGTATTGGAGAAGTGGAGAACATATCTGATTGCTACTAGCTTTTCCATCACAGCAGATCACAAGCACTTGGCATGGGCAATGACTGCACGAGACCCAAGTGGGAGATGGGTGCGGTGGGCGTACGGCCTGCAGGAATTCACCTTTACAGTCGAGCATTTTAGCATTAAATAAACGACGTACCTGACGGGTTGTCCATCCGATCAGAGAAGAACAATTACTGGCCAAAATAATCCCAGTGATTCGGCTGATGCTAAGTGACGGCATTTTTGGCCACCAAAGGGAAGACAGCCGGGTGCGGACAGTTTATTCAGCTATCAGAGTCAAAATCTGTTCAGACGGGAGCTAACCGACTCTGCATTACCTACTGAAAATACGGTATCGATTACATGAGCAGGATGGCAATCTGTTTGTTGAAGTCGATGTGGGACATTGTCTGTGGCCCAGACGATCGCCCTTTATTCCTGTGGTCTTACTTGAGCGCGTGATTCAGCTAGCTTACAACAGTAGTCACATGGGACAACAATGAGTCTTCGAAATGTTGCTGCCCAAAGTCTTCTGACCCACGATGTAGCAAGATGTCGACTGTTACATACGAAATTTCCCTGATTGTCAGCGGAACAGAGAGCTCGTGACCGTGGCACTAACAATGTAGCAAGTAGAAGCGCATCAAACCCTACAAAGTTGGAGACGGGATACTTTTGGTCCCTTACCCGTGAGTTCAACCGGAAACCGGTACATCACGACAATGATTGGTCATGTGTTTCTGTGGGAAGGGGTAATCCCAATGCCAGATCAGAGTGGCGATACTATCTCTCGCGGATGTTCTGATAATTTAGTGGCTCGATCTGGCATGCCCAAAAAGATCATCATTGAGTGGGACCCTTGATTTGTATTGAAGAAATTCCACGAAATTTCGGAGCAGTGAGGAATCTGAAGAATACTGATATCACCTTACCATCTTCAAGCAAATGAGATGACAGAAAGATTTAACAGAATGATGAACGAATGGTTAAACAACCACGGAACTGATTGAAAAGAGATATTGCTCAGTTCCTTCGAAACAAATCATTCAACAACGGGGATGACACCATCTGGACCGGTTTTCAGGCAGGAACCCATAGAGCATCTGGGCGTGTGGAATAACAAGAAAACGACAACTCGCGATCGAAAGGACTTACGGAAATGAGCAGTACAATAGATGAGAGATGCCTAGAGTTGAAACAAGGCAAGATATGATAAATGAAAACAATCACAAAAAATGGGGACCGTTTCTGCTGGGAAAGCTGGTAAAGGTAAAAAAAAATCGCAAATGACCTTCTGTGGTCGGTCCTGGGATCAGGAAGTTACAGATATGGTGGAGTGGAACGTACACTATGTTAGAACGGATGAGCCTGTATTGACCGAAATGTGCGAAGTTGAACCGTAAGCCACTTCAGCTGGCATGAAATGTTTCGGTGTATTGGCGTACAAAATACGGCATTTTATGGCATGAAATGCATAACGGGACGCACACTCACATGGGTATTGATTTATGTGCCATGTGATGGGTAGGCACATATTTGTTAGGCACGGTGATGTGATTTGGGTGCAGATCATGCGCGCGAGACATGCGTGATGTGATAATCAATATCCAGAGTTTCATTTAGCTTCGATAATACATGCGTGGGTGTATTTGTTTTCTGTGCGGAAATACAGAGACACTAATTAGAGCGCCCCCTGAACAAATGAACACTGGTTAGTCCAAATGGGTTTTCTCTCACAGAATATGAATAAAAAGGAATCAGCGTAGAATGACAATTTCCGGAACGGTCAAGGATTGCAGGGCAAACGGGTCAGCGGAATCAACTTGGCTCCCCGGTAAATTGGGAGCAAATGCTTTGAAGAAATGGCGAGTGTAGCGGGGAATGCTGTGGCAGCAGGACGAAGTGAGTATCAAGCCGATATGGCCAACCAGTTCAGAGGCACAACCCGAAGAAGAGACTGTGAATAGATTGGGAGCATTCCTCAAAAGACAAAAAAGCATGCGGACTAGTAGATGGGACTCGGTGGGATTTGAAACAATTAAAAAGTCAACCCTTGTGCGGGGCTACCGTTCATGTCGTCAACCGGAGCAATTTCATTAACGGAACGGAAATGATGTGGAAACTATTCAGTCTAACTGCTGAAAGAACCCGGCCAGAACGGAGCCGTAATGCTGAAGCAGCCGGTGGATTGATGTTGCTTCTTCGCGATCTGTAGGAAGAACGATATGAACAGTCGTACACGTTTTACCCATTGGGCTTGTCTGGCTGATCAAGGGCAGGTGTGTCTCACCCGTCTCGTGTGCTTTGTTGTACCACAACGTCTAGCCCGATGAAAATAAGTTGTCTGTTTTGTTTATCAGATATTCCCCTTTCATGTGTGGGTGGATAATGTGATAAGACTGCCCGTATCTCGCTTTCATACGCTATGTAGTCTTTCTCTCTGCAGTTCTCAAGACTGCTCAATTCAAATTGTTACATGAAATTCCCCTATTATGTTTCTGACTCCAGTATCTTTGATTTCGTACTCGTGTTGTAATTAAGTGACATTGGTACTAGACACGGCTATCAGGCTGAAAATGGGTTTATGTTGGTTACCATTTGAGATGCTTACGCTATGTATTGCTATGAACACAGCCACATCAGGATGCACGTTACATAACGTGCACCAGCCTCAAACAGCGACCACTGTCTGCTTCTGCTGAGACTCAAGAAGTACTCCCGGTCTACCTTTCATCCTCTCAAAGCAAATCCCCGTAATTTTTCATGTGACTACTTCTGCTCCTAAAAACGAGCCTTTCCTATGCATCTTCCTGGTATTCCTTCTGTTATGTTCGAAATCAGTAGCACCATAGCACGTACATTTTGCACTACATTTATTTGTAAGAATGTAGATACCACCTCTGAGCAAGCCGCCAGAAGGCACATAAGTTACCACGTAAGTAATTAGGAAGTCAAGGTCAGGAGCTGAACACAAGTGCTCTCACGCGTACACAGGTAAGGCTAATCGATATACAGCAAGATTGACCAGTCAATGCTGCCTGCGCTTAAGCGGGACTAAAGTTCAAAATGAAGCTTGCTTATGTCCATTCATGAGAGGAATATTGATTGGTTGTCCTCATACTATGCGTGAGTTCAACCAGTCACTTTACTTTTGAATCTTCACTAAGTAGAAATATCAGACTTCCGTTAGAAGGTCAAATTAAGCATCAATAAGTGCTGCCCCCGAGAAATCCTCCCGTCTTTTGTAACGGTTGTTTTACTTCTCTAGTTTTAAAGTGATTCAGAAGAACGAAGGGATATTTCTATAAAACCCCAAATAATTCGCAAGTGTGGTACATTTATCTTCTGATGAATAAATTAATCAAACTCACTGACACATTTCATACTAATGTAGTCCTATGCAGCCACATCAATAATCACCTATGGCAAGACTTTCTTGTTACATCAAAACAAGTGAACTTTGCTGCGGAAGTTGACAATATTAAAGATGCTTTTATCCAACTATCCATCAAAGTTCTAACTTCATTCATTTCATTAGAGTGAGCACACATAACTCCGTTCTGTATGGAAGAAGCCTTTGAGCTCCTTCGTACGTCTAAGTTAACCTCTGTTATTGGTACTGATGGTTTATTGTTGTTACAATTCAGACTTGGTACTACGGTACTGACAATGAAGTATGAAGGTTCCGTGCATTAGGGTGTCGGAAGGAAAAAAACAGTTTCATGGATTCCGGTTGAACTCTCACGCATAGTTCAGTGGAACAAGGTCAATAGTTTATTCTGTAGACCGTTCAGCTTGCGGGTATTTTACTAGAGATCATTCGAAATACTTTTTTATTCTTTAGACTACTTGTGGTGTTGCGGTGACCACTTGACACTAATTCCAGACCGGGTGCACAATTATCTAATCACGTCTGAGGTGACTTGCTCATCAGTATTATTTAGACACATTTTCATTGGGATAAGAATAACAAATGAATGGCCGTACGTTTCCCGGAAAACAGTGTCAAATTTTTTGAGTAGAGTACGCACTGAGATTGCCTTCTTGAATTGAATCGCGAGCATACAGTTCACTCTGCGGCTCGGTCCTTAGTCCCACGGCAGATACTAATCGCGTGGAACTTGAAGGTAACACAACTATGCAAATGATTAGCAGTTGAAGAGTGTGTAATATGTCGACCCATTTGAGTGTAAGCAGATTTGAGGAATCAGTCGTCTTGCATGCTTGTCTGAAGCATGTTTTGCTGGGCAGCTAAACTGATGATTTTCCATGTACCTCCGAATTATCCTTTTCTAGTCTTCCATGTGTACTAGTTATGATGTGGATATGATAGAGTGGCTTTTGAATACTCCAGTCGAAAACAGTAACCTGGCTGTTTTTTGCAATATTGCTTCACCTATTATCGTGCTCATTTTCACTAATGCAGTTTGCGAGCAAGTGAACAAATATCCTACATACGAATTTCCATACGTGCGAAAGAACAGGACCAAGGGTGCAATTAGGGCGTTGTCTGGGCTCCCATTTGCTGACCGTCATATCAAATTCTGTAGTACTACTCCCGCCTATTACAATTTCTGTCCACTGACAACGCTGTGCAGCCCAACAAAAAAGACGGTGTCCA
This sequence comes from Fasciola hepatica, assembly GCA_948099385.1. Lineage (NCBI taxonomy): Eukaryota > Metazoa > Platyhelminthes > Trematoda > Plagiorchiida > Fasciolidae > Fasciola > Fasciola hepatica. The sequence goes on from CANUEZ040000168.1 coordinate 1,575,612, forward strand.
TCACCTCCGAGTTCCTCGTACTCGCGTCCCCTTGAAAAGTGCTGCCGATGAAAAGTCCAATGCAATTCACCCGTGGTTTTATCATTTGAGGAATTACACAAACTTGCATCCCATATGTGTTGAGGTAATGATGCGCTTATTGGAATGCATTATCATGCCAAATAGGGGAGTTGAAAAATCAGACTTATGAACATTTCTATTTATGAACGGCCATTCGTAACTCAACTCAATCATAAGACGAGGAGTATCTATATAAATATGAAAATGAATTCACCTGTTTGTGACCGATCTCGTATGTGCCCTTTTCATGTTGGTTGGTTCCTAAATCAGTAGTTAAACTGACTACCCTGTTCCAGTAGTCACACACGAACTATTGGTCGTGAATTTGGGCATAGCTGAAGCGGCCCGTCAGGATTCACGGATTGGTCGGATAACAGAACCTGAATCGATCAGTTATCATTTCTGTTTTTAACTGGACCACAGGAGGCCATCAAATATTTTCATACAGCTCATGGTTTCTTTGTGTGACGTTCACATACGTGACGACTAATCACTGGTGTTGTATGAGAATAAATAAGTATAAAAGTAGTAAACGTATTCACAGTTGCAATAACATTATAGCAATATTTCGGTGAACAGCTTCTGGCTTCGTTCACTAACTGCGATAATTTCATCGTGGCAGCTACCATGGCAGAAGGTTTAGCTTTTTGGGGCACAGCGTTTGTTTGTTCGCTTACCAAAGTCAATGACATGTGATTTCTGTGAGAAATATTTCTTAAACCGATGGAGATCATGAATTAGGTCGATCAGTCATCTGTTCCACTCAATTGCATTTCGGGTGAAGGAAATGAAGTGTAGTAAAACAGTCGTAAAATCACGCAGTTCCATTGGGCCGTGTAGTCGCCGAGATTTCTAATTGACCGCATCAGTTTGTATGCTGTTATACTAATAATTAATAGAATTGTCAAACAAGCTGCTGCTCACAGGTGTTTATCTCGGTATAACTGTGGCAGTGATATGCATCCATTCCTGTGCACCGGAAAGGAAAATTGTTTAGTCAGTTAGAACCAAAACTGCTTCAACAGATGAACGACTGTAAAGCACGACCGGTTGATGAGATGTGATCAATAAATGTGTTGCTATCATCACTGAAATAACTAGCTGGTTCATCGGTATCTATTCATGGGCTTCAAGTTAAGTGTAAGCGGTTAAGGAAATATTCTACCTTATATATATATATATATATATATATATATATATATATATATATATATATATATATATATATGCGCCAGAACGAACGGTTTATCAGGAGAGTTTTGTTTTTCTCTGTCTTCTGTTTGTGTGTGTGTGTGTATTCGACGACTTGTGTATTGATAGTAAACAATAAAACGTTGGTACAGCAAGGGGATGCTGCACCAAGGGACGTTGAAAATCATGGAAAAGCCGAGAACGTGCAGAAACCCCACCCTTCTGGGTATGATAAGCAAACACTCTAGACGACTCGGGCTACAACCGACGATGACGTGGACCGAACCACGTAGAGTCAACTTGGAAATCCAAGTTGTAGAGAGCGAGGCTAGTGACAATCATCCAATCCGAGATCGTGTGCCAGTTGGGTTCCGATATAAATACAGTGGAGTTGACAAATTCTAACACGTCCGACATAAATGCGGTACTGCACGGTTATGCAGTAATTTTCAATGGTAATGAGAAAGCTAATATTGTGTGGATAATCATTTCCATAAGTGTGGATTAGACCATCAAGTGTTGATCAGTTAAATCCATTTGAATAATATACCGTCATTTCAAGCATATCCGAGGTTCTGCAGACTGGCTGCAGTGTCTCGGAAAACTTTGAAATCAGAACACTTGGCCCAATTGTTATCGGGAACTCTAGATTGATGAGAACGAACCAACTGTTGTAGAAATCGGTGGGCATCCATGAATTCAATCCAAGCAGGTATTAAACACGCAAGCTTCAGTGATTTGACAGCTGTCTGAAGGGCAGATCAGTAGTGGTGTGAAATCGGAATGGGAGTGAAAATTCGAAAATGCGCTCGAGATGACGATGGATGGAATGATTGCATTACTTTATGCATTACTGACAGCATCAGAGAACGGAAAGGATGTCCTTATGAGATCAAGAAGTAAAGAAATAACAAACAACAGCTTTGTATGGAATTCTCTGTTCGAAGCTGTGCCGAATGACGAATTTTGTGAAAAACCAGTAGCCCAAGCCATTCGGAGAGGTCAAAGTTAATCGAGCAGAGTTGAATATAAGGAATGAGACAATGTTGTGAATCACGTTGCTCATTATCCGAGGGAGACGTTGTAGTTCTTTGATCTGATCTCACTACTTACCGCAGTTTGAAACTATGCAGAAATTAAGTGGCAAACGCAGATCTGTCTGATCGATACTTCTTTCCGGGTCAGCAAAATATATAATACGGAATGGTTCACCTGCCCACAAACAAACGGATTTGGCATACAGTTATGTACCTTCTGTCTTACTAATGAAGATCACGCTTTCGGGCAACACAAAAATCTTTCATGTGTACCGTGCAGATCTGAAAAGAAGTATCAGACAGACAGATATGTTCCCACTTCGTTACTTCTTCCACATTCAGATTACTGGGATGTTTCCCAAAAGAAACCAATTTCAGTAAAGCTATGTGCCCTTTTTCTTTTACATCACAAAACGAATCTGCTGATTTTGCACATCGATGAACTGCAATCCGTTTGTCAACCAAATCATTGTTAGTCGTTGATTATTAAGCATGAAGATGGGAAAAATAAAGGCATGCAGTCACGGAATCAGCGCGACCCTCTTCAAGCTGGCGTTCTTCCTTAAGGAGTTGCGCTATCATTGATTACGACCAATCACTGGAACGAACTTCAAAGACTCTAATTAAAAAAGCTGTGGATGAATTAGATGCGGATAAAAAAACTCAGCTGTCTAAACGGGAAATGAACCGAAAGCTGATGACGAAGATCCCAATTGTAGGGAATCGAGACGGAATAACACTTGGTTGATTTAGGAGACGAAGTTTAACACTGAAAAATGTAAACTCCATCCCACTGGACCTAACAATATGTGCGAGATACTGTACCAATGAAACGGTATCACTTAGTATACCAAACCATCCGTCTCAGGTCACCATTATTCGGATGCTCTTTTGTTCGCTTGTGCTGATGCAGTCAATTACAGTCAATACTGAGCACACAACAAATCCAAAGACCGGTGAGTGACTGAAGTACTAAACGGGTAGAAATCATCATGGTATGACCACGTGAATTTGAAGGGACAGAGCAGAAACGAGTGGGATTCCAAAGGGGAATATAATGGGTGGCTAGTGAATAAACTTCTCATAAATCACCACAGACAACAGATATCGAAATCTTCCAATGGTTCAGTTGGTCACTGAGTTATGTTTCTCAGTAGTTCGAACAGCATTCTCGAATGAGGAACCCGCGGAAATAATTGACTCAATCATAGGTATACATCTCGGATCACCACTGAACACCGTGTACATTTGCTTTATCTTTGTTAGGAATCATGCGCAATGCACATTCACCTGACCACAATTGTTACTCGACCCAATGGTGAACGATTCTTAGTCAAATACCTAACCACCATGTTATTTCGAGTGACTCGCAATAGTTTGTTTACCGCCACCACAAAATGATATCACACATCTTTCCATTACTGACGTTATTCGGGGGCATCAACGCGTTTGCATGATGATCGGCTCTCACAGTGGTCAATTTCTCCGTGGCTGGTCCAAGTGAAGACAAATTATTTGCGTTACATATAGTGGCATTGCAAAGCGAATGATATCAAAAATGATTGATATAGTTGTCCAAAAATTATCGATGAGCACACACGGAAAACACCTACTTGTGAGATGAATCATTTCTATTGATTCGGAACCATGACAGAGATATATATATATATATATTGGATTGCTATCTCTGTAAGACTGATTTTGAACAAGAACACAGGCCTTGAGTGTGAGTTGGAAAATGCAACATTCTCACTTTTAGAGTTGATAGAAAAATACCGTCTTTATCATGCCAAAATTGTCGGACAACGAATCAGATTGTGAAGTAGTCCACCGAAGTCTACCAAAACAAGAATATTTCTCAATTATCCGAAGGAATGTAGATGATGATGGACACTTGTATGTGATACCGAATACCGGGTCTAATAATATGCCATGAAATTAAGTCCTTTTCAACCAACAGATGCTCAAGATCACCGCTACAGCAATGACAAGCATAGGTGGAGTGATCTGGAGCAGAGTTTTTACGTAGTATTGCCTAAACCTGGATTTCACTTGTGCACGATCATTCACATGTGGAAATGGGTGGTCGGGAATTGGTTTGTTCAGAAACGTGCACAATGGTTTCCAACCATCTTTGACATCGAATATCAAAAGTCTGTCGTTTGGTACCACTTGTTTGACCTCTTGATTCCATCGAATAAATCCTTGGATCATTTGTTCATCATTATTCAGATCTACATTGGGTCCCATGGAATATTGGACTGCATTGGTTGCCATTTGAGAAAATTTTGCAGGTAGAACAATTTTGATTACTTGATCGAAGACATACTTTTTGAGGCGAGATTCTCTCGGCCAAATTGTTTCACGAACACTTTCAATCCATCGGGACGGATCACGAACGGTGAGTACTATCTGAAATCAATAGGAGTTTCTGATGATCAAAATATTTGTATTATCTGCGTGGTATATCATGCCATGCTCCTCAGAAGTAAAGTACTTGAACGTAAATATTTAATTTTAGTTAACTTTTTCACACTCGGTTAGAGATAATTAGACAACCGTTTTCTATGTCTGAACACTTTATGCTAGACAATCTTGGATTTTCAAAGCGGAGAGTTACATTCTTATGAGTGTTGATGATTTCCAGCATGCCTGAACAAGCGTGTACTCAGGAGAATGTGTACAACCCCGTACGAATCTAAAGCAAACGGTATAGCGGCTACTGCGAAATTGCCCAATGTTGAGTCGCGGTTGTAGAATAGAAGATGAATACTTCAAATAGGCTCTATGTTTATTTCTGCAGCTACTAATTTACGCCTCCATCTGGTCCTGCTAGAGATATTCCCCATTTCAACTTGTGTGAAACAGAATATCAAAAAAGCCAGCTGAATTTACCGTTCATTACTATACGTTGTTTGTTCATTTGCTGGTCCTTACGACGGATGTGCTACCATCAGGGAAGTAACTGAAACAAGAGCCTTGGTTTACCAAGACCAACCCACATTGACTGGCTAATGAGTGGTAGTGAGTAGTAGGTTTGATTTTTGTATAACATGCATTTTGCGAACTACTAGTTCGGCGCCTTAGGGATGCAATCGCCCGTACATTTCCCGCCGCTACTCTACGCGCCCACTTCACAAGCCGGTCTATGATTTCTATGAATCTCAAAGACAAAATGCCTGTCCTTTCCTCCTCTATGTTAACCTATTCATTTGTTTGCCCATGTTCGGCAAGCTATGTAGGCAAAACGACACGGCAACTGTCCCAAAGAATCAAGGAACACAAACCAGCTTGGCTGAGAACAGGAACTAGAAGAACCATAACTAGTGCAATCGTAGCGCACCTTGCCGAGACAGGGCACCAGATAGACAACGAAGCCTTCAAGATAATTTACAAAGTGCCTGTGAATGCTTCGAAGATCGTTCGCCAAATCACTTTGGGAGCAGCGGAGGCAGTAGCGATTAGGCTGTTAGATCCATCACTTTGTTCACACAAGCGATTTGTCAAATCACTGCAGCTACCCTGGCCGCGATCGGAAAGTGGGGGACAAAATCATGGTGACCTCGACCGCGACCTTTCAGTCGTGACAGGAAGCAGCCAACCCACCCCAGATGTACTTTCTACACCGAGTTTTTCCAACCACGAACAACCAACTTCTCACCCCTTTTCCGAACCGCAAAACACCTACAATATTGATTAGCCAATCTTAATTTGATACTGTAAATACCCTGTATTTTGTTCCGAAAATATGCATTCCTATCGTATATATATGTAACTGTATTAGCCAGAGGATGAAGTTACCGAAAACGAGCTTGTTCGCTATCGTGCCTTTTTTTATAATGCAATGGGATTATTCAGTGAAATTTCATCCCCTCTGAAAACCATTTAAGCACTCTACTACTGCTTCATTCTAGGTTTTTTATGCCTTGGCCGAGAAGTGATGCATCATGGGGGTCAATTGCTGTTCAGATAATGGAAAAGTCAGTAACAGAAGGGAGCTCTGTATCATGTTGCTGAGGAAATTATGGGAAATCGGTGAAAGCCAGCACGAATAATATGGCATTTATCAGTTCGATTCCTGGTGGTGGCTCAATGGATTAGCAATGCCAGTGAAGTAAGCGATAATGAAGGAGATATGATGGTCCCAATATCTTTAATGGTGCATCCGGCTTTGATTTTGTGCTGTGGAGAAAGTCATATAACAATATCCTGTGAGTAAAGATTCAAAAAATAGGGCCGTCACTTTTGGAGATGCTCATTATGCTTGGGGAGATCGAAGAGAATCAACTAGGAAATAGTCATCTTGATCGTAAGTCTCACTTCGTACTTGTATTGACCAGCAGTCTGGAGCCCCAATGGTGACCTCATCAGTTGGCATATGTTTGTTTCTAGCGTTGTTCTGCTGAAGTTCAGAGTGTTCGCACCAAACACGTCTCGCAATTTCACAATGCAAGCGATAGGGTTTGTTCGGAATTTTGGCTTTCGCTGCTCCGTCTTCCTCGTTTGAACTACTGGATCTTGACACCCCCACAGGTTCGCCTTTCATTATCGAATTCTCGTCAGTGGCAATAGTTAGCACAGTCTCGTCATAATCGGCTAGTTCAAGGACCACTACTACCAAGTGGAACAGCCGTGGGAAGTCCGACGCTGGCAGTGTATCATATCCCACGCAGGGGTTCCAACAAAATGTTTACAAATAGTTCCGCTGTAAGTACGGCTTGTGACACCTCAACCAGCATGAGAACCGCAAGGTTAAGGATCGAACGCAGAGTGACAGCATTCACTAGAGTATCCCTTCCATCTGTGGACTAGTCCGTCTCGGACGACCACATTGACCTCTGACAGTCAGTTGAGGTGCTCCATTCTAAGACTAAAGCATCATTGGTGGAAATCCACTTCACTTTCTCTGAGCCACGATGCACCGTCCTTGCTCTGCTCCTGAGAGGAGCTCGAAGGGAAGACAACTTATTCTAGTCCAACTGGACCCCAGAAAGCTCCGCCATAACCTCAAAATTCTACAAGAAGCACCAAAAGTCCTTGTTCTTGAAAGGGTCCGGCTATGAGGATCTGACTCTTATGGATGTACCAAAAGCTATGATCCGAAAAAAGTGCCTGCTAAATGTTCGCTTGTACCGAACAAAAGTTTAGAACAGCACAAAAATTAATATATAACAATTGAAAACTATTCCATCAATTACGTTCAACCGCCATTAGGAAGCGTTACCTCGTGTTGTACACGCCTGTACTTTTCTTCTAGTCTATCCTGTTTTTCCAAGTGAAATAAGCACATTTTGGTTCCTCCTTATATTCATCATTTCTGTCTACCAAAGACTTACAATACTCTACAATAATACGAATATTTTAACGGCTGCCGACGTAGAGAGGCACCAGAGGTTCTAGACTAAGTACGTCTGAAAGTAAGGGAAAAGACGACAGCCTTAGCTTTGATCACCGTCAGTGAATAACTAGTCATCCAATAGAAGAGGGTTAACCTTGTAATTTATATACATATACATATATATATATATATATATATATATATATATAAATGTTTGTATGAAAAGAGAGAGATGGTACTAGAGATAAAATCATAAGGATAAGTCAATTCTCACCCGCAGAACCTATGCAGGGATTACCCTAATTACGGTGAAAATCGATCATCATCATACGCACGACCCGGTGGAAAAACAGTGGACTAGCAAAGGAGAGCGAATAAATCACTGAAATTATTCGCAATGCATTCCGCTTCACCTGGGTACTTGAATGATCTTAATTTACCGGTATAACCCAAACAAGTCAATCAACTTATGGATCAGAGAGGATTAACTGTCACTGTCACTCATCAGAGTCTTCATCAAAGAAATGTTTCCCGTCTAAGGTAACTTCATCGACAAAATGTTAAATTAACTCTCTCTGTTTACCCACTGCAGTTTTATGGATAGTCGCCAATCTTACCCTGAGACTTGCAATGGGGAAGCACATAATATTTCAATAGATCAGGTGTTGTGACTAACCAGACGAAAGTGGGATACTAGTACCACCAAAGTAACCGATGATAGGCGGGACTCGAACCTCGGACTTCCGAGATGGAAATCAAACACTCTACACCACTCGACCATCGCTGGTTTGCTTATTGGTAAGGTGCTCAACTCCTCGGTTGACTAAGTGACTTAAGTCATACTCGACTGGGACAAACTTGTTTGTTTATGATATCCTAAGAGTAAGTGGATGAGAATGTGTATATCTCAGAAACGTTTCAAATTATTAACTCAATTTCACATGCAAATACATTTTGAAAAAGTGCAGGCCAACTGTATACCTACAAATCGCCTCCTTCTCCTTCGACCTGATAATATAACTAAATTGTACGTACCGACATTTACTTTATTCGATCTGAAGGGTAATGTGACCTATTCCTTTCGGATTAAAATCGACGAAGTGATACGTTATAGTAGAAGTCAAAACTCAAGCTTTCCTCATAGATTATTCGTCGAAAATAACCTTTAGTCAGTCAAAGTGTATATATCATTGTACTACGCTAGAAGGTTTTACTTCAGCTTTTAAACAATCACTTGTAATGGGTGCTGTGCTCACCTTTGCCTCAGGATAGATTCTCATTAGCTGTTTATAGATTGAACATGCCGGATAGTCTGTGGTCAGCGAGTAACCTTGAAATATCTTTTTCAACACCTGTCCTGACAATTCCGATTCCGGATCCTGCTTAAGCTGTTCAAATAAGCGCAACCACAATTCCACATGATCCGGATGTTTGTGCACCAGTTCAGTCATGTGATAACATGGTTTCTGATAAAGCAACTCTAATGCATCTTTCAAACTTTTTGTTCCTGTTCGACCGAGACCGGCACCGATCACGAGAAGTGTTGCAGTCCCATCGTTCGACATTGTAAATAGAGGCTGTTCTTCGGAAGCAGTTGTAAATAGATCAGTTTAGGTTGTTAGGAAAGTTTGAATAAATATGCAAAGAAGTTTCCTAATCCATTGCATTATGCAGAATCATCTCACTGCTAAGATGAATACCACTTCTAGTACTACTAAGATCGCAGATAAAGGTACTAATAACCTTACAACTAATACCAATAGCACTAGAAATACCACTACTACTACCTCTACTAGTAGTAGTATTATGAAGGACGTTACTCATCCTTTTACTATTACAACGATCACTTATGCTGCTACGATGGAGTTTCGCCCTACAAATCTATTTTCATACTGTTTTGCTCACGCTAACAGTTAGCAGTAAAATATAGAGTGTTTACATATCTGAGGAAGATTGGAAAACCTTAAACACAATGGACAAACACCACCGCCCAACTTGCACCACAGCCACATCAGTTCGAAGTAATCATAGTTAGAATTTTCAGTGATATATTTAAAAAGTGAATGTCTCATCATCATTTGAGTTACAACGGAAATATGGTCTTTTTACCCAGGTAATTCGAAATCCAAACTTGTGCACTTACGCATCCAAATAATATGTAAAATATATCCAGTCCTGTCCTGCCAGTGCCAATCAGTCAAGATACGAAATTTTATGGCGTTGCTTTTGCAAACAAAGTTATTAATAACAAACCCACGTGGAAGCATTCAGTCGTATTTGAACTGACAGGACCACAGATAGCCAGCTTCTAATTGCATTAGCTCCTTGTGTGTTAAGTGGATCCTCTTCAAACCTTACCAAGCAGAATTTGCACCCAGAGCATTGATGAGTAGCTCATTCGAATTATTACCAGCTTTAGTATTCTACTGGATTCTTTACTTACTACGCAGAAATTGCACAATGTTTCACTAAGTGGTTTGCAGCCATTTTGAGGCTGCGGAGTGAAGTAATGACCGACGGAGACAGGACTAAAATCCGGGAACACAAGATCTTGAGTTCTCTGTAGCTACCGTTTGATGTCCACTGGCAAAGGATCTGGAGTACAGTACTAAAACAGCCAAGGTTATCAACATCAGTTGAGCATTATTCGAAAATAACCCGAACATTGAAGGCTGTTTCTATGTGATGGTAGACAGCTTTGCTGTAGCCCGGCTTACTACCACACCTGATCGATTGTGGCCTTAGTTGGTTCGCCACTTCAAGTCTCAGGATCATGGTTGCCGGTTTTCTTCATATTATGCATCATGAAAATAAGCATCCACACACGTACTCGCTCCCTTGCTGGCTCTGCTTGCTCGGAAAACAAGGATGAACTCATCACTCTTTAACATTCGTGGAATGAACCATAATATTGATTCTGTACACCAGTTTCTCCAACTTTCCCCTCCTCTCGCCTTAGTTTTGACCGAAACTGAAATCTCCCCCGCATCGGATACCACCCACCTCCAACTTTCCAGCTGTATCTGTCACTGCACTTTTCATCCGAAGCTAGTGTCTGTGCCTTTGTTCACTAGTCAGTCGCCACATCCAGAATCCAATCGTGAATTTCAACTGATGTGGCTGAAGCTCTGACTTCCTTATCGTAATCACTACTTTTGTATTATTTGCTGTTCATCCAGCAGTAGCCACCCATCGATCTTTGATTTTTAACTACGAACAATAATCACTTGTTTTCAGCAGATCCCAACTATCATATCACCATCTTAGGAGATTTTATTATTCAAAATCGGGGTTGGTTGATTCACTCATCGGACCCTTCGGTTCCGAGGGGCGAAGCCGAACATTTCATCGTGGTCAACAACCTGCGCCAACTTGTTGACCTCCCTGAATGTATCTTCGATCGAGCTGGCTATGGTACCCATACCCTTGATCGTATTCCCACTTCTGTTCCCTCTCTGTTCTTATGCATCTCTGTTCTTCCTCCCCTTGGCTCACCTGACCACTGTATTGTTTCTTGTTCCATCAGATTAACCCTCCCTATCCTCCACCTACCTTAGGACATTTTGGCGCTATAGCTCAGCCAAATGAGGAGGTTTCCGCGATTTCCTAGCCTCTTATCCCTGGAATGAATGCCACTTTACTTTCGAAGTTTGCACTTTCATTTTTAACCTCACTGACATTGTTCTTTGAAGTGTTCAACTTATAGTTCCTCACTTTTCCAATCCCGGCGAACTCGAATCCCCCGAGTGATTTAACTACGCATGCGATTGTGCTGTACGCTTGTGGCCTGCAACATTTCTCTGCTGGCTTCGCCGACCCACTCCCGACTCCCACCGCCGCTTCTTGCAAGCCATGAACAGATGATCGTCAATCACACAGGGAGCCAAGGAACACTTTGTCCGCTAGAAAGCCGGAAGTTTACGCTCATCTGCTACCGGTAGCCGAACATTTTCGTCCCTTGCCAAAGCAGCCTACCGCAATTTTTGCCCATCCAATTTCCCTCCCATCTGTAATTCGTCTGACGAACTTGTTTGTAAACCACACGGTAAAGCTGACGATTGTGCTTCCCGGTTTGCCTCTAACCCCACCTTATCCTCTTATTCTACACCTACGGTCAGTTCTCTTCCCTCTGTCTCCTAATTTTAACCTCATATCACGACTGGCAAGATCCCCCAAGCACTACTTTCTCTGGAATTGTGCGAAACCACCCGGTTAGTAAGCTCTACCGTCAGTAGTCCCTAAAAAGTGTGCCCTGAATTAGCTCATCCTTTAAATCGTCTCCCATTCTCTTTATCCAAATTTCTGCTTTTCCATATCTCTGGGCACGCACCATGATTTAGTTTATTCCCAAACTCGATGATCCTTCTGACCCGAACAACTATCGTCCTATTTTCCTCACATCTATTATTTCAAAAGTACTTGAAGCTGTCATCTCCGACCAACTGCATACCTTTCTCGAACGCGAAGGTCTACTGAGCGACCGCCGATACAAATTCCGATCTTGCCGTTCCACCGGTAATATCCTGACTCTCGCCCCATACTCCTCGTCAGCTGCACTCAACAACCACGACTAAACACACATGGGCTCGCTTGACATCTCTAAGGCCTTTGACCGAGTTTGGCACAAAATTCTTCCGGTGAAACTGCCCCTGATTAGGTTCTCTTCCGCTCTCGTATTGTGGACATTAAGTTTTCTCAGTTAGCAAACCATCTCCGTCCGAGTTGAGGAGGTTCTGTCCCAACCACTTCCTGTGAATACTGGTGTTCCCCAAGTTTCAGTACTTGCCCTTACCCTATTTTTTATTTATTGTTGATGTATCCACCAATTGCAGTCCAATTCGTTCCTTTGCCGATGACACCACTCTTCATTTTTCCTTTTCTTACCGCACTCCTCGTCAATCTAACATCAGCATCGATCGTGACCGCAGTACAATTAGTGTATCTTTAGAGTCCGACATCGGGACACATCTCCTTCTGGGGATCATACAGTCATGTTGCATCTTATACTTCCAAAACCTCTGATTTCTCGATTTCTTTGGAACACCACTCGTTCTCCCAACATTTATCCTTTGATTCAACTGTACTGCATTCCACATATTCTATGTTTGTTTATCTGTAACTTCTTCTGTGTGTTGGTCCGCCTTCATATCTCAGCTCGCGTCTCATGGTGAGCATAAAGTTGGTTTTCTGTTTTGCGCCAAACGCTTCTTCACACCAGCCCATCATCTACTGTACAAAGCCTAAATCTGTCCCGCACTTGAATACTGCAGTTACGTGTGGGGTGGATCTTCGTCTACCTCTCCTTCTCCTCTTGATGGGGTTCAATGAAAGGCCATCCGACTGATCGATGACCCTTCTTTAACCACGAATCTGGAGTCACTATCCCATCATTGGGCTGTTGCTTAGTTTTCCCTCTTTTAGCGGTACTAATTTGAATTTTGTTCTTTGGAACGTGATCCGGCAGCTCCCTTTCCCAAAACTTTTCCCGGACATCACGTACCCAGACCATTATTCATCCTTATCAATTTTCTGTCACCGGGTGTCGTACTTCCATCTTTCAGTGTTATTTCTTTCCCCCGACTGTCAAGTTATGAAACATTCTCCCTAGCTCTGTCTTCCCACCCACTTACAGCCATCCTCTCTTCAAAAGCAGGATCAATAAACTGGTTCCAAAGTGAATGTTCTCTCACATCCCACTTTTGCAGTGTGTCTTCTGGTTATGGGGTTGACCCCTTATGCTGTAGTTCCCTTTTGGTGTTATAAAATAATCTACGCTTATGACTTGTGAATTTCTTTTTTATTTTCGAACTTCGATGAAACTTTCATTGTTTTTCCTCGAAACCAATCAGTGTTTCTGATCTATGATGCTTACTTACTACCATATGTGGCTCCGATTGTTTGTCGGACGAGTGAAAGTCAGGTTTTCCTCCGGTACATAGTTCGTAAAAGCATGAATAAAAATGAGATGAAAAATCTTCATTATACTTCGAGAATAAAGTCTTTGGGAAAGGCGTACGTTAGATTAGAGGATAGTTGTTTGGATTGGAAATCATTAGGAACAGCCACCATTAAACTAGGGGAGGAAATCACACTCTGACCATGAAATTATCAAATATGCTTTCACATTAGCATCGGTTTACATGTTTAACTTCCTCATTCATTGGATTATGAAAGAGATTCTACTCCGGCAACTGTTCCTTTTCTTTGATACCCGGTTTCGCCATTTTCACTGAGAAGCAGAATTCGTAGAATGTATTATTGGCACGGAGAACCTGGATCTCGTTAAATGGCACGTTTAGTTGCATTTTCGACATCCAAATGTCGAACACTGAGATCCGAATTGTAACCCACAAATGGATATTCACTTTCAATGGTCACACGTGGTTGGGAGTACCACGATGGCTGGATTGGTATAACATTTGCCCGGAAGGTGGCGAGTCGTCGATTCGCTTCTGGCTCACGGCTTTGGGTTTTGCATATGAAAATTGCGACAGGATCTTCTCCCATCTAAGATGCAAAATTATCTCATTGATGATATAAATGAAATGAATAAACGCATCAAAGATTAGCGCTTGCATTGAACAGGTCGAATTTCCCGTGGTCGCTGGCTTGAGCGGAGTCGAACACGCACCAGGACGTGATTTGCACTTTCAGATATTTCACAGATAAACCTAGATGCTTATCTACATAAACGGCATCATCACCTCATATGGTCTTGTGCATGATATCACTTCAATGTAACTTCGCTCTGCGAGATATCCATGTAAAATAAACTGGCGTTTCTTCAAAACACCTAAATTATCTGTTGCTTTGCACGTCAATTTCTAGTGAATAAAACTGAAATAATCACCTAGTCAAGTTATCATAATACCATGCCGTCTGGTTATCTCCAAATTGGTCAAATACAGACGCTCAGATCAAGTACCCACCGCTTGAGTGAACAACTTCCATAGTTTCAAGTTAGAAATTAGTAGGATGTTGGAATGACCGAGAGATTTTCAGGAATATATCAACCTAACTGGTGTTGTGCAGCAGAGTACGAAACTGGTCATCTATCTGTGCATACAAATCAAATCATGGGCTCAAAGGAGCAGCCAAACTACCCCTTTTTTCAAGAAAGCTAGATTTCAAGACGTGTTGGAATCAATTTGTTATTCCTGGCCTAGGTCATTTTATAGCATTGAACATAAACCAGAGATATATGCCGTGAACAACATGATTAGACGATAACTTGCGTTCAACTATTTGCCAGCATAATTTTATTTTCCATTGTCCGAGCTACGTTAGTCTGTCACAATGAATGAACATATTTGAATTGGGGTATCAACAAATATTATTTTATCATCTGACCGATAAAATGAACGATTATTTGAGGGGGAAGCGAATGCTTGAGAACCGCATAATTTGATGTTGATATAAATACTGTGTATAAATTTACCGTTCGCAAACTGAATCACTTCGAATGCGATTTCGATGGGAGGACTTCATGCATCTTTCATTGTTTATGTGAATCAATCATGTTTAATGCGAGCTGGAACACATTGATTCGATTCACCGCTTTCGAGGATGTTGCAAGTTCAATCGATTTGTCATCGCCATTTGCACGTGATTCATTCCTAAGCTGCTCGCGTTGCACTCGCGCGCTTTATGCCTGTCTGTTTAATGCTTTATTTCCCCCTAACTACCATTCATATGCGGCACGCTCCGTGTGAGATTGATATCGATTCGTCGCTTTCGTCTGCTTACGTTTGCGCTTCTCGTGCATTGTTAATAAGTACGCCTTTTTCCGTGCATATTTTATCCTATTTTCTAAATGCTGAACACAACCGGTAGCAGTTACGGTCATAATAACAATTAGTATTATCAGCATCCGCAGTGGTATTCATCGTGGTAGCAATGTGGTACTAATTCACAGTAGCATCATTGTGGCATCGGTGTGGTAGTAGCAGCCGGACTAGCACCAGTCATATTAATACTAGCACGTATGTAATATTACACGGAACGGTGTTTGAACAAGAGTCGGTGGAATGGTGTATGTATAGAGGACATTCACGACCGGCAGTGGTGCAAAATTTGGCTAAGCATAAAAACGAAAATACAGGCAAGAAATGAGCGAAACACTTGCCGGAGTGTAAAATGTTTTACTCTGGTTCAAGTCGTTCACATTTCTGAATGTCAACGAAGCTGAAGACGAATTTTATTTTCAGTTTTGAATCAAAGGACTCGATAAAGCTGGACTTGTTTCTGGAGATAGACTTGTAATTTGACCTTCAAAGCATTGATGCTTTGGTTTGACGAATAATTTAGGTGAATTTCTGATGGTTTTCCTCGGCTGTGTGCATAAATCCGGAACACGGGACCGAAGCACGCCCGGCCAGATGTGATAATCGGAAATTTCACTCGAGAACTAGTACTATAGCCAAGAACGCAGTAAACACTTCGTCCAGAACTAAGAACTTTAAAACAATGAGAGCACCGGTTGAATTAGAACCTAATTAGAAATTAAACTGTGCTCAGTTGTTATGTATATATATATATATATATATATATATATATATATATATATATATATATATATATATATATACGAACTAGCACTTGAGGATGCAATAGAACAAAACAAAGTATTGTCAATAACAGTGATCTCAGTAGTCCAGCACAAAATGAACTTCCATGAATTTATTGGGGGAAACAATGAAGATAGATTGATTGCGGCTGACTGAAATCAGCAGGATGATAGTTACAGATGCACTAGAGTCGAATGAAGCGAGAAGGTCACAACATTCGTTATCACGGCTGCGAGGAGGAAAAGAACAAGTGGGCAATAAAGTGGCTTGTTAGCTAGATCCGAAAAGCAGATAGACCTTGCCTTTGAATTAGTGATGAGATAGTCAATCCATGATACCGTCCGAAGTAATAAAGTTTCATCAGCGGCAGTACATTGCTTCCGAAACTTTAAGTCAGTGAGCGGCACGTTTGAAATCCATGACAAACCAAATCCTTGGTTCTCAGTTTCTGAAGGAAACAAAGAAAGGAAGAGCTTGATGGAATTCACTAACATATATGAGTATTCTCGTATATTTATGTACGTAGACTCGTAATCTGCAGGTGCAGTAATTTTCGTTTGATTGACTATCCTTTCGGACTCCACGTTTCACGCGCAAACCTCAGGTCATCCGACCAACCTGCACTCGGAAGCACCAGACTCGAGTTTCGCTCTTGTTAGAGCTCATCAGTGGTGCATATCCTCCGCCACACCCAGGGTTTGAACCCGGGCCCTCCCATCTCGAAGGCGTGTGTGTTACCACTGCGCCACCCCGCTCCCGTTCGAACTGATCCGAATCACCAAGTTAAGCTTGTATAGATGTCGACCTCTATGACAGCCAGAAATGCCCGACAGCTTTCAAATGGAGACACGGTTCCGGACCTAGTTAACTCCAAGCGAATGCCTCCCACCAATCAGGTCTTCTCCACAGGATGAGGGCGACGGACCCACATTTTTAAACCTGCTTCGCGTTTTTGGTACATATGTCACGAAAATTAAACAATCCCACACTACTCGCAAGTAATTGCGTGACATATGTACCAAAAACGCGAAGCAGGTTTAAAAATGTGGGTCCGTCGCCCTCATCCTGTGGAGAAGACCTGATTGGTGGGAGGCATTCGCTTGGAGTTAACTAGGTCCGGAACCGTGTCTCCATTTGAAAGCTGTCGGGCATTTCTGGCTGTCATAGAGGTCGACATCTATACAAGCTTAACTTGGTGATTCGGATCAGTTCGAACGGGAGCGGGGTGGCGCAGTGGTAACACACACGCCTTCGAGATGGGAGGGCCCGGGTTCAAACCCTGGGTGTGGCGGAGGATATGCACCACTGATGAGCTCTAACAAGAGCGAAACTCGAGTCTGGTGCTTCCGAGTGCAGGTTGGTCGGATGACCTGAGGTTTGCGCGTGAAACGTGGAGTCCGAAAGGATAGCCAATCAAACGAAAATTAAACAATCCCACACTACTCGCAAGTAATTGCGTGACATAGGTGCAGTAATTGTTGTTGTAGTCCTGATAATCCCTGCCCGTGAGGAATGTGAGTAAACAAGTTATGATGCATTTATACTAGAAAGCTACACGACTGAAGCAGTGAAAAAAATTCACAAAATCATAGTACGGAACTCTGCTTCCAAAATAGCAGTCATGATTATAGTTGTAGGGAAGCAAGCTTGCACTGAGTTCTCCATCCGTTGGTCGTAATATCTGTCTTGATTGTGATGAAACTTCCGGTGAGAATTTCCGTCTTGGCAAATCCTTAGTGCGTCGAGGAACCCGCAGCTGAAGGAGGAGAAAGCGCAGAAGAATTCAACGGGACCGTATAATCACCCGGACTTTCCTTGCATTTGAGGAGTCAGGCCGGAGAATTTTGCCAGACACTGTGGTACAAATGGTTCGAACAATGAACAGTTGAAAATCAGTAGCCACCACCTTTGGCCCCAACTTAGTCAGTGAGAAGCAGCTTACGTGATACTATAAAACCTTGGATTCAACGATTTAACCTGAAATCCTATGCTGTCAAGTATATGAAGTGCAGCCTGTGACAATTGATTCTGCAACTGACTTTATAACCTAATTCTCGTTTTATGCGTCACCTCTAATGAATTCCAGCTAGTAACTCATCGGTGAAAATAAGATCAGTGGGACACTTTGTGTGTTCCTGATGGTGTGAATTTATGAGAATTATTCTTCCACGATATGCTGGAGCAAAACTGTGGTTGCGCACAAAGTTCTCCCTGATCGATATTGTATAAGAGAACAACAATGCAACTGATAACCTGAGGTAGATTCATTCATTCATATATGAGACCAAACTTTTTAAACTGCTCAAGGTGGAAGGAGATCAGTTCAAATATTTCAAGTTCACTCCAGAATTCCGAATTCATAACTATCATGAATCCTGCATCCATACATTTCTGGTAAAGGAAACATCCACCCACCTTTACAAATCTCAATACAAACGTAATGCCCCAGAAGAAAATAAATTGCAGTTGCTTTGAATGGAATCGAGATAAAGTCCTCAAGTATGTACAACTTCGGATATGGCTTTCTTTTGAATATTTGCTTTTACCGGCCCCGCCTCGGGATGACGTATCAGACACGAAGGGACGAAATGTATCCGGTAAATGTGTTTCTCTCCGGCATGAAGTCTCCAGCAATGCGTGCTTCAGACTAGCATGCAAGTCGACCGACTCCTCAAATCTGATTAGACACGACTAAGTTGACATGTCGTACACTCTTCAGCTGCTAATCATTCATGAATGTATCATTCTACAACCATCAAGTTCCACTTGAGCAGTATCTGTAGCGGCACCCAGGGCGGAGAAGCAGTGTGCCTTGTATGTTCGTGATTGAATTCAAGAAACCAATCTTGGCGCGTACTCTACCCCAAAAATCAACATTGTTTTCCGGGAAACAAACGGTCTTTCAATTGTTTTTCTCATCCTGCTGAAAATGTGCCCAAGTGATACTGATGAACAAGTCACCTCGAAGGTGAGTGGACAAATGTGCACCCGGTGTGGAATTAGTTTCATGTGGTCATCACTATAAGGCGAGCAGTCTAAAGACTAAAAAGCGTTCCAAATGAATAATGTGTCGGAAATGAGATCGTTTCGGAGTGCATCGGAAATGTGATTCGGTAGTAAAACCAATCTTGAAAAAGGTTACCCGTGGTGATCGAAAAGTCGCCAACCTAACAACGATTTGGACTACATTATTTTATTGAAGAATAAAACTTTGCCACTTACTAAACTATCTCTAATAAAATATTCCGAAGCTGAACGGTCTACAGAATAAACTACCGACCTCGTTCCACTAAACTATGCGTTAGCTTTCAACCGGAATCCGTGAAACCGCATCTTTTTGTTTCTGGTGTCTTGACGTACAGAACCTCCTTACTCTATTCGGCCATATCGGCCGCGTTTCCTCTATAGTGGAGGGGGTTATGTGCCCGCCATCTTATAGAATGAACAAATTTGGGGAGTTGTTTAGTGGGTGGAAGAACGCACTGCCAATATTGTTGACATCCGGAGCAAAGTTCCCTTGTACCGACTTCTTTCAACCTAGAAACAGAATGTCTTGCCGTTGGTGGTTGCTGATGTGGCTGCATGGAACTGGACCAGTACAAAATAAGTCAACGCTTTTGATTCATTTATTTAATAAAAGATGGAAGTATTATACTTTTAAAATTATCCGGAACTGTATAGAATTGTTCCTACCTTCTTCTGAACGATTAAGAAGGGAGAGAATTAACACGACTGCTACAAAATATGAGGGGGTTACAAGAGGTAGCCCATGTGGATGCTCAATTTGACCCCCTAACGAACATTTGACTGGTTAAATTTACGCATACTATGCGGACAACCAATCGATATTCCTCTCATGCATGGACATACGCGTGCTAGGTACTGATCTTCAGTTATGCTTCAGTAGGGGCAGCGCTAACTGATCGATATTGCTATCCATCGATCAGCCTTATCTGTTTGCATGTGAAAGTACTTATGGCTCTGCTCTTTTGCTTGCTCTTGTACTGACTTACTTGCCTGCTCATGTTATTGCTCGCGGATTGCTTGCCGGCTGCTGACTAGTTGCATTAACATTCTGACAAACAAATGTAATGCTTAATTTATATGCTATTCTGCTACTGATTACGAACACAACAGAAGGAACACCAGGATGATGCATAGGAAAGTGACCACTTTACAAGAACGTTATCACGTGAAAAATTACGGGGGTTTGCTTGTAAGAATAAAAGGCAGACCGATAGTATATATTATGCTTCAGCAGTAGCAGACAGTGGTCACTGTTTGAGACACGTGCTCCTGATTTAGGGGAAAATATTTAGGGATGGTTGGTGATAGTCATGTGTAAAACAGAGTTGCCTCTGGTCGGCGAGACACAAATATCAGTTGGATCAAGATCTAGGAGTTCTGGTTTGAGGCATGGTTGGTATCGTCCACCATGACGGCAAATTGTTTCTTAACAGAGAAACAAGCAAAGATAAAATTGGCCATAGAAAAATGAAATGGTGTTCTGTGTGCAAATCGGAGCAACGTATAAACTGTTATGATGGTGTTTCTGCAGCAGGGAAGTTTGGGATACCAATGCATAGCTGCAACATCAGTATCACAAGTGGGAAAGTGAATGCAAGGTCGAAGAATGAGGGTTAGATCCGACATTTTTGTAAACAGATAAAGCATGTTGGTACTGAACAGTGACAGGATGGACATCTTAGATGGATGGGAGTGGAATTGGGGGCAGCCTGCAAACGATCAAGGAAACACCTTCTGGGTTAAATGAAAATTCCTTGATACAAATGAGCACTTATATCTGATTACGCGGAAAATCCTACAGGCTGTTTCAATAATATTTATGAACCCATATAACAACACACAGTGGCCATAGAAAGCCAATTCTTTTAATTCAATAAGATACTGATTACCGCGAGAATGTGAACTGTTTAGTGATGAAAATCACTAGATTTCTTCAAGTGGTACTGCCAATTTGCAGCAGTTGTTCCTCGAAGACACCAGATGATTGGAAATAGCACTTTCGACTTTCACGGTTGTTAGCAGATGAGTCGTTTCACTTTTGAGCAAAATTACATTGGCCATTGATTTTATGTGACCACGGTACTGTTGTGCAAATGTCTTCTGTGTTTGATGTACCCACTGATTCTGATATTAGTTACGATTACCGCAAAATTGTCACTTTAAATGGAACCACTCAACTCATTACACACAACATTTCACTCTCCGTATGTCTGTTGATTTGGCCATGTTTATAGCTAACCCTGGAATAGGCATCTCGAGTAGCTCCCAGAAAAAATCCTTTTTTATCCTGATAATTGAGTCTTGTGTCAAAGTAACTTATTTAAGAAGCAAGTAAAAACGGGAGAATACTTGCGTCAGAAACGCAATAAGGGTAGTTTGTATAATGCATCTTGGAGTTGACAGCCTCAAGTTAAATGGCGAGAGATGGAGAGAGAGAAAAGACGGTCATTGACATCTGTAAATCAGCTAGAAGCAGGGTTCATTGTTGTACAATGCATAAAAGCATAATGGAAGGAGCGAAACTCATAACCACAGGGGGCCACTGTATTATCATAAGCTCTAGCAGTTGTAGGGCCGTATTAAGCCCCAGATCACTGTCTACTGAAAAGCTAGGATATCAGCTAACCGACTAAGTTACGAATGGTTAGTAACTCACGGCTTAGAACCTCCGTTCTTCCTGTGAATATATGCACGTAAATCATCCACAAACCTAGCAATGTAAGGGTCTCCAAATCTGAAGTAACTATTGCCTTTCAAGCATTAGTAAACTTATCGCTCAAGGTGACCTGATAGATGAAGGCCAGATTCAAGGAGCAAGTTACTCGTAAATCAGTATAATTACCGTTGCTTGTGCACTGCATTCAGAAGCAGTCCGTGTATACTGATTTTCAATAACCTTGCTCGAGCTGATAGGAAATAGCACTTTTTCTCTAGTACTATTTTTTATGCATATGTCACCCGGGATTTTTCGTACTGACAGCCAAGACCACGAAAATATTCTTTAAACTGATTACTGTCAGTAACTGATGAGTTGAAAACATGAAGGATACAATTAGAATAGGTGACTCTTACAATGTACACCCAATAAACAAACCCACACAGAGTATTTCTGATTCAATTCGTCCCCATCGCATGATCCTTGTGTTTGTCCGCTAATTCTAGCATGTGATAACATGGTTTTTGGCCGAGAGATTCTAATACATCTTTCAAACTTTTCGTTCCTGTTCTACCAAGATCAGCACCAATCACGAGCAGTAATGCATTATTATCTTCTGGCGTGACCGCTGCTGCAGTCAGTTGTAGAAAGACCGGTTCTGGTCCTTTCCACCAGCTCTAGTAAGAAGATTTTTTGCCTTTGAACCATCTCGTTTTCGTTTGATTGACTGTCCTTTTGGACTCCACGTTTCACGCGCGAACCTCAGGTCATCCGACCAACCTGCACTCGGAAGCACCAGACTCGAGTTTCACTCTTGTTAGAGCTCATCAGTGGTGCATATCCTCCGCCACACCCAGGGTTTGAACCCGGGCCCTCCCATCTCGAAGGCGTGTGTGTTACCACTGCGCCACCCCGCTCCCGTTCGAGGCTGATCCGAATCACCAAGTTTAGCTTGTACAGATGTCGACAAAACAGAGATGCATTACGATTGTTGCCAAATCGTTGGTTCAACTTTAGTTCATGAGTGGCTCTTCTAACTGGTTATGCTGATTAAAAACCCGACTGGTTGATTCGATTCTGCCAGCTGAGACTATCATTGGCCGCTGATTAGTTCATGCCTGAACATTTCTGGATCTGACGTTGCTCTCGATTCTGGGTTGGCGAAAAAGGGCTCTCCACCGACCGAACCAGGCCTTCTATAGACGAAGTACCTGTCTGTGCTCAACGGGGCCAAAATGTTTTGCTAAGAAAATTGGAACAAATGTACATTTACTTTCAATGCCAGAAACACAGGGCTGTCGGTAGAACTTCTAGTTTGCCGACGCTTCGGCTACCGTGGCTAACCTTCTACAAGGCGAAATATTCAATCAAATGACTCAAAGATAATTGTCATTTGATTGAAATATTTGCCTTGAAAAAGGATACCAGCAACAACGGAAACGTCTGATAATTAGAATTTCTAACGACATCATCATCATCATCACCATCGTACAGCGGTAAACAGTAGCGCAAGCCCCACCGACCACTACGTTTCTCACCATCTTGCACGCTGAATTAGAAAGTATGAATATACAAGATGGATAGGGACTAGACCCACATGGGTGGGAAAAGGAAAGAATGCCCTAGTAGCCAACACACGGAATACACAATCTAACTTTACAAATGCACATCGATCAGTTATTCTGATTCGATAGATAGTGACAACGTGATCGCCACTGTTCAAGGATCACAGCCATATCCTTCAGTGTCTCTAGCCAACTGGTAGACGGATCTTTGGACCCCAACCACGAAAACGTGAAGCACCTACTTTTTCTGAGTTTGCTGTACATTTTCTCATTCCTCACTGCCACGTCATCTGTTGACCTCCACGTGGTCTCTTCCACTCCTGAGGAGGAACAAAGAATAGAACACGGTACGGTAGACGTGTTTGCCAAACGTAACACGTGTCCCAACCAACGACGTCTACTAAGTTGGATAAGCTGTGACAAAACGTTCTCCTTACACTCGCTTTCTGGCCTCATCATTGCTCACTCGGCTATTCCACCCAATCTTAGCTATACTACGCAAACATCGGTGGTCGAAAACCTCAAGACGACGAGTATCTTCAGCACGCAGACTCCAAGTTTCGCAACCATACAACAAAACTGAACGGACTGTGGCACAGTATACACGACCTTTCAACTTCAGTGAAATATCAGATCGACGCCACAAGTGCTTCAGTCCAACTTACGCCGCTCGAGACTTGGATATATGCATTCTCACCTCTACTACTGTGCTCCCACCCATCGTCATGCTGCTGCCGAGTTAGGTGAAATGGTCGAAAACTGAGAGCGCCTCCATTATCTTGTCCATGACGAATTTGAATAGGAATGAAGACATGGGACATCCCTGTCGAACACCAATGGTCGTTTCGAACCGACCGGATAGTTCACCGTAAACTCTAACGCTGCCAGAAGTATGAGAATACAATGATCTCGGTAAGTTAACGAACTTCTGAGACATACCTTTTCGATGAAGAGCACTGAAAAGCGCTGTTCGATCAACTGAATCGAAGGCGCCTTTCAAGTCTAAGAAAACCATTATTGTCGGTCGGCGGTGCGTGTGACGCGTTTCAAAAAGTCGGCGATCAGTAAAAATCTAGTCGATGCATCCTCGACTTAGGCGGAATGCAGCCTGCTGTTCGCGGGCATTCCTCTCGCGAGCGGGTGTAAGACGGTGCAGTAGAATCGAGGCTTATACTTTGGTGACTATCGGAGTTAAGCTAATCCCACGATGATTACTACAGTCATTGCGTATTCCCTTCTAGAAGATGGGAACAATCAATGACTCGTTCCATTTTAACGGAATACGCTCCTAGTTTCAAGTGTCACGGAGCAAAGCGGTAAGTGATTTTATGAAAGCATCTCCACCCAGTCTGAAAAGAACTGGGGGAAGTTCGTCGGGACCTGCAGCTTTCCCTCGCTTTAGTAATCGAATACATGACTCTACTTCTACTTCTGATGGGGGCTCAAGTGATACCACCCAAGGAGTCGCAGTTGTCGACACAGGAGTAACTACACTAGCGTACGGCCAGCTTAACTGTTCCTTGAAGTATTCGGCCCAACTGTCCATCCTTTGCTGTTTGTTATGGATGGGTTCTCCATTTCTATCGCAAATCGTTTCACTGACATGGGTGCGCCGTCCACCGGTGTCACGAATAAGTTTGAACAGTCTTTGACTGTTACCTGGTACCTGAAGCAGCTGCTATTTCCGTTTATTCGGCTACCTTGACCCACCAATTTTCGCGATTATTCTTAAGGCTTTTCGCAAATTGCCTTTGTAGCTTTCTCCGCATCTTATTCATCTCCTTACAGTTCAAGAGCTGACGCTTTTGCTCCATAATACTCAGCGGCTCTTGCGAGATCCAGTGTCTTTGATGGACAACGAATCTAGGACCACAGGCAAAACCTGCTGCAAAATGCATCGCCTGCTTGACATGAGCCCAATGCTCATCTAACGACATCGCTGTGTTTTTGACATCGAGACCTTTTTTAAATCCACAAAACATTGAACATCGACTTTTGACCAACTCCGAACCTCTTTCGGACCTAATACACTCAATGATGCATATAGTTTGTCCTCCTGATTGTATTAGAATTGGTTATCGCGGAATCTGAGAAATCCAGTTGTTCACTGGTGAATAGTAGTTTAACGAAGAAGCAAGGACACACCTGTTTTCTTCACTGGGCCAAACAGTTCAGAGTGGAACACATGTGAGTATGCTTAGGGAGTCACTTTTCATGCCACCACGGCAGAAATATCGACCGGTCTGTTACTTACCAGTTCGGGTCCCGTTTGGCTTGCTGTCTTGTGCACCAAACATTCTTCCTGTATAATTCCGACTGTTTTGATTGACCACGTGCGTGAGAGAATACTTCTTGGTTCTTGCCTGGCTTTCTGCTGATGTTTGCTTATTTTTCAATGGGGTTCATTCCGTTGATTGTAGTGTGCTTTCGAAACAGTGACCAGTAGTTCTTCTGCGTGTATGTCTCAGCTAACTCACCGATATATTTGATTCAACAACTGCACTTTTTCTTGCGACATTGCACATCAGTGCAGTAGGATCACGGTGAAAACTAACCTTCATTCTAAATTTATGTTTCTAGCTCAATCTTGCTATTTGTCTAGCCCTAGATAGAACTTCTTGGAGTAAAATCTTCATTCAGGCTGGAATAGACAAATCGGACCTGAATAAATACTGATTCCATACGAACGACCTACATATTGCCAATGGCTTGAAAGTTATACTTCCAAGTGTCTGCCTAACAACATTTACTTCTTCTGTAATCAGTGGCGTACGACCTGATTCTGTTTTACGATTTCATTCAATAAAAAAATGGAAAATCAGCCACAAAACTTAGTATAGGTCACACAACCCTCAAACAGTTATTCGCGTCTCTTGTAAGGGAATAATAAAAGGTCAGATTGTCCCTGCTCCTAATTCTCATGAATCTTAAGGAACAGAAATTCCTTCTACAGTTGCTATCAAGTATAACTCTCAATAGCCATTTTTCGATGATTAGAGACCTATTGAAATTGAACGAGGAAAATTCAGCTCGTTACGTCGAGGAACTACGGTAGACAGGTTTAGTCCAGGTCTCATCTTGTCCATCATAATTCTATCTAGCTTTCACCGAACAACTTGACCACTTTTCGTGCATTCTGACCACAAAATTCCTCTCGAGCACAACCCAACCTAGGCTTCCTCATCCGCGTGAAGACTGTCTAGTCAGTCCGATTGCGTCAAGCAAATTTTAGTCCCGTTGCCATGGCAGGCCCGATTGACCCCAATTGTCACGAGTCAAACCGTTGATCAAATGGGATCAAGTTCATGGCTCACGTAAACATTCTCCACGGTTTTGGAATGATCCATGTCATGATTATCTGGGTTACATGACGAAGCCCAAACGTGTGGACATAACTGTCAATTGGTAATCACACCAATACATAAAAATATATACGACTCATAAAATAAGAAAGGGGAATGATAACCAAAATGTGTCTCTGCACGTGCGTGTGTGCAAGTGAAATTGATCACGGAGTGGAATGTTCAAATTGTTGCACACGTGTTCGAGACCACGACGTGGGCCAAGGAAGCTTAAGTGCTTGCACAAATTGTTTATGAGAAAACAGGGGAGGATTGTATGGACGGATACTCACGGCCTCAGCTGTGGCTAAGATGCAACACTTGACAAGTCTTGATTGCTTTCCCTGGACTTTGTAAATGGTGTGAAAAGCGTTTATCACCTCCACTGACGGCTTGACACAACAAGATGTGGGCACACAGCACTCGTAATTGTCTTAACTGCTTCCGTGTTCAGCCAGGCCGGGTGGTGTTCACGAAGGCGTTCGGATAAGAGCCGAGTCGTGCGACTAATGTACCTAGTTCCACAGGAACAGGTGAAAGAATACACACTAAACGAGGTTGCAGAATCCGAAACTATATTCTTCAATCGAAAACACTCTGTTGGAAACGAACACGATTTGTAATTGTGCAGAGTTAAATGTTCTATTGGTCACTCTTGATAATCTTCGCTGAATAATTTCGCCTTCCGTATTTATAGAACCTTCTTAGCGGCTTCTATCTCCTTTGATTTCATCTCATTTCCTTGCATCGTCCTGTCGATAAACCGTTCAGGAAAGCCGTTATTTAAGAAAACACTGCGCAGAGAAAGCAGTTCATTTCTTATTGTGTCTTTGGAGCAGATTTTTCTTGCTCTGTCAGCTAAGCAACGTATGAGATTACTCTTCATTTTGAGGGATACGGAATTGTGAAATCGACGTATTGTCCTTTCCATGTAGCTTTCCTCTGCACCGATGCCTGGACTGAAAAATCACCCCGACGGCCTATGCATATAAATAAATGCGATAGACTATTGTCCTTTTCTTCTATCAAAGTAACGTGAATATTTGGGTGTGCAGCGGTAAAATTGTTGAGAAGCTGGTTTGTGTCCAGATTGGAGTCTGGCACCCATATGATATCGTCTACATATCGTTTGTACACGACAAAATCTCGGATTGTGGATTCCAATTGATTATTATCAAATTTTGGCTTAAAAATATCAGCAAATAGGGTTCCCAAAGGTGATCCCATGGCCATTCAGTTCTTCTGACGATAGATTTCACCATTGAACTGAAACTGGATATTATGTGTTCAGACATATAGTAACTGTCTCAGTTCATCCAAGGAGTTACCAAAACCGATTCCGTTACTCTGAATGAAATCGCGCAG
The DNA here is from genome assembly GCA_948099385.1 of Fasciola hepatica. Classification (NCBI taxonomy): domain Eukaryota; kingdom Metazoa; phylum Platyhelminthes; class Trematoda; order Plagiorchiida; family Fasciolidae; genus Fasciola; species Fasciola hepatica. The sequence continues at coordinate 1,603,759 of CANUEZ040000168.1, forward strand.
ATAGTTGATTGCTTCACTGTTCGGGACATTTGTGAACGGTGAGGTAACATCAAGTAATATCATTAGCTTTCCTTCTAGATCCAGGTTCCTCACAGTTTCTACAAAATGAAGTGTGTATTGTAGACTGTGTCTGGAAACTGCCAATCTTACTCGTTCCAATAAGCCAGTCAATCACTTTGACACTGCGTGATTTGGAGAGTTACACATGTCCAAAACCGGTCTCAATGGAAAGCCTCTATAGGGTACCTTCGATAAATCGTATAATCTGGGCATTGTCTTCCCAGATGATCGTATTCTTTCGAAAGTCACCGCGTCGACCATTCCTTTCTGCCTTAAGGGTCTTATTCTTGTTGAAAATGATTTTCCTATCTGAGAGTTCCTATCCTTCTCAGATGGAGTGTTCGTATACTTAGAGTCATCATTCATTATCACCTTCATCTTCTCTATATAGTCAAATTTATCGAGAATTACCATACCAGCACCAGTATCTGATCTCAACAAAGTCATTTCTCTATTGGCCTTCAATTCTTTGAAGAGCTTCAAGTGCTCCGAAGTTCTTGATCCTTTTACCAATGGTCCTTTTTCGCGATAATGATAACATGAATTCACGAACGTTCTCTAACCCCTGCGACGAGGACGGAACAAAACCTGATAGCTGACCCACCAGGCTCTGAAACTCAACCTTACATCCACTTGTTTAGTCTTATTAGTTGGACACTTCAACTACGGTCCCAGGGATAACACCTCAAGAAACGTCTTATACAGCCTTACAGATGACAAATTACGGACAAATGTCTTCGGATCTGAAGAGAACTCACAAATCGGTTTGCTCGGGTTGATACGTTTTTGAAGTTTAACACACATTAATTCCACTGGTTTGTCAATTATCGATTAAACATAGGCAAAGAACATTTCTTTTTATTCTGGAGTCAGTTCATCAAGTGCTCGAGATGATTTCACAAAATTACACTCCTTTTTCCGGCCATCGATTTGACACAGTATCTCTCTCATTGAGCTTTGACGACGTAAAACTACAGTAGTGATGTTAATCCAACTCCTCTTCAGAATGGTGTGATATTGTTTGGGATATTCTGAGTTTTACTTGCACTCACCCAGAAGCTGAACACGAGCCTTTGCCTGGGCCAATTGCGTACGGAACTTCACGTAACTGTTAAGTCCACGGATTTCGGTTGGGTCTTTGGCTTGTATACACTGTCTGGAAAATCCCAGAGAACACTGTGAATAAACAAGGTGGCAAAAAAGCTCCTTTTCAGTTATTCATACTCACACCAATACATACCAATATATACGACTCACAAAATAAGAAAGGGGAATGATGACCCAAATGTGTCTGCACGGGCGTGTGTGCATGTGGAACTGGAAACATTGATCACGCGGCTCGGCTCTTATCCGAACGCGTTCTTGAACACCACCACAAACGATACGTAGACGATATCATATGGGTGCCAGACTCCAATCTGGACACAAACCAGCTTCTCAACAATTTTACCGCTGCATACCCAAATATTCACGTTACTTTGATAGAAGAAAAGGACAATAGTCTATCGCATTTATTTATATGCATAGGCCGTCGGGGTGATTTTTCAGTCCAGGCATCGGTGCAGAGGAAAGCTACATGGAAAGGACAATACGTCGATTTCACAATTCCGTATCCCTCAAAATGAAGAGGAATCTCATACGTTGCTTAGCTGACAGAGCAAGAAAAATCTGCTCCAAAGACACAATAAGAAATGAACTGCTTTCTCTGCGCAGTGTTTTCTTAAATAACGGCTTTCCTGAACGGTTTATCGACAGGACGATGCAAGTAAATGAGATGAAATCAAAGGAGATAGAAGCCGCTAAGAAGGTTCTGTAAATACGGAAGGCGAAATTATTCAGCGAAGATTATCAAGAGTGACCAATAGAACATTTAACTCTGCACAATTACAAATCGTGTTCGTTTCCGACAGAGTGTTTTCGATTGAAGGATTGAAGGACTTGGTGTTCGTTTATCTTCGTGCCACTCAATTAGGGTACGACAATCCTATACGCAGTAGTTTTAGTTATTCCAATATTACCAGCTGACATTGGGAACAAGTCACGTAAATGGCCATTGCATAAATTCGCTTCCAGTCGGGAGTTACTAATGCGCTGTCAACATGAAACCATTTGCAGTTCGGTAGAAAACGTGGGTGATTAGTGAGCCCCCTCAAACTGTTCCTGTCAGACTTCGAATGTGAGTAAACATTCAAGTCATTTATCAAATAAATTCTCATTATTTTCCGAGTAAATCTTGAATAAATATCATCAAACAGTGTTTTATTGCTTCATCGGGTACCTAGGAACAACAATCGACAGTAAGCTCTGTCGCACACAGATTTATCATTCTGCCACTCTCACTTGAAAAACGTTCTAAATTTCCGTTTATCCAGTGTCACATTAGCAATTATTAGCGGAATTCCACTATGTTCTTGCAATGGAAGATCGACGAGTGGAGAGGAAGAGAAAGGGTGCACGCGCGTGACAGAAACCACTGAATTCATCAGTTCTTGTTCATTCTATTTGATATATCTGGAGTACCCAAAACGGGATAGGTTTTGTGCAAATTTTTATCAGCATGTGAGCTTCATTTGTTATTCTGGTAACAGCTCACACCATTTTCGCACTTCGTGTCACTCCCTGCTAGGTTTATCGGACAGCGAAATAATCGACACCTCAACTTAGATTTACCGTCAAACCAATCACATGCACACATGCACGCATCTTACTCGCGGCCGTGATCGTAAAGTTCGAAAAAAGTAGATTTGTCCCCAGAATACTTCAAAGCGCCGTGAAATGTTTGCTCAGAAAGTATTATCGGTAATCTCAAAAGCGGATATTTTGATCACCTGAGACCATCACATTAGCTACTTGGATTTTTACTTCAATCTTCGGTGCTTATTGGAAACCCCATACTCGCCCCCAGATCGTTTATCTCCGCCCTCCCCCCCCCGCAATTTAAAAAACTCCTTCGCAAAGAGGAATACGCCTTCAGCACAATAGTCTCTCAGCCACGAAAACACAAATAAAATCTACCAAGATCGAGTTATATCACCTCAATTGCACCTACGTGCATAAACCTCCTGAGTAAAAAAGTCATCGCGGTGCATGGAAGCCTTTGAAAGATCACAAGTGGCTCATCTCCATACCCTTTTACTGATGTTGATGTAGAAGAGCTCAACAGACCATTCAGCAGAGCAGTATGGTTTTCTGTTCCTAAGCTTCTTCACGAAAATTCTTCCCAGGAACTCCATATGTCATGCCGACTGCTGTGTCTGAAAAGAACTGTTTCTCCTAAACCCCAGTTAAACCATCCGAAATGGATGGACTCAAACCTACAGTGCTCAGAGTGTGCTGTTGCCTTCAGTCCTGTTCTTTATAATCTACTCAACCAATACGTAAAAGACAGAACGATTCCAGGCTGTTGGAGAACAATAGTTAAAACTTCCACCCAAAAAATGATTCTTTGAAATCCCCCCCCCTCATTGCCTGTTCTTCTGTCTCTTGAATTTTCGGAATATAAGTTCTCCAACAGCTACTGACAATTTTGATACTTCAGGCACCGGTCAGTTTGTTCACCGGCTGTCATGCTGCACTATCGATGGCTTTGCTAGTCCGATACTTTAGGGTCTGTTTACACTTGACAGGAAGAGTAAACGTGGTACGTATATGCTTCCTGGACCACATAAGTAAGCAGCTTTTGATCCTCTCCTTTCGTGGTGTCGGAGCCCATCCCTGTTTCTTTGCCAGCAGATTACCTTCACAACCGTCAGCCGTTTTTTTCAGTTACAACGACATTACTTCTCCCCTTGTTACTGCTGGCCTCGGTGTTCGTCCAAATGGCCCTAAAGCTCCCATTTTTATCTTCTGCGTGCAACCCTTCTATTTCTGTGTATAAAACATTATCCTTATCAAGTACGCGTATTATGTCGCATTCAATGTGTCATAAGCTTGCAATTCAACATTTTCTACCCTCCTAAATGGCGTCACTCAAATCTCGAATGGGTCTGATGCTCACAACTTAGACCTCAGTCCTATTAAGTGTGATGGCTTCGTAGTTTCCCTCTCGAACGGTAGAATGCATTCCCGTTTTCAAAACGACTTCACTACTACTTCAATAAATGAAGAAGAGTTGGGTCATCCTGATTTAGTTAACTACCTGGCAGTGCTACTCTACGGTAACCTTCCTTGGTTTAATCGTGGTGGTTTCATTTTTGTGAGAACTAGACGCTTGTCTGCCTATATCTCACATCTCAAACTTCATTCCCTATCCACTCCTCTTATGAAACTCTTTATCCTTTCTTCTATCTCACCTCACTGGCTATGTGTTTAACTTGTCACCCTTCCTGGCCTGTTTTTCAAGGCTTTAAGATGGTATTTGTCAGGTCACTTAAGCTTCCGTCACCGGTGGTGATATTCTGCAGTGATTTTTCACCCCCTTTAAAACGTCCCGATATAGTGAGGCCTGCCAAAATCCGTCTACACAGATCTACACTGACATTGGTCATCCACTCCCCGAAGATCTTGTGAAACGTATTTTCACTTCCTTCACACTTTCTCAATAAGTAAACCTTTACACACGTATTCGGAATCTACGACATATCCACGATGTCCTACCTAGTAGGATTTTCGCTCAGGCTAATTTCTGTAATATCACACTTAGCAAAATATTTGAAATAAAGCGGGTGCTCACTACCCATTACGTCCATATTTCAATTTGTCATTATTTTGCGTCGTAGCATTTGCCTTTGAGGGATCTGGACTTTGATGTACAAAAGCTGAATGTTCACCTTCGGAGTGAAAAACTATCATTTTGGATTTGATAGATATAAATTCAAATGCAAATAATAACATCAAACCAAGTTTTCAGCAGTAGCAAAAAGTTGACGATACAGCGGTTTCCTGTGCACAGAATAACCACCAGCTCCATCTATTTTGGGGTCTACCCATTGCTTTGTTATTCTTTGGTCATGGAAGCCACAGTATCTTGGCCACCGTTTATTTTATACCCGTAGATAATTTTGGGTGAACCGCTTGCGATGGCCTCGGCCGCAGAAAAGATTCAGTTTTAGAGTAGTCAACAGATACTGGGTTGAACAAAGCCGATTCAACCACAAAATGAAGTTTACCGTACTTTCCGTAAAAATAAAGCCATGTTTACGATAGACGCTCGAGGAAAATCTGCCTGGTCATCTAATCACTTATTGTGTGGGCTCCACTTTGGAAGAGCCGTCAGGCACCTACCGGTTCGATCAATTTCAAGAAAACTGTCCTGCCTTGTTAGCCAGAAATATTAATAAGAGGAGCACCAGTGTGATATTGGGTCTTACTTGGATTTGGATTATTTACTGCACAGTTCATATAGATTATGAGAGTGCTCTCTGGTAGTCTCATTCTTTACCTATTGTTCACATTTGCCTTTTTTTTGATTGATAAAAGGTTCATTTAGGTTTGATTAACATTGAAGCTGAAGATTTTTGACGGTAGATTTACTTAGACTGTGGGTTGAATTTGTTGAACCCCATTTTCGACACTCTGAATTATTTTTTCGTGACCAAGTTTTTTCTAACTGAAACAAATCCCAACTCCTGCCTCCTGTGCAAAGCGAATGGTTCCCAGCGTTAAACTGACGACGGTCAGGCCACAGTTGAAGCAGATATATACGTGTTCTCTAGTTGTGCTGCGTTCACAGGGAAAACACTAATGCATCCGTCTGTAAAGAATACCGCACTCGCAAAGTTGCAAACTCCAGCCTATTCCTAAAGTGAGACTCTTAACTCTAAATTGCTTTAATTGGAAGACATTGCTGCACCATGCAAGCCTTTTCCCACGAGATCAACATCTTTCTTGGATCCCTGGCAGATTCCATACATTCTTCGAGGTGAACGAACCTTTCCACTCTTCCCTGTACACCAGCATCCCCAAAGGCACCTAGGAGAGAAAGGAAGATAAACTTCACAGATACTGGGTGGCGGTGAGACAGTAATGGTTTTTATCTACACATTTCCACCCCAAACAAGTTGGTAGCAATTGTCAGATCTAAAGTAATTTATTAAAAGACAATATATTAGGGGACTATAAACCGGTCGAAATTCCACGCCAGTACTTGAATAGCTGCGAAAAAAGGAAAAGACACGCGCTAACAAACATGAACGGTGAATGCAAATCAAAAACTCATCAACATGATCAAATCTGAAGTTGGACCCCTGTACATGCTGTATGTAGATATCATCCTAGGAAATGTCAGTTGTCGTGGCATGTGGAAAACCATAAAATACACAAATGTGGCATTAACTAAAGAAACAAAATGGAAAACATTGTTGTTGAGAAACTCAACTCGATTTCAGCTCAGTATCGCAGTCTACTTCTGTGTCAGTATTCAACAGCTCATCTAAGCCCCTACCTGTCGAACCCGCTATGCTCTCCCAACAGCAGTTCAAAGTGAAGGTGAACAAAGCTCCTGGTCCAGATGAGTTTTCACCTGTTGCACTCAAGGAATGTGCTGACAACCCTTTGGTTCCACTAGCCAGTATCTTCAGAAATTGCCTGGCAAGCGGAAAAATCCCTGACATTTGGAAACTGCCAACAATAACGCCTGTCATTGAGAAGGAACCCGGCAAAACCTCTCCGTCTCCTGCACTTCCATAATCCTCAAATTTTTTGAGAGGCTTTCATTACCGTGGGTTAACTTGGGGTCTGCTGGCGAAGACATACTCCAGTTTGCTTATGAGTATTCATGCTCAACTCTTAACTCCATAGCGTACGTGCTCTAATCAATAGTTTCGGCATTTGACAGGAAATACGAGATTGTCAGAATGGTGTTCTTAGATTACGAACCCCATTTGAATGTCTTCATCGATAATTTTGCTCCGTAGGCTCTTCCCAGATGGTGTCGACCAAAACATTTGCAGGTTGATTTCAAACTAATTCACTGACTGAAGACATTTCACTTGCTGCAGTGGCTAGAAGTCCTGTTCTTTTCCATTTGACTTTGGTGTATATTACGGGAAAGGAAATTTTCCCCGTTTTTCTTTTTTCCTACGTTAAACCAATTCCAATCCCGTCGACATTCATTGGATGCAAATACGCTGACAATCTACTTTAAGTATATGAATTACGGACATATGAAGGAACTTCACAAATTCAGATCAAACTTAACAAAGCTGTTAACTGGTCCTCATCTAGCTTCCTTGTACTGAATAGTTCCATATGCCAGGATGCATTATTTTTCTTATATAGAGCCCTTACTACCATGTTTTCTCTCCTATCTGCTAACAATGAACCCATACCGATATAACCAACGGTTGGATATCTTAGAGCTACACTTTCCCGTAATTTGTCATGGTCCACGCATGTTCAGCAGACCTGTTGTAAAAGTAGAAATTCGTCTTTTTCTCTCCCCGTCTGAGATCACTTCCGGTCCCAAGTCAGTAAGTTTTTAAATTACTGGCTGCATGCCTTCTCCCACTCTGCTTGTAAAGCTGTCCAGTTATTTTCCACGGCTTATTGAAGAAGAATTTTAGCATGAGGATTAGATCCATAAAACACATCTCCAAAGGCAGCGGCATATCCAGAGATACACTTGCTGACGCTGTCATCAATAAACAAGGCCAAGTTTGTGGCCATTTTAATTCCAAAATACTTTCTACGCAAACGAACTTACAAAAGCTATGTCTACAACATATACGAGCTCAAAGTTCAGATTTCTATTTGCCCGCACTTCTGCATATTGGATATCTGTTTTGCCGAATCACTTTCGTCTGCTTGTTGATCCAGTGAAAGCCACCACAGACCTACGGAACTGCTGAATTGGATGAAGATCACCATAATTGGAACGTATTTCTCGATTCCGTGTTTTTATATCTACAGATATGGTGTAAATACGAAAAATTCACCCAGTCGGGTGCATGAAGCTATAACCGACTTGACTTTTAGTAAATACCACCCATCATGTCTCAGCATGGTTCGCTAATTTTCCCCGTGTTCTCGGACAAACAACGCGAGTCAAACAAAAACCACTCCCAGGGCTTAACTGGTGATTATTAGCGACTTATTGGGTCAATGAGCTGAATTCCAGTTTTATCATTGACTAAGGACGGCTAGAACGGCTAAGAAAATGGTTTCAGTTGCGTGTTCTGAAAGTTATTCTCTCATGGAATAATCCCAAATCAACAAAATTTGCTGATCAATAGTTTATCATTTTTTCTAGACTAGGTGGGCTAGCCCAAACCTCATCACCACACGTTAGGTAGAAACTTTGCCCCACCCGACCAATTTTGAAGAAAACATTCGACCCAAGCAAATGGAGAATCAAAAGCATTACTTTCACCTATAATTCAATTGTAAGAGAAACATTCGGAATCACTGGGACCAACAGATAAACTTCACTCACTTACTACAACACATAAGTTCATTCTAATTACAGTCTGATCCGTCGACTGTATGATCAAGGTGTATATCTGAACACCTTTTGAGTTCCAGTGAAATAAATGATCCCGTCTGCGGAACTGTAACACGGGCAAACCGAAACCTGGAGTAACGTGTACACTAATAGACTGGGAATACATATATATATCCTTGGCATTGCATTACTAGTACCGGACAATTTGGCTGTGATTTTTCAACTTTTTGCTTCTAGGATGACAGCCATCACCAAAAGTATGTAAAATCCACAGAGGTATTCAGAATGCAGTTCATTTAGTAGTTTTTTTGAATACAAACATTCCACTTGTTGGAGATAGTCTCTGATATATTCCAAACAAAGAAGGAATGTTTTCCAAGTACTTTTCGATTGCCCAAACCGAATTATTATTGATAACATTAGCAATAATATTACCTTTCTAATTCCTCTTCTACTAGATATATAGACGTGATGCAATACTTTTGAACGAGATTCGCTGTCAGTTGCAAGATTTGAGTGGAGACGTGACCAGCAAAACCGATGGAGTTAAAATCCGGTACTGCAACTTCTCGAGCTCTCCAGTGACGACAACCGTGGTTGAGCCCCATCCAGGAAGCTTGGAAAATGTTCCAAATTATAGGGACGGGACCTGAAATTGCTAGTAATCTGTGGGTTTCTGCATGGAAAATCCCGTGAAGTTTTGCATTTTCTTTCGCAACATCAGTCTTCGCTCATGCTTAATGATGGCAGAAAGCAAATCACAAAGATTGTCGCATATTTTACTGTTCCTACCAACATGACCTTGGTACGCGTGATAGTCCCCTGTCACATTCATTGAATAAAGATTGTTTAGAATCGAGTAGGTGATCAATATTTTTCGCTACAGTTCAGCCGCGTGGACAGCAAATTCATCAAAACCATCTACACTGGGATCTGCGAGAAAAAATATCCACCTGCCCAGAAATCTGCTCCACACGGGCTCTCATTCTAATTGGTCCCTGTTTCAACTTCCTTGCTCTTCGCGGTATGAAAGAGATTTTCCCCTTGAAATTGATCTTTTCAGTGCTTTCTTCTTTGTGTTCTCAGTTGTGTTTTATTTAACGAAAAGATAGATTCTTATAATATGACTCATCATGCAGCTTCAAAGACCAACTCACTTGTGAAAACCATGGAAGCACTGTACAGCTGTTTTATCCTTGTTAGGCATCATCAGCAGTGCACATCCACTGAACCCCCACGGGGACTCGAACCCTGGGTGAACGGTGGCTAATCGAACACCTCAACCACTTGTAGTGTAGATGTTCAACAAACGGTTGAGAGCCAACCAGGATAGCTTAGTGCTTAAGGTGTTCGACTAACAATCTTTCATCCCGGATTCCAGTCCCCGTGGGGGTTCGAAGGAAGTGCACTGCTGATGATGCCTAACAGGGATGAAACAGCTGTACAGTGCTTCCATGGTTTTCGATGGCTGGTTGATCGTTGAAGCTGCATGATGAATCGTATTATGCAAATCCAATCTACTACTAAGATGGATTCTCTTACGGGATTGTGTTGTTTGAATATTTTGATGAAACGCAACAATGAGATAGCGCTCTTGTTGAATTGACGGAAGTTTTGATGATATGTGGTCTCTGTAAGATGGAAAGTCACGTATGGACGAGCATCCTCACACAAGCAAACAAACAACGTCGCAGGACTGTGACATTTCACATATGAACCATATTGCTCATCCTCACAGTCCGCATCCCTCAATGACGCCTAACACTATGCACTTTAAATATCACTACCTGCACAGGATTTCCATGAGTAATAATTTCCACTTAGCATAATAAAATAACAATGCTGATAATGGCCTAATGACTTTTGATGAAGCTGAATCACTGTATCGCATGTAGGTAAAGTCCAGTTGGGTGAACAGGGTTTCTCCGAAGCACAAGGTCGGCTTTACAATCAATGCTGTTCACTGGGTATGACTACCAGGCACACTTAAAGTATTTCTACTGGGGACCGCAGCCACAAATAACCCTCAAAGAGCTGTCTCTAAATCATGTTTGCCATTCTCTAATTGACTCATCAACGGGGAGCTTCAGCTCCTACTCCAGATGCGTACAGTTGGGTTGCATGAAAATCCACTGATTATCTTCAGAACCGAAGAATGTCTGCTCTTTATTCTTGAAGACCTACACAGTCTGATCCTCCAGTCCACTATGTATTGTGTTATTTTTCCTCCAGCTTTCAGTACCTCACTCTAGTGCTACTAAAGGTTTGTTCATATCCTACCTGTTAAATATACGTAGAGCTAAAAGAGATTAACTACTGGGCCAAAAATATGTTTTATGGTTATCTTTCATTTGCCAGTCATTCTATGTTCATATTAGTCTTTTTACCGGTATCCTGAAGGTAACCTTTCATGGCTGTTGCACCCTGAAAAAGGTCATGTGTGATAATTGACTGGAGTCTTGTCATTAGAAGTCTTTATTTTGGCTGATTGACAGCACCACACGTCCCGTGATGATACGGGTGTTAACTACTGCTCAGATTTGTGTGGTGATACGTAACAAGTCACAACTTTTGTCACTTTCCGTTTAGGTATGATGAGAAATACCTTGTAGTGAATGATCTGAAGGGTAAACACGATGTGCAAACTACCTCACTATGTTAATGGTGCTGTTTGAAATACTTGAACCGAGAAAGTATCGGACTATACAAACCGAAGTAGCCAGGAGGCCAAAGGTACGGAGTTGCACGTTAATTCTGTTCCAGAATCGATATGTATAAATTTGTAACATGGAAGGAAATGACTGGTAAATAATAAACAGACTAATCACAACGAGCTTTGTTGTACCCGGTCATGGCGAATATGAATAGTGTCAGTTGTTGAAAGTAGTTAAGAGACTGTGAACAAGAGCACGTGTTAACTGTTCGCAGTTGGTAACGGGGTCCGATAAATGACCTCCGGTGGATGGCGAAACGTCATTTATATCTGATAGTTGTGGCAACTTTTTACTCATTATATAATTTAAGTCATCATGATAGTCTCCTGTACAAGTACCAACAGCTTTACATTTTCTTTATTAAGGGAAACAAAATAAATTACAACACACACAGGGGCGCTCAAGTCACTATGGTAAAGCTGATTGGGGAAATAGTTATCTCATATGATTTTCGACGCCATGAGATTCTTTGAATAAATAAGTCAAGAGCATCAGGTTTCACGATATACTTTACAGCTTTTCACTACTAGTGTGCACATTAGTTACGGTGATCGTTTTTAGAATCGTTCAAATATCTGCTTTGTAGTTCATGTATACTCGCATCCTGGAAGCCACTGTAGCACAATCGGGAAATTTCGAAGGACCAAAGCTAGATAAATCCACATTTTATCACGTGGAATGAAAGGAAGGCTTATTTAGGTAGTACTCTCAGCGGTAACCCATCTGGATCGACGACTTTACCGTATTTAATCATGATTAGCTCCCCACATACTTCGGAAAATAAACCTCTTGTGTAGTCTTCGTGTAAAGTCTCTGTGGAGCACAGAGCACTTAATCTGGCATGAGTATCGTTGAAGTCCGCTAATCCACTTCATAATCTTGCAATTTTTTACATTTTCCTCTCTGACTTTATAGTTTACTTTGTGGTAGTTACATTATTTTACCTATTTAGAGGCATTTGAGTAGTACGTCACGAGTTTTGACCCCTTCAATGGGTCTTAGTTATTTCTCGTTGCAGTGTGCATGGAAAGTCTATCTGCGAGCAGTTCCATTTCGGTGATTTCCAGCAGATAGCTCACTTGCACTGTAATGATCCAATTTCGAAATGCGTCTGTGGTAATACGACCCCAAACCAAGGAACTCACTCACCCTTACGCACTACTAGAGTCCAGGAAGTGTGTTGGGTCAACGGGACGTTTAACGGGCAGCACTCGAAATCAGTCAAATATAACTACAATGCTTGTTTGTATAACAGATGTCCCGTACACTTGGAGGTAATTGTAATCCCATCAAAGGATACTGTTATGTGGTTTGTATGCCTTCCCCCATCTGTTTGCATCCAGTCCAGGTGACGCGACCACAAAAATTGCTGCTCCCTGAATGGTTTCTGAGAAGTCGACTACTTACTTATTCGCAGGGTAGTAGGCGTACTATATCACGCTAGGAGCAATCCAAGGTTTATATTTTTTGATTGTTGACGGTGTCTGCTGAAACAATATGATCAAGCTATATCACCCGTTCAAGCAACCACCGGCATTTAGGGGACTTAGTTTGAGTCCTACATTCCGCATCTGGCCACTACAGGTTTTACTTTTCGTGAGTGCTCATTTTATGTTCCCTCTTTGATAATCAGTTCATTCAGAGACTTGAAAAAAAACATTTCGGAATCAGGCGAGTCACCAGAGTCACCGTTGAAACAAACGATATTTTAATTCTTAGTTAACGGCGTATGTCATATATTAGGAAGCAAATAGTGGTTATTGACCATTCTGGATACTGGGGCGACTAGCAAGGGGATCAAGCCACATGGCTAGATCAGTGCAAGTTGGACTAAGACATTCAAGTGTGTTGAACTTGTGATGAGGCTCTCCTGCCAAAAGAATACTGAATTGTCATGTATTACAAATTGGTTAGGCAAATGAGCTGTTGAATGATGGTTGAATCAGTTGCTTTCTGTCCCAAAGCTTGTTTGTGGATAAACGAAAGATGATGCAGGAAGCTTTTCGGTTTATACCACCATTTTTGGTGATGATGAACATTTCTCGTAATGGCACAAAAAAAAGATGGCTCAACTGCCACTAGCGCTGATGTCAACGATGCCGATGCTCACGAGAATCTCTAGCTTATGGAGTAAATAATTAGTTTAACGGTTCCTGTTGCGCTTGGCTACGTGTGCAGTTAGGCAGTTCTCATGGTTTGCCAGCGTAATCCTCAACCGGTTTGTGTATGATTAGAATAATCTGTGCTTTGTAAGATAAATCACATAACAGCTACTACAGATACATATATATATATATATATATATATATATATATATATATATATATATATATATATATATACGGAAACAACGAACGGCGTAGCTAGTTGAAAAGGAGGTCATCGAGCTGTCACGTGAGCTTTGTCATTTCTGCGTATGCCGTTTGTTCCGCCAGCACATTAAAATAGAAAGGTCGAATCTCATGTACATATCTAGACGATTCCGCTCTTAAAAGCAGCTATTACACGCATCTGTTTGGAAACCTGTAAGATGGCTTGTCAATAATACTATCAGCTAATTTGTGATTATGAGTATTTGAATAATTGTCGCTGCTAATTTTATTACTATTACTGTGCACACAACGTTCCCATGTGTCATGGAGAACAAGAAATAGACAGGTAGACATGCAGGCAGACAAACAGCTAAACAGACTCCGCATCCTGTTGAATGGGTTTCCATATTCCGTACTTCTGCAGAGAATTCATCCAACTTTGTTCGCATTTACAAGTTGCAATGTATACACTCTGGATGTAAAGCAGTACCGTGTAGCAGATGAGGCCTAATAGTTGACCACAAACAACCAGTCGCATTCAAACCGTAGAAATTTTGCATTGTTATTGATTAGATAAAACTTGATGACGGCTCGTAAAAGCTATCATCGGGCTTCTTAAAAATGTTCACGGTATTAACTTCAAACTTCGGTCAAACATGTATGGCAATTGACGGACTGTGGATCGAGAATGCGTAGTTATTCACTGAGGTCGTCCGGTTGAGTTCATTCCGTCACTCAGCAGTGTGTGTAGAATTTTGCTTCCGCCTAGGAAATGACAATAAACTTTTAGGTAACCAGTTTCAATGATAAGGGTGACATTTCAACTAGACTGAGACTTTTCGGAAGCGCATTATGAGTAACAAAAGAAGAAACGGTAAAAAGTGTTTCTTCTTTCAGTGAAGCTATTGTTTCTTTCATGAAAATTCCCTATAAACAATATTTTTTCCACATAATCTTTTCTCTTCAGGGTAAAACAAATGAAACCAATAATTATTGGTTTGTCTACCTTTATTCTCTGAGTTTTTTTTTCAATTAACTCTCGCATACGGAGATGATCGTTTCCCAGGACCAGTTTTCTGAACCCAGATATCAAATGTCCATCCCCGGATTATCCTTTTTCCTCCGAAGAGTTTTAACTTGTCTAGATCGACCACTATTTCTGCTTACCAATCAGGTGACTTCTCAGTCCTCAAACAGACAAAAAGGTTCTCCTAACCATGTTCTCTCAGAACGTGTATTTACTGTATGTTACCGGAGCATGGGTTGTAAGTTCTTAACTTCTATTCAGGTATGCCTACCAGAAGCACTCGAGGCCATATACCCTTTACTAAACAAATCCGACCTCTCTTTGACAAATTAATGCAAATTACTTGCACGTATAATAATGATATCCTATTTCGTTCCCTCTCGGGACAAACAACTGCAGGAATGCTAATTCGTCATTCAACAGAACCATTTAAAATTGGAACTCAAAAAAACTGTTCAAGACCAGGGAAACATCATTTGCCTCATAACATAACATTTGCTTACCCCTTCAGATCAGTGATAGCTAAGTGGAAGTAATGTGCACCGGAAGCGTGTCTGCTGACAATGCTCCGCTATTCGTTGTTGGTCTCAATGTATGCCGTACGGGAACAACAACCTTGAAGTCTGCCCTAGAAATACTCTATCATAAACCTTGTTATCACATGACCGAAGTAGTTTGCAAGCACAGGGAACATGTCAAATTGTGGAATCAGCTGAATGGCCTGATAGAACAGGATCCGAACAACGATTTGCCAGAAGATGTGATTCGACAAATTTTCCGGGCTATCGATCGACAACGGACATTCCGAGTTGTACAATTTACAGACAATTGATGAAACTTTATCCGGAGGCAAAAGTGAGTAATCAAATCAACGCAAACGCACAAATTAATCATAGCAGGTTCAAGTGTCCATGAGACGTTTGCAAAATTCCTTTCTTGTGTCCAGAAGCTCCTTGAAGTCACTTTCAGTTTCATACTGATTCACACCCTAGCTTTATCCTTTGGTATGAAATTTCAAGTCATTTTAGATTCAAACAAAACATTATGGAAATACCAGTCGATTACGTGGTGTTGAACGAGGTAAATCAAAGAGTTTTATGTTCAAAATCTTCAATACCATTCAATAGGCTCCTTTTTTGCTTCGAAAAATATTAGATCAGTAATGAAAATGTGTGCTTTCGGTGAAAAAATACTAAAAGATGGCATACGGTTCTTGTGTCGGTTCTTATAGGAGAGCTCTATTTTCAGTTTGAAGATCACTCTTTGAATTTACAGAACAAAACCAGTTGTGAATCATACCACAAGAAATTAAAGTGATTTTAAAGTGGTTCCTTCTCCTTGGAGGAAGCCAAAGCGTAAGAGCAACCAAATCCCTCAGATGTACTTTCTTTCTCGTTTGTGGTGCACACACTTTTGTTTGTGGTCTCGAAAAAGAGGAGTTGATAAGCCTAATCTGAACCACAGAATTTCAAGCAAATTTCAGTTTGCCTATAAGGGCCTCATTTTGGGTTGACCGTTCGAATTTTCGATAAAATCTGAGTGTGTAGGTATACGAAGCAAAGCGCACGTACGTGGAATATTCATGGTTGACCATGGTCACCTAAAGTTTTTACGTGCACAAATGGTTGTTACAGTTGTTATTCGTTGGTTTAAATGATGCTTGAGGGCCGAGTATCACAGACCACGTTACTGATCGTTACAACTCACTTCAGCGGCTGACAACTTCCACGTTAACCTGCATGTAAACTCACCTAACATTAGTTGTTGGTTCTCCACACCCAGCCTAGGTCACGAAAGTCGTTCTGCTCTCGTAATGCAGTGAGTCATTTTGTTGCAGACTGGCATGGACAGTACACTGTCACCTATTACAAAATAATTCAAGAATTAGGCAAACTGTATAAAATCCAGAACTCTTACGATCAGGTCGCAAAATAGTACTTACAGTCATTGACTGGTACTGTTTTATCTCAAGGCGAAGTTTGGATTAGGTCGGTCTACTGGCTCGTCATTCTCTATCATGTTACTCCATACTGTCTTAAGATGAACGGTTCCAAGCTTAAAATGAGTACAAAACCTAAGTTGAACAACTGCATCCCTTAAGGTATCCAACTATCCGGTGGGTGGATCTTACGAAATACAAGCTGGAATCCCAGAATATCCTACTTGATCACACGTCTTCTCGGTGAGGTTTTTGTATGCTTTGCCATTTCATGGGCTGACTAGTTCAAATCCAATATCTACCTGTCTACGAGAACACATCACCCGAAGAAAACTATCTGTAGACATACGCGTCAAATGTCCCATCCACTTTAAACCTTTTATGCTGATCAGAATTTAAATCATCTGGAAGCTTTTCATTCAGTATTACTTCCGGTACTGAATATGCTCCAGGGGACGTAAATGGAGCTCATTGCAGAAGTTCTCAGCCTCTCTGTGTAAGTGAAGCTACCAGAACCGTTGTCTTGCGGAGGCCCCCAATTTACTAATGGCAGAGCAAAACGATTCCCCTCATACAACGGCAAGTCCATTACTGTGTTAGTCTTCACAGCCCGTTAAGCGTGTCAAGACAATAACTGTGAAGTATAGCATTCCGCACTTCTTTTGTTATCTTGCCTCTATACCGTCGTCAACACTCACACGGGGTTCACAATAAAAAGGTCAAGACAGTACATTAAGTATGTACATCTGTACGAGTGAAGACTGTCGAGTGTGGCAACGGAGAGCATAATTATCGTAGGATCACAGCCGCTAGAAGGGTTAAATGCATCTCAAAGTCATTAGGTATGCTTTAGATTGAAGCGCTTGGGTATAAGTCTGTTGGTATGCAACGCTGAACCAAGGGTATATACGAGTGCCAACATTCACGCTATGTCTGAGTCCCATCTGGCACCCAATAGAAATACACCTGCAGTTGACAATTCCTAACGAGCCAGATGAAACAGATATAGAGTGGGCCATCGATGATATCTCCACGACCCTTCGTCAATATTTCGAAACAAACTAGTGGGACTGACCGGTCACTGCAAGCCAGCGGTTTTTCATGGCTCAATTGCTTTGTGTTTCAGCCTAAGAGTCTTACATAGATCCTACATAATGGTATAGTGCTCTCGAATTATGGTGTTTGAATCCTAAGCTTCTGAACTCATTGTACAATGGCCGAACGCATAAATGATACCGTCCAACCCACGACAGCAACCTAGGACAACTCTTGTTACTGGCTCGAAATCGGGGGTCATATGATTAACCCAGCGATTTCTTTCTTTGTCTGGTTATACCATCAAGATAAAAATAAAACAAGAATACAAGATATAATAACTGCATTCGCAGGCTTTCAGCTCAGACTGGATAACAAAAGAATAAGAAGAAATTCATCACCATTTTATCCCT
Source organism: Fasciola hepatica (assembly GCA_948099385.1). Lineage (NCBI taxonomy): Eukaryota > Metazoa > Platyhelminthes > Trematoda > Plagiorchiida > Fasciolidae > Fasciola > Fasciola hepatica. Next base: position 1,621,639 of record CANUEZ040000168.1, read on the forward strand.
TGGCCTTCGAAACACCGTGCTATGATAAAGAGAAAACAACCGTAAAGCCCACTCGTAATCGAGTTCCGCCTGTTTATTCACTGAAATGTCTACAAGACCTTCCGGAGTTTTCGAATTGATTATTTCTAACTCTTTGCTATTCTATTCGTTCACTGTAGTTTGTGTTCATACACAGAGATCCGTACACGTGGATACAGAGTATGCGTCAGACCGCCCTACCGAAGAAATTCATTCTCGGAACCAGTTGGCTGGACCGCCTGAAAGAACGGATGTTTCTTGTCCCTGGGATCATTCATCTGGCAGAAAAATCACTCACACTAGCCCTGGGTGGGAACGTCGATCTGACCAGTGACGAGCAACTGATCCAAGGATATCGGAATCGGTACGACGAGATCAAACGTGTGATACCGGCTGAAAGACTTTTGGTATTTCATCTCAAAGACGGATGGGAACCTTTGTGTCGATTTTTGGGCAAAACGATTCCTGACGTCCCATTTCCACATATGAATGACCGAGCACAGATGCAAAGTCGGCTGAAGAAAATGAATAGACGAATGAATGGTATTTTGCTTCTAAGTGCTTTTGTGATCTGTCTGATCACAGCCATGGGGTGGGCTTTGTTCGTTTCCAGCACACCATTTGTGTAGAACTTTTGTGATTCGATTGCAATCGTCTCCTCTTCTTTTTTATCTGTTTTGTTCTATTTGTTTATCTGCTGGTTATTAATTTTCGGCTAAATACATTTCCCGTCAAATTATGGGCAATTTATACCTTCATTTATTATCCACAGATTTGTGAATGGGATGAATGAAAAACAACGTGTTCTCCTCCTCATAAAATTCGCTTACGGGTTCTACCTGTGAGCAACTATACGAAGTACTAAGTTGGATACTAAGGGTGTAACTTAATCGGCCTTTTCACTATCTACTATCAAGTAACCCTTAACCGATGGTTAGAACAACTAAGAGATGCAGTTCATGATCGCAAGGGTATTTAGAGTAGTTTATTTGGTCTTCACAGGTCTAGCTATTACCAAATAAGGACTTTATAGCTATGTCTAGTTGAAGAGTAGTGCAACGCTGTGGAATCCTTTCTCCTTCAACACATTCAAGAGCTATCGAATATTAAACCATTCGTCATCCAACAGTACAGGTGTAAGCTGTTTTACTCTTTTATCTTTTTTAACAGCTGGTCTGCTGTTCCAATGTTCTTAGCTACAGTCTCTCTATGCAAGGTGCGAGCATAGCTACCACTAGATACGTGTGCAGTGGATCGATCATATGATGACTTTCAAATCGGTCCTTGTAACATCTAGAATTTCCAACGAAAGACTAGGCATTTCATGACCATAATACCCAAACAAATCCCGGTTAGACTGACTCCACTGTGTTACGTTTGCATGGTCGAGCAACTTTTGTTTTGATAATTGATCAACGCGTTTTAAAAGGCCCATCCTATCTTATGCTTTCACATTTCCTTTCCTCCACATTATCACGCCTTTTACACCTAAGACCACATTCAGCCATTCCATCGACAAAAATTATGCGGTCTCTTCGATATAACAGATTTGTTCCGTCCATACTGCATCACCGTCCTTTCATTACATGCTTGCACATGAGTGCAGTGGGACGAGTGTACCAAATAGGCCCAAAGGCCAACTGTAACGCTAGGGAAATCCTTTCTACCACATCCTGAGACTTTATGTGAAGAATCAAACAAGGTCTCAATGAATGAGGTGTAGTGATGAGCTGAGCAACAGTGGATTACTGTCTACCCCCAAAGTGGCCGTCATTGACGGGACCGGAATCTCTGACACCCGAGGTAGACGACAAGCACGGCTAACTGCCAGATCATCACTGGCTACCAAACAGCGGTCCATCAGTTGCCCGGTGATGGCAAGACAGAGGCGTAGCCCCTGCTAATGGAACTAAATAACAAAGGTTGGGTGGCATTGACGCCGTTTGAACCAACCTATGGATGCCAGTCAGGCCTCGGATACGACGTGCGTAACATAAACCTGCGCCTGAGTACAAACCCCACAGAGGTCAACGAGTTTTCACGTTTGTGTATCAGCCAAAAGTTTGACACTTGACAAACCTGTCAAGCCGAATTATATGAAGTCAATTATTGAAAAGAAATTCACTCATGCTGCTAGCATTTTCTCGTTTTCTGAACTCTTGTCTTTGAAACGGCAATAAAAAAGCACATGTCACTTTTGTGTCCTTTTATGAGAATAGATCATTTTGAGTCGGAGATGATATTTTCTCGAACCATGACAGTTAAACCTTTTTCACATGAACGAAACACATGCTCCTCTTAGCCATACGCATGTTAATTCTGCACTTCATAGAGTTCGCTTCGTTACAGGTGGGCTTCATGCTTCTTAAGAGATGTATTCTCTAAAGTTGTATTAATTTTCATGAATATAGTAATTTTATTTGTTAAGTTCGCGTATTTTACAGAATTTCTATATCTCTTCGGAATTCGTGATTTTGCTTCAGAATTTAGTTTGGGTATTCACTGAAATTTGTTCTTCAAAAGAACATTGACATCTACTTCGAATGAGTTCGTACATAAGGCTTTTCATGTTTTATTTAAGTACGTTCCTTTTCGTCCGTCTACGAAAATATATCCTTTCTCAGTTTCATTAGTCTTATGGTACTTTTGCCACCAAAACTATTCATATTTCAATCCGAAAGTTCGGTTCACTATTCAACACCACGAAAACAGTGCAGCAGTAAGTGTTTGTTCCAACACATCTGTTGAGAATCATTAGCAACAGCGCATATCAATCTACTCCCGTCTGGTATTCAAACCTGTTTTTTATGAACTATCCTGTCATAGTTCACCGCTCGCATGACATTCGTTCAAGAAGTCTGCAGTGACCTCTCTGATGTATCATAAACCTTAGATCATAAAATCGCAAAAGATGTTTAACCCGGACAAGACAGGTACAGTTAACACAAAACACAAATTGGACACACTGTTGGACAGCTCGGACACCTCGAACCAGGACACAACAACGGGAGTGCATGATGCTGGACCTCCTATTGGCTAGAGGAAGAACACATTCACTACAGGTCGGGACGGACACTGACTGCACAACAGAACATGATAAGAATTGGGTCACTTAGGCAAGGAGCTCAGACTTATATAGAGATTCACTCGAACCGGGGAAGACAAAACTTAAAAACTGATACGAGAGTAAAGTAATCAACCGATGAGAATAGTGAAATAGCGAAAATCTACTTGTGTAATTCTCATCCGAATATCTATACGGCGATAAATCAGTTTAAAGAGCAACTGCCCGGTAATCGGAAGGCCGCTGGTTCGATGGCGGCTCGTGGCTTTGAACTCATAAATGTGAAACGTAAGTGGATCTCTCATTTTCTATAAGATCCAGGATCGTCGGTAATAGTAAATTTTGCAAGCATGATTTTTCTGATGGGAATAATTTCCACGCGTCTCAACCCATGAATTCCAACCGAGTCAAAACACATATTGATCTTACGACAATGTTTGATATAGACTACGATGAGTTATGAAGACCACTTTTTAACGGAAAAACGGAGAACGCATGATAATTTTGTTGATAAGAACGTTGCACTATCTATCAAAAGAACCAATGAAAGGTACTCTACATGAGTCTGAATGAACACACAACCGGTGCAGAGGTTACGCTAGGCAATGAAGTCTTATACCCAACAGTCAAACACGACCGAGCCCCAAAGCAAAGGCACGAACTTGAGACAATAAACTAACGAATGCCGTTGAGATGTCAAGTCTGTATTTCTGACGTAGGATCCTGGAATATATAAAGAATGTATCGGGTCAGCATAACTGCATATAGGCTGTCTATAAACCCGGGGATCTTGTCACCACTTATCCCACTGACTTGGTCTATATGCCAGTTTTTCTGTATGCACGAGGTACATGAGACTGGGAGTGTTCAGCTCCAAGAGGTCACAGTTAGTCAGGATTGATAAAGGACTGGAACCCATTGCGTAGCTCTGTCACTGTGTGAGCACGTCGTGTGAGCCTTACAAGAGTAACGTGTTATTTTTGAGCAACTCTACTTCATACTTTGGTTGTCAATCAATCTGTATTTTGCGGTTTTACTTAACCCCGTGCAATGCATATGGCCGCAACCGAGGGAGCTAACAAACCGAACCATTTGAGCCCGTCTTCTGAAAGAAACATCACTTTCCCCCCCTCGCCCCCGAAGTAAGACCTGGCCTTATGTTCTTTCGTGACTTAAAATTGATATAAGGGCTAATGTTAGGGGGACGTCTTAATCTTCCGATACAAAAATCAGTATTTATGCAAGCACAAAGTTCCACTTTTACTCATATATAATTGTCATCTTCTGGAAAAATAGCAATAAATTTCCCAATCCTAAAACTGAGCCACTGAATTTCTTGCGATTCCATTAATTGAAGAACAACTAACCCCAATCTCTTGTGTCCGCTAATAAAGCTTTCCCTTAATGAGCATTCACTGTTCGTGTAGCCTGCTCGTGGTGCATCGGTAACACGATTGTCAGCGATTTTATTTCATGAATACTTCACCCAATTCATGGCCTACACTAAACTAAGCTTCTCAAAGCTTCCACGTTGATTTCTTTCCATTCGACGTCAATGGTTTGCTCAATACAATATCAAGAGCCTTGAGATATGAAATCATTCCTGTGGGAAACATTTTTTGAGCTATTCTCCTCTCTGCGCAGAAGCTGTTCATGTCTTTAGTTTGGCGAGTACTAGCTGAATCCCAGACACGTAGACCTCGTTGATCACCTCTCAAAACGAGAGGTAGCAGTAAATTGACCTACTTTCTCATAGGTGCTTGTGTACTTCAGGCCTCTTCGGTTGCAAGAGCATAAATACTGGAAATATGTTCCACCTTATCTTTCTTGTCCTTAGTGGTAACTGGAGGCCGAGTTTTCCTTCCGTTCAGATAAATTGCCAAAATACAGGTAACACGTGTCCTTTCGTGACTAGTGGGCAAGTGTAAACTGAAGATGCACCCATCCTGCAAAATGCCGGCTAACATCCCTAGCCCATGTTGTAGTTGGTATTTAGAAACGTCTATTACATCAACGAAGTGCTTGAATGCAAGTGCACATTTAATAACTTCAGTATCTTCCAGCTTCAACGGTTTTGTCGATCCTCTCAAAGACAACTTGATCGCTGAAGAAAGTCAGCCAGTCAGTGTTGTGACGCTCTGAATCCTCTTGGGGTTGTTTTAAAATGTGGTGCCATTGCAAGAAAAAGTCTTTGGACATCAGCTTTGCACGTAATCAAAGTCTTGCTCTTCTGTCAGCAATCTACTCATAGATGAAATCTCCCAGTTCAGAAAGTAATGATTGGCCACCTGATCCACGCTTTCACTTCCTAACATTTTCTTCTTCCACTTGTTGACTGAAGTTACTGTATTCTGCTCTCTATTTTTAGACCATTCTTAGATCAAGCATATTCTCCTCACAGAAAGCCACAAGATTCGTGCCCCGGGAGTATTTAACCATTCCTTTTTTTCGTGGACAAAACAGCTTTCTTTTTGCCCTCACTTGAACGTGATGACAAAGACAAAGACGAACCGAAACTGCTGGTTCTAGAACTATACTTCGTTATTCCACTCTAGTGATGCATTCAGTTATCATCCACATCCGTTTATTATAAATTACACGCCAGTAGCGCCTATGTCTTGACTGGTCAACGGACAACGAGGGGCACCAGGCCTGACTGTCTATTCTACGTAAAATAATTATGGATCTCGGTTATCGCAAAATGGATCTAACCCGTGATGAAAAAGCGCATTTGGTCTAATTGAACGCTTCAGGTCACCTGTTACATCTTTCTTGCAATAACTGAGACCTGTAAATTGTTCACGTCGAGCGGACATTCAGGCCTGACCAACTTGACCAACAAAACCGTCAAGACAAGTCAGCTGAGCCATGCCGCAGTTGATGCACCGTTGACTCGGCAACCAAAACGGCTTGCACGAAAGTAGAAAAATATCCGACTCGCTCGCGATAACACCCGCAAACATTCAGTATGCTCGTCTACATTCCCGAAAGCTAAGATAAGCTTACGCAAGCAACCGGTCTTACTGATTTCTCCTTTTTTTCGTGACGCATTTTCATGCTATGAACGCCTAACGGATTATTTTACTCATTAGTGTGGCTTGTGAAACCTCGTGGAGAATAAAAACAATTTTGTTATGGTAAGTTTTCCGCCTTTCCCTCACTGACTGGTGTAGCTCTGTATAATCCATATTTATCAAAAATGAGCTGACTTTTGAACGGAGTGTGAAACAAAACACAGAGTCGAATAAAAAAAACATATTCATGACACTTGAGAGGGCCGACGAAAATGGTGCCGTGCCAACCCCAAGCTGAATTCCAGTGTCTGTGATACAAACCATCAACCCCAATCAAAATCCAACTCCTCTTTTGATGTTGATTTGAGTGAACCCTCCTTGTACCCATTACTCCGTCCTCGGAAATGTGCAATGAGTCAGGTGGAATTTCTGCGGGCCCCGCTTAATTTTATCTGTTTTATTCAAGCGTTAGACTTCCCGAATCGCTCCTAATTTGGCAGACTTTTCTATTCACTATAGATTCTGGCGTAACTTACCGTGTCTGGAGAATTTTCCACATCAAACCTGTCTCAAAGAACAACTATTACCCTTATCGCACGATATCCTGTACTCTGCGTTGATGAAAGTGTTTGCTACTTTAAACTCTAACTATTTGGACACGCATATTTATCATATTGACTAAAGACAGTTCGCCCATAAACCTTCACTGTTGACCAGTGAAATATACGTTATTTATCAGTCCTTCTGCCTCTGTTCTTTATCTCCTTGACCATATTTTTAGGCTGACATTCTTTGACCATGTCATCGATTCCAACTTGGATAATTTATTCTCGTGACTTTCACTCTTTATCAGGTAAGTAAAGGCGTTCATTAGCTTGACTAGACCTGAGTGGATAAATAGCTGAGTACAGAGAAACGTTCGGTTTGTAACTCACATAAGTCACTTGATTCCGAACTGTTTTACCTACTGAGTATTATGGAAGTAGGTTAAAGTATATTTGGAATAACATTGGTGCGCATAATGTGGTCCGTGGTTTTTTTCATCTAGGGAGACGATTAAATAGTACGCTTGACCACAAACCTACTGAGATTTATGCAGCGCGGTGATTTCTTATGCGGCCGTTTATGTCAAAATTTTCGTATGCACACTGTGTTGTTTCATCGCTATACTGGCTGAGCCTGAGCCCCGAGTTCTCGTCTCATTCACCAATACGCTGACTGAATCGGCAGATCAATCATGGGAGTGACACAACAACCAAGAGATCATGTGAAGAATCACGAAGGCCGCGAATGTCTCTATTAATTTTACAGAGACTTTGACAAATACTCTAACATGTACCAGTCAAGTCTGCTGGTATTTGCAGATTCCAAACAACCGTGCTTTTTTCCATTCCATTAAATCTACTGTTCGAGTGCTGTCGGCAAAATGCAACTGCCATTTCTTTGCCTGGTCTCCGGCTTTGTACCTACACTAGTAAGGACTACCATGAAAACCTTGAAATTCTATGAAAGCACAATTCTATAGCTGTCATTCTCCCTAGAAGTTATCATATATGATGCACTTTTACCGAGTCCCACATGGGAACAACCCCTCGATGGGTAATATTGGGGAACCCACACTCACGCTAATTCTACATTGAAAACATTTATCGATCGCTGACTTTGGAAGAGAGCAGCTCTTTTCTGACTACAATGGTTATCTTATCCGCCGGGGCCTACATGCAACCAAAAAGTAACAGATTGCTTACAGAGCTTCAGGGCTTGATCAGTTTCAGTGGTAGATGTGAATTGTTTTTTGAATGATTCTTCTTGCAATGCGGATGTTCGATTCACCTTTGGAAATTCGGGGAAGCACTGAACTACTGGGCAGCAGCTCATGCATTTTTGACGTGACAAAAGCTAACGAGAGCCAACTTAGATAGCCTATCGCTTTATGTGTGGAACTAGTATTATGATATACAAGAAGTGCGGGACAGTAGTTCGGGCAATATCGATCATGCATTAGAACATTAAATCCAATAAAATAAAGCGGAAAAACTAACTGGCATCCAATCTGCATAGTCACTCATGGCAAATGCTCTAGCACGTTATGTATGCCTGTACGTCTCTTTTGGTTTCTTCTGCTCCTCCCGTTTGACTTCCTCATATCCTTATCCGCGTCAGTACCCCCAATACTGCTGATCACACATCTACTCTCGACTAGCATATAACATTCCACCATACTGGTAATTTGGCACATCGGTCTGGTTCGAGTCACTTCAGTTCAGTTTATTCAACCAATAACCTCGTTTGTCTGTGCTTTGGTTTTGGTTGCTACCTCGCGTAGTTGTCGATTTGAGGACAGATTGAATAGGAGCATTAGGTGAAAATAACAGGTGGAAATCACGAAAACAAACGAAGGGTCTTAAAGTACGTACGTCACCGGCCGCGACACCTAGCCGTGCGACCTAATGTTCTTAGCTATCTGGCAGGCTGGTCTCGTGGACCCCAACTCCCGGGTTCGAGTCTCAGTTTGACACCTAATGGATGTGAATTGTTGATGATTCCTTATAAGCACGTTCATAAAACAGTGTCCAACTGTTTAGTATTCACGACAGAATTTATGAATACGGAGATGGATTTCACAGGCCTAATTCCGCTTAAAGCCCATACATCGTGGTTATTTTACACTGACTTGCCTACTAACAGGTATTGAAATAGTAAGTTGCAAGTTTTAACTACTACCGGGTGTTTACGGACCATTTGAACTCACAGTACCGTGTTTCAGTAAATTCCCAATGGTGAGCACGGATACTGCACAATGAACAACACAGCACAGTATCATTATACAGCTGAAAATCCTCATTTACATGATACAATCAATGTATATTTCTGGTTTCATGGAGGAAGAGAGAGAGGAGAGCGTAATTAGTTACATTCTCCCGTGTCACCACTCGCGATAACATAGACCCACTTGGAAGACGAAACAATTATGTTGCTAGCAGTACACGTAGTCATTTATTCATTGAATACAAGTTGTCTAAAAGTAGGTGCAGCCATTTTGGTAGCTGATTAGCAAAATAAAACAATGGAAATAGCCGAATTTCTTATATCTAATCGGAAGTGAGTGCCATTCGGAGTGTATCGAGAGGCAGATAAAGGAACGAGACTCTATGCGATATTCAAATCTACACCTTCCAAAATTTTTACGGCGCTACTGGAAGGTTTTATGGGAAATCAGCAATTCCGTTGCCGCTATCTCAAGGTAAATTACCACGTGAACGATTCCGGGATAACAGCCGTAAGCAACAAAGCATCGTCAAACCTCAACGGCACCACTACCACTGTCACTTATAGATGGAACGGAGACCCAATACTACCTCCTGTCATACACGCATTTAATCAAATGCATACACTGACTTGAATTTGTGACACCAAGACCATTCCATTATAAACCTACCTAGATAAAGTTTACTAGCGGTAACCAGCACGTCGGCTGGTCGCAGGCCTTTTGGATATCTGAACATTCGGACATCATATGTATGAAAATGTGAAAATCTAGAATTCGAATGGAATTACAGCACTCACTGGCCATTTTCCTTACATTATTCAGGTGAATACCAAACCAGTTTGCATCATTGATTCAGAAGCGCGGATGGTCATTCAGTTCGTATTTTAACGTGCAAAAGGAGCTAATTGTGGTTAGTGGGAGGAATGCTCCCTCTTTAGCTGTTGGAAATTACGAAAACACAATGAATAAGCCTCATGGAAAACAATCAAACGTGAACGGGGCCGTCCTGTGAAAGCAGATTTGTTAGCTGGAGTGACAAGTGACTAAAGTCGGCGAGGAAGATGCGAGTACATGGATATACACACAGCAATTTTTTAAATGAAAAGCATGCGAATAGCGGTATGATACGGAAGGGCGAGTTGTAACCCCTTCGGTTTGCCTATGTCGAAGGGCCACAAACAGTGACGAGTAATGTCTGAAGCGAAAGACCTTGCGTGTGACGCGATACAGAACAGAGAAATAGACATAGCTCTGTCGCCGAATAAATGTAGTGGGTTGACACATTGAATTCAACAAGGAACAATGGAAAGGCAACATCCCAATCACGTGTATAAGTGGGTATGGTAATGCAAGACGACGGAAAGAAATTTCGCGGGGACAGTTGGTGTGGGTCTACAACAGGGTAAACGTTGATGTTCGAATGAGACGGGAAGCACCGCAATTTTCCACTCATATGATTTCTGGTAACTCAGACATAGATACGAACCTGTTTCAAGTCTATATACCCCAACCGGGATAGAGCTGCTTAATCAAACGAGTACATATTGGCCAGTCGTTTTCAATTTACTGACTCTTGATTAATTGTGATAACATTCAGGAATTTATTGTCATCTAAATGACCTTTGTGGCCGATAAAGTAAATACACCACCTACGGCATCCGAAGCAGAACCGAATCAGCCGAGAAAGTGCCAAGTATTTGATGATTCCAGTATTTTTCTAGCTGTTATTTTTCGCTTCACATGTACCACACGAGTTGTCGAGCAAACGCTAGTAAATGATAGCGAACTTAGCGATTCTCTTCTCACAAATTCCATATCAGTTGCTCCAAAAAATTGTTCCACTCAACTAAACATTTTTGGTCTGGAAACTAACAGTTAGCACCTCGGATACTAGAACCCGCATCATAATAGGGATTACAGGCTTGTGCAATCAACCCTCATGAATTATTAGCCTTTATGCAGTTATGACACTGATATTTTATATATTGGACAAGTGGTTATTACTTTGTCATAGATCACTCACAAAGCACATCGATTTACCCAATTTTCATTGTAGAACGGTTTTAGTCTTCATCACACACCAGGTACAATGTTCGAATCCCGACACTGACAACGATAACGCCTGAGTCGTTACATACACCTGACCTGTTGAGACCTTACTCGGTACGCCACTTCATGACCCCCACGATCACAGTTGCTAGTAACCCTATGCAAATGCATGAAGGAAAAATCAATATGACTTATAGTTAATAGAATCAAGGCATTTTACGAAGATTGGTAACGACCAACGAATGCAACAGACTGGTGTGCAACCAACGTGTTGATCTGGTGGTCACCTCATTCTGGCCAACCCTCCAAGGCACGGATAGGAACGATAGACGTCTAGGAGGCGAACGGGAAACATTCAATATCCCAGAGGCGTGTTCGCCACTTTCTTGGTCAGATGGCGACTGTGTACATTGAACAAACATCCAACCCTTTTCAGTTGTGAAGAGATGTTTCTTCTGATACAACCAAAGACTGCAGCGCAACTTTACAAATAATCCCTAATCAGTGACTTATTGGTTAGGAAGAAAATAGTTTGCTTACGTTGGTTCCCTATCATTGAATAATTCAGAAATACTGAACGAGTCACCTTTATTAGAGCGATCATCCGTTTCTAGACAATCCGGTAACGGGTGAAGAATTAAACTAAGAATGGTAGCAGTTTATACCATTCCCCAGTTTACTGAGATGGTCATAATGGATTGTAAGCAAACATACAGTTCAATCGATAGGACAATCCTTCTATCGACCAAAAGGAGATTGGTGTACTTCCCGTACTCTACTTTTGCTGATTACCTATCGCGGTCGCAGCGATGCGTCACACCCATACACCTGTTCAAATCTCACCGAAAACGACAATGTTTTTGACAATTGCATCAAATATGTGCAGATGTAAAGCTGGAGGCGAACACTCCGGAATCCAGAGACTCGGCTTTCTATTTCGTTTTTGAATCCCACCTAAATAGTCTGAATAGTCAAACAGTCATGGTCTCATTAGGGACAAGACGCCGGAGATCGAACAATTGTTTTCAATGAGTCCTATACGTGCTCTCACAATGCATATGGGTGAGGTAAGAGCACGTATAGGATTCATTGAAAGCATTTGTTCGCTCTCCAGCGTCTTGTTCTTAATTCCATCTAACACGGACTAGGAAAGCGAGAAGAAGCTCCTTGTTACTACCCGTTCAGTTGACCTCATTCAACCATAAACCTTCTACTTTTGTGCGCTGATTTTTGTTACGATCCTGCAGCATGGTTCAAATTAGGGCAGCGTACAACCAATCAAGGGTGACTGAATTGCGGAAGATTCATATTTATATATAGGATGTGGTTTTGATCACTGTTAGGTGTACCGCATACACACATACACACAATGTAGTGTTGAAAACAACATGACGCAACAATCTGCGAGCGTGAGAGCGTACAAGTGAGGCGGAAAACAGTGATAAAGAAGCAGTGGTAGAACTCACATTACCGAATTGGGAAACGAATAAGCTAAATGGGTGGCGGGACGGTGTTGAGCACACAATGAGCAGTGCACACAACGAAGCACGCTAGATCAAGAAATAACTAGATGTCGTTACTACTGACCGACGGAAGCAAATCAATCTAGCGTTCGTTTATGTGTATAAAAGAACCTCTTGTGTACTTGAGTGATCTTCACCTTCGATGATGTTAGCAAAACGTAATATTTGACCCCAATTCCGATAAATTGAGTCTAGAAAATATAGATAATCAGAGGAAAGAATCCGAAAATCAAAACGGAGTGCAGAAACGGGTGGTCGAAATCCTTTTGAAGGGAAACATGCGGCATTTCAACATGGGGCGCAATCAACGAAGCGGAAACCGACCAATACGAATCTTGTTGTTGTGCTAAGCAGTAAACAGGTGGGAAAATAGCAAGGCGAATAGATTCGTGACGTCTCGGATGACCAGGGTTAAGGATAAACTGGAACACATAGAGGAGTGTAGAGCAAGAGTCAATAAATAGAACTCAAAATGGACCAAAAACGGGTCGATGGTCGACGTATACCGAACCGAAGAGCCGCAAAAGAAGATAGGACAGGTATGGCCAGACGAAATTCATCATGAAATGTAAATGCAGGGAATCACAACGCAGCTAGCAGTGTTTGAGTCTGTTCTCCGGGCCTGTGTGTATGTTTCTAGGATGTGGGGGTTTATTCCGTTTATCACGAACAATGCAAATGTGGGGTCACTGTGAGGAAAAACACAGGAAAAGCAAAGTGAGTCGGAATACGGTAATCGTTGTGATTATCATCATCTGAGCTGCACTGTAAAAAGCTTTACCGGGTTCGTAAATAAGGTGATAAATAGGATAAACATTTGTAAATTACTCACCGGTTTCAAAGAGCCACAGTCAGTGGATAGCGTACTCACATTGTCAGCAAAGAAATGCCGGGGGGCGACGCTGATGATGACCAGGTAGGCGGTGAAATCAGATACATCTTGCTTACCTCCAAATTTACGGTCTTGGTTTTCGGATGGCAGAGGATATTCGGCCCGATGAGATTTGATTCCCCCCCCCCTTCCCCGGATACAAACACGTGAATTGGCCACTACAAGTAACTATTGACGGTTTCAATTTCCCTCAATTAATTAATTCAGACTCATCGACAAACTGAACAATGTAATTCTTTCTCGGATGTGCTATGATCGATCTCAAATCTCATGTTTGCAATACCGTGCGTTTCGCACTTTCCGAGAGACCTGAACTATAAACGTAAGTATCCAAATATGCTTGCTTCCTTTTCAATATGTAAAAATAATGCTACAATATTTCAAGAAGTTGATCGCGACCAATTAGGGGCTACTGGCTGGAGCAACTGACCGGGTCGAACTGCTGTAAAGTCCACCATAATGATCGTTGGACCAACATCGGTCAACTAGGACAGATATCCGGCGGGTGACCAACCATCAATGGTACATCAACTGCGGGCAATAAAAGTTCGCTCCCGGATCAGTTTTTTCATTCATCAACCTCGTACTTCTGCGCCCTGGTTTTGGTTGTTATCTTTCAGCCTCGTCGAGTAAAGAGTGAAATGAATAGAATCATAAACTGAAAAAGACCCAAAGTAGTAAGCAGAAATCATCAACTAAAGCACAAAAAGAATAGAAGTATGAAGTGAAAAAGATCCAAAGAAGAAGAAATAAGCGGAAATCAAGAGGGCAAGGAAAGAGTTAAAATGCAGCTACGCCACTGGCCGTAGCACCCTGCCATATCATTTAATGTCTCCAACCACTTAATAGGTGGGTCATGTGGACCCCAACCTGGAAGTCTAACACGTCCTACGTGTTCAAGTCCACTAGTCAGGGTTTTCATACCCTTCTTCCATGTCATGAACTGACCACTTCGACCTATCTTTTAACCACTACTTGCCTCGGAGAACAGCGCAGGTCAGGGAAGTCGATCGATGGGCATGCGTACCACGCACGTCCCGACCATCTTAACCTGTTCAGAATCAGTATTTGATCCAAAGACGGTCCTCCGGTTCTCAACATCTTACATCTAACTTCTACATTGCTGGTACAATGTTCCCATCATACTCGGGCATGCCTACGGAGACATCGATTCTCAAACACCGACAGTCTTAGCCTACCTTCTACTTTTAACGGCCATGTTTCTGAACCGTGTGGAAGAACAAACCCAACCAACGAAATGTGCAATTAATCCTTAACAGACAATCTGATGTCGTCTCGGTGAGCCGAGTTGTCGTCTTCTGGTTTATCGTACCGGGCTGGAGTGATCAGAGTATCAAGCTCAGGTTGAGTGCGCAGGTTTTCCATTCAAATCGTGGAGAAGAACCCGTTGGTTATAACAGCGCCACAGATGACGGGGGTTAGCAAAAGCCAAACGCGCCTTCCGTATTCGTGATGATGCTTCATTCGGTATTTGTCCAACTAGTTAGATGTAATTATCCAGGTAGCCAAATTCATCTACTTCAGCTAGAGTTTCCCCTGCCAACACGAAATTTGGTGTGGAGCCAACCCAGTCCCGCAACAGTATCTTACACTTGGAGGGTACAAAACGCATCCCAAACATTGCTACACTGTCGTTTATGCTATCTGAGAAAGCTTGCAGCTTACCTAAATCTTCACTCAGAAGAAAAATATGGTCCGCGTATTCCAGGTCAGACAATTTACTGTCTGAGCAAGGATCGATGCCACTACTCTTACACGAGGACAGGGCTATCTCAAGAATTATTTCAATTACCAAGTTGAAAAGAAAAAGGAAAGAATAGTCCCGGCGAGCAGTTTGGATACGATACTTACCAAGCTAGTTCCTCTGTCATTTCCACAAAAGTACCTGTCACTTTTCTTGTACACTGGAAAACCGCCGATTCACACCATTTCGTGGGAATCGGTTCAATATCCCAAATTATCCGGGGAAGTTTTGTTATTTCCGAAACCAAAGCTTCACCTCCATCCTTCAAACATGATGGAATCAACCCATCCGGTCTAGCGGTTTTACATCTTTTCCAGTAGCCTGTTTCCAGCACCACCTCATATTTTGATAGCGGAACGGTATCTATTTGCATCTTCTCTCTGGCATGTATATTCGGAAGGTCCAGTGTTAAAATGGGTCAACTGAATTGTTCCTTAAGATGCTCCATCCAACGATCCGGACAATGCCCCTGGGAGTGAATCAGTGATCCGTCGGATTCCCTAATTAACTCACTTACACCGGATTTCCGTGCATCGGTGCCCTTTATTCAAACGGAAAGGCTGGAAGAATTTTCAATGAACGCCGCCTTTTCCATTTCCCTCAGCTCAGTTCCAGTTTATTCAACCAATAACCTTGCATCTCTGTGCTATGGTTTCGGTTGCTACCTACCAGCATCGTCCAGTAAACGACGGAAAGGATAGGAGCTTAGTGATAAAGATTCAAAAAAGTCAAAGTATCAGGCGCAAATCAAGAGGACAAGGGAAGAGTCTGAATGAAACTACGCCACTGATGGAGACACCCAGCCATATCACTTATTGACTCCAAACCTTTTGGCAGGCGGATCATGTGGACCGTAAGTGAACACTACTGGCTGTTAACAGTTACTACGACGAGTGATGGCTTGCTGAGCAGCATAACAGGTAAATTGGTTGTTGGAGGTGGAGTCAGTTCGTCCTTTAGAACTTGTCATATCCGCTCACATGCGACTATTCAGATAAATCAACGGTCCAAGAATATGGGATCGAGCAGCGAGTTGCGCAAAATCACGCACAAAATTTCGCTTATGGCAGTTCATCCTCCGAAAAGTTCTGAACGTGGTCAGCAGGAGGTTTGGATAAAGATCTCATCGAGTCACGTCTCTACTAAATTCGTTGGAAATTCCCTCCCTAACCGTAACCCTAAATAGCAAAAAGCGGTATTGTGGTTTGAACCACTAATCCTTGGTCTACGGAGCCCGTGTTCTAGACGTTGTTAGTGTTCAACCGGATGTTTTCTTCAGGATACTGGGAAAGTGTTGAGAACTGTAAAGTCAGTTCTATCGGCGATTTTACTGGAAGGCCGCATAACATAAAATCAAACTTGTACAGACTAGAATGTATACAAAATTCAGTCATCCGGCAATATTACGGTCAACTTTTGACCCGCTCGAGTATCCGGACGCTGGGGCCCAATGAAAATCACAGGTTTTGTCGAATGAAACAGCTTAGCGGAATCATGCAAATTAACACACAGTAGGAAAAAGCTATAAGATGTGATTCAAATTTTATGAGACAAAAGAAAGAAGCAATATTTTAGGTTGCAAAAACGAAAGCATACGAGCGCGTACAAACTGCTCATGTGATTGCAAATACGATTATGGGGGACGACACCTCACATGAGGAAGACCAGTCCTTACACGCGTGCTTACTCACTCACTCACGCGTTCACTTACCTGAGGCTTGGAAGTATCTGAAATGGGTCGTTTCTGTAACGGTGATAGGATGCAACAGAGTGAAGTTGAGTGGGGTGGGGTTGAGAGGAAATACGAGGGAAGTAAAGCGAGACCGGTGAGATCTCAACGCAAACACCCACACGTACACGTACACGTACACGTACACGTACACGTACACGTACACGTACACGTACACGTACACGTACACATACACATACACACACGCAGAGCACAAAACAGCCGTCAGAACTATCCATTCCAAACGACAACCAAGCAGTAATAAAAAGAACCAACAAAAACATCATGCCTGACTCGTACAATCGCCTCACAGAGATTCACTGGCCAAAGTGTACTGTACTCGTCCCACTGGAATAAGTCTAACTGGTTAATCACTCTTGTTTTTAAATAAATTTGGAGCGAAGACACCCAAACAATAACAACTCTTCTGATGTACACCGTACCGAACGTATAAATAATGATTCGTTTCACTGGTAGCAGTGCCGCGGTTACACTTATCATTTTCAACCCACGATCATCTGTACTTATGCACCAGGATAATTTGCGTCCGTATGATTATTTGATTGAAAGGCATTCACCGTTGAAAGTGGCATTCTGAAAAATATTTTGGTGAATGCGGCAGTGATAGTAAGATTAACAGCGGGTCGTCTGCTGGAGACGTTCGTCATTGCTAACATCCATCAAGGACAACAGATGTGAAGACATTTTCAGTCATGCGTCCGTCATACCATATGATCTTACAAACATGGACAGGTGCTTCTGATCGGGAAATGAATAATTTTTTCCGTGTATTGGGTGGGATAGATCGAACTTGACCAATTTTCTCATTTCGTTGAAATGAAACTCTTGAAATTTAGAATCTGACGCCAGTTACATATAGATCTTCCAGATCGGTTACTATGCGGGCTTAGTGTTAGAAGACACAGTGTCCATCCGGAGTGATGCGGCTGCATTATAGTTTGCCCTATACCTAGCGGAATAACGAATCATCGCTGTGATACGATTCACCGTCGGTCGCATTGAAAGTATTCGTGGGAGACCATAAAATCCTTATACAAAGGAAAAAAACCATCCCAATTGACCCAAATAGAGAACAAAACGATCAACCAGCATTGAATAAGAAGAATCACATCCCTCACATAAATCAGTTAGATACACTGGATTACACGGTAAAATGTCTTCACCAGCGGCACGTTTACGTTATGACATATTTGCCACGCTCACTTGTGTACAGTTCTCCCATTTATCACTTTTGACCGGGTTCTTCGGATTGACAGTAGCCAAACCCAAAATAAACCCGTATGAGGTTAGTGGTTGACAACAGTAAAACTCAAAAAGATCTCCAATGTACATAATTATGAACGAGAAAAAACAATCACTAGGCGATAGTTTAGTTTCGCACGTTTCTTACATCAGTTCTTCTCACCGACTCGTCGAACTGAACTGGCACCAAAAAAATGGGATCATCTATCCATTGGTCAAAAGCTGACCAGATCAAATTTTATGGTATGACGTTGTCTGTGGGTAGTGAGACGATTCAGAGTAACTGAACTGCTATGTCATGGACTACGAGATATGTCTCACGTTGTGGTTTACAGATACTGAAACCACTTGCTGACCCAACTGAACTTATGCACAAATCCTTGGAACTGAGATGTCTATCTGACTAATCAGTTGTTTTGCAAGATCAACTTATAAAATGTTCCCGTGGTTAAACCAATTCTTATAGATGAATAAAATGTGGTCATTGAACTGCAATAGAATTTTCAATCTTGAGTTTGTATCACGCCTTCTCTAGCACTAACATCACGTCCCCATCCGTTGTGCGTCACGGCTGAACGAGATTCGGAGTGTACCTAAAAAACGAAGCGCTATGTCATATCGCCTTTGTCCAACTTTCATGCTGGTTACCACTTAGTACCGGTGAGAATCGGTTTGCGCAACCCAATCGAGGGGAGGGGGTATGGCTAGCTCACCTTTGTTTGTGACGATCCCCAGCCTTGTTGGCCGCCCAAACTTGAAGCCAAGTTCATCAGCGTGCTGTCTAAAGAATCCAAGGCATTTTTACTTGCCGGAGCTGCCGGTGCAACTGGTCGAATGGGCATATTTGGATTGACTTGTTTTAAGCCTGAGCAAACAGTATTTTGGAGTGAGAGAAGAAATGATACGTAAGAAAAGTGAGATAAATTCGGTGAGTCGGATATCTTTTTCAGTGATCTGGATCTTGGCTTGTTTTGTTCATCAAAGAACTGCATAATAACGGAAACAATTCACATCAACTCCTCAGCATAGACTCGTTCATTTCATCAGAACAAGAGCAAATGTTACCCATAATATAATCAGCCAGTGATTGCGACGTACGAGAAACGTTGCCACCGAACATCGAACGGGGTAATACCAACAAAATTAGAGGAACCATGCATGGTAAAGTGCACTTGTGAAGACTTGTGACGCATCCGATTTAGCTTGTGTGTGTGTGTGTGTGTGCAAGTACTAAACCTGAACGTGCTGTTCTAAAGTTCGTAAACTGCTATTCCCATGAATCCGTGTATTTTGATTGTTGTAAAATGTAGTTCCGGTTAGTTCGTTAATTCGATTTTCAGTGCGCAAACTCGTTGGTTACAATAGCCTTTTTCCAAATTGTAATAACCTCCCTCGAAGAAACATTATTGTCGTGTGACGAAAATTTCCCCATAGAAAATCTCTTGCGATGCAATAAATCTTTCAGACCCGAATAAGAAACACTTCTACTGGGGTTCAGCCTCTGCCAGAAGACAACGTTTTCAACTGATATTTATTAGAGAATTTTTCGCAACAAAGTTGGTTACAATATATTTGGCTAGAATTATTAGGCCATTGGGTTTTGAGTTCCGGTCATCTAGACCGAGTTTTATCTGGGTCGGAAAGTAATAATAATAAAAGCTTCAGCTGATTAGACGTGGGAAAGTTTCCGTGTCGTGCCAAGACATCGACATTGTTCATCTGTCAAGGTGACCCAGTAAGTTGATTATCTACTTCAACAGTGATAAGGTGACTAGTAATCACGATGCTGGTGAGCCATTTTTGCATTAACTTTCGATGAACGCTGAGATCACGCACTGCAGTATCATGCGTTCTGCGCACGAATCGTGCT
Source organism: Fasciola hepatica (assembly GCA_948099385.1). NCBI lineage: Eukaryota > Metazoa > Platyhelminthes > Trematoda > Plagiorchiida > Fasciolidae > Fasciola > Fasciola hepatica. Next base: position 1,641,596 of record CANUEZ040000168.1, read on the forward strand.
GCGTTGCTATCAGATCGGCAAGTTGATACAAGTCAGTAACGATCATTCAGTTGGAATTCACATAGCTGCATTTGCATCAGCGGTCCCTCAGACAGAATCAAAGTGACCAAATGAGTGAATCTGAGGAAATTAATCGGAAGATTGCAGAAAATCTAGTGTCATCGATCGCCAGGTATGGCACGTTCTGCAGAAGAAAGACTTCAGCGAACAACAACGGCAAAATGGTACGAATTCACGGAAGATTATTTTACCCGGGCCTGAGTGGTATCGCCATGCTGAAGAGAAAACAATCCTATGGTTTTTTACATCTGGACTGCATGTGTGAATATGATGCAGTTCGAATAAAGAGATGACGAACCTTTACGAAGACCCTTAAATGCACACTTTTGCAACAATAAAACTGAAAGACTCCGGGATGCTTTTCAATCTTTGTGCGAATCAGATACGACGTAGATGTTGTCACTTTGATTGCACAAAATTGTTTCGAAGACGAAAGATAAGAATGTTGGGTTTAAAAACCCCTTCTGGTTACTTGAAAGATTAAATGCATATCTTTAGCAAACCAGGTTACAAATGATACTAGGCACGTGACTACTTCCTTTTAACCATCTCCCGCTCTGGTTGTAATATCTACCAGCAAGAAACAGTTTGAGAGATCCCGACTAGTGTTTCTCATTGAGGGAACTACCGTATCTCTAATCATTACGTTGATCCTTGAATGGCTGAGGGGTTTCTTACCAATTGTGAACGGGTGCATAGGCAATCAACTAGAAATGGTTGCTCCTCTGGTACCGAAGTGAATTCGTCATCCGTACTAAGTATCTCATGGAATGAACTGTGCGTCTAAATAGATGGTGAAACATCTCCTAAGCAAATTAGTGTGTATGTATGTATGTATGTATGTGTAAACAATGATGCACGCATTGGGGAGAATCGTGTGAGTTAGTGTACATTTCCTTGTTTGATCTCGGCCTTGACAGGAATAAACGAAGCACGTGTTTGCAAAAGGCCTTGGACGGTGAAGGTACTTCAGTGAATAACGAGCGTGAAAATGTGCGCGAGCACCGTACTTATAAAGGGGGAGCAGTTAATTATCTGCTGCGTGAGTAATCTATGAAGTATTGATGGGCACATCTGACTCTACTACGCTACACTTCGGCGTGCGGGGAACAGGAATGTTCAAGGACGCAGAAAAGCTGCGGTAAAAATCGAACAGTGAAAATGAACATTTGTGTGTGTAAAAAGATAAAAAGTGGTCTCAGCAGCACTTACCCGGGGGCAAATTGATTGAACCATCTGCTCCAAGGATCTGAGTAGCCGTTGCGGGGATGGTAGGTGGTGGCACAGGGTCCATGGCACCCATCAATGGGTCCAATGAGAGCAAGTCATCCAAAACTATTCATCAGAAAGGAAGATGGGGATACGAAAATGGAGTGAATAACGATCTTATTTCATTGTCACGTTATGATTTAAATGCGTTTCCGGTTATTTTCTTACATCAAAATCAGAAACTGCACAAAGACGATAATCAGAAAAATAGAAGAAAGTTGCTTGGGGGAGAGGGGTGATATCACGAATGGTTGTTCCCGCATGAGCAGACCGAATGATGGCACATGCAATTGTTTCGTCCGCTCGAATGGACTATTGCATAAAATGTGAGATCAACAATCCTGAAAACCGAATTCCAGCCCCAAATAGCGGATGGACTAAACGGAACAGACATATCACGTGGTATCATGCATTTCCAATGATGACTTAGCAGTAAATGGAAACTGCATAACTTTTCCTGAGTAGCTGTTTGTTTCTTCTTGGGAAATATCAAGGACAATTGTGTTACGTTTATTGTTGTTGGAGCATACATAAACCATCTAAACACTCAGATACAGAGGCGGTGCCTTTTTAGGCTCACGTCATATTTTATTGCCGCAAAACTCCGTGCTGTATCTCTTTGGATTATCAATGACTACAATCAGATTGACAAGTCTGTTCTCCATCGTTTTTGACCACACAGATCATCCTTTGCATTCGATTTTTTCTACGGATCGCATGCGTGTGACTATTTGGTAGCTCCATATCAAGCTTCAGGATGAACGTACTGGAGAGAATATGGATACAGAGACAGGAGCCCACTACGCCATCAGGAAAGTCAGCCACGATGACCTTGCGATCTGGAAAGGAGAACAGCTTAATGATCCATTGGTCAGACACAGTAGTGATCTCGAGGGTGGATTTTGATCTGCTATTGGATTGGTCCTGACAGGCAATGGACTGTTTTCTCTCAGTATTGTCCGTGTTTACCTTGCTTATTTTACCTGAACTGGCTCAAGTATACGACCAATTTTACCGTAATCGGCCTTTTTCAGGCAAACAACTCCCAACTACCGTTCAGTTTGCATTCCTCTGCAGTATGCTTATCCAGTCCAACTGAATTACCTCTAGAGCTGCCGTCGGCTACATTCAGATTTTAACTTTGCTAGCTTTATATTGCACTTGATCACTCTTTTCTTAACCCAAATGAACGCTCAGAGCCTAATACAAACTCATTCAAACTTTCCAACCAGTGAAATAAAGTGCTCTATGCGTGACTATTCACTACCTTGTACTTTGGTTCAGTTGGATTGTGTCTGACCTAAAACAAAGTATGGGGATTCCTCACAGACAGGCAAAGATTCACTTCTGTTTCCTTAGACTTTTCCATCGAATGCTAAGCTTCGACCCTGGGATGATATTTAATAATCAACCCAGAGACCCGAACAGAGTGGAACTCACAATCAAACACACACACACACACACACACAGTTACTTACTCAATGCAGATTTAGATGTGTCGTTTGCCGCACCGACGGATGGTATGCTACCGCTGGTTGGGGTGACGGAGGTGGCTGGCGCGATCGGAGTTGGGACGGGGATCGGGGTAGTATCGTCAGGTCCCGTGGCGAGCAAGTCTAATCCCAGCAGATCATCCATCACAGACGAGCCGGTGGTGGTTTGCGTTAGAGCAGGAGGCTTCGCGGCATCTTCAATGAGAAAGCAATACAGAAGGTCCCAACAATCTAATGTATAATGTTTTTTATCTGCAGTTTGGTTTATGAATCAGATGTTAGTCGTTTTTATAAACAGTTGATACTTCTGAGATAGACTAACCAGGCTGAAGTCCAATTACTGCATCGGAGAATAAGACGACACTTGCTTCAAGAGGCGATGTTAGTTGAATTTTGCACCGGATCTACAAGATCAACTAAACTGCACTGATTATCACAGCGCCAACTAAGGACTTTGCTATTTTTCAGCAAAGATTTTATCCTCCAGTAGAAACTGCTCTATCTAGATTAGAAAGGACAAATTTTGGCTGCCGATCAAGAACATAACACGTCTCGAGCTGTTAAAAGGGGCCGGACGAAAAGACGAAATGTTCGGAGTACATTTTCTTATCATTGTCTGAGAGGACCTATTGGTCATAAATTAAATAAAATGATTTCCGTTACACTGGACTTGCATCGAACCTGATCGCACTCAACAAAACGCATGTTGAAATAGTCAAGTCAGTTGATTGTACAGTGCGAAAGGTTAGGCGTTCTATTTACAACCATGATAAACGTGAGTAGCCGGATATGTATTCTCTCAATGGAGAGATCACTCATGCAGTATGAACGCTCAACTCATCAACGGAGATCGTTGGTGGTCAAACGGTCACCCTCGCGAAATTTGCCTCCGTAACATCCCGGTTTTCCCTAGTGTCAACGCAGGTCACTTCCTTACTAGGTAGCCTTTGACTGGACGCGGTCGTCCTCCATAAATGTTGCACACCGTCGGATAATAAGTACAGAAAGTTAAAGATTATGTATTCATAGAAGTGTTGCACAACTGTTTCACTCGACTTTTTTGGAATCATCATCTGCAGTGCACATTCACCGGGATTGCACAACCAGGATTCGAACATGAATTGTGTGGTTGTGAGTCGAACATACAACCAGACAACTCTCGCCGGCTTGGTTACCGCGTTTCCGTCACCGAATATGAACGGCAACAACTCATCACGCGGGCAGTAATCGACTCCGAAGATATACGTCTTTTCTGTGACCAAAATTGCCAGAATTTGACAACTGATTCATTGTTTTAAATTATTCCAGTTTGAGGGGAACGTACAACGCTGGTGATAGCATGACGCGAGTCAATTTACCTCAAAACTGGCACAAAAACAGGTCAAGAACAGTTACATGGCCCAAAACACTTTCATCTGTTTTTAACATAAATTTGGGATGAAATAGAGTGCAAGATGGGTGTGTACCTACTCTGAGTGGGTGTCCCAAACTGGGTATCGAATTTCGACTGTGGTTCATCTGTAATTTGAAAACACATACGGAAAAATAAATAAATAGTTTATAACACGGTAAAACTTGTCCTTACTGGTCAAGATATAGAGGAAAACTTAGGGTTAAAAACCGCATTGACGTTACCTAGCATATAGATTGTGAAGACCTTGACAAACACTGACTCAGGCGAACGGAAAAACCTTTTTTCAATGATTCACAGACTTCAAGAAGATACAATCCAATTTTCACTTCCCTAATCCACGATGATCGAGTAAGACTCAAAATGGACTTTGAAAGATTTAAAACTAATCCAAAAAAGAGATTTCTCTAGGTCTGGCGCTAGTCAGACAGATCGACAAAAAACACCTACATCGGGATCGAGAGGTGTACGCAAATATCCAATCAAAAGCATGCTCAGAACGAATTATTAGGAAAAAAGCCAAGTTCAGTGAAAACGGGGCAGTGCAAATGAGAATAAACCATCTCTCTGGATTGCACACGCAAATTGATGCCAGTGACAGTCGATCTGTGGGAGAGCTCATGACAGTGAATAAGCGTTTGCCACATCACCGTGCACTAATGATGTCATCTCAGTAGGTGATAACAGTTTTCAATGCGACTTCACACGTCAGCAAACAAATAAACGAACAACAACAGTTTCACCATGTGAAATGATGATTTTTGTGCCCCTGGGAAACAACGTGTATCAACCGCAAGACCATACGTCCACCTGAACGCATCCGTTAGTATTACCCAACGCGGTTGATGACCGGAGCAATTAGGCTGATAACCAGTCATATAGCTTCACAGATTGCCGAGAACGACCACACTGTCAGTGTAGTCGAAGCCTCCAGCCCCAAGTCGGCTGTCCAGAATTGTGGAGTTACGCACCTTAACCAAGGCGGAAAAAGTCGGGGTTCCAACTGCTGGTTCTAAACCAACCGAGAGCTAACCCTCTGAGCATGTGATGATCCATTCACATCCGGTCTTCGGACACATGTGTGTCACAACAGGTGTAGACGATTATCCCTAACACTCTTTTTTTATCGTATCCTGTATGTTGTCATACATATTGTGTGGTACTGATACGATTAAGAAATACTAAAAACGAGTGTATTATCGCCAAAAAAGATTTACAGAATACATTATTGGCACGTGGAGCCTGAATCTTGTATAACGGAAAATCCACTTGCATTTTTCAGATCAAAAAGACCAATGTTATGAGCCGCGTGTTGCCGGTTTTTTCCGGCTCGCGGCGTTGGACTCCTGGATGTGGAAAATGCAAGTAGAGTTTCCACTGTATAAAATAATGATCCCTACTACGTAACCACTGCATTCATGTACGAATAAGATGAAAGTATCATGAAAGAATTAGCCAAATCCAGCTTGTTATCTAGTCAGAGCCTTATTTTTTGGCATCAAGAAATATTCCAATTCCTTTCCGGTTTTATTTTTAATCAAATTTCAACCACTGAGAAGTCTCGCTTTTTGAAGTTACCGTATATGACCTGATAGCTTAGCTAAAACTAGAGTTCAGTTAGCTTTCATGAATGAATTCGAATATCATCGAATGACGACGACACTGGAATCATCTGACTAGCAATCAAATTACCGTTCAAAGGAATTCGACTTGTCAACTCTTCGCATGCGCTCTAGTCTGTACAATCATTATCGCTCTCCTCGGAGAGGAGAGATTCAACAAATGAGTTCAGTGTGGCGTTCGCACAGTAGTATTTTTCCGATACCAGTGATGGGTAAAGGGCCGCATCTCGTAGTGTCCAAAGGTCAAATCAAATCAAGTCCATGAACGCATTTATGTATCCGATGAAGGGTGGGTTTTCATCACGTACATGATTTGCAGAGAAATAAAAAATAAAAAAGTGTAAACTTCAATTGCGATGCGGAAAGGAAGGAGTGGAAGATAAATAAGGCATTAAATACATGTAGATAGCGGACCAAGGTGAACAACGAGATCATTCACTATTTAATCGCGGTCAACCAGCAGACGAACAAAACAAGGGACGATGCTGTTTCTATATGTAGATGTGCGTGAAGCAAGCACTGAATTTCTAGCGAGTGCAAGAATAAGATATGGTTTTGAAATGTTAAGTGGAACCAATGGTTAGTGTTAGATAAAAAATTACTTGTGAATTTCTCGCAAGCATCAAAATGCTTGATAAAGATAAAATCAGCGACAATATCTATATTGAGACTGCTACGGTCAGAAGTCAGCTTCAGATATTTTTGTGAACTGACCAAATATTTTTTCTTCAAAGCAGAAAAAATCACGAGAAGCAGAATAGTCAGTAAGAAGGAGCGCAATAATATAGGGTACTCTACGTTTTCTAAGTATAAACGATAAAATGTCTTCAAGCTTTAGTGGAGAGCGTTTCAACTTGACTAGTCTAACAACGGTTGTGAGTCAGAATAACTAAGTAAAACAAGTCCCTGAGAGCCATCCCGATGATAAACCAGTTTATAACAGGTTCTGAAGATTGCGTTCCTCAGTTGAAAATGAACTCCATTAGGGACATGTGAAGCGGTGTATCACCAACCTGAAGTGAAAAAACCGCTGAGTCATCATCCACTTAGACAATCTCAAAAGAGAGTAGAACAGCATAAGATATCGGACATTCCTCTCCACAAGCGTGCATTGCAATCAGGAATTTTGATTGAAACTACAGAAAGTTACCCGATAAACGCTGGTTATCTCATCCATACACATAAATAAAACCCGAAACATCGGCAGCTTCTTCGTGGAACACTCTCCGAATCACCGCTTCAAACATTCGGTTTTCGCGTGCAAACAGTCTTAGGGTGTGGCGAAATTATGATCAGTCCCTGAAGCGAACGCTCAATCTGAAAAGGCTAAGATGGTTGTGACAACTGTTACGCGTTCCCACTGGCAGACCACCTCGGTGAATGTTATTTTTGGAGACACGTAGTAGCTGGAGGGTAGGTCAGGGTCATCAATCGTGGGAAAAAAGTCAAAAAATCCCAACCAGCGAACGCTACCGAGTAGGACGTGTTTGGCTTCCAGTTCGAGGTTCACGAGATCCGCCCACTGGATGGTCGGGTACACTGTGGCACGACTAAGTGCCGCAGCCAGCAATGCAACTGCATTGGAACTCTTCGTCTTCATGATTTCCACTTAAAACTTTCCTGTTTGTTTGCTCTTTATATTTCTATTTGTTTTACTCTTCGTTAAACGATGCTCAGAGGTAGCAACCCAAGCTGGAGCACAGAAGTGCAACGTTAACGTTTGAACGAACTCAACTGAACTGGGCACACGGTTGAGTCACTTGGAATTGTCTCAACTTTTGTTGTGATCTCTATTGCGCAAATCCAGGCATCAGGTAATGATTGCTGAGCGTAGAAACACGCAGTTGAATGCGATGAAAGTGGTCAAATGGCAATTTATCATAGCTGTTCACTCGAAAGCAAACGCCTAGATTCAAATCATATTCGAATAGGGCAAGATGAGAGAGAGAAAGAGAAACTGGTGGATTGTGACTACTTGGCCGTTGCCAGAAAATGAAATGAACTAAACGAAAAATCCAGGCAAAACAGTATTTTAGTTACAAATAATCCGTTGCATTCAATGACGCAAGGTAACTTAACATAGTGACCAGCCACAGAAAGTGTATATCACGATAGATCAAACTGAAAGCAGCATTCACCGGTAAGGATACACATACCAGCTGCTTCAGGCCAATCTTCAACTCCAGTGGCCGGCTCCACGATTTTTTCATCTCCTTCAAACGGACTTCCACAAATCGGAGAAGCACCACCATCCCCGTCAGTTGCTTCGTTCAATCCTGTATTCCATAATTGGCGAAAACGAAGGAAACACAAACCTCTGAATTATAACAGTAGCAATATTAGTAGAATGCAAACGTTTTGTCATTACAAATGGTCAACGTAAATTTGGAGGATCTGGTCTTGTTGACCAGGGAACTGAAATTATTGGAAAACGAACAACTCAGACTAAGTACTTGATAACGATGCTATTTACAGCAACACCAAGACTTTCGACGCAAAGCTACAGTAGAATGGACAACTGTTTGAGGACCATATACATCAGTGTCATCTCTTGTATCAATGAATCCACTGTATCGATGTCCGAGTAAACATGTGGTGTAATCAGGATTGAGGAGTTGTCGCGACCTTATCCACCACTCTGAAAGATATCATTACTTTCTGGATTTAGTGGCGAGATTTGGTTACGAAAAACATCGTTATATCTTTTGGTAAAAAATAAACATTGTCCGTGTCCTCCTTGTGTACGCTATGCAAGTGTCATCGAGTGCTTCGCTTCCTTGCCGACGGTATCGACTGAAACATATCTTTGAGATGTTTCTGGATTTTTTTTGTTCGCCAAAATTCCAAAACGTGTTCCTTCGAAAAGCCGAGAATCCCATTATGCAGCTTTTGAGTAAACATGTGTTATATTCAACCGTGTTCACCTAGATTGTTTATATTCGCCAAACACGTGCGGTTTGTGTTCATTTCCCAATACTGATTCAGAACAACGCGGTTATCAGAAATAATGAACACTCTGTTTAACTGAACGAAATTTACGCAATTAATAGAATTTAACTCAAAGTGAGACAACGATAGAACAAGATTAGACGGTCCCTCGGACTCGATGTTGAGCTACGTGACAAAAAAGTGCGCATTTTTAGTAACATTGCAGAAAAAAGTGAAAATAAAAGCCCAGAACATACATCATTCAGTAGTGATGCGTGTGGACGCAACAGAACTAACTACATACTATCAACGTGTGATGTAACTGCCTTGAAGAATGGAGTAAAGTTCACATTCACGCTTTGCTGAATGATTCCATAAGCCAGGTGGGACACAGTGAGTTAGGCTAATGTTAATTATATTCCTTAACCTACTGAAACAAGCTCGGATCCTCAACATCCACAAATACAGACGCTAAACTAGCCCCTATATTGCATTTGAGCCAATTATTGCCGATCTGGCTGATGGAAGAGTTTGACAGACGTCAGGTTTTCTTGTAAATATGGAAATCTCGCAACGCAATACCGCCGTTACCACTACCACTACCAACACCAAAACTACGAACATGGAGAAAGATGTTTGGCAGAAGACAACAAATTACTAAAATTACGAATAAATAAAACGAATATAACGAAATCGCCAATCAAATCAGCCTCATAGTATGTTGTGTTTTCAGAAGAAGAAAAACCCTTTCGTCAAATCTCTCAACAAACGAACAGAAGGCACTAACCACACTGCGAAGTGATAAATCGATTCACATCACGAAAGCTGACAAGGACAATATTACAGTCGTTCTAAATGGGTCGTACTATGGATCAAAAATTCAAGAATACTTGGAAGATGGAGCATATGAAAGAACAGAAGAAAAGAAATCCAACGTCACGCTAAACAAAATAAAGGCCCAGATAATTAATTACTTTTCGGAGCTGGAGGAAAATCTAGGGAAGTCTTTGTGGTCTACTTTGAATCCAAAAGCAAACAGACCTGGGAGATTTTACGGATTGCCAAAAAAACCACGAATCCGGCCTATTTGCTAGCCAAATACATCAGTAAACAGTTACAACCGCACCAACAAATGGTGGTAAGTCGTATGAATGATACCTTTGATATTTCCCGCATTCTACAAACTGCCGTATTGGAAAAAGACGAAACAGCAGTGAGTTTTTATGTGCATCATTTTACACAAGCGTCCCCGTTAAAAACACTCTGAAATTTCACACTTCATATTGATCAGTAACTCCACCATAGAACACAGATGTCCATTAAACCCAATTGACATTAATACTGGCGTTGGACTGCGCCTCACCTCCTTCCTCTTCACCTTTAACCAATCATTGTACAGACATACTGAAGGCGTAGCCATAGGTTTTTCTGTATCATCTATTGTAGCTTATCGGTTCTCACATTCAATCGAATCTAAAGCACTTATTGCATTTCACAATCCACCAAGAATCCATGGCAGATATATGGACGATACATTTATAATTCTAAAATCGGAACGAAGGCATGAAATTTTACAATGTCTCACCAATCAGCGTGCTTCAGCTAAATTTACAATGAAAACTGAGAGCACTGATAGAGTCATCAGTTTTCTTAACCTTTTTTATTACATGTAAAGTGAATTAGAGCATAAAGGATAAACCCAAAAATCAAAAGACACTGTAAAAGCGGGTTGTGGAGGAACATTCACGCAAGAACCAGTTTATTGATCCTGCTTTTAAAGAAAGGCTGCAGGTGTGTGGGACAACAGAAGGAGAAAGAGAGTTCTACAGTTTAACGGTCCAGAGGAAAAAGAAGATTGGAAGTTAGAAACACAATATCTGGTGGCAGGAACTTGAGAAGGATGACTATTTGCCTAGATACGTGGTGTTCGGGAAAGGGGAACTGCCGGATCATGTTTCAAAGAACAAAATTCAAATTCGTACCGCTAGAAGAGGGACAACGAAGCAACAGCCCAATGATGGGCTAGTGACTCCAGATTCGTGGTTAAAGTAGGGTCATCGATCAGTCGAATGGCCTTTCATTGAACCCGATCAAGAGGAGGAGAGGTAGACGAAGATCCACCCCACACGTAACTGCAGTGTTCAAATATGGGACGGATTTAGGCTTCGTACAGTAGAGGTTGAGCTGGTGTGAAGAAGCTTCTGGCGCGAAACAGAAAACCAACTTTGTGCTCACCATGAGACGCGAGCTGAGATATGAAGGCGGACCAAAACACAGAAGAAGTTACAGATAAACAAACATAGATAGAATCTGTGGAATACAGTACAGTTGAATCAAAGGATAAATGTTGGGAGAACGAGTGGTGTTTCAAAGAAATCGAGAAATCAGAGGTTTTGGAAGTATAAGATGCAACATGACTGTAAGATCCCCAGAAGGAGATGTGTCCCGATGTCGGACTCTAAAGATACACTAATTGTACTGCGGTCACGATCGATGCTGATGTTAGATTGACGAGGAGTGCGGTAGGAAAAGGAAAAATGAAGAGTGGTGTCATCGGCAAAGGAACGAATTGGACTGGAAGTGGTGGATACATCAACAATAAATAAAAAATAGGGTAAGGGCAAGTACTGAAACTTGGGGAACACCAGTATTCACAGGAAGTGGCTTGGACAGAACCTCCTCAACTCGGATGGAGATGGTTTTCTAACTGAGAAAACTTGATGTCCACAATACGAGAGCGGAAGAGAACCTAATCAGGGGCAGTTTCACCGGAAGAATTTTGTGCCAAACTCGGTCAAAGGCCTTAGAGATGTCAAGCGAGCCTATGTGTGTTTAGTCGTGGTTGTTGAGTGCAGCTGACGAGGAGTATGGGGCGAGAGTCAGGATATTACCGGTGGAACGGCGAGATCGGAATTTGTATCGGCGGTCGCTCAGTAGACCTTCGCGTTCGAGAAAGGTATGCAGTTGGTCGAAGATGACAGCTTCAAGTACTTTCGAAATAATAGATGTGAGGAAAATAGGACGATAGTTGTTCGGGTCAGAAGGATCATCGAGTTTGGGAATAAACTAAATCATGGTGCGTGCCCAGAGATATGGAAAAGCAGAAATTTGGATAAAGAGAATGGGAGACGAATTAAAGGATGGGCTAATTCAGGGCACACTTTTTAGGGACTACTGACGGTAGAGCGTACTGACCGGGTGGTTTCGCACAATTCCAGAGAAAGTAGTGCTTGGGGGATCTTCCCAGTCGTGATATGAGGTTAAAATTAGGAGACAAAGGGAAGAGAACTGATCGTAGATGTAGAATAAGAGGATAAGGTGGGGTTAGAGGCAAACCGGGAAGCACAACCGTCAGCTTTACCGTGTGGTTTACAAACAAGATCGTCAGACGAATTACAGATGGGAGGGAAATTGAATGGGCAAAAATTGCGGTAGGCTGCTTTGGCAAGGGACGAAAATGTTCGGCTACCGGTAGCAGATGAGCGTAAACTTCCGGCTTTCTAGCGGACAAAGTGTTCCTTGGCTCCCTGTGTGATTGACGGTGATCTGTTCCTGGCTTGCAAGAAGCGGCGGTGGGAGTCGGGAGTGGGTCAGCGAAGCCAGCAGGGAAATGTTGCAGGCCACAAGCGTACAGCACAATCGCATGCGTAGTTAAATCACTCGGGGGATTCGAGTTCGCCGGGATTGGAAAAGTGAGGAACTATAAGTTGAACACTTCAAAGAACAATGTCAGTGAGGTTAAAAATGGAAATGCAAACTTCGAAAGTAAAGCGGCATTCATTCCTCATTTGGCTGAGCTGTAGCACCAAAATGTCCCGAGGTAGGTGGAGGATAGGGGAGAGTTAAACTGATGGAACAAGAAACAATACAGTGGTCAGGTGAGCCAAGGGGAGGAAGCACGGAGAAGCGTGAGAGCAGAGAGGGAACAGAAGTGGGAATAAGATCAAGGGTATGGGTACGATCGCCAGGTCGATCGAAGATACATTCAGGGAAGTCAGCAAGTTGGCGCAGGTTGTTGACCACGATGAAATGTTCGGCTTCGCCCCTCGGAACCGAAGGGTCCGATGAGTGAATCAACCAACCTCGATTGTGAATAAGAAAATCTCCTAAGATGGTGATGTGATAGTTGGGATCTGCTGCAAACAAGTGTTCATTGTTTGTAGATAAAAAATCAAAGATCGATGGGTGGCAACTGCTGGATGAACGGAAAATAATGCGAAAGTAGTGATTAAAATAAGGAAGTCAGAGCTTCAGCCACATCAATTGAAATTCACGATTGGATTCTGGATATGCAGACTGACTAGTGGACGAAGTCACAGACACCGGCTTTGGGCTAAAATGAGGGGTGACAGATACAGCTGGAAAGTTGGAGGTGGGTGGTATCCGATGCGGGGGAGATTTCAGTTTCGGTCAAAACTAGGGCGAGAGGAGGGGAAAGTTGGAGAAACTGGGGTACAGAATCAATATTATGGTCCATTCCACGAATTTTAAAGAGTGATGAGTTCACCCTTGTTTTTCGAGTGAGCAGAGCCAGCAAGGGAGCGAGTACGTGTGTGAATGTTTATTTTCATGATTCATAATATGAAGAAAATCGGCAACCATGATCCTGAGACTTGAAGTGGCGAACCAACTAAGATCACAATAGATCAGGCGTGGTAGTGAGCCGGGCGACAGCAGAGCTGTCGACTACCTGACTGCGGGCTACAAACAAACAACCCCCACAAGTTTACAGTGAGCATTTACAGGAAACCTGCACATTCTGACAGATATCTGAATTTTAATTCAACCCATCCACAATGCATAAAACGGGCACTCGTATCGTCACTAGCCAACAGAGTCGACAAACTGTGCAACGACGACGTCATTCACAAACAAGGAATGCAACGCTTGCACACGGTCCTTCAAAACAACAACTACTCTCGAGAACTAATAACCAATGTGCCAAAGAATAAATCGGTGACGTACAACAAGAACGACTTAGACTGGCTGACCTCCATTGGTATCCCATACAGATCGGGCACATCGGAGACAAACACGGAAGTACTTGGTGTGTATGATGTCTTTGTTTTCATTCGAATGGATAACACGTTTCAACGTCATCGCACAAGGACCAAAGACCCTCATTTCTTACACGAACGGAACAACGGTGTTTGCATGATCAAGTGCAAAGACTACCCCGCTCAATATGTTGGACAAACATGCGGACAGGTCAAAACCAGAATCGCAGAACACAAAAGAAAAATGCAGACTGCGAGACCAAATGGATTCAGGAAAATTTGAACGTGACTCTGCAATCGCACTTCACGTTATATCCGAAAGCCACACCATTGACTATGAAAACACCGAGCGCCTCTACTGGTTTTACAAGCGAACCAGTTTTGAAAAAGGTTACTCGTGGTGCTGGAAACGTTGACAACCTACCAACGATTTCGACTACGTCATTGAACAATAAAATTCCAGCATAAAAATTTATTTTTCAGAATCCCACAACGCCCTCCAGTCCTCATGTTGAACCCAGCCCCCTGAATGTCAACCGTCTATGGATCAATAAAGAGAAACTCTGCTACATAAATCCGCAGACAATATCCTTCAGCTGGTAAAATAACGCTTTCCTCTGTCGCATGACTGTGCGTAGCTCATTGGCCCATGAACGACCGGGTACCCAGACCCGTATATCTCTTGTATCTATCCATTCGTCCTGCCACATGTGTTCGTGCAAGACCACTCGACTGCAATTTTTTAAGCACAACCAGTTCCGGACTATCAACCGTTGCTTGATTAGTCCCAAACCGGCTACAATTTGCATTCGGTTGTCGCAATCACTTCATAATACAGTTGGATCTACCAGAAAATGTCTTAGGCTACCTGACTGGATGTGTCTGCTAACTGTAAACGCACCTTTCAAAAAATACAAAATGAAGTGAACGCATAACATTCCAGGTGTTGTACTTACAGATCCACTTAGTCCGTAGGTAAGTCCCCTAGCACATGAGTGATCCCAAAATGTGCTTTCTACACCTGCGCTACGTGTCTGGTCGTATCTGTGGTTTGTCTGTCGACATCTAGTATCCGCTCAATGAGGCCCCTGATCGCTTCACAAATGTTTTATCGATTTTTTGTTGCACGCAATTTAGTTTTTCAATTTTTTGATCCGACATTACCTAGAATCACTTCCAGTGGATTCACGTCCGCTATATTGCTCTATTTCTTCCAACTCCGAGTCAATCAATGCTTAGAAATTTGTAGAACTCGGTAAACCAGGGGGAACATGAGGATTCTACACTTTGCAAAAAAGCAGTGTTTTAATTCATTAACAGTGCCAAGCATAGGTGAAACTTCGGAAATATGTCCACAAACACGAAGTGGAGAAAAAACTTACCATGCACCGACAAATTTTGGTAACTGCTACCTCCACCACTGGACAAACTTGGCGCGGGTGCATGTGCCTTCAAATCCGTGTCACTCGCACTGTTCACAATCTCATGAGTAGGAATTGTCATTGGGCGACTAACTGGCCGACCTGGCGAGGGACTTCGTGATCGGGATGGTGGCCCCGAATGAACCGGAATAGTACGGTGCTCGGATCTAAAACCGTGGACAAGCGAAAACCGGTCAGAATTGTTGTAGTTAAGTGGAGTTTTTAGCGAACAGGATTTAAATCTTGCACATATTTAACGACGTTAGTAGTGATACCCATTCTGATACCATTGTCTAACTCGTTAGACTGGCGCGTCCAGTGTATACCGTCATCTTTTAGGACTTGACGGTCATAAAGACGCTAGTGTTTGTACACATCACCAAAGACTCGAAAAGAATTGTCAAATAGGTTAGCGATAATGGAAAACAATTATGAAGGAATGTGATATGGAAAACAAGAATGCACACAGGAGGTTCTCTCTTCACTGCACGTTTTTTAAATGTGTTTGTTTCTCAAGCCCTTGTGAATTCCGAGCCCGTGAAGATCCACTGAGCGCGCCACATTTTTACCACTGTATACAATTCTGAACTACATCTTCTGTGGAATCTAATCAATGGCTATATCTATCTCTCGGGCGCACCAAGCAAGCCAGAAAACACTAACAGAAACCGATGACGATTCCACCTTCTGCTTATCTCTACAAAAGACTAATTTGATCACTCCATAGATCCGTAAAGTCGTGTATAGAGTGGGCAAAGAGTGGTAAGATAAGCATAGGAAAGACTAAGGCCCAGGAAATAGTGTTTCATGGTTATAGAACTGATCCCTACAAGTAGTGCCCGAAAATGAACCCATCGTTCCTCGTTCGAGCAGTACTGCGAAAACATCAAATACTGGACACTGAAGACAACCAACAACCTTAAACGGGGACCGGTCTCACAACTGCGCGTAGAAACACTTCACCATAAAACTTTGTATTTCTCCCATTCCAGTCGGAGGTCATTTTGGCACTGGTGAAAGTCAGTGAAACTTTCACTTTTTGTGAGATCATCTTCGTTAGCACCAACAAATAGAATGTAATTGGGGGAAAACAGTTGCCAAACCAGTCACCATCCGTATACTGTGGAAAGAAGTATCGATCGTATTGTTCGTTTGCTTGGCTCCGGTTAGGAACGTTGGTTTTGGTTTTCTCACTGAGCCGGGTGATGACTGAATAAACCATACACATGTGCTTATTTCAGTCAGTAAGGAAACAAAAGATGCAATTCTATGCATAGTCAATTAAAAACCACCGGTATTGATTTGTGCACAATCCGAAGCTCGTTAGTGGGTTTTGCTAACTTTCTGGTCGTATACAAACACTGTATCGCCCCTTCCTTTTTCTGTTCTTCCTGGACCAACCTGATGATTGCATGCCAGATGGGACAACACGATTTCCAAAAGAAATTTCTCACCAGCATGCCTTATTTCCGAACGACGGTAGTTACAAAGACTGTAGCAAACTGCTTCAAAGAAAGAGGCAATAAAGGAGGGACTGTTTCTGTCACCCATCATGTTAATCAGGTCCGACGAATCGTGTGCATGATACTCCGAAAAACTGATATGCTCGTTCACAGTTGACCAGCGATCATCGTGTTTATTGGCATGCGGAAAGACAAAACCTAGGCTGTCTAAAGACCTAGCGGAATTACTCAAGAAGAGTTGCGAATCCAAAACCTCTTCGACTCTTTAGGATTTTAATTCACCATAAGATGAATTCAACATATGACTCTTCTGGACAGTTGTAAGGTCTGTACATTTCCGTAAGTTCTGGGACAGTTGGAGTGCGAAAAAAGACGTTTAAATTTGCGAAACACTCTTGTACGTCGATTGCCGAATTTACACAATCGGGATGTCATGTGCGACAACGTGTTGGCGGATCTGTAACTTTGGTAGATTTTTCAAAAGCCTTAATTCCAATAAATTGGAAGTAAGTTGATTTTTCCTTCTGTGAAGGAATTTTAGGACAGTGAACTTCCTAATCACATCTGCTATTCGATCCAATGTACATTCAAGCGCTGTACATCGTACACTAGTGTCTGTCTCTTGTAAATGCATCTGCCAGCAAGCAGATGTATTTAGCAAGGTTGAAGTAACCTGATGTGTAAAAGTACAAAAACATCCAGATGTTCCAACTCTGTTATATGGTTATTCACACACTTCATAATTAGACCCTAAACCTAGCAGCTGGTTGATTTCCCAGTCTCAACCGTCACTTTATTAAGTTGGTAATATTCCCATGAGTCTACTGAGAAAACGAAATCTGCTGAAATTAGTAATTTGGTTCGATCTGCTAAGTTATTTCAGTGAAACTCATTGACTTGAAGCCCCAACTCTCTAGCTTGTACATGCGGACGGTTGCATGCCCGTTTTCTCGTGTATAATTATACTCTAGGTTGTCGACATCAGTCATACCGTCACTACAGTCATTGTCCAGTGGTCGCTAATCAGCCTTTGCAAACTGGGAACGAAGAAGTACATCCGGGTACCTGCCATCCAATATGTGAATGTGAAAATAGCTGAAATGCGAACCAACAGGATTCACATGAAAACGAAAGCAATTAAACAAATGAATGTGGGGGAAAATATAGATTTTTCTGGACTTTCATGAATCCAGGTACATACCGGCCCAGTTGTGTGTGGATCGGACTGATTGTGGTTTGTTTGGCCGATCGTTTTACAGCCTCGTTACTCCTATCGATAGTTTCAGCCAGATGACTCGTAGCAGCCGCAATGATCTCTTCTTGCAAAGTGGACGGCAAACCCTCTGGTTCGAGTCACGTGACCATGGTCAAAAGTCAGGAGAAACAAGAGGTCAGGACCGTGAGAGAAGGTGGATTAGAAGTGGGAATAAAAGACCAAGAAAAAAAATACGTGTTTTTGAATCATTTGGGTAGAAGGCATGTTGGATATCAACCGCAGAGAACTACTGCCCGATTTGTTGAACGGCCAAGTCGTATTCAAGAACACATTAATAAAACACAACGTTAATTAGTTTTTTTACAACGCAAATAAATGCAGGTTCAACTGTCCCCTTATTTCGATTTGGGATACCTAACTCACTGCCTCTTTAAAGTAATCGTATAGATTCAAGCACAATTTTCTGTTCCATCAGTTAGTTTCAAGCGCTGTACATCGAACAACAACTGCAAATGGACTAGGGATTAGTATCAAACGATTCGGCCCAATTAATTGACAATTAAGAAAAGGGGATTTGCACTGCATTGCACTTTCAAATCAAAGTTGTAGCATCAGTCTAAACTGAGGATTAAATGAAACCAGTCAACTGTCAGTTATGCAGGACAATCTGGTAAATAGCGGCTGAATTTTGATTGTAAACCAAAAACATGTATGAAATTTGAAGGACCGCTCTCGACAGAAATTGCCTCGTATTTTAATTATCTCGACTCTGCCATCCTGCCAAACGTACAAACCGCAAGTTATGTCAACCGATCTATTGACACGGTCCGAACGGCATTTCCACAGCCCCGAAACACCCTCTGGCGCCGGAACGAGTTTAGTCTAGAAACTAAGCTCAGGGTGTTTAATGCAGCAGTCCAACTAATCCTACGGGCCAATAAGAGCTGAGAATACCAAGCGACTAGAAGCTTCCGATCACTGGTGCCTTGGGTCTATTTTCAGAGTAAGATAGCATGACAAAACCTCAAATGGAAACATCGGGAACCGCTTCCACATCGCCCGTCTTTCAACGCGCATACAACTCCGCCGACTGCAGTGGTTTGGTCATGGGCTCCGTAAACCTTACCACGTACTAATCGGCATTGTCCCGGAACCATATCCATGCCAAGGCTGGCGTCATCAACGAGGAGGGCAATTAAAAACCCGATTGGATACCTTTTATAAGACATAAACCGACTTGGCCTTAGTATGGTGTACGACACTCATCAATGAGAATTGACCTGGGTCGACATCTGCAACGACCTTGCTGCCAATCGCCTAGCATGGGTAGCCGCAATAAGAGATTTACGGCTTATCCTCTCCGAGCAGCCAGGCGCATGAAAGTAACGGAATTAAGCACCACCCTCAATCGAAATTTATGAATTGCCGTGATTTTACCAGATAACGGCAAAAGATGATTTATCATCATCAACAGCTTCGGACTGGAGAGACATTCTTAGGTCCAAACGGTTGCACCAAACTAAAATCGCCGAACACATCTAAATTATGAACTTGGTGCGACTACTTAGACTTATCCACGAATCTCGACCGCATAATTTATACCGACCTCAGCCATCATCTGTAACTCGATTAGAAGTGGCCACCAGATAGACACGGCGAATGCATGGAGAGTCTTGCTCCAATATCACAGCGAACATCGGCTTGGGATACTAGAGGCGTTACCGATCCCTTACGCAAAACCGTCTTCAAAAGCGTGCGGCCTTCACCCCTAGCTTTCCATGGTTTCAGCCAATCATCTGCAAGCACATTTTACTACCAACACGCTCAGCCTAAAGCCCCGTGTACCTCATTCCAGTTACTTAATTCGTTTGATTTGTTGTGATTTAACGGACGACTGTATGCAAAAGGAATTTATCTCGTAGTTTTTCCCTTTAAACTGCTTGTTCCGGTTCATCATTGCATCAAAATGTTTTATTTCTGACAAAAGACCCACACTCGAACCTGTGAGGGCGCAGGACGGTCCCTTGAAAATCCGTAGTAAAAACTCAATTGAGAGCACCTGAACCAAGGTATGCCCCCTGTGACTATTGTTATGGAAACTCACCGGGTCCCCCAAAAATCAGCCGATGATGTCAATAAGCACATTATTTTTGTATGAAATCACTAGATCTCCCTGACAGTTTTAATTTATTCGAAGTCATTGCTTTACGTGTCACCGGACACTACTAATGCACACCTGATAGTTTCTCATTGGTTCATCCCGTACATTTTTCTGCATTTGGAGTGACTATGTACTTCATATAAACCCTATCACAACGAACAATATCTAAACAGCGGAGCAATTTGCATTTTTGATATTTATGTGACCAAGCTAGTTGCACAATTACGCGCTCTGCTGTTGTTGCGCGATAGCTGCCATGTATTTTGTGCCATTAAAGGATCCGAAGTGTGAGTCCTCTGTTCCTGTTCTCAGATGTTCTTATTTCGTGTAACAGACTTTGTACGTTGAAACTAGTACGAATATAAGGGAGAAGCTCTCTCTCTCTCTCATTTATTCCAATTTCACAACAACCTTCCTCATGTTTAAACATGGACTAACTCCACTCACAACCGACTTTCTGTTTTATCTGGTCTTTTTGTATATGCAACATCTCATTAATCAATGAAATACCACAAAAGGACTTCTTGTCAGTTCCTCTACTGATAAAAATACCGAGCATATTTCGATAATAACTTCACTCAACAAGCCGGGTCCGTGCATTTGGCTCGTGGATTCTGGTTAGTAAACCTTTCAAACAGTAGTCCCAAATTAAGGTCTAGTCAATGACATGCACAACTGTGACTTGGGTCCATTTGTGAAATTATTGAGGTCCTCATTGAGGTCTCTAGGTTCAGATGACACGGTGCGCGTAGCACTTAGCTACCGCGTGAATGCAGTCTATGCTTGATTTAAGATTTCAAAAGGGACAAAGAATTTGAATCCAATATCTATTTGGCAAGCCCAAAACCGAGGAAACAAAGGTCGATTTCCTATCCAACTGACATTACGATAGGACAAACTAAATAACACAAACCACTCTATCGATTTACAAGTGAGATTTATAACGCCTCAAGCAGGGTGAAAATGAAGTGCGCTAGAAAACCACTCGCGTTTTGCAATCACCGAGGTGACATACGATGTGGTCACCGTGAAAAACATCAGGTCATGGAATATTGATATTTTTGGTAGCCGTAAGTAGTTTCGGGGGGAGAAAAACACGATTCAAAGACATGGATGTTGGATCATTTCTCACCTTCGTCGTTAACAACAACAGTCGGATAGGCTGCATGCTGATCATCGTCTTCGCCCCCCGCATCTGCTTCTGGTTTGGAAGTCTCGATATCCCGCTCGACAGTGTCAACAGTGCTTGTATCAACCGTCGGAGTCTTTTCCGGCACTGGTACTATAAGGTCAGCCGGCTGATGTTCCGCCGACTTAGGTTTGGACACAGTCGGTTTCGTGACCGGAAGAGGTACTGTGACAGTGGGTTTCTTCGGCGGTGTCGGCCTCGACGGAGTTGGATGATCGATATTTGTGTCGTCTTCATCATCCGAGCTACAACGGAAAAATACAGGACACTTATGAGTGGAGGTGATCATCACTCAAATTATGGTGTTTTACTGGTATTGTCAAACGATGTGAGCCGGTGACGAAAACATCTACCGAAATTCAAGCGTAGCGTTTATGATAAACGAGACCTGCAGTGCTCATGATGTAAACAAATCGTTTAGCAATAGTATGCAAACACAAACAAACATTTGACGGTGAGACGTTAGCAATCTAAAAACCCAGCTTGGTAAACAAACCGTCAAAAATAACAAAAATAACCTGTTTAACCCGGGTTATGAGAAATGACATCAGTTTCGACTCTCTTAGCCAACAACTACGTTTATTTCACGATTGCATCATAATGCGAACGAGTCCGGAGAATTAGTTTTTGATGTGTTTGACAGTATTCCAAGTTCTAAACTGATACCTTCGATCCATGTAGAGTTTCATAATTCTGCTGGTACGCACAGAACTATTAGAATAGAGGTATGAAAAGCCTGAGCACGATGCTTCGTCGTACAGGCCGTGTAAAGCATTTAAAAGATTCCAAGAGATCCATCTACTCAGTCGTTAAAGAAATCAGAAAATATTGCTAGTTGGCGCAACCAACGGCATTCTTGTATTCACACACTTTGTTTATCGACTGGACACCAATACCGCTAGATCTTTCCCAACCGCTCCGTCTTGTACCCTACATTGTTTGGCCTTCCGAACGAGGTTCTTGCCGAGAGATACCAATCAAAACCGTCACATTGAAAGCATGGTTAATCTTTGTTTAGAATGAACTCCACCGAACTGAGCATCAAGACCTGAATTTCCAAGGGTGGATTAATTCAACGATCGCCATTCAGTCTTACAATGTACCTTCAGTGTAGTGGCGTTTCATCGTCTGAAGTATCAGGATGACTACAGTCGAGTAAAATGTGGGTATAGATATCTCGTGCTGGTACTGACCGCTTCTCACGCGAACATTCAACAATGGGTTGCATTCGGAACGTTTGAGGGGATTGTATCAATCATAGTCAAAGTTTATCCATTTAAAAACGAATTAAGTTAATATATACGGAGGATCCAATGAGGAGTACATATATTTTGCTGTTAATTCACG
Organism: Fasciola hepatica; assembly: GCA_948099385.1. NCBI lineage: Eukaryota > Metazoa > Platyhelminthes > Trematoda > Plagiorchiida > Fasciolidae > Fasciola > Fasciola hepatica. Next base: position 1,664,173 of record CANUEZ040000168.1, read on the forward strand.
TGAATTTCATAGGTTTCAATAAAAAAGAGATCCTCTGTAGTTCTGAAGGATGCTAGCGTCCAGGTACGTCTCCAATTCACACTCGAGTTAATTATTTTTTCGCGGGCTAGGAATGTTGACATCCAACCCTTGTTAGGATAATTTTCGGAAACAAAGAACATATTTCACACCCTGGTCAAAAAGGACGTCTCATAAACCAATAGAGCATGAATAAAATAAATGATGGGAGAAACAAATCCAGAGTCTTATATCGATCCCATCAGTTTATGGCACTTCGCTTGAAAATCCGAACCTAGGGCCTGTGGAAGAGTGACTTTTTTCTATAGTTCCCACTGGGATGACCTAAAGACATAATCAAGCCACTGCGGACCGCGTCGCTTCGGATACGCAAACGGCCTCCCCACAACCAAACAATTTTGCTGGATAAAGTTCACGCTGTGGTCCAGACACTTCACCTGTGAGATACTGAATACATCGACAGTCAAAACCTCCTTCCCTCAAATCCATTTGGATTTTTGAATCCTCAGCAATCAGCCATCACGGGTGCACGTGAGGACGAAGTAAATGGTGGTCTAATAGACGCGCAATCGGACGTGGAAGTTAGTTTTCACTACAATTCTGCAACGTTTTGTGAAGTTGAATGAGGGCCCATTCTGTGTAACCAGAACAAAGCTGAACTTCATCCGTGGTCCAGCCGTTCCAGATCATATCTTTAGTTCATATTGTAACAGATTGATCTCAATAGGTGACACGTTTTTTTGAACCCCAAAAAGGGGTTTCCAGAATACGTACCGCATTGCCTGGTTGAAGTTTACTGTCATCTTCGCCATGCTCAGTCCAGAATCCATACTTTTCAGTGGAGAACTTTGACAGAGACATACTCGGTGCAATTTAAAAAACTAACTAAAAAGCTAAACTTTTTACCCCCACGACTAAATCTTCCATTCATGTGAACTGCCTCTACCACAGAAAAAATCCGAATGAAAAGGGCGGTGACTAACTAGCCTAACTATTTATTCTGGATGGGTTAAGTTAGTTTAGATCTACGCAAGGGCACACACTGCGCATGTTTCTTGTTCACTGAGGCAACTGAAAGATGAACCAATCTCAGCAACCAATGACGTGGCAGAACAATGAAGAAAAAATTAACCAGTGGGTTGAATCGTACATGTCTGACGTGTTGACTAACCTGGTTTACTTTTCCTAATCGGCAGTTCTGCTGGGACTGGAGAATTCGGGAAAAAGATCTACAAACATCTGAGATCAGTGAAGTGCTCCTTAGATTCTCAGTCCTTTCCCATCGGCACAACTTTTCTTTGTTTTTTGTTTCCATCTTTTCCTCTTCTTTTTTGTCCCACTTTGTCGGTTCTGATTTTGCTTCATGGTTACTGACGATTGCAATTAAAGAAGCATTTATCACAGCCGACCGAGACAAAGTGCACATATCTACCACCGAAGCCTAACTGGCGTCCGTGGGGTTTGGAAGCTTGTGCTTTAGACTCGGAATTACGTAATTTACATCAATCCGCTACCATCAGTTAGGGTTGCATATAGAAACTTAGAAGAGCTGTGTTTCTTTTTCTCCATGTGTGTGCGCATAAGTGCGGTGAAAAGGACACACCACGGGGCATCCAAGGCCCACTGCAGTTCAGTACCTTCCGTCATTATATTCGCACATTTGGACTCTAATTTTGGATGATGCCGCGGAAAATCGTCGATCAGAATTTGAAGCAAATCCAAACATTAGAAGCAAATCCGCAGAAAGAACGGTATATACTTGAAAATCATACAGACGAACAAAGAATATGAATGCCATTACGGAAGTGACCGTGGCGCCTAGTCCCGTCATCAAATATCCGGTATGCGGGCCCGCAGATCCCAATCCATAAGCCCATCAATTCCTACTTGGCCAAGCTCACTTGTTAAGGTTGTCAAACTCCTTTGCCATACCATGAGTGTGTTGTGATTTTTATGTTACTCAATTATGTTTGCCACAACGTACTTTGCTTTAGACTCATCATTTAAATCTATCCTCAATCTAAAACACTCACCCTTTCTTGCTTTCCAGAATTGCCAAATGTTGTTCCATGGCATGAATCACTTTTTCTGGAACCTGGAAGTGACCAGAAGGTGTTAGAACAGGGCAATGATCTACAAATATTGGGTAGACATCAAAAAAACTACTAATTATAACACTTGCTGCAGATCGCAAAACCGGAAACATGCGCCCACAAAGTAACGCAAATACACACATGCATACACACAAAAACATGTACAAACCCCTCGTGATCACGCATATTTATCGATCAAGTTAGGATCAATTTGAGGGAGAGAGAACAGTAAGGCTTGGTGATGGAAAATACTTTAGGTTCAATGCATACTATATTCATCCAGAGTCGCGACCGAAAGATCTCAAGGTGATAGTATCAGACAGATAACCTTCCCAGCCTCAGGGACGCGATACTCAAGTCTGACCTAAGTATATCTCTTCAATTCTATCTGTCCTTAGCTTGTGAGCATTTGACAGACTACTTAAGCTCTTGCTACAGTCTATGTTGTCCCATAGAAACGTTATACATCCGTTTTGACGGATCCTCCTTGCCATATGTGAAGCACTTATCCCGAAAGGAGTATTGAGGATTAGAGAACATAGTGTGGTCAGTACATTATCCAAATCTGTCAAACTGGAACTCACAGGCCTAACGCCCTGTACACCCGATCCATAACATCCAACAAGAAAACCATTATTCAGTTAAGTTATCTGAAATCTAGCAAACTCCAACCTTCGATAGATGTCGAAAAACTTAACTGATGCTTCACCGCCGCAGTCCAATCACCAGTAACACTGAATTTAACTGTGGACTCTCCACAACACTGTTTTAGATTCTATTCCTCCCCAGAAGTGTGCAAAGAAATGGTGCAACTCTCGACAAACAAAGCGAGCGGTTCAGACGGTCTACCGGCGATTATCCTAAAGGAGTATGCACGAACATTGTCTCCAATAATGTGGGAACTATTCAACAGGTATTTAACTCAAAACTACATTTCTGACTGCTGGGGAGTGGCCTCCATTATTCTGGTGCCCAGAAACCAACCATCTAAATTTACATTCGATCGCCTGTACATCAACTGTCCTCAGTGTTTGAAAACCTCGTTCTGAGTAGAATCTCCATGCATATCATAGTTCTGGATCTCTAACAGTTTCCGCACCAAAACTCCCGCCCGACATTGGATGTTCCAGCACCACTCATCCGCTTTATTTTATCCTCATTAGACCGCAAAACTCAGGCAGTCAGGGTGCTTTTTTGACTATTGATGCACTTAATTATACCGACAGGTCCAAACCAGTCAAGATTCTTGAAAACGGCGGAGTCAGTACATCCCTTTTAGTTACTTTTTAAATACTTTTACAATCGCCAACAATCGACCCGATTTATTGGGCAAACCTCTACAACGTTTCTTTCCACAACAGGTATTTTTCAGGAAGCTATTTTCACCTTCCCTTTTTTCTAATTGTCTCTTCCATACCTATTTACGATGACTATTTACTTATTGAGTATACTGATGACATAATCCTTGGTATCCTCCACTCCACTAGCTCTCTTCAAACACTCTCAGCAAAGAGTCACTGAACACACCAACTGGTCCGCTGATCATAATCTAACAAAAAAAACTCTTCCAAGTGCTCTTATGTCTTATTTTGTCTTCACAATAACACCAAATACTCCGATTCTCTTGCATTCAATTCCGACCTGCTCATCAACATTGTGCACCTTGCCAGAACTGTATCCACAAACTACTTCGAAGTCACTAGCAGCCTTGACCTTTCCTGCTCCCATCAGGTAGCAGTAGGTTTCCAGAAAACTAGACGTTTGACGTTTTAAATGCTACTTCTGAAGTCTTTTTCCACTCCACTCTATTTGGCTAAGCGTTTTATATTCACATGTTTATTACCACTTTGGCTCTACGCTTCTCCCGTCATCTTTCCAGGTTTGCTTGTGAAAGACTTTAAACTTATTGTCAGAGACACCAAACATCTTTCTTGTTGTAATGTGACCTCTTATAGTCGGTCCTCTCGACACATAATATCCCAACACCAACATGCATGCCAAATGTTCGCTTCAAAGATATCAGATGACTAATCACATCCTCTTTATCCAGATCTTAGTTGGTGTGTTTTTACACCCTCCACCAAGTCCAGCTACAAACACTTATTTGCCCATACCGCTATCTACAAATCATCAATGGATCCCTGTCTCTCCAGATTCTCACCAACTCTGATACTGTTATAAACGAACTGAAAAACCAGTTGAACTGAATAACTCTCTCCTTTTCCATATATGTTTTTCTAACTATGCCTGTGCTTAATGGTTATGTGGCTGCCGAATATCTATCTCCGGGTGCATAAAGCAACGACTTGAAAATCGGCGATTTTTTATCTTCTAGGGCAAGGAAAAATATTGAAATCTCGTTCGTTGAACAACCACGCATCGTGAAAACATGTTCTTAAGTCCATTTCATTCAGTTGCTTCGATCACTAGAGCGAACTGGTGCAAATGTTGTCAACGCCAACAAATGAGGGTGATCGTTACTAACAGCATTAAGGTCAGTCATAACGTTTACGCCCCATAAAACGCCTGATAATAGTGCGGATCAAGAAAAAATGCCGCCGACAAACGAAAAGAGCTTATTCAAGTGAGTGTTCTCTCATTTCCAAATCACATGCAGTTTGAATGTAATGCGCACACTCCATGCGTTACATTTCCCAACACCCGAAATTCTCGGTGATACAGTGGATTGCTAGTGCTGCTTCTTGATTCAGTTGAGGATACGGGGACAACTACATTAAGCTTGACACGATATGCCGAACGTAAATCCTTTGCAGAATCAATTGAATGAAGAGACATCCCGTGATCATTAACGATAAACTGGATTTGATGGTCAGCTTTGGTATTACGCAGCCAGGTTCTGAAATAGCCGACAGTGTATTGGTACTCTCATAGAGCACCAACCAAGTCCTTGTGCGCATAAATGCCTCCTATTTGGACAGGAACTGGACAAACTCTTTGCCGCAAATAATCAAACAGATGCGACTACAACCCACCCGAAAGTTAACGTTATTTCCCGTGTACTGTGACACAGCCGTAGGCAATTTTGCCGCGAGCCAACAAGTGCGTCTATCATATTGAGTCTCATACCATGCACGACGTTAAGTTTCAGGTTTGCTAATATTTTCATGTCGTTCTTAACAAAGTGTCTTTAACCTCTTGTGAGGAATATTCACCCGAAAAAAAAGATATTGTTTGTCGGAATCGAGGGTGGTTCGGAATGTGTTGATAAGACGACATTTCATATTTCATATGATATGTAAATAGCCGATATCCAAGGGCAGCGTTGTCGGAAATTTTTACGATCAGTCGACTATCGTTTATCGTGGGTAACCTTCCTCAAAGCAGGTTTACGATTAACGGTCCTCTTTCACTGCACCAAATCTGGTCATTGGAAGATTTACTTCGTGATCAGAAAATACCCTAGCAATTAACCACCACTACTACATGCGTGCGAAAAAATGTGACATCGAATTATTCTATACGCATTGTGGAAATTGGAAACGCCCCTTGTCCATCTATCTGAGCAGACCTTGGAGTCGAGTAAACGGTACAGTCACGACCGTTTGTTACATATCACGGTTCCACAAAAGACGTGCGAATCAAACATGGTGAGCTCATTCAGTAGTTCTACATCGCAGTATTCCCCCTTCGGTTGGTTAGATGTCCCTATTAAGTATCGAGGCAAGTATTCCCATATGTTAGAATCCTTAATGAATCAAAACCATTGTTGGATTGAGAATGTTTATTTTGCACCATTATTCCCCGTGGAACAGTTATGAACGGACGTTTGATCCAACCGACAGCACATCGCAACAATAGGAATGTAGGGCGGTTGAATATCAACACTGCGGCACTTAATTTTTCACGGTCCTCGATGATTGTTCCCTATGAGCCGAGACGGCGTCAAGAGAAAGCCTGATTTTGAACGTTAGACAATGCATATCGATTGTTCCTCTCGTTCACATACATTTGCTATCATTTTTATCTAGTGAGGTGATGAAAAAGATTGATTTGTGCCTCTACGATTGAACAACTCAATGTTGTGCAATTCTTGGAACCGAGTGTACCGCTTTAGCCGTGTAACGTCCCGATCGTCCATGTTGGCGATTGAGAAAAGCCTGAAGAGGTATCTTTTGGTTTAGATCAATTTCGTTATGGAAACTTGATTAATTTCAAGGTCACAGGAAATCAGTTGAGAATAAACTCAAAGCGTTCACGATGTACATAAACACACACACACACACACACACACACACACACACACACACACACACACACACACACACACACACAAGACTAACAGATGGGTGTTAGGAGGTTGGATGTCAAGTAGATGCACATGAAATCGAATTTACTAACTCCTTTAAATCTGCTTGATTTATTATTGATAATATTATTATTAATGATATTATTGATAATGGTAGTAGCAGTAGTAAACAATTTAGTAGTGCAAAATTTTCATTAGTAAACAATTGTTTGTCATGCAGCATCAATGCTGGGCTCAACACTGGAAACGCAGGGTCGCATTACACACATGTTTCACCTAGTAACTTATTATACGTCATCCGAAGAATTGAATGTCCAGAAAAGTCCCCACTTGGATATGAATCCAATAGGCGCGCTTGGTTGTAAGTTTGGCACTTGCTTACTCTTTACGGCTTGTTGCCGCCTCATGCCTCAATACTACACGATGATGAAGCACATCCTGACACGTCAATTTGCATCACACCATCTTATCCAAACACTATGTGGTCATCTCGTTGCATCTTCATTGCGACATTTTGATGCAGCTACAATTCAACCTACCCTTCCAATTCTAAGGATGAGTTTTCAAAGCGCGAAATCGGTAATCAACCAAACGGAGTGGTTGGACTAACCACGGACTGTAACACGTGATACACTATTTTTATCTGTATTTCCAAGCGTGGCAAACGGACTTGGAACAAGATTGTGGTAACTCGGATATAAGAAGCGGCCAATATCGACGTATCAACTACCGGTGGTATGCACGCATGATTTACCGGATCACTGAACGAAAACGAAGACGAATAGATGATAAGAGAAGTCTTAGGCGAAAACTGGTGAAGTAGTGACTATTGTGACTTACAGGTTGCAAACCAAGACTGTCCTTATCTCCGATTCCAAGACTCTGTGGTGGAAAAGATAGGCAGTCTTAATGGGTATTGCCCCACATTATGAAAGTCTTGGGGAAAGATTGTACAAAACTAAAATGGTGTCATTGACTACTTCAAATAATTCATGAACTATGATAGTCCTTAGCGAATAAAAATGAGGCCATGGTCTCCACGTTTTAGACGATCGAGTACATCATGAAAAGGCCAATTAGCAGTCGAGTTTGTTCTCAGTGCATCTCAATTATAGCAATATAGCAGTATACATGGACGTACAATAGAGCACAGAAGCTCTTACTGATAGTGTTGAAAAATATGTAGTATGCATACAATCATCACATTCGAGAGTGATATTAGAGAACATCATGCGCAGAAGACGTTCGTGGACGGCCATCAAACTTCTCTGCACGACCAAAATTCAGAATGTCTTCATATCCAAGTTGATTTTTTCTTTGCTGTTAAACTATAAGTCCAGCTCTAGTTGGTGTCTGCTAAGGTCTCCTGTTCTCGTAGGGCTATGAAATATCAGATGATTGTATGTATGAACTTATTCACAGGAAAACAACACTATGTTTGGCTGAACACCACAACAAACCCGGCTGAGAGGAACAACATGGTGGACGCAACTGAAAGTCGCTGGCCTCCGTACAGCGCGGCGTTTCGAGATCAGCAATCTGGACTTCTGATGTATCGTATCTTAGTCACAACAGAACTTATATTCATCTCCCCAAATCCATCTTCGTTCATACTGACAATTTCTGTTTTAGAACCCATTCTCAAAACAGACGTCAAACTAATCAGAGGGTGACACCTGGAACGTGTGGAAACTCACTTTTGATATGCATTCAGTCGTGGGCCACTTACGAAGTGCTACTAGTGATATATGATCAGCTGGATTGGCATGAACAATAATCAATAGAGAAGAGCTTTTTCGGAAATCTAGGCTTATTACTGGACTCTCCAACTTTGACCTACCTGGATTAGCATCTTCAACCGCTGATTATGTAGACCACCTAAACTCCAGCTAGGAGCTCCAGGACACCTCGAACCCCACTTATTTTCTGCAAAGTCCTCCCAACATTCTTACTGTAAAGCGAAAGTGTTGACTTTTTCTGGGCCGACGTTTCCTGCAAATACTCCGAAAGAACGGTCAGTTGATAGTCCGTCCAACAGCAATCGGATCTGCTTATTTTCTCTCGTGTAGAATCTGTATTCCGATCGATCTGGTTTTCACGTTGAATCCCGTATTCAAATAAATTTTCGTTTGGAATGAGTTCTAATCATGGCCAACTACTTTAGCAAAAGCTTATTCACGAGACCACAATGGCAATTTGCATTCACGCAAAATAATCCCTGCTGGCCTATTTATACTCGTCTCCATTTCATATCGAATGATTGTTACCTTTCTGAGCACAAATACTGGTCAACAGTTATAGTTTTACATAATATGATTAATCATGCATGGTGTACGTTCAACTCATCACCGGAAACCATAAAAGCACGTTACAGCTGTGTTAATCTTTGTTAGGAATCATCAGCAGTACATATATACCCAGCCTCCACGGGGAATCGAACCCGGGGTGAACGATTTTGAGTCGAACATCCAACCACCAAGCTTATTATTGTTTTGATGGGTGGATAGGAATGCTTACACAATTAAACTTTTGCTATTTTAACAAGGAAGGGGTAATTAGGACGATAGTGGTGACAGAGTTTTCCGCACGGCATTGCAGATATGACGCCAACCACGGAACTGTCGAATCGTCGAACGTCTGACTCGTTTTCTATGCATATTTGATGATTATCAACAAGAGTAAAACAGCATAATAGTAAGTGCTTGTAAGACTACATGAATAGGTGTGAAAAACTCGCACTGTATGAAAAAACATCACACAGGAATTTCTGTCATGCTTCATCTATTTACCGATTCCGAATCACATATGATAACAGTTGCCGATTCTCATCAAAACTACAAGGGATTTTTGTGGTCATTACGTTCTGTAATTCATCCGTTTGTGAAGCGGTCCATCGGTTTTCATCTACTATTGAAGATAAATTTCAAATGTCATGATGTAATTTCATTTGTCACCAACGCATTTTCTTCAGTCCGTCTCGAAAACCTGACGGATATTGTACATCAGGACATTTGCAGTGTCTTTTTACGACGCGGATGCGAATTGAGGTAAGAGTTACCACAAATTTCGAAACGATAGAACGTATCTTCTGCAGTGAAATTCATCTTTTTGTTGTTTGTGTTATCCCATTAAGCACAATATAGTCCACCAACCAGTACAAACGTCCAATTCACTTTTACAAAGCCTTGGTAGTGCTGCACAGCTTTAAGGATATATCAGAAGCAAATAGCGGATTGGATTTTTGAATCAAGCGTGCAACATTGTGGATTTTGCGTGCTGTTCCCAAACTATCCAGTTCTCAACGGTTTACTTCACACCAGTTTACCGCAATACACTACTCGTATACCACTGCCTACAACGCCATTACGAACAACAAGTGGGTGTTGAGAACAAATCACATATAACGATCTTTAGAATGGGCATTTCTCCCTGGAAGCTGTCGATCAATCGAAAATCGGTGTTCACTTGTGCGTGTAGTAATCCACCTTGGTGTGCTGGCTCTGCACAAGATCCGGCGACACATTTTGCGTGTCTTTTTTGTTCAATGATTTAGGTTTTTCAAACCTCATTCTGGACACTGACTGAGTCCTGTTAAGCCTCACTAGTTTTGGAAGCTCACCCAAACACCCAGAGTTAGGGAAATCAGTGATATCGACTACAAAGTAAACGCCATTGATATGCAAAACTATGTGATCAGTTCTCAATTATCTCAACTTTATACGAATCAATCCGAAGAACGTTCGTGGTTATGTACATTTTTTTGAAATACACAAAAGCAACATAAACGGTATTGCTATCATCATTAAATAACACGAACAATTTTGTGGTATTTTTTAAAACTAAGAATCTCTTTTTCCCCGCAAAATATTTACGCACATGAGCTCGAATTTCATCCTGAAAACCTGTCGAACGTGCTCGTGATTACTTTATAGTTTGCAAAAGCAATCTAACTACAAATCTTACATAATCAAGGTGAATTCAAACCATTTTTTTTCAGAAATATAAATGAAACAAGTATCAAGCAAAAATCTCAACTCACTTCGGCCAAAGTTAAAAATTCAGTGATTTTATCCAATATCCCAGGAAAATTGTGGTACAGTTCCATGCCCAATCGACACTCTTTGAGTTTCAGAGTGAAGTATTTTTCTGTGGGTTAAAAAGTGCTACCGATAAGTAAATTCTAAGTAGCTTTAATGCTCGCATTTATACTTGTCAATTGGTTCAAATGAGCGTAGTTTTTCCTATCAACGCCAGGACGCAGCGACTTTAATTGTCATTTAAAAAAGTAATAAAGAAGGCAAGTAAAGCAAAAACCGCTTTTAATAACTGATTTTCAAAGTTATGTGCTATTACAGGTTAAATCAGTGGTGAATACGACATTCCACTTTACATTTTTAGATTGAAACACGGGGACAGAAATTTTTCATCAGGGTAGCATAAACACTAGCTGAATTGTGTTGTTTGGTCGCATAGTTTTTCTTGGTGATTTCATCGCCCATCCGACCCTTGCTTTCATATTGCATTGCCGCCGTAGTCAATGAAAGCGAAAATTTATTTTCAGGTACTGACTATTGAACTCGTCAGGATTTCCTTTCTGCTGAGGTGTAATGAGTATCCTAAACAACTTTTTTATTACATGGTTGCGCATGGGTGCAGTGGAATGGGTATACCCTATAGCCTCGACGGCTCAGTGCACAATTAGGGACAACCGACAACCGGGCTCTGAGACTTGAAGTGATGGAGAACCAAATAAGGTCCCAATAGGCCAGATGTGTCCAGCCGAACATCAGTGGATTGAAGTTTACCACCAAAGTGACCGGCGATCGTGAGGATTCAAACCTCTGTCCTCCGATATGGAAATCAAACGCGTTTAACCACTGAAGTACCACCGGTCCGAAACGTTCAAAAACGTTTAACCCGCCTGTAGGGCGAAAAGGGATCGGATATGCTTCCTGGCCCGACGGCTGTGGCAAATTTTCAGGAAACCAACTTAGAATACAGTTACGGCTGCTTTTAATTTTGCCAAAATAAGGATGTTCCATTCAGTCTACCTAATCACCCACCATCGACTTCTGATGTCAACCACGTTTATATGCGTTCACTAAATCACTTACTTCCGTTGTGCTGGCTACATCAATCATATCAATCGGCGGATGACCAGTGAGAAAGAACGTCATGCCATGTCTGAAAAAAAGAATGCCGCATTCTATTCGAAGCTCTATAGTAGATATTGGGAACATAAAGCCCTCAGTGGATTTCAATGAGCCATTCAGAGTAAACCGCCGAGCCTCGATCATTCTCTATTGCACAACAGAGACTGTGGTTTAAAAACCATTCATCACCACTATCTATATGCAAACAAAAGTTATTTACCCAACCCAAATTTGTTGTAGCAGCAAAACTTTGACGAGTTCAAGGACCAGATGAACGATGCGATCACCAATAAAACGCCAGTGCGATTACCAGTCTGATGCTTGTGTTACCCGAATAAACACTTCCCCCTCCTTGCAGTTTGCTTTTATGCACCCGATAAAGGGTGCACCTTCGCGACGAGACTGCACCTTGGCTTGGTTTGATGGCTTGCGTGCCTCCATGACCCAAAGAGCTATGCAGGATGACTTCCTTAGGCCGGAGATGCAATCATGCCTGACAGGTCAATGGGTAGAGGTAGATGAAGTCCAGTCCCAGAACCCAGTTGACTACGTCCCTGGAGAGGACACTTCAGCGAACAAACATGGAGAGAATCAGTTTACCGGTCCAAAAACCTCCACTAGATGGACATAGGAGTGGAGTACATGGGGTTTCTTTCGACGATGGGAGAAGTCATGGCACTTCATTGGGCAGCTATCAGCTGCCTAAGCTGGGCAGCCCCCGGCCCAAAGGATGCTGCCCCGTCCACGTTCCGCTTGCTCCACTAGGTGCGTAGGACTGACTGAATTCGAAAAGCAGATCGATAACAAAGCATCAGCGAAGGCAAGACAAAACGCATGCAGTAATCAAGTCTCACGTGACAGACCAGAAGTTCCTTCACGGGTTCTTCGGTCACATTTCCGTGCTGGGTTAACGTCCCACTTGCCTTGTGGGTCAGACTTTTGAGTCAAAAGCTCCGGTTAGGGTTCCCAAAGAAAAACCCCGTATGCGGTGTGGGCAGTTGCGGAGTATGATTCGTCTAGAAATCTCCAATGTCTTTCCTGTAAAAGGCCTTACCAATTTTCCCTCTTTCAAGTGGAGGTCGATGCAAAACGCCACAGGTAATTGCGGCTCTGATGAAAGCAGTAACTCAGGAGTTGGGTATAAATCAATTGCACTTTTTAAGCCTAACTGATCACTTCAATTGGCTGTATTTAACGTCCGCACACTATGTCAGATGGGGCAACAGGCTGCCCTTACTAAAACTTTTCACACCTTCAAAATAGATGCATGCTGTGTATCCGAAACTTGCATGCAAAACCCTATTTCTGTGATAACTCTTTGCACTCCAAATACAACGTCAGCCTTTCACTTCACTCTTCGCACGTCGGGTGATTCGGTGTCTAGAGCTCGTGGTCAGTCTGGCTTTGAGATTGCTTTGAGCATTGAAGTTGAATGTGCACTGCTAGACTGGATTCCAGTCAGCAGTTGTTTGTGTGCAGTTCGGTTGGATGGTTCTGTTCGTGTCAACAACAACAAACTGAAGCGTCGATGCATGTTCGTCGTGTCTATGCATGCGCCGACTGACTGCAGCTTCTCCGAGGCCAAGGACGAATTCTATTAGGATTTGTCTCAGCTGCTTCAAAGCGCACGTTCAACGGACGTGGCGGTCATTGCTGGGAATTTTAACGCCCAAATTGGCCGTTTGGGAGATTCCGAAAGGCACATCGGAGGCCCATTTGCTATTCCAGCCGATCGTATCGATAATAGCAATCGTCTCATCCGGCTGTGTTCTGACCACGGATTGTTTCTGGCCAGTACAAACGTCTGTCATAAGAAGCGGCATAGACTCACATGGCGTCCTTCTTCGTCTTCACAAAGCTGGACTCAAATTGAACATATTGTGACTGGTCACCGCTGGCGTGGAACAATAGAAGATTGTCATTCATTTTGGTCCACGCCTGTGCACTCAGAACACGCCTCGGTATGTGCTCGCTTCCGTTTGCGTCTCATCCGTGGTCTCACCAAAGTAAATGCCAGTTGCCCCACGCAGTTGCTTTTAGACGATAACCAGCGATACAATTTTCAGACGGAGCTGTCTATGCAGTTATTGATGCAGCCAGATGTTCAGGACCCGAATGAACACTGCCGACAGATTAAGGAAGCCTTGTATGCCGCGTTTAATGCCACACAGGACTCTGGTTCAAGTCGGTCTCACAAACGATGGATATCTTTAACATCAGTTGCTCTGTTGGATGCTCGCAGATCCGTCCCTCCAGATGCCACATTCAAAGAAGTGCGCAAATCCCTGAGACACCAACTGACTAGGAGCCTGAGGAATGACCGTGAGCAGTGGTGGATTGCGAAATGTAAGGAAATGGAAAAGGCTGCGTCCATTGGCGATGCACGCAACTTTTTCCGTTTTATTAGAGGTACCGGTCCACGGAAGACTGGTGTAAGTGAGTTATTTAAGGAATCCGATGGCTCACTGATTCACTCTCAGGAACATCGTCTGGACCATTGGGTGGAGCACTTCAAGGAACAATTCAGTTGGTCCACTTCAACGGTGAACTTTCTAAATATACTTGCCAAAGAAATGATGCAGGTGGATATCGGTCCTCCATCAAAGAGGTTAGGCGAGCGATAGGTTACTTGAAAATTAACGAAGCCGCTGGACCAGATAAGTTTTCTCCATATTTTTCAAGGATGGAGGCGAAGCTTTGGTTTCAGAGTTCACAAAACTCCATATTATTTGGGATAGTGAGCAGATTCCGAGGGAATGGTTTGAATCGGTGATTGTGCCGATTTACAAGAAAGGTGACAGGTCCTCTTGTGAAAACCACAGAGTAATTAGCTTGGTAAGTATCACATCTAAACTGCTCACTAATCTCATTCTCAACCGATTATCCAGTGTCTGCGAAATGTGTACGCGTGAGAATCAAGCCGGTTTAAGACCCGGTCGAGGTAAACCTTAGAGTCCAGACACATCTTCCGTAGGCCCACAATCTCAGTCTTTCTTGATCTGAAAGCCGCGCTCGACTCAGTCGACCGCACAGTTCTCTGGCGCTGCCTCTCATTGAAGGGTGTGTCAGAGCAGTTTTTTCCCTTTTCCAATGCTTGTATGCGAACAGCCGAAGCCGATTTCGTGCTTACGGCGATCTTTACCCCAGTTCACCATGGAAAGTGGTTTTCGTCAGGGTTGCCCTCTTTCGCCCTTCCTCTTCAATTTTTTAGGTGATCTGATTTTTGAGGTAGCCCTATCCTCGTGTGAAAATAGTGGCATCGATCTTTGCTCAGGCAGTAAATTGTCTGACTTGGAATACGCGGACGATACTGTACTTCTGAGTGAAGACCCAGATAGGTTGCAATCTCTTTTAGATAGCATTAACAACAGTGTAGGAATGTTTGGGATGCGTTTCACACCTTCAAAGTGTAAACTGCTGCTGCAGGACTGAGTTGGCTCGACACCAAAACTTGTGTTGGCAGCAGAAACTTTGGCTCAGGTGGATAAATTTTATTACCTTGGTAATTACATCCCATCAGGTGGACAGATAACGGATGAAGTGTCATCGCGTATACAGAAGGCGCGTTTGGCTTTTGCCAACCTCCGTCATCTGTGGCGTCGGCATGACATCCGACTGTTTTTTAAGAGTAGAGTGTACAATGCGGTGGTCAGGTCTGTTCTTTTACACGGTTCAGAAACATGGTCATCGAGGGTAGAAGATAGGCGAAGACTGTCGGTATTTGAGCACCGATGTCTCTGTAGCATTGCCCGAATATGGCGGGAACACCGCATCATCAATGCTGAGGTTCGGCGTAAGGTGTTGGGAACCAGAGGTCAGTCTCTGGATCAAGTGCTGAGTCTAAACAGGTTAAGGTGGTTGGAACATGTGTTACTCATGCCCACCGATAGACTCCCTCAGCGCACGCTATCCTCTGAAGCAAGTGGTGATTGGAAGGTAGGTCGAGGTGGCCAGTCCATGACATGGCAAAAAGGTATGAAAACCTTGACTAGTAGACTTGGCCGAGCAGGACGTGTTAGACTTCCAGGTTGGGGTCCACGTGATCCGCCTACTAAATGGTTGGAGACATTAAATGAAATGGGTAAATGTCGCGTCCAGCGGCGTAGTTGCATTCGGACTCTTTCCTTTTTCTCTTGATTTCCGCTTGATACTTTGACTTTTTGGATGTTTATCACTGTTTCTATTCTTTTCGTCCTTTACTGGACGATGTTGGAAGGTAGCAACCGAAACCAGAGCACAGAAGTGCGAGCTTAATGGTTGAATAAACTGAAACTGATAAAGGGTAAATTTTCAGCATGCCTTAATATGTGAAAATACGTCTTGAGCATTTTTTGATCCGTTTCATTACCTCTAGTGAGAATACTTTTCTGTCCGCGAATCATCTCGATTTATCAGTACAAAAACGACAGTTTATTTGTGATGAACGGTTGTCATAACCAAATCTTGGCCCGAACACTTATGGTTTCACCTGTTAATCTCAGCCAGCTCTTCCGAGTAGTTAATCTGGGAAGAAACCCAATCGGTTTATTCGATTCAAACAACAATGGGCATGTGATTGGTTCTTCGGTTTGCTACATTCGTTCCATTCTTGTCCTCGACTCAGGAGGGGCGAAGACGTGTTGGCTGTTCACCAAATCATCTTGCCGTCTAGTAAACGAGCCAAGTCGTCTGTTGAAGATCTACTAGCCCATTCCCTCACATGCATCACTCGTTTAAGCTGCTTTATTTTAAAGACTTGTAAATGAAAGACTGAAAAGGAATTTTCACTTCACCTAACTTTTTAACTAAGGTCAAATGAACGCGATAACAAGGAAGAGTATGAAAGCATAAATAGCGATAGCTACGGTTGAGGAAACCAATCCAAAAGGATGATTATAATGAATAACGACTGCAAAAGCAATTCGCACCGTATTTAAATACGTATTTAATTTGACGTCAATGTTGAGGCAACAATGCGAACTACATTTCCACCTGACAAATGCTTGAATCTGTATTGTACATGAAAGTCATCAATCCGCCTATGAGTTCAAATCAAGGAGAATCACTCTAACCGTGGTCGTCAGTCCATTTGAAATTAATTGAAACAACGAAAAGTTTGTGCAACGGTGTCTGTCCGATGAAAGGAGGCTATTTGGACAAAGAGATTAATCCTGAGTCGTAGATGTCTTTAGTCAACTGGGCTTGGCAAGCGAGCCAGTCTGCGTACTCACTGTATATATACCAGCTTGAGCATAGTTGTACAATGCTTTTCAGCCAAAAAATACCGAAGTAAGTTACAAAGCAAAACAGGATCTCATTGCAAACAAAATGGCATCCTTGACCGTTAGGACGTGCGCTTGAAACGGAACAACGGAGTTCCTGTACAAAGACAACCTCCAGAGAAGCAGTTCATACCTAGACTGCGTCGATGCGAGGGACTGACAAAGAGTAAGATCAAAATGCAATGGGTGAGAAGTGTCAGAAAGGATTTTCAGTGCAAACACAATGGATGCCGTCATGTGGCTAGTGCATAGCTCCAAGACTAGGTCATTCAAGGTTATACCAGAAACAAGACCTATGATACGTAAGCCTCTGCGAAGAGTGACGAAATCCTTTTTTTAGTAATGAGAAGGGAACAATAAATAATGATGGATTATATACATTCTTTTAGGAAATTGGAAATAGCAGACTGTGGAGCACTAAATTGCAGTGGTTTTCTAATCTGACACGAAAAGCGGTGCAGTTTTCCTACCGTGATTTTAATGTGCAAATACCAGTGCAGATTATGCTGCAGCGTAACACCAAGGTATTTCACGTGGTTCATACGTGCGAGGCGAATAGAACTATTGATGGGAGTGTTTTCAATGAATTGGGTACGAGTGGTGGAAAAAACACTCCCTTGACATTTATTACTGTCCAACAGAAGAGAAGTTCTGAATATGTGAAAGATTTGCAGTGAATTCGTCGAATTCTGGTCTATTTGAGACAGGCCTAGCCAAAACAACGCAATCAGCCTATCTAAACATGCGGGTTAGATGGGAGACAGGCAAATCACTAATGAAATTTGAAAACAAATACGGAGAAAGAACAGCACTTTGAAGTACATCGGCACTGGTTAGGAGATGTTTGGAGACTTTTCTGCCTACTTTGGTGTATTGTGTCCTTCCAGAGAAAGTCTTCCAACCAATTTAGTGAATATGTGAGGCAGTCAAAAGATTTTAGTTTTTTGAGAAGCGAGTATGGTACACTGTCAAAGGCCGACGTGTATTCAAGAAAAGCATATCTAACTGACTTGCATGAATTGTTGAGGGATTTAGCAATATGGTGCACAATGGAAACTGGTGAACCAACTGTAGAGCGCTTGGATTTGTACGCGAATTATAACTTGTTTTCTGGGCTTCTTGCCGTGATTTGAAGACGACGCAGCACAACGCGTTCTACAAGTTTCAACGCTGACGAAGATAGAGCTATTGGTCGACACATTTTGGGCTCCGTCTGGCTATGCGATTGTTTTAGCATAAGAGTAATTGTAACAGGACGCCAACAATTGGGAATGGGATGTGAGTCTAGTGAATCGTTAATCACCGAAATCGTCACATCACATAGAAAACCAGTCCCATATCTGAGTATCTCCGTTGGAAGACCGTCTGAACCAGTTGTCCTGGTTATCTTTGTTGATCTGAGTAACCCAAGGACCTCTGCAGTTGATACCTCTTGAAACTCAAACGAGACAGATAGCGTGAAAATGGGAAGTGAGTCGTCTAATTGTCGGAGAAATCGGACATTGAGACGGTTCACATCTACATTCACCTTCGGGGTTTTCCCGTCTCACCGCGGAAAAGTGATTCCACGCCACCTGTGTTTAACATTTCGGGAGTTTAGGAACTACATCAAGGCGTGTAATCTGATTTCATCAAAAGTGATAATCGACGGACCTCAGGTTGATTTTGCTTCCTGTAAGTCGCTAATAGTATGGCTATTGTCTACAGACCATTCCAAGAACGCTTAAAAAGACTGGAGATAGCACAAGAAGTTTTCTAGTGTGTTTGCTTCCATCTTGCACAAAGTATTCGACCGTTCGCAGGTTGCTGAAAAAACAATCTGATTGATGGGGTTTGAACGCTGAATTTTTCCCGAGTACTTTGTGGAGTGTGTTCCTTGGGCACCATGTTTGTAGATGAAAGCCATAAATGAGTACGTACCAACGTTAGAGATGCATTCAGAACCATCACATTCCAACAGTCGGTTGTCGAACTGGATTGGTCAAGCAGGAAAGACCACCACGGTAGCGGAGGCGATAAGCCAGAAAGACTATATTTATTGCTGAGCCTACTACACTTTACCTCGTTATAGCATAAACTGTCAACCGTTGTCGTGGCATCTGTTTTTTCACCATAAGTGGAGTGAATTACAGTAATCAATTCAGTAAAGCTTGAAAACACAGCTGCTTCGGGCGAAGAGCAGCAGAAGATTGTTGCCATTTGGTCTCCAGTCTTTGGAGCTTTGCTCGAAGTTGATAAGAAGACCGGATAATTATTGCTGAAATTAGGCACAGTGTTGACTACACAAGTTAAGTGTTGAAAAATAAATCTCAACAGATTGTGATGGTTAGGAGATGTGCTGTCCATACCTTGGTGCAGACTTCTATAGATTACTAAGACTTCTCAGGCCAATAACCGTTCAGCGATTAGTGAAGGAGGCTAATCTGTAACGTGGAACAAAATGTGAAAGCCCCACCCAGTGGATTTGGCTATAAACAGCGTGTTAGGCTTCTCGAATGGGATCTAAGAGATCAACCTACCTAATGGTTAGAGACGTTTGGAGACATGGCGCTGGATCACGACCAGTGGTACTCTTGCATTCGCATGATTTCCTCGACTGCCTGATCCCGTCCATTTTCTTCTTTCTCCTCTACTATTTTCGTATACCAATTATTTTGGCTTTTGACTACAATTTTTCTAAGATAGCTACCAGAGCAGTTGCGTCGAGAGCATGAAAAATGGTTTTTCGAATAGAAATTGAAGTCCCCATGGGCAAAAAGGTATTATTAAAAGCAAATCGTGATACAGAAAATTAGCCATCAAAACATGCACGTCACTTTTAGTCAAGTCTCAGGGAAGAAAAGAAAACGACCCGAAATTGGTCCAAGCTGATCAAAACGCCTGTGGATTCAGAACACGAAATAACGACGTCCCCAGTGTTAATATAACCCCAGTGCTTAATCTAAAGCAGACTGACATCAGGACACACTTGTATCACCAGATTGTAGCATCTTTCAAAGGTGCTAAGAACAATGTTGGGTCGGAAAAGTGACCCTCTGGATGCGAATAAGCCAAAATACGTCAAAGTAATCGTCTGAAATCAAAACCTGTCATTGTCAATCAACGCTGCGGATAAACCGGGGGATCTGTTGTCGGGTCGATATCATCACCATCACCATCATCGAGCAGCGGTAAACAGTAGGGCAAGCCCCACCGACCACTACGTTTCTCACCATCTTGCACGTTGAATCAGAAAGTATGAGTATATAAGATGGACAGGGACTGGACCTACATGGGTGGGAAAAGGAAAGAATGCCCTAGTAGCCAACACACGAAATACACAATCTAACTGTACAAACGCACATCGATCAATCATTCTTATTCGACAGAAAGTGACAACATGATCGCCACTGTTCAAGGTTCGCAGCCATATCCTTCAGTGTCTCTAGCCAACTGGTAGACGGATCTTTGGACCCCAACCACGAAAACGTGAAGCACCTACTTTTTCTGAGTTTGCTGTACATTTTCTCATTCCTCACTGCCACGTCATCTGTTGACCTCCACGTGGTCTCTTCCACTCCTGAGGAGGAACAAACAATAGAACACGGTACGGTAGACGTGTTTGCCATACGTAACACGTGTCCCAACCAACGACGTCTACTAAGTTGGATAAGCTGTGACAAAACGTTCTCCTTACACTCGCTTTCTGGCCTCATCATTGCTCACTCGGCTATTCCACCCAATCTTAGCTATACTACGCATACATCGGTGGTCGAAAACCTTAAGACGACGAATATCTTCAGCACGCAGACTTCAAGCCTCGTAACCATACAACAAAACTGAACGCACTGCAGCACAGTATACACGACCTTTCAACTTCAGTGAAATATCAGATCGACGCCACAAGTGCTTCAGTCCAACGTACGCCGCTTGAGACTTGGATATATGCATTCTCACCTCTACTACTGTGCTCCCACCCATCATCACGCTGCTGCCGAGGTAAGTGAAACGATCGACAATTGCCAGCATCTCCATATCGAGTATCACGCTCTGAATCGTTGACGTCCAGTCTTGTAACATCACCTTATACTCTGAAGGTGCAAAGCAAATACCAAATAGAGCTACAGCTCTCGCAAGTCTACCTAGTGCACGTTGCGCACGGTCCGTGCATTCGAACAAGCAGATAAGGTCGTCCGCTTATTCTAGGTCGGATAGTTTTGCATTATTCCCTGGTTCGACGCCCACATCTTGGGGGTCTCGCTAGGCATTCTCCATTATCTTGTCCATGACGAATTTGAATAGGAATGAAGACATGGGACATCCCTGTCGAACACCAATGGTCGTTTCGAACCGACCGGATAGTTCACCGCAAACTCTAACGCGGCCAGAAGTATGGGGATACAATGATCTCAGTAGGTTCACGAACTTCTGGGGCATACCTTTTCGATGAAGAGCACTGAAAAGCGATGTTCGATCAACTGAATCGAAGGCGCCTTTCAAGTCTAAGAAAACCATTATTGTCGGTCGGCGGTGCGCGTGACGCGTTTCAAAAAGTCGGCGATCAGTAAAAATCTAGTCGATGCATCCTCGACTTAGGCGAAATCCAGCCTGCCGTTCGCGGGTGTTCCTCTCGCGAGTGGGCGTAAGACGGTGCAGCAGAATCGAGGCTTATACTTTGGTGACTATCAGAATCAAGCTAATCCCACGATGATTACCACAGTCGTTGCGTATTCCCTTCTTGAAGATGGAAACAATCAATGACTCGTTCCATTTTAACGGAATACGCTCCTAGTTTCAAGTGTCACGGAGCAAAGCGGTAAGTGATTTTATGAAAGCATCTCCACCCAGTCTGAAAAGAACTGGGGGGAGTTCGTCGGGACCTGCAGCTTTCCCTCGCTTTAGTAATCGAATACATGACTCTACTTCTACTTCTGATGGGGGCTCAAGTGATACCACCCAAGGAGTCGCAGTTGTCGACACAGGAGTAACTACACTAGCGTACGGCCAGCTTAACTGTTCCTTGAAGTATTCGGCCCAACTGTCCATCCTTTGCTGTTTGTTATGGATGGGTTCTCCATTTCTGTCGCAAATCGTTTCACTGACATGGGTGCGCCGTCCACCGGTGTCACGAATAAGTTTGAACAGTCTTTGACTGTTACCTGGTACCTGAAGCAGCTGCTATTTCCATTTATTCGGCTACCTTGACCCACCAATTTTCGTGATCATTCTTAAGGCTTTTCGTAACTTGCCTTTGTAGCTTTCTCCGCATCTTATTCATCTCCTTACAGTTCAAGAGCTGACGCTTTTGCTCCATAATACTCAGCGGCTCTTGCGAGATCCAGTGTCTTTGATGGACAACGGATCTAGGACCACCGGCCAAACCTGCTGCAAAGTGCATCGCCTGTTTGATATGAGCCCAATGCTCATCTACATTACAGTTCGTCGTAGATCCTAGCTCATGTGCTAACTTCTGCTCATAACGGGTGCGTACTTCTGGATCACATACGTTGTACAGCTAACTAGGTTTCCGGTTTGCGACGATGACCATGGAGCTGGAGAGATAAACGCATTAAAACTAAGGCATGGTCCGACTCTACGTACGTGGACCAGTAAGATCTGCAGTTCTGAACAGAACTGCGCCACCGGTAGCTTACGGCGATACGATCAATCTGACTCAAAGTACCTGTAGAGTTAGAGCGCCATGTCGCTGTGCGACGCGAGCTGTGTCGGAAATTGATGCTGAACAAAAGAAATCGACTGTCTGCGCGAAACTGGAGAAGCTTATACCCGTTATCCGTACGCTCAGCGGTTAAAGCACAACGCCCACCTAAATAAGCTTGATACACTAAGTTAGCCAACTTGTCCATTGAAGTCACCAGCTAAAACTACAATATCAGAACCTTTACTGCTGCAAACGAGGGTGGCGAGTTCATCATAGAACTCATCTTTCTGCAAGTCTGAGCTGTAGTCCGTTGGGGCGTACGCTGAGATCACAAAAAAATTGCGCTTAACACAATTATCCTTTCGAACGGCAACTGACCCCTGGAGTCTCACAGTACGTAAACGACTTTTAATCGGGATCCAGTCTAAAAGGGCAGCCTCAGCCTTGTCAGCCAACACTATTCCTAAACCACGTTGACCCGTAGCTCCAGCCACTTTGTCTCCTGAAGTGCGCAGGAAATACCTCGATGAGATACCAGGAGCAGTTAGTCGAATTACACTGCTCGAATCCTGGATACGCGTTTCACTTACGCAGCAGACATCAATCTTCGGAGAGTCTATTGTGAGGACTAGGTACACCTGCTGACCGGCCTGCATGAGTGTACGCACGTTGAAGGAGCCGAGATTCAGAGGCTGACGAGGCTTGAGAAAATCTGAGTTACCAGACAGAGGATCCTTCCCGACACTATTTAACAGTGAATCGTTGCGAGCATCGACCGTGTTATCAGTAGGAGCATTATGGGTGGATAGATGGGGCAAAGAGAGGTGGTTGGGGACAGAAGTCAAGGGTTGAATAAAAGAGGGAACTCTGAGCAGTAGCCCACTTATCACTACCCATCCCGCTCGATGCAATGGGCAGCGCGGTCCTGGTTATCCTGCGCGACGACCGATGTAGTATGGAATTCTTCCTATTCGTGCAGTTCATGGGAGATGTTGGACGGCTACTGCTAGGGTGTCCAGCCACAAAGCAGGAAAACGACTAGGGTCCTCATTCAAAGTCTTTAGTTCTAACAAGAACCTATCCGCAAGGCAGCCGGATGGCTTAGTGGAAGCCCATTTGCTTGGATCAATTATTCTTCCACCGATTTTGCCGATTGAGTTGCCAGCTCAGATCGGTCGATGCGAATCATTATCTAACTAGACAACCGACTCAGCGTGGACCGATCATGTACACTAACTTCGGAGCTCCTCATCCTCTTTTCGCTTCATTGTGTACCACGCCTCTGATGGTTCCAATCATATTTTGAGAAAGTTCCTTCACAAACAAAACAGAACAAAAATGTATGTTCAATCTAGATTACCACCGCAGGTACCACACTAGGCTAGTAGTAAAATATCAACAACAAAAACCGATCATTCGACTACAAGCTGCTCCAGTGGAGCGAAAGACGTCGGAAGAACTACCAGGCTCCTCTCCAATCAAGTTCAAGAACACTGTCCCACGCGGTTAACCAAAGAGGTCAATAAGGCGATAACCGTCCCATGCGAACGATACGGGTCACATATCAACGCGGGATGAGCCGTTTAGCGTCAATCACCTGGTCAGCGAACAGCACTAAAGGAGTGATAGAACAAATCATTTCTATGGCCAAAGCGATCGCAATAAGGTTACACAGACCGATCCTATGCTCGCAGAAGCAGTTCGTCAGGACACGACGGCTTGCGTGACCAAATGCCAATGTGACGGTAGGACAATAAACTGAATGCAACGGAAACAGATTCAACGTTCAGTTTTTGTGCTTTCGCGTTTATACCCTGGGTCATATTTTTGAGCAACGCCAAAACTTTGCATGTGTACTGCTCTGGCCTCAAGAGATGTACGGAAGAGACAGATCCGTGTTCGTCACTTCATGTTATCTAAGTAAACTATGAACAGCGACCTAAACAACCAGCTTTTCCGTCAAAAAAGTAACATTCCCAAAATCCGACCTACAAATGTGACAAAGTCAACATCTCGCCAGAACGTAACAAATACAGCAAGTGGAGATAAGGATTAGCAGATCCATTGTCGTCTTATCTTTCGACAAATCTGAGAGAATAATATTAGAGTACATTTTGAGTGGTAGATGGTAAGTATTCTAATTTATGCCGTTTGCCCACGAAGTACTTACCAATCAGATTGATCATTCCCTCGTTGTAGGAGGCAAATAAACGAACCAAATCTTTGTATAACAACAAGAATGCCGCATTGATAATCGTATTGTTCAGATCTTTCTCGTGTGCCTGAAGTTATTGATTTGAGCATCCAAACAGTCAGTCGAGAATACGTATTGGGAAAACGAAGTGAATCAAAGTGAATGAAGTCATCATTACACATAGAGAGAATAACAATTAAACAAACCTAACTAATTGTATTATTTTTCACCAATAATTCAAAGATGTGACGTACTGCGTGGACAGGATCTGAAACTACACACAGATGGGGGAGGTCATTAACGTACGCGGCTGTGACCATACTATTCGCTTCAACATTCAACCCGATGAGAACTGATCACAGGGTAATCACTGTCCACGGCTTGCTGCTTACTAACCAATCCCAGCAGGAAAAACATTGAGAACAGGGTCCAAGGCAGCAACCGGCTGTTTATCGTCAACCTCAGCCATAGAAGACAGCAAATTCGTTAGTGAGATATCACTCTCAACTGAAATCGATGCTTGTGTCTGATATCCATATTTCTCCACCGTAATTTCAAAAACAGCAATATTCGGAAACACTGGGTTGGCATAAAACAGGTGAATCTC
Source organism: Fasciola hepatica (assembly GCA_948099385.1). Classification (NCBI taxonomy): domain Eukaryota; kingdom Metazoa; phylum Platyhelminthes; class Trematoda; order Plagiorchiida; family Fasciolidae; genus Fasciola; species Fasciola hepatica. The sequence continues at coordinate 1,689,407 of CANUEZ040000168.1, forward strand.
ATCGGTAGAGATCAAACTGTAATATTGTAGACGCGATCCAGCCAATTTTTTATGGATCATGTATATATTCGCAATTACTCAATACACCACATTATCATCTGGTGTTAGACAGCACCCTATTGTAATCTTCACATCATTCCGTGCAACGGCAGCGAAACCACCAAGAACGCTACCTCACGAGACGATCCTAAACCAAACCGTCCTTTTTCTGTCATCAGGCCGAGGAGGCATCAACTTCATTAACACCTAACGGAGACGAGAACAATCTGCACAATGCAGTCGGATGAAAGTCAACCGCGGAAAATAAAAATAAAAAAGATGACCGCTTTCAAACATTGACCGAGGGAAACTCATCGCTGTTTACTCGCGCCGTTTTCTCCCTTGTGTTTGCACATGCGTGAGTGGTAAAATGCCCTGCTTGAAGATAAACACGCTTGTTCGCTAACCATTTCGGCTGAAGCGGCACTTGCTCTACGCGGATTGAGCATTTTCATCGACTGTGCCTCACGATAATGCTTGCAATGAGCCCTGTGGTTTTTGGGTATTATCTTTTTAGCGATGCTCAGTTCCGTTTAGTTCATTCGACCATTGCCTCGCACTTCTGTGCTTCGTTTAGATTCACTACTTGTTCTAGTGTCTGACCACCGGTTCCCAACACCCTACGCCTAACCTCTTCATTGCTGATAAGGTGTTTCCATCCTATTTGAGCAATCCTATGGAAGCATCAACGCTAAACCAACGATAGTCTTTGTGTCTTCTACTCTTAACAGCCATGTTTATGAGCCGTACAAAAGAATATATCTAACTGCCGCAGTGTAAACTCGACCCTTGACAGGCAATCGGATGTCACGCTAGCGCCACAGATGGCTGAAATCGGCGAAAGACAATCGTGCCTCCTGCATACGCGATGGCAATTCATCCGATATCCGACCACCTAGCAAGATGTAATTGCCCACGTAACAAAACTTATTAACTTCAATTAGAGATTCTCCTGCCAAGACGTTTGATGTTGAGTCAACCCAGACCTGCAGTAGCTGATGTGCGTATAGTTATGTGGTTTATGTAACCAAATAATAAACGCTGCGCAACCACGCCACATGTTAACGCAGTTTCCAAACTTAGAGACATGAGCTATGTGGCAACTGAAGCCACAATTTAACTTTCTCAATCGACCTACGCCTCCATACAACCAGAAAGGTCCAAGCATTTTTTTCATACTGCATCAAAACCTTTTTGGGGTTACATCTTGCAAGTGAAAAATAAGAGCAGTTTCGTTAGAAATACAACCGCCGAACGTATGACAGTCCGGCCTTTACTTCAGTGCTTATTGTTACTATATATATATATATATATATATATATATATATATATATATATATATATATATATATATATATATATATATATATATATATATATATATATATATATATATATAATAGTTTTAGCGTCCAGCAGTGAACATGTATGAAGCAGGCTGGTAAGACTGGACAACTCAACATAAGACCTCAAAAACCGTATTTGGTAATTAGACACTTACGTCGAATTCCAAGAGGGTTGTTATTTGCAATGCCAAGACGGGGAGGGCCTTCAGTAACTAGGAAACGTAAATATTGTAGATCAATATTAGATATTCGTTTGCACCAAAATAGGATTTGCGTACTAAGTTTCTTGAGATAGCTCAAGCGACAGAATTGCAAAACCTCTCGCTTTATCCCGCAAAACAGCAGGGATTTCTCCCATGGCATTTAGTTAAGCAAGTCGTGCGTTATTACTGAACAGCTGGGCGATCAGCAAAGCCTAAACTTATCAAGAGGTTTTGTCATAAACACTTAAGTGCTTTCCTGTCACTGAACCTTGTCGTTGATGAATATATATGGAATATTAACTCGTTCGTGAGTTGTTGTTGGAAGTGAGAATAAAACTGTCGTGAAGTTAAGAGGTGAATTCATAATTGCTCACACTTGAAGGTACCATTATTGGACGACGACGAAGAGGGACAACATCGAGGCTACAACACTGATTATAATGGTCTATTACCTTATCAATAGGCATAGTCCGCAAGACTCCGTCATCTCGGCTATCAGAGGAACAAAAATAAATTATGGTTCATCTTAACGTCACCAACCAATCTAATTAAGACTAATAACAGTTAAAAGAATGGTATAAGAGTGGTGTTTTGATGCATATATATATGAATTTTTTTTTATTTTGTTTGCATAGAAATATAAACTTCACTGGTGCAAGATGTTTGATGTAGATAAATTATAATTATAATCATAAACGCGTATAACGAATTCCCTGTTCTTACACTACAAGATTTTTAGCAACCACATCCAACTAAAGACTGCAATACTACAGAGCAAACTATGAACAGGTGATAAACAGCCCATGATGTTGTCCGAACAAATACCAACTTGGTTCTCTAATTCATGATCTCTGATTGGCCCCCATTTTCTCTTCTTCATACATCAGCATTACATTACTAGTCACACGATCATGTGCCCACTTACTTCCAGAAATACTCTACCTAACTCACGCACCACCTTTGCCAACATTCGTGGACATAAGCATAGCAATGGCTTTGTGCGTCGAGTTCCTGAATCTTCCCCGTCCAAAAATCGAGCTCTTCATCTCTATCAAAACAATCCAATTTCAGTTCCACGATCATTGCCTATTCACTCACGCTCTCGTAACGCGACAGTTCTTGCACACACTGACCAGAGTTTTGCGACTTTGCAACTACTCGATCTAGACAAGTCCAACCAAGAGCTTGTCGCGTGGCCAAAACTCAAGGTTTCGTCCCTCAACTAATATCCCTACCTTTTTCGCTTGTTTCATAAACCGTATCAACTCTTTCCTTTTTTGCTGTGCGTCTTGGGCCACCGAGAATATTGTGATAACTGATCATGGTGTAAATTTAACGATCATTCTTCAATTTCCCTAACAGTGATTCGGTTGTACACTCACCAGAACCCACTGCCCTGATATGCAAAATGAAGGCATTTCCGTTGGCACGGAAACACGTCTTGTTCTTCAGCATGGTGGCAAGTGATCTCAGATGCACTGATCGAGCCTGCTGATACCTCTGAATCAGGGTATCCTGTGGTTGCTGTGATGAATAAAGATGGCTGTGTATTGGTTCACAGGCACTTAACGGTCAAGTTACGGTGAAAATGTTCATGCTGCTATTTTCCCGTGAACTACTAGTTCAACCGATTTCCCTTCGAGCATTTTTAAAGTTGGACTTGCGGGTGGCATTTTCCCACATGCCCCAACCCCAGACTAAAGAAAACATGCGGCAGTCCTCACGCCGAACAGACTTTTTCAGTACAAAGTTTCACCAAGTGGTCTGGGCTCACCCCCGGCTGCTTGGCACATATTTGTGAGGCATTCATTAGATAACTTGTCAGGTCAATAGTCAACGTGTTAAATTGTAACGGGGAATGCTGGGGCAAGGGAACGACGTGAAGATCAAGGAAAACGGACGAACCAAACGAGGACCACAGCCAAAAGAACAGACGGTGAATATGTCGGAGGCTTCCCGAAGCAGACAAAAGGAGGCCTACAGACTACCAGAGGGGGAGCAGCGGGATTTCCGGCAACCAGCAAGATAGCCCAGTTGAGGGGCTGCCGATCAAGCCTTCAACTGAGACAATCGGGCCAATCGAATTCAAATGATGCACAAGAGGAGCAAGCTATCGGCCACGGGCAACTGGCCGGGACGTAGCCAAAGCACTCAAGCAGCCGCAAGAGTAATGCTGGTGCCGCGCAGTCTGGAAAAGGGCCTATATAAAGGATTGTGTTTCACGACTTGACTTGTTTGGCCGTTGAGATACAAGCATTCCACTCCGTGTTGTTGTCCTCGTAATAATATGTGTGCCGGCTAACTGTGAAGCAGCACGATACGTCGTTCCTTACGACCCCTACAACGGCTGAACGATCTGGACCTTCAGAAGTATCAATCTTCCGTCAGCTTGACAAGCATTTTAGGTCTTTATATCAAACTAGGGCACCAAGCCACACGTAAAAAGCACACGACCACCTTGTCCACAAAACATCCACAAATGCTTAATGGAATTGTGTCCATATTATCACTGCTAACGGTAATAGCCGATCCTGTGGTCTCCCAGGGTAGTACCAACGTCCGCTTTACTGCAGCCTTATGTTGTTCGTCACTCCAAGCCCCAAGGTTAGGCTGTTGGTTTCACCTATAAAACTCATAAGACTTACAATTCACAAAGGATGAAATCATGCCAAAATTGTTTTTTGAGGAGTACCTTTTTTATTCCAAACTTGTCCAAATTCGGCAAACTACGGTTCCGAGTGTTTTTCCCACGGGAGCAATAGCGCTGCGCGCTTGAATAACTCAGCATTTGAAATGTAGTACCGTTTCATGCAGGTTCGAAAAATGCCCGTTTTCTATTCAGAAGGGCAAGGATCGATTCATCCGCTACAAAGCCGAACATTTAGCTTTTACTACTGACGGTCGATCATTTCGGTCTCTCATCAGAGCCATTTTCTTTAAGTTTCCCCCTTCAATTCCCCTCCCACTTGTAACTCCTCAAAATCTCCAGCCTGCAAGCCCCACGAGAAAGCTGAGTTTTTTGCTCTTCGGTTTCCTCTTATTCCACTTTATTCGACTCATATTCTTCCGCCTTTAACCACGCCCGCCAGTCGTCCATGTATTACCCCTATCACAACCAGAAAGGTCCGCCAGACCTTGCAATCACTCAACCAAAACAAAGCACCTGGTCCCGATGGTATTCCGCTTACTGTCATGGAAATGTGTGCCACAGAGTAAGCATCAATTATGCGTCGTCGTTTTCGTCTTTTTCTCCAACCCGGTACTTCTTTACCCGTGCACCGAAGTTGTGCTACTCCTTATTTTCAAAAGCGATGACCCCTTAGATCCGAACAACTACCGGCCTATTTTCCTAACTTTTGCCATTTCGAAAGTTTTTGAGACCAAATTATCTGACTATCTGCGATTGTTTCTCGAATATGATAAACTACTGAGTGATCGTCAATATGAATTTCGGCATCATCGACAAATGGATAATTTACTGCCTACGGCCTCTCACACATCATCAGAAATCGATAACGAAGGAGAAACTGGACAATACTAGACACATTGAAGGCATTTACTGTGTCTGTAACAATGGTTTACTGTGTAAACTGCCTAATTTGCGTTTTTTCATTTCTTTCATCCCTGTCAGATACAATGCGAGGCGAGTTTGGAACAAAGTGCCAAAAATGCCTCAAGGCTTAGCAGAACTATGTGTAGTCTAAGGCCGAGTCACGACTAGTAGTAGGAAACGTTGTGGATGAGCCGGATAGCTATGAAAGCAACGTAGGAGAAAAAGCCAAAGTACTTAAAGTTCTTCAAGCTGGTACACACCGCAGATGCTGGAAGCTATCTATTACTAGAACCCTATTGCGTTCTCCAAATGGACGACACCATTATAGAACCCATTGGAGTAGAACTAGCTATCGATCGGTTAAAACGAAATAGGCTGACCGGTCCAGACGAGATTCAATCCGCCATCCGACGTCCACTGGTGAGCACAGTGTCCGGGGTGCTAGCACATTTGTTCAGCAGGCCACTACCCTCAGCCACGGTACTTTCCGACTGGTTGGAAGCTGAAATGGTGCTCATTCACAAGAAAGGCAAGAGGAAAATTGCATCCAACTAGAGGCCCGTTACCCTGCTCTCGATAGTACTAAAAACACTTGAGGGCATCGTCAGGGATAAGATCACAAGGCACGTTGAACACCACAGGATAATCACAGTAAGACAGAGCGGATTTGTAAAAAAGAAACCACGTCTAACGAACTTCTTATCATTTGTGGACAGAATGACCGGCAGACTGGACAAAGGCCAGCGAGTTGAAGTGTTATCTGGATTTCCAGAATGTCTTCGACTCAGTAAAAACCACAGGCTGCTGTTGCACAAAATGCAGAGTATGAGGATGGCACAAGGGGCATCGAACTGAAATAGAGCATACCTCACTGGCAGGACGCTTCATTTTCGGGTTGAAGATGCAACTTTCAGCGCAGAAAGGGCATGCAGTGGGGTGCTGCAAGGGTCGGTACTAGGACCCTGTTGTTTTTTATCTATATAAATGACCTGGTGTACACCTTGAGGTGTCCTGGTTTCCTGCTCGCGGATGATCTCAATATTGTGGAGGAACCATCTTCGAACTGTGTATAGGAAGACCTGATAATAATACCAGAGTGGACCGAAGCGTGGGAGCTTCTCCTAAACAGAAGTAATTACAGATAGCTGCTCTATGGCGGGAGAGCGGGAGAGACTCAGCACTTCAATGAGGGACCACTCGGGACAGTCGAGACCACTGAAATCATAAAAGATCTTGGCGTCCAAGTGCATGAAACATTTGAGCCCACCCAACTGTGCCTTGAGGCAGTAGCAAAGGGTAATAGGTCCATGTTTTAACGGTGTCAGACTGTCAGTTGTCGGGATTCCACAACAATATTGCCACTTTACAAAATGCATGTACGCCCTCACCCGGGCACCGAAACTAGTCAGGGACAAACATCTGTTGGAAACCGTTCGAAGACGGTTTACTAAGATGATCACTGGGCTGCGGGACGATACATACAGAGGACACCTCAAAGCACTCGACCTGTTCTCGCTAAATAGGCGGCGCCTAAGAGGAGATCTGGTAAAGACGTTCAAACAGCTCCACACGTTATCCGAAACCGATAGGCCGTTATATGTTCTAAATAACAATCCGACGCTCAGGGGAAACGAACACAAACTGATGAAACCCAGGGCCATTAGAAGCGTTCGATTACGTTTCTTCCCTCACCGCCCAGCGAACCCTTAAAACAAACTACCACCCTATGCTTGAGCAGCAAACAGCATCATGTTTAAACGACGGCTGGATGATTACCGGGATGTTTTCCTGGACTACGACTAGACAAATGAGCATACCCTCAGGTTACACCTCTCCTTTCCACTCCTTTCTTCCTTCCCAGGACACAACACATCTGTTTTCCCGTCACAAAGTAAAATACAGCAGATTACGTCCTTCATTTATTCAGTTGTTCTCACGGGGAATTCTCGAAGGTAAGTGTGGGAGCTAGTTGAGACAGTGAACCTGGTTATTCAACGCGACTGCCGGTCCTTCGACAACGAACCTGCTTTTGATTCTCTTCCTTGCAATTCATCACTCAACAACCACACCGTTCGGACCACCCGGCTGTTGAAACGCCGTGGGAACATTGCAGCCCTCGAGTGCAAGAATCTGGACGTATACTGGCCAAAGCCGTGAGTTCTGTGACGTGATCTGATCTGCCTCTATGACGCAAAACGAAGAATAAAAGCCCGTGCAGTTAATTCAAAATCAACTCAGCGGAGTAGGTATCGAGTTGATTTCGTGTTCATGAACACCAAAACCATAATTGAAAGCAGGGAAAAATACGATCCATTATAGTGCTTAGTCCGTTGGCGACTTAATCCGAATGAAAGGAAGCCTGAAAACTGTGAAGTGATTAAAGAATGCATTGTAGGTCGTACGCTTGCAGTTAAACATCAAACACCGTCTTCTCATAATGGTTTCTGTAGTAGTTTTTACCTGTTACACAACTTCACGGATAACAAACACAAGAATTACTAAATAAGGCTGGAAAACGTCTTGCATTCTATTGTTCATCTGTGACTTCGTAAACAAACAGTCAAAAAAACTCACCCGCGCTTGACTTTACAGAAGTCGAATGCCATTGCTCTATATGAAGCCGTTTTTTCACTGATATAATGGGAATACCGGCGAATGAACAACGACATTTCATATGCTAGAATAGTGAACAAATAAATGCATCAATGAACTGTAACTTGCATTGAGCGCTCGTTTTGTCGTTAAAGTTTGGTAGGTGAAGTGGGCAATTGTTTGAAGCCAGATAGTGCGAGAATTTCTGGGACAAATTATTGGGAATAGCGATCCTTACTTCGTTTCCAAAGTTCATCAAATTATGGGTCGTGATGAGAGCCTTGAAAACAATTACCCACGACTTCTCCTGCGTACGTTCCACAAGAAGTCCAGCAAGCAAAGGTATGGAAACGTTTGGTTCATTGCTACAATTCACGAGATCTACGAAATAACAATAACACCGCATAAATTACAGTCGATGTGCTTTTTCTTTGGTGCCCCAATCTCCTCGGTAGTCGCTTTTGCAACAACTTTGCCTAGGCCAGATCCAGCCAGACTGAATTTCGCCTGGGTAACCCTGTCCATCAAACTCTGGCCGGTCCCACTGCCCGCCAGCTGCTTAACAACTTTACTGGCAGCCTTCGTTGACATATGCATTGTAACGGGGAAGGTGGATCTAGGTGAATAAGTGAGATGGAGATCAGTCTGGAATGAATTCGGGATAGATCCGGTGTTATTATTTGATAAACAAACACTGGACCGACGTCCAACACACCGTTCTCCAGCTGCCAACTGGCAGCTCACACACAAGAAGAACACAAACACCTGCACAGTGCGTATATTAGACAGAAGTCACTTTACATCCTGGGTGCCGGGAGTCCCAGGGACAAGCGTAACACAAAAGATGGGATAAATTTCGTTGGAGTTTGGTCTCATTGGGAGGTTTATAGCGACCCGTAGATGGCTGAATCTGAATGTGTAAATTCATGACCAAAAATGCCCGTAGACAAAAACCCAATTAGCATTTAGCTCTAAGCATTTTGTATGTTGTTCGGTGCTACAGGGCTGTGCGTTTGTCTGCTTGCTTTTTGAACAAGCGGTTTCCGCCAATTGAAAAACAAATTTTCGACTGCTCTGCTTGCGGACGGTTGAACCTTTAGCTCCCTTAGCTATTATCGCGTCCAGCGTCGCTCCTAAACAAAAACGTGAACGACACTGCTTCAATACAAAACGTCCCCCACCTATAAGATCGACCTTTACCTTCTTTTGCCAAGCGTCGGAACTGATATGACGGAGTCGCCCCACCTGGCTTGGCGCTTCTATTTTTTTTAAGCGCGAAACTTGAAAATTTCATATTGATCTACCTTCTTTTCTGCTGGTACCTTGGTAATCTTTGCAGTATTAAGTGTAAAACTGCTTCAGTACCGATGCGGAAAATTGTGATAAACTTTCGAGTTCAAGCAGGTTTATGTATTTCTTATAATTAGAAAACTGGATGCATATCTCTTTTTTACAACCACGATGTCATATCGATGGATTCGGTGACGCACTGAACAGATATATGACGTATCATTGGGTACGATCCTACTGAATGTAAATGGGTTGCTGGGTCATTGTTTTCTGCATATTTCTTATTACCAAGTTTTGTAGTGTGCGACATTGGCGCTACAAGGCCTGAGGGCTCCTTAATCATGCTTTCAGGCCCAGACAACCTCAGAAGACCCCTAGAGAATTTTTAAAGCTTCTCTTCGTCGAATGTATGTACTAATTAAAAACATGAGGAGAAAACGCTTACGAACTGACTTGAAACAGCTAAATGGTGGAATCGAAATATCATTTTCCTTTCCATCTATTTTACTACAACGAGTCAGACAATCTTCAGAAGTTATCTTTAAATAACTGGAAGTGAGTAAAAGGTTAATAAATTTGGTGGCCAAACTTTATGGTTCCTCCACCGTTCATTTAGAGATAACAATCGGGGAATATATATATATATATATATATATATATATATATATATATATATATATATATATATATATACCCAAGCAGCCCACTGTAAGTGCCTCCAATAGGTATACTTAGCTGTATACAACCGAACGTTCTCCTCAGTGTTATCGTACTTTGCCCAGTGTTGATCTCGTACACATAACTATATTTAGCGATGTTACGTAAGGCGATCAACGGTACAAACATTACGGGGATTTTGTGATCAATCGCAGGACTTATTAGCCGCCCCATCAAGGTTTTAACGTACGCAGCAAAGCAATCTAAGTGTGCTATAACCAACCCGTTCAGCATGTGAAAGAAGACTCACACGCTAACGCACTTATCTAAGACTAAGGGAAAGCAACTGAAGGCATGGCAAATTCATGGTAACCAGATTGTGGTGGCCCCACTGGGGCCGGTTTGCGTTCACTTGTGAGTCGTCCTCCGTCATCGAGCCAGGCAGTGCACGCTGAGTTAGTCTTCGTTGCGTTGGAAACCAGCGCATTGAAAATGCGTCCAGCGTCCTCTTCACCTAAACTTCTGACACCCAAAAGTGATTACCGTTTCGATTTCGATACACCGTCACTGGTGCTAGGTATGGCTGAACAAACACCTGAGGAGCTACAGGACAGAACCATTTTCTTATAATCCTCCTTATCCCTCACGGGATTATCGTAAGTCACCTATACACTAATTCTTGCCGTCGGATGTAGACCAATAATGCGCGTCAAGTGTCTCACTTGGTTTGTCGAATTTCGGTAGTTTCCACCCCCGAGATCACTTAATGCGACAGCTAATTCCTTCGCGATATCTTCACATTCGGTTAGTTTTACGTTTTTGCCAGTGACCCGCATTTACTCCGGCATTTGGCTGTGTAGTTTTAACCTTCATGAGTGCATGTGTGTCAGCTAATGTCCATCGGCCCGTTTGTATCTGTTCCATAGGAAACCTCATTTCCTTAACCACACAAAGCATATGCAGACATGGCAAATCCCACTGATGACTGAACGAACAGTCACACTAGGGGCGGCCTGAAAGCAGCGATACTCGGTATACACGACCCCTTGACGTACGAACAGCATGGGCGCCATTCGATAAAGTAATGAACAAACCTTTTTGGCTATGAAGATATTGCACTAAGACCTCACATTCATAAGGTGTTATTTTAATTATAAGCGAATGCATCCACTGTAGCTCTCCTGGGGCTGTGTATTGGACCATCTTGTCCCTAGTTAGTCGTTGCCTGCGCTTATCAACTAGTGACTCCGAACGGTCAACCACTTTCTTAAGTACGTCATAAACTGATGACTTTCGGGACAGGCCATCTTTCAGATGCCTGTTCTTCACTTCCACTCTATTTGTAGTAAAAGTGTTAAACAACATGTAATGACGCATCGTATGCATCGCCCAATTTGTCTTAACTGGCATCCAAGTATCTAGGAGATTCTTAGCAACTTCGGGGCTTCTGGCTTTTATAGCTTTAAAAAACCTAAGAAAACTTACGCTGCTTTCAGTGTACACCGTGCTACTCATCCACCGAAACAGTCTGAGATTTTCATTATTTGGCAACGCACACAACCGATTACATTTCTTTTTCATGTCTTGAAGTACATGAGACCTGCAGAACGCTATCTGCGCATCGGGGTACTGCACCGTGGAGGCATTATATTGTGCTAAGCTCCTATCAACCCCTATCGTTTTGCAACCTCTTGACTGAGGCAACGCCTCAGCCAGGCAACTCACAGCTGTACGATAGCTGTTGCCACTTTTGTTGGGAAGAATTGCATATAACACAGTATGCCTTAAACCCGTTTCGTCAACAACCATTACGTACCACAAAGCATACCCGCCGCAATTCATTTGGTGAGTTGCATCTGCAAGCATAACATCGCAAAGCTTGCTGCTTAGTTCCATGCTCACAGAGGGCACGAACAACACAAACTTAATAACGTCACCATCACATAAAATCTTGTACTGCCCTCTATCTTTTATTAACTGGCCTACCAAGGTCGCCTCGTTCCGGCCATCTCAGGTGGTAAGCCTATTTCTGATTGACTGGAAATCACCACTACAAAGACGACGATCGAACGCCTTTTTCGTATAATCCCTAAACTCAGACATATGGTGAAAGGTATGCATCAACTCAAACACATGACATTCTTGATCACGTGTCAGACGTCTATTCCTAACATACAAAAACCCTCCGCAGTGCAGTGGAAACTATGGTTATGGACCACTGACAACCGCGTCACCATGTACACACTACCAAGGGCACGGAGCGTGACGAAAGCCTCGCATCCCAAGTTAAGGTACCTGAAGCAATGAATAAGTTTCTGTCTGGCAGTGGACAAACATTACCTTCTAGCGAAACAATGTTTTCGTCTGCGATGTACGCAGCAGTACTTGGCGAAATAGTACTCCATGTTGCTCGCCAAAACTGCCACATTTGCGAGCCGCCTCAGCCGTACGATAATTATACACGTAGAAACTTGATGAAGCCGCCCATTGGAACTCCCGAAAATCAGAGTTGAAACACTCAAAATTCGGGTAACTTCTCCGCATCAAACGCCGAAATTCACCGCCATTGTGCACATTTATCTGCTCCATTACGTCAGCCGAGCAGCGGAACACACCCGAACATTGTGGCTAACATGGCGTTCGAACTACCTTTTATATGGCTAACTAACCAACGAACTCACAGACACCGAAACACACAAACAAAAGTTTCATTCCCAACTTATACATTTGATTTGCTAAGTCAAAGTTAACAATTCTAAATAAACAACATTTGGAGCAAATTTGAGATCGAGGCATCATCCTCCCAATTCCGAACTACACGTTACACCAACCCAGGTAGGGCGAGTCCACGCTTTCGACGGAACTTTTGGCCTGTTGCCCGTTCCATAAGCCATGCTCAGGATCTAGTTAGTACCTAGGTACCATCTGGTATCCAGGGTATTTTAGGTTCTCGTGAACTAGACTGACTGGTATGTAGGCCTGTGAGTTTTAGGAATAGAGACAGCTTATGGATAAAACAGTGGAAATGGTAATGTTATATTCAAACATTGGCCCCAGGGCAACTAATGCCACTGTAGAATGCAATGGTGTGTTTTCTGTGGAGGTTTCTCGTGTTCTATTTGTAAAATACAAGAACATAGGAAACTCCATGAGCACAGAGGTTTAGTAAGTGCATCAACAAGATCCTATACTTACATCAATCGAATACCAATGTGACTGCCAACAGTCCTTTCATTCCAGCTCAACTAGCCACCGTAACCGGCATTAATAAGTTAGTGCGTTTAAACAAAAGTACAGTAATCTTGGAGTCTTGAAGTACTACACGGGTTCGAGGCATTGAGCCACATTTTCCCGGTTCTCGAGGAAATCTTCGATCTTCTGTCGGATTCACCGAGCCGAAACGAAAGTAAAAAGAAGCGGGGGGCGGGGGTGGCAGCAAAACAAAATACAAAACATCATGCAGTGTCTCACTGTGGACAGTGCCTTAAGCGGAGTGGGGGTGAGACATTCATGAACACATATGCAATAAAATACATCTATTTCGCCTTTTCGACGGGGAATTATTGGGAGAGACCCAGGTAGAGGTCTAGCTTTTTCTTGAAGATAGTTTTGTTCTGCGAGAGAACAATAACTCCCGGAAGTGCTTTCCACAGAGTAATAACCCTATAGCTAATTAAGCCTATCCTTAGTGAATTGCTTGGCTTCGGTTTGAATACCTTTCTGCTGTGACCTGGGAGAGAAGAGGCTGGACAGACGGAGAAAAAGCAATCGCTTTGACCTGTTTCAAAAAGTTGGAACATCAAAAACAGATCACCTCTTACGCGTCTTACGACAAGGGGATAAAGGTTGAGGAGTGAGAGGCGGACGGGATAAGTTAGATGGGATAGACTCCTTACTGCTTTGGTGGAGGCCCTCTGAACTCCTTCCAGGATCTCACGGTCTCGGAAAAGACCAGAGTGCACTATCTGACTACCGTAATCCAGCAGAGTTCGGATATACGTGCCGAAAATTATGGGGAAATCATCCTCAGATATGCGCGAGAATGACCTTCGAATCATATTTAGGACTCGAAAAGCAGACTTGCTCGCAAGTTGGTGATGATGAGAGAAGGACAAGTTACATTCTAACCAGAAACCGAGCTTCTTGTGTCGGTCAACCCTTGGCAGTGTCATTGCTCCGTTAATGGAAAACGTGTGACCAGTCTCTCTACCGAAAGACATGCTCACGCATTTGTCATCATTAACTGGGAGGTTCCAATCCTCGGACTAGCGTTTCGTTTCATAAACTGCAATTTGCAGTTATTGAACGCTTGAACTCCATAAGTTTACATCGTCCGCGTACATAGCAACGTTCGCAGGAAGGGCTGTCGGAAGATCGTTTATGTAGATCAAGAAAAGAAGAGGTCCTAAGACCGACCCTTGGGGGACCCCAGTTATTACTGGGTAGGGTTGAGACAAAACATTCCTGACTTTAACCACAAAGGTGCGGTCGGTTAGGAAGCTGCGTCGGATGGCCAACATGGAGCCTATAATCCTGTATGTCTGCAGCTTATAAAGAAGAGGGGCGTGAGGGACCTTATCGAAGGCCTCAGCAAAATCGATGAATACATCGTGTGAGTGCTGGCCATCATCATAGGCTTTTGTTAGACTATTCATGACAGTAAGCATATTGGTAATGCATGATCTGCCAGGAAGAAACCCATTTTGGGACGGGGAGGGGATCCTATTTCTATGCAGATGGGAAAGAATCTCACTCTTAAGAATTCCCTCAAAAATTTTGCTGGTCATGCCAATGAGACTTATGGGTCTGTAACTAGGAGCAAGATGTATACTACCCTTCCTATAGATAGGTGCGATCACTGCTTTTTCCGGCTACTGGGGAAAACTCCATCGTCAACACATCGCTGGAAAAGCGAGGCATAAGGAGCAACTAATGTATCCGCAGCTTCCATGAGAATACGAGGGTGGATTAGGTCAGAACCCATGGAGCAATATTGGTTGAGCCGTCGGAAACCTTGGGCGACTGCACCAGTGGGAATAGTTACGCGGTTAAGGGTAGTGGTCAGAGATATCGGGTGCATGGTAGGGTGGGATGATATGGGTATGGAGCTAAAAATTGTACGGAAGTAGGAGCTGAATGCCTCGGCCACTTGGCCAGGGGAAGTGATTGGAGATCCGGCACTATCTTTGAGAGCTAGTGGCGTCGGAGCTGTGCCCCTTAGACGGCGCGTGTACTGAAAGAAAAATGCCTTATTGGTCCGTGCTCAATCAAGTACAGATCGCTGGACTGCACTCTGATAGGACCTACTCTTGCCTTTGCATACGTTCAGTATGATCCTGAACTCTTCTGCATCACGGGCAAGCCTGTGGCCTTACATCTAGCAAAGAGGCGTGCGCGTTCGTCTAGAATGCGCCTAGAATGAACAAAACTGGTTGGCTGGACAGCCAATCGAGTGTCTAGACTTTCTTAAACAGTCTGACTGCCCCTAATTCTAAAATTGGGCGAGCTTGGCGAGTGGGCCTGTAGTATGCAAAGGATCCGTGTGCTACAGCTGGGGTTGCTTGATTTCGATCTGTAGAACAGAACGGAATGTACCGATTGTTAGGCGCACGCACGTAGGAGCGCTTGCAAAATCAATAGTTCAGACCAACCTGGGAGTGATGATAAGAATGATAATAACAGTAACAGTAATGACCATAATATTGAAAATAATAATAATAATAATAATAATAATGCTATTATGATTATTATTATTATTATTATCATTATTATTGGTGGTAGGTCCCTCAAAGGCGGTCGGGAGTCATTCATAAAAGCATGAACAAAGTGTACAGCATTACTCAACGGGATTACATATTTGCAACTTATTTCTGAAGCAGTAAAATAAATCTTTTCAACTGAAGTAAGAAGAGGAGCTAAGTTGCGCGGTACGCACGAATAGATTTCGAATTCAGTCTGTGAAGTTGATTATGAAACATAAACATGAAATTCTCAAAAAGCGTATCATCAACAACGCAAATTTATAAACACAAGGATGGAGCAGATACTGATTGGCGAGTGCTTGCTCAGAATCTTTGATCGAGCTGGTTATAGTGCAGTCGTCAGATAGAAGGCAGTACATAAGATGGTGAACGGTTGGTGGCTGCGTGGCCGGAGATGCCGGGAGAAGTTTGGCGTGAAACATTAAGATAATGATCGGTTGGTGACACCAGTGACGAGAATTTGGACAATGGTTCAGCTTGAGAGGCGCAGAGTTGGACAGATGGGAATGCCGATAAATAGGATGAGGTCCCTGAAAATTTACTGGCAACAATAATCAATCTCCTCTATTATGATTTGGGCTCGGAGGAGTTTCGCTTGGGATCCATGTGGCAAAGCAAGTGTATGGATTGAAGCCATCAAAATCTGAAACAGGAATGAAATAGAAGCAACAACCTGTCTATTGTACAAACAGTGAATGGTGGCAGCACGAGTGGTGCAATTTCCTAAAACGAAGACTACGGGATGTGATTATAACAAACCTTTAGTCCGGCCAGATTGCATATTTTCGGTTTTCATGTCGGGTGTGCATAAAACCCATGGCTTTGTCAACGGAATGGAATGCGGGGACCTGGATCAAATGCATGAACGACAGAAATACCCGACGGCTAAAAAGACCTTGGAAGATAACTGTAGATGTTGTGAGCCTGATAAACTCCAAACTACTGAAGAAGGCACTCGGGAAAGAATGTCATGAGCTTCGGAGCGAGGTGTGTTATAGATGAGAACTTAAGACAAAGAGGGATGCGATCTGGTAGAGCTTGCAGAGCTGTCTCGAGGCGTAAAGAGTTCTTGAATTATCACCGGTGGACAGAAGTTATAAAGATCAACCTGGGCGGCCAGTGATTACGTTCAGGTACTGTTAGCTTGCTAAGACTGTCCAACAAGGGAGTAAGTTACCGAGTGTGACAGTTGGAAGTATCCTTGGTGATACCCTAGAGAAGGTGTGATCTATACTGAGAGGTGGACGCATGATCAGCTGTGATTCATCTCGAATGGTGCTGATATGCCACGATTATATCCTGATATTTGCAAGGTAGCCTACTGTCGTGAAGAATGCCCGATTAGCATGAACTGCTATCGTCTTTAGCGTTTTACAAGGCAGGACCACGTCAATGTGAGGGTAGGTTCGGAAACACTGGCGGGTGAGAAATGAGACGGTGCTGGAATTTGACGAGGGAGTCCTTTCTGAAGTTCTGTATGCGGGGTTCATGGTAAACTGCGCCAAGGCCCACTTCTTATGGGAGGTTTCCCGGTGCACCTCTATTGGCGTCCAGAAATCGGTGCGCCAAGGGTATCCACACCTTCCAAATCCTTTCATATTTTACAGTTTTGTCAGTCAGGTATCTGTCTGTCACGATGGGCGGAGCTACTGTTGGTAGGTGGCAACAGCTCCCACGCCCCTACTGGAACATGGACCGCATGTGACAGGCCGCTTTGGAAAAAAGTCAACCACACCAGCCAGTGATTAGCGACATCGCAGCCCGGAGATTTGGGCCCCCGGTGACAGGGCAGGTATGCTCGGAAGACAAAACAGCAGTGTACTCTTTCTCACCTGCTTATGCCAATCTCTTTGCTTCTGATGTTGACGTCTTCTCATTCGTGGTCAGTCCTATGATGGGCGACTGCCACAGCCAGGTATGCTCACAGAAGTGCTGCGGAAATACTGGCCAGTTCCGTGAAGTAGAGAGTACCCAGGTGGTGCACTTGAGAAACGAAATGCAGAGGCATGTAATGTCTATCATGGCTCGAGGTCGTTCAAATGTATTCTCAGTCGCCGAAACACCGTTTTGTACAACGATGGCGTGTCGCAGGCAGCGCAAAGTGAAGGAAAAAAGGGCATATGATAAGAGCTTGAACATAACCTCCGCTATTTTCAGGAACAAGGCTATATTTGGAAGCCATTTTAGCTGGTCATCGTGCTGTTGCCTGGCTGTATAGCAACACTGGTAGGAATACACTTATTAATAGTGTGTTTGAACCGTTTGGGGTCCGAGCAACGTTTGATGGCCGGAAGTTTTTCCAAAACGGAAAACTTAACTCCAGCGGAGAGCCTGTCACTTGGTACGGGCAAAGAGGAAGCTTCGCATCCAGGGGGATAATTGCCATTTTCGGTGAATGTTATCTGGGAGGATGGTTAGACTTGGCGACGTAAGATGTGTCGTGCAAGGAAGGCACCGTAAACCAGAGGGGTAAACAGCCGGAATATCAAAGGCGAATTGCGTGATAAATACGTAAGTCCCCTAGATCATGATGCAGAACAGTGAGTCAGAAATTCAGGCCAACTTCGTACGCGACCTCCCAGAAAGTGTACGGATCACTGTTGGACACAAGAATGGATTCATCATGCAACTTGTTTTCAAGTCTCGGTAAGTGGCCTTCTACGCTAACATGGGAAAGAGGCTTTTTCCACATTTTCGAAGAAGGTATAATAACGGGGCGACCCGAGTGTCTTGATGGACACCTGTAGCTTCTGCACAGTCCGTGCATAACCTGTGCTTTATTAGTGAGTGGAAAAATGACAAGTTGTTTTGCATCCGACGGAGCCAAGGTGGCTCCAGCTTAGTGGTTCAGTGTGCTGTTCATAGTTGAGACTAGACGATTAGTCAACCATTTGTTGGATTGTTGTCCTGAACATTTTCATTGACAAGGCTCTTACACAGCCATACGTTAGAGCCAACTATTGCATTGTACCCTAGCAACGGTCTCACATGGGTCGTAAAAAAGCTGGGTTCACTATCATGCAAATAGAAAGTTCTGTAAACCGGTCAATTTAGCCTGTGATACCCATCAATTTCAGAGTCTGTTAGTTCCGAGAAGTTGAACTAACAGGAGTAGTATATGCCAAGGTCACGCGCTGATGTTTTGTTGGGGATCGAATGACCTCCTTTGCGGAGGTTTCGGGCGCGACGTGGCACTTGCGCTTGAAGATGCAGCTTTCATCCTCCCAGAACTTCACTAGCCAACTGCCACACCACAAACTGAGCATCCGTAAGTCTTCCGATATGCTTGCCTAGGTAATACCAAATAATTATGATCGAAGTTGTTCAACATCCTTGCGTCTTCAGCGGGTAAAAGAAGAGTTCCATGGCCAGCCGCGTTAAACATATCAATAATGTGTATGAGGGACTATAACGAAACCATTACATTACATTGGATCACTGCGCTGGTTACGGGATCAAATGTGGAAATGGTGCCGTCAACACTTACTACGTGACTGTTCAAGGACAGGTATCATTCTGGCCAGGCACAAGTGAGTGGACAACGCCACATGTCTGAACTCTTGATAACGAACGGATATAAAGCGCCGGGTTGAAGGCACTAGCCATGTCCGAAAACTTGCGACTTCAGCTTAACCATCATCGCCAGCCATTGCGACGGAGCTCATAAGAGCCGCCACTCAAGTCGGGTGCGAATAGTGTTTTGGGAAACCGTGCTGACTTTTCTTATAGGATGGTTATTGAAGGGGCGGCCGGTTAGTTTAACTTTTATCGACCTTTCCATAATTCTCGATGCTACTGAGGTGTGGTTCACAGGCAGGTAATAGGCCGGTTATTCCCGAGGTTCCTCCCCGCGTATCGCAGTAACAGCTGAGGTTTCCCACTGCATATTGCACCAGCTAAACCTCATATGCCTATTAGATAAGCACGGTGAGAATACTCGAATATCTGATCCTCCCAATGTGAAGGTGGCCAGTGGTAACTAATCCGATCCGAGGCAGTACGACATTTTGGTATTCGGAATGGAGGTTGGACTAGGACGAGATTGATCGACAATTTCTTTACCCCGGTCGGTGAACCGTACCCATGGGATGATGCGAACTGCCTTGGTCTAATGTGGAACAACCCGATATCAGAAATAGAATAGGCAACGCAGGAGCCTGTTACTCAAGATTTCGAAACACCATCAGAACGCAAGGCCACTTATCCTCCCCATCCGTGGTTCCCAATAATGACGATGAATGACACTTAGAATCAATAAGTCAATATATTCTCATCAGAGTAACAGAACAATAAGGCGCGAGCCCATGCAGAGGTTTTCTACCCTGGTATCTGTTGCAGGACTTCATTTTTCTTTCGAACGGCCTCCTGCCTGAAATCGACTCTCCACTAACCCAGGTCCCTCAGGTTGAGCTCCTTTTTTCTGAATGACACAGGCTCTTGATCCTGAAACTAAACTCACATTTTCTTTGGACTGTTGATTCTTCCACACTCACCAACGTTCCCGAGCGCAACTTCTCACAGCTTGTTCCAAGCTTTCTTGTTTCATAGCTTACTCCATTTACTGGTCCCGGGAAAATCCATCATTCCGGGCTCACATCGTCTTCATGGAGAGTTGTTCTTTTCAAATTCTTCAAAGATGCCGAGTGAACTTCCAGGTATTCTTTTGCTTCCTTCTGTTCAAAACTAAGTCCATTCATCAAACCCCAATAAGCCTCTGTTATCCATGGCTTGCATCATTTTGGTTTATAGTGCCTCCTTAGCACTACGTATTCACGATATTTTCTGCATCCCCACGGGCTCTCACTGTCCCACTCGGATTTGAAGCCACTTGTCTTTGCAGCGCAAACCATTACCGTTTTGATCCATTCAAACTATTTCTAGCTATTTTGTTTCGTTTCAGACATTTCTGAATCCCATTCTTGCAGTTCGTGTATCGTTCATCGTTCTGGGTAACGTCGGACACCACGATCATGCGCTTGCTCATGCGTCTCGATTATAGCCGACAAATATACTATTATTATCAAATGGAACAACTGAAAGTTGCCCGTACGAAAGTGCTGATTGATTGGGGAAAAATGGTGCTCTTTCACCAGTTGGGAAAGAAGTAAAAAACGGTGTCCAGCACTGTTGCGACTTCCAGTAATTTGTCGGTGTGCTTGCTATTAAAAGAGAGATAACAGATAGATGATATTGGCTTAGGATTGTCCGACCTCATCAGTTTCGCTAGAATCTCAACCTTCTCAGAATAACGTGAGGCCCACCATTTCCGTTTTAGCATTTGGTCTTCCGGGTACCGTTTTTGCCTTTCTTGCTTACGATTCAACAGCATAAATAGTGAGAAATTCCTTTTTCTTAGGTAAGCGCTTTGGACTGTACCTGCTTTCGAACTGAGAAGAGCCAGTCCACCTCCCTTACAGCTAGATGAAGTTCACTGTGCGGGGGTATTTATATTAGGTAAGGCTTACCTGACGCAGGCTGGGGATCCGCTTACGGAAAAAGTGCCCCACTTTGGCTTTGAATCCGTAAATGTAGTGACTTGTCTTGTAAAATGGTTCATCTAGGGGCGCCGGCTGCTTGTTTTTGAGTCGCCGTAAAGTAGTAGTGAGCTGTTTGATGTTCGCTCAACGGTGGGTTACTCAGAACCAGGAGCATTACAAGTATTATATTTTGACGCCTCAAACTATGTCAGAGGAGGCTCCTCGCCTCACTACCCACACTAGACCTTTCCTGCGTTGCTGTGCTCTCAATATTTCTAACACGTTTTGCTTCACTATTACCGTCATAGAAAATATACTACGGTCACCTACCAGGCCGCTGAGGGTTACTAACTCCTTCCTTTCATACGGAAAGATGTGAACTCTTCCAACCAGACTTACCATGGCTACTCCGCATAAAATTAAATTTATCCTCCCTGTACGAGCTTTTGCGTCATCTCATTAGTTCTCCCTCGAAAATAACTTTCACTTTAAGTTGCGCGTATCCTCATAGACACTGGCTGTTCTCTTTGTCCGGCCACTTGCCAGGCTGTCTGTTTTAGAGGAGTTTTTTATTGTTGTATATAGTAGGATCTGAGACAAACCTCTACATGGCATGTCGTCCTGGCTCCCTTCACCGGTTCCAGAGTATTATAAATAAATATCTTCCTGCGAGCACTGTCCTGCGTCCAAGTAACAATACTGCAACTATGGACGCCTCTTTCGAGAATGTTCTCCGGTTCTAGTTCTTTCCCACTAACATTCTAGCCTGCTTAACATGTCTGCCGACTGTAGCTCTTTGCACTCTGCTTGTGGTAATTTGTCTCCATGGAACCTGGTTCTTCGATGAACGCGAATCCCATCGAACCAACCCAACTCCAAGTCTAGCCCCTGACTGTTACAGAACCGGTGCTCACACCGGTTTTGCTCTGCTTGTGGTACGCCAATGAAGCCAAAAGATCATACGAACTGCCTAATCTACGCAGCTTGATGCTACCCCACCAATACTCAAATAGACTCCTGATTCACCTGCAAAACTCCAGTCGGAGAACAGTCAATCCTTAGTTTCTCTCGCTGAGTCCAGCTTCATCAGCATATTACCTCCGGTCCCCTCGTTATCAGCCCCTGGTAAATTAGCCTACTATTCAGTCACCTTAGCCAGGCCAACCGTGATTTGATGCCATCCACGGTCGCCAAAATTATCATTCTAGTTCCTACCCACTCCCAAAACCTCGCTGCCCCTCTACAGCTTAAGGCCGTCCATCACGTCTTATCAGATCGCTTCCTTCTTGATACTGGGATATTACGTATAATTCCTGTTGCTTCGGAGCGCAAACTTTACTTCCCAGGCACTATCTAAAGTGGCCTAAACCCCATCAGGTTCATAAAAACCCACGGCTATCTTCCAGTCTGTTTCACCTCAGGTGGATTACACCCTGGATCCATCTCTTTGAACCCCTCCTCACTTCAAATCCCACCACTTCTTTTACGCCTGCCTACCCTAGAGATCCTGCCAGTAGCGGTTGACGAATACCAAAACACACTGCCACAGAGCAGATGGTTTATTTATATCCCATTTCATAGATTTTACCTATAAAATTGTACAGTGCCTCGCCACCACCATTCACAGCTGGTGCGGTGGCCGGACTGTTTCTTGCTTTCCTTTCCTCTTCCGGATTATAATGGTTTAAATAAAGTTTCTTGCCTTGCCACTTGGATCAAAATTGCACCTTTTCCTTGCCCACCTTATAATACAGACCACGTAGTTAACATCCCGAGGATGAGAAGTATACCCTGTCATGTGGCTATACAACTCATCATTCGGCTTGGCAAATGAAAGGCTTCCCAGGAAGGTCAAGATAGGGGGCTTGAGCCGGTCGCTGTGGGGTTTGGTAATCCCAGAAACAAAAATGATATTTTATCGGCTGTACACGTTATCAAGAGGGTCACGAGAATGGCAATCGTAATTCACCGCGACATTTTGTCTCTGAGCTAGAGGACGGCAGAGAACCCTCCGCCCAGTTTCACTCCCTGAGCTTCGACTCAACTACTCTCCACTGGCCCAGAGTCCGGATGGCTCGGCAGTCACCGCTGCTGTGTTTTCTTTCAGGAGAAACTGGAAGCCGTTATAGAACGTGGGTAGCCCAGCACTGCCGATTCCACGACCCAATAACGTTGCCGTGGTGGATGCCTCCGTAGAAAGAAGTTAGATGGTTACGGAACCACCTGTCTTTGCAAGCAGAAAATCCGCTCGGGCTCAAGTTCCAAGCAGCTGAGGGAACCTGGGAATAAAATTATTGGGCAGGGGACTGAGCGACTGCCAGTTGCGTAAATAAACGCTTTAAGTTTGGACAACAAGTGGTTAGAACATGAGGCTCACACACTGGGTGCATACGTGATGGCCATCACTGTTGATTCCGGGTTATAAAATCAAGTTGAGCTAACGCGTGGCTCACTCCCAGAGGTCACTTTCACTTGATCGGTCTCGCAGATCAGCACGTCAATACGGCAATCGCAATCAAGAATTCCTCCGACCCGGGCGTAACGAACAGTTGTAGAAAATCCTTCAAATACACCAAAAGTTCGCTTCTTGTGGTATTACTCTCCTACGTACACTATTTGAGTGTTCAACACCCTTAATTTTTCTGCAAAACAACTCTTGTTTGTTTTCGTCCAGGGCTCTACCCTGTTATATCCCATCTTGGACCCGCATGACGCGCCTTCTCGTCTCTTGCGAGCCGTAAACTTGGTTCTCGTTTTCTGAGCCCGAGTGATAGCATAATTGAGTTTTATATGTTTTATGCTACTGCTCATTTGTTGACCCAAAAGAGTAGGATTTGCGGATCGATGGTGCTTATGTTTTGGGATTCTTCCGAATTCGGTCACTTATTGCCTAAAAGCATGTTACACCGGGCATTTAGCCGAACGTCCGAAGACCGTCGTAGGGTTGGCACTCACCATGTAGTTTATGGCACCGTACTGCAAAACTGACGGCTTGCAAATATAAGAGAACCAACCTCAATAGCCGTCCCTTTGGTCGAACTATCCCAGAACCAGAGTGTAATTCAAGGCAGCGTCAAAAAGCTGCCACCACTCTCCGGCTGCCAAAGTCAAACAGCGACAAACGGTGTGACATGCTAAAACAACCCGCGAATTGGTCGGCCAGATTTTGTGTGAAAATGACTAGAGGAAGCGTTTTACTCTGCATTCATTGATCGTCCGGCAACAACCATAAACAAGTTCAACGGCGACCGAAGACTGGATTCAGCCCGGACAGGACATCACATGCCGAATTCCTCTTAGTTTTACAGCCAGCCAAGCCGACAGGCCGCAAAGACAACGGGGCGGAGAGGTATCGACTTTTACGAGAGGGCATCACTACCAGCGAGAGAAATCCAAGCAGCATCCACTTCACGTACGTGCTACTTCGGTTGCCCTTGGGGCTTGCCGTGCAAAAATGAGATGTGTGTGTGTAATGCTACCCGTCTTCACTAAAAGAGGAAGGTGATCAACTAATGCGATACTCATTGCTTGCCACGGGTTTGGAGGGAGATTATTGACGGTTGAGGACCTCTTCTCGCGAGGCTTAGAAAGGCCAAACGGTGTAGCTCCCAAGTGATCTTTCGGCCACATTCTGCTAGGCTACGTATATAATAAGGGTCTGACTCAGTGTGTTACTAAGGATTGCGGATGAAGGCAAAGACGACATGTATTTTCCCTAAACCTTGCTCCTACAGGATGCCTGGGAGACATTTCAGATATTCGGCTTGAGGTTCCGCTTGGACCCAGTGACTGCGACACATCTCCCTTAACACTGAATCTGGCAAGACCTGTACGCTGGACAAGGCAAGACTTAGCTACTACCTGGCGGACTGGGAGAGGACTTTAGGGAGCAGCTTTGGAGGCACTTTAGGGACAGCCTCCCTGCCAGCAAATAACAGGGTAGCTCCTCTTATCAGGGTTCGAGGGGGGGGGGAGTTGCTCAGCCACGGCGGAATAGCCGGGTCCAAAAGGCTATTAAGAGGAAGAAACCAGCCGGAACAGCGATGGTCGCAGCGGTTATCTGGGGTGTTTAACAAAAGGAGCTAAGTCAGATGAGGTTCAGAAAAAATGCGAAATAAGTACAAGGATGTTCTAGCCGAAACTGACAGATCAAACTCTAAGATATACTACAATTGTGTGCAGTCTGTGACGTACATGTGTGGAAATCCTCCCCAGCTGTTGTCAGACACTTGCATTGGTGAGACTACGTTCTTCATCTCGTTGATCCTCGAACAAGTACAACACGCATCAATCACTACACTCCAACACATGTTTACATTTCACTCACGTGCAGTGGCATAATTTTGATTCGAACTTGGACTGCCGTGACGGTGATACCTGACACTGACCTTTGTTGAACCCTGGTCCTCGTTGCTGGACTTTGTGGCCGTACAGTTGAGGTTTGTACACTTTTATATATGCGTATAATTTGTTAATCCAGTACCATAGGAGCTACGAATCAATTTTGTTCCGGTTTTGGGATTCTTTTTGAATTGGCTATGCGCTGCCCACAGTCGGACTAACCGTTACACAGTCCAGGGCAATTCCGACGGTGGCCCTCGTAAACCTGAGAGATTCTCATAGCGGGGCTGCCACCAACAATCTGGAGAAGGCAGAACCCCTGCTGAGCCACCTCCAGTAGATGCATAAACAATGCAAGGCCACCCCAGGCTTTTCGCGAATCGCCGACACGACTGTGCGCCAAAGGCCATAGGAAGCCACCACGGCAAATAAGGCGCTCAAAATTTTCAGTGGTTTGGTATGGACGGAGGCGGCAGGTTTGATGGCATCCATCCGGCTATCGTCGAGCCCCTGGCGGAACTTTTGGCCCAGCAGCAATTCATGGTGTTTGACGCGTCCTCTAACGAAGGCTGCTTACCCCAGGATGAGCTCAAGGTGGCCACCGTTTCAATCCACAAAGCTGGAGATGGAGAAACGCGTCTCAGCTGCAGGCTAGCTAGTTCAACTACTGTATTGCTAAAGATGAGGGAGCGAGTTCTGCGGGAAAGGATTGCTGACCACATGGCTGCCTGCGGGTTGATGGCCTCAAACCAGTGTGGTTCTTTCGGCTGAGATTCTGCCTGTTGAGCCTGTTCCATGTACAAGGTTGCACGAAAAGTGGACCGGGGGATAGGGTAGAAGCCTGATACCACGAATTTCAGAAGGCATTCATTTCAGTTAACCACAGTTAGCTGTTGAGTGAGTTGAGTGCTTTTGATCAGTCTCCAGAAGTCATTGGGTGGATTCTTAGGTCTATCGCGGATAGGACTTTTCAAGTCAAGGTGGAAGATAACGGTATTTACAGGTCGGTTGGCCTCAGTGCGCGGCGTTGTTTTCTCGCTGCTTTCAGTATATATTTCATTACTCTATCTGGGATATTCCTTAAAACTACAGCTCTAGAGAGAGTTTTATAACCCAAAAGACATCCGGCGCTTTTACTGAACGCTACTATCCGGGGCGACCCAGTGATAAAGGGTACTTTTAGAAGTGGTTTCGAGCTGCTTTCAGAGCAGAAGCGCGACAAAACCTCACTTTAAATCCGACAACATCAGTAAATTCCAAGTTATTGCTATGGAAATCGTCTCCTTATCGTAAGTTACGTAATAGCAGTCTACACTGAAGTACATCCTAAGTATTCAGCTTGCCTCCCGACTTGCGCATTTCATCAGAAAGCACTTTACCAGCTCCATCAACAGAAAATACTAGCAGTTTTTAGCTTAACAACTAGAAAGTAATTACTTCCGCGGATATCGACCTCCCGTGACGAGATTTCTCCCCCCAAGTCTTACATATGTTGGCCTTGCTCCGCACTTATCCCCATGATTCCGTACCGCTTCCCTAACTCTGCTTACTGCCACAACTTGCTT
Source organism: Fasciola hepatica (assembly GCA_948099385.1). Taxonomy (NCBI): domain Eukaryota; kingdom Metazoa; phylum Platyhelminthes; class Trematoda; order Plagiorchiida; family Fasciolidae; genus Fasciola; species Fasciola hepatica. Next base: position 1,716,232 of record CANUEZ040000168.1, read on the forward strand.
GACTAATCAACTACGCATATACAACTGTTGGTATGCCTACACCTTCAAAATCACTGTCAGCAACCGCCCTCGCAAGGCCACTCAACTCCGAAACACACCAGATAACTGTTCAGTTTCTCTGTCAGACATCCTTGGAGAAGCCAATGGAGAAGACAATGGAAGAAGGCTAAATCCAAGTGGTCTTTTTTCTCGTGTATATTTGTATCCCGTGTTATTTCCGGCTAAGTGCCGCTGAAACTATGGATCAATCTCCTTTTGGTGTTGGGATTGGTGTGCATTGGGTACGCGTTATTCGGTTCGTGATAACTGTGACTTTCAACACTTAAGCGGAATCGTGGCAGGAAAACTCACTGGAAATGCCCAGACGAGGAAGTAAGGACCTTATGAGGCCAAAAAATTAACTCTGCAAGTCACTGAGGATGGTTTGGGCATTATTGATTCTCAATATAATGCTAAGTCTACTATTTCTGTCGGTGCCGCTTCATGTGGTCGAGTGGTGTGAAGGTCAACCTAACGTATATATCAGGTTGTCACTTTTTCCCTCTTTCCATCGTTTAGGCTTGGCTTTAGATTGAACCTAGTAGTAATAATTATTTATACTGTAGCGTAAAATTGTCCGTGGCAATAACCGCCACACACCACTGTGCTTCTGTAATTTATTACCGCGAAAAATCTACTAAGCCCTCCGCTAGGAAGTGTGGATCAATACCTACTACAACTAATTTTTCGCCAGTCCATCTACAAAATACTTAGCTATTGTTGGCTAAATCATCTCTTTCAGTTGTAGTCTTCTCCTTGGCTAGCACCCCTACCTTCTTCGAGCACGCAGTGGAAGCACATAGTCAACCTGTTCGTAATCATCCTAGGTGACTTCCTATAGAATTTCATCTTCACTTGGTATCCAGGATTTTTACGATCGCCAAGTAACCAACAAAACTAACTTATTATCCGGAGCCCAGAGTTACAGTGCGCAGCTCCAAATGAAGCAGACCAGTAAGATCTTGCCACGAGTAGCCGTAAGTCTATCAGTCACTACACCGCGCCCCGTCTCATTGACGAAAGTCCATGATTACGCACATAGAAAGATTTACATCCCCTTACAACACGTTAGCTTACTGGAATCGCAAATTGAAGCTCTTGACGGAGCCGTCAGAATTCTGACTTCACTGGCTCAACTTCTTGAGCCCTCTATGGTGTCCACGGGCTGTAACTTAATTGGCAAGCGTAACTTTGTTGAGAGTACATCTTCAGATGTTTTGAAGCGAATACGAAATTCTAAACACACCATTGAATTTAACATTCTCGACAGGCCCTCTCCTCAACATAGTTAGCTGTACCTTGCCAAAGGCCGCTAACATGGAACGAGTGATACGCATAGCAGAAGACTATAAAATCAGACAAAACAACACCAATGCACCCTGCTTTTTGAATTTTCGGACAAATGACAGCCAGCGAGTTTATTTATAAACGGAGCATTATTGCTGTCAACTCACCACACAAAAACATTCAAATAGCCTCTAACAAAACGCCACCATAAACAGAAGGGCAGAGATCCGCCAAAACGACTAGTACCTCCTGCATTCCCCAACCCACACTGAGAAAGCAACGTCTGCCGACCAACGTTTGTCTGACTTGGACCTTCACTCAACTCCTGGACCTCCTCTAGGTCCACCAGCCTCCAAGCTCCCTAGACTAGTCAATAGTGTCACAGATGCCTGGGGCTAGAATCCACCCACTCCTACCAGACAGCTTAGCTATGTGCATCAAAAACGGCTACCTATATCGCGTAGCCTCCCTAACCCAATGACGCCGCATCACTCTCCCAAGGTGACATATAAACCAAGGTATGGCCGTTATTGTCGCCACCATCTAGCTGCGACTAAAACCTATCCGGTGAACCACACCATTCCACTGCGAGGTCATTCTCGCAATAATCAGCCCCGTCAGCCCCCAGGACATACTCCCGCAAAAACTGTCAAGAAGTAGCGTCCCTCAGGATACAACCTCATGTTTGCCATATGGCTTATCACCCATGGGCCAAAACTTAGTAACGATTTCTATCCAACCCGCAAAGCACAGTGTAAGTAGTAGCGGAAACCCATGGCAGAAAATCCAAAGTTCGGCAACCCGCCCTCCATTCCTACTAAAGATCTCAACGTCTAGTTTGTTAGGCAGCAACCGCCTTATATCACTGCCTAATGAACCACCTTCCAATACCAGCAACGTGCCGGTTGTTTACACCATTGATAGCACGCAGAACTCAACAGGCCAACTACGCAGCACGGAGTATTCTCACTACCTCCCTCTAAAATAACCTTACTATGCCCCCTAGACCAACAGCCGATTCCTATCCTTTCCCACCTGGGCAAGCCGCATCAACAGGATACGAAGCCACCCCACACTCTCCCTGTTCCTACCTTCTCAGACCTGCTCTTACCGCACAACACCAACCACTACCGAGGTCGTCGAGCTAGAAAGCCAATACATTCCGTCACCATATTCTGTCATCACACTCGAGCATCGAACTATCCCAAGGAATCAAGACAGGTAGGAAGGCTACTTAGTCAAAGGTCATCCCACTCATTTCGCAATATCCCAAAATTATTTATCTTCGGATCATCAGCTGCTGAATCCTCTGAAGCCATCACGGAGGTGTCCAAACCTCGCTTCTCCTCTTCGGTGATTGCTCCAACTCGTGCCCCTCTCGGTGCATTCTCTCCGCCCAGTTACTCCAGTACATCACCTAGCCCAGACGCTCACAGCCACATGAATGGGTCATCCTTGATCTTATTTAATTCCTAAGTAAGCTTCATGGCTCGAAACGTTATGTCATAACATCATGTTCTGACATCATTCTTGTTGCTGAAACCTGGCTCATGGAACACACTCTAACAGGCGAAATTCTACTTGAAAGCACAAGGATTTTGGTGTTATTGGGAGTGACAGACGCTGAGGTGGGTGCCTAGTGTACGCACAGCACACACTTCCAGTAACCCATATTGATCATGCAGCACTCGACTCAATTCCGGATTCGCTGGTGCTCACAACTTGGTTCTCAAATATAATCATGCACATTAGCTGTGCCTGTCGCCCGCCCTCCTCAACCACTACAGAATTATCTCCTCTAACTGAAGCCTTTGAGCTTCTTTCACTACCACCTTTGGCAGCGAAAATCAAAGCCGGCGATTTTAGCCCGGAATAAAATATTCTGAACAAGTCTCACAGCCCCTCCCAACTTAATAGACTTCGTCCTCTATACTCACATTGGAGGTTGGGTAAAACGGGTAAAAACTCCTACTAGAAACGCCAACATCCCACAGATATTATATTCACTGACAGCGCTGCCAACTTTTCGGCTCCCGTTCTGCATAAATTTCCGGATAGCTACCATAGGATATTAGCAAGTAATCTTTCAATCCATCCTAATCCTTCAGGCTATCTGACCTCAGTCAACAATTCTTTCCGTTTAAGTTGGAACCCCTTGTCTAATTTCATCCGTAACCAAGGTTGGGTCACTTTTACTCTAACGACTGAACCCCAACAGGCGGCTGACCACTCTTACCTAAAATGGGAAACTCCCCTTGAAAATTAGTTCAACTGCTCAAACCTCTTCCCTCAGAGAATTAAAACTTGCCTCGCTCCAAGTCAGCGGCTCAAGATGCAAAGACTTTACCTCCGAAACCAAGACTTCTCCCTTCCCATGAGGCCAACACGTCCTATTGACATCATCCGGAGCCTAAAGGAAGACCAGCTTCGTAATGAAGAAGCTAAAGCTTCGAGGCTTACCAAACAAGCATCGAAACTCTCGCCCATACATAAATCTGGGGATTTGACAACAGATAATACTAACCAATACCTCGTGTTACCGAATGAAACTTCGGCCACCTCCTCTTTCAAAATTGCTGAGGCCTTTAATCTTTACTTCGCCAGTTCCACTGCATCCTCCTCAGACACAGCCCCCCCCAACCTAACTCCTCTCGCTGTTACCAGCTCTTCCTTATCAACCCCCACATTCGAAAAAACACTTTTTCCCGGCTCACTTCACGCTATAAAGCACCTGCGCATCCTGAACCAGATAGGTTACTTCTAGCTGCAACATTGAAGGCGGATCGGACCTTTCACTTCTGTTACTAAACCTATTTACTTTGTCACTGGAATTCAGCCTGGTTTCGTCGAACTTAGAGCTTTTAGTCATCATTCTACGACATCCGAACGACCTGTCCGTGAACTCGCTAATAACCGTCCCAATATTCACATCCTCATCAGTTCCAGAAAAATGGAAACTATTGTCAAAGATGGCATTACCACTCGTCTTCCTGCTTTAAACCGTCTTAGTGATAGACAGCACGGGTTTCTCAAATCACGATCACTCACCACGTGTCTGTTTGAAATCCACAACCTAGTCACTAAGGCTGTTGGTAGCGGGCAGGCTTTGGTAATTGTCTACCTAAATCTGTCGGAGGCTTTCGACCTTGTTCAACACCCCCATCTCATCGCTAAATTGCGTTCGTTCGACATTGCTGACCCACTGCTTTCTTGGCCGCAATCTTATCTCGCTCATTTCTCTCAAGCAATTTCCACCGAAGGACGCGCTCCTAACCCAAAGCCCGCCACTAGTGGCTCTATACAGGGCAGTATACTCGGTCTTTCTCTATTTGTAGTGTACACTATTGACGCACTGGATCTATTACACCATAGAAAGCCATTCTCGTTTGCGGATGATAAAGAAAACTGCCTACTCTTCCCGTTCAAATGATGCCACCTCCACCCGTTACAACGCCTCCGCTGACCTCTCTGCAATTGACACTAATGTCACTCCTGGATGCTGAGCTTTTCCACTGAAAGGTCCGAGGTTCTAACCTGGAAATTCCAATTGCCCCCTGGATACCTAACCCTTGGCAAGTCCCCAATAGCCAATGGCCTCGCCATCAGCCATCTGAGCCTCACCTATTCCTGTTCCCTCAACTTCTCTGAGCAAGCCGCCACCCAAGCGGCCAGGGCCAGAAGAGGTTTGACCCTTCTCTTCCGCTCCTTTCGCCTCCGGGACAGTATCATCAGCATCTATATTCCCACATCAGGCCTTTGCTTGAACACTGCCCAATAATATTTTCTAACTTGACAAAATTTGATTCACTTGCGCTAGAAAGCCTACAGAGGCATTACACCAAACAACTGTCCGGTTGGTTTGGGTCTTTAAACTGAAGAGAACGACGCCAAAATTTGAATTTCGACCCACCCTGGCCTCACCGTTTAAGACTAACCTTAGTCTTCTTATGTAAGCTGCTCCATTACCGGTCTTTTTCCCTTAACCCAGTAAGTTTCTCTCGAGAAACTCCTTGCTCGCTTAGGTACAGGCCTTTTACTGTCCATTCTAGTATAGATGAATTGGCTATACGGTCATATTTTTCTCCCTCGTCTTTTCCAAGTTCTGAAGCAAGTTGTCCACCACCATTCGAGCTTCATAGTCCAAGTCCCAATTTCTATCGGCACTCATTCCGTATCTCAACCTTACACGTGCACTTCGTTTATCTAATATGTGCATAGCTGAGGATGCAGCGTACAAGAGGAGCCTCGACTTCCAAGACCAACTCCTTTGCGGACCCCGATCCTTCCGTTTGAGGACACGATCAGAAGAAGAAAGGTTCATCTTTCTGACTGAATTCTCAAAGAGTGACTAGCAGTGGCCATTCCCTTAACGGGTAAACTGAAGTATATGCCACCATTTTCCGACCCTTACTTCCCCCTTCTCTCGTAGTCTCAGCCATCCTCATGCTTTGTCCTTTATTTGTTTCTATATGCCTTTATTATGTGGTACTCCACAGCGGGGGTACACCCTGACTGACTTTTTTATCTGCCTCCTTTTCCAGTTCTCCCCCTATGTACTTTTCTCCCTCACCTTTGGTATACGCCCCTGGATAACACCAGTTTGGTCGATTACTAACCGCTGGCTCCGCCCTCTGAGACCTGTCACAACCTAGCCATTTGATGGTGGAACTAATGCTTTCATAGGTAGACTACCTCCCACATGCGTAATCATCAAAAAACATTAGTGCCATTCCCAAAGGTGTAAGGCACAGTCAGATCCACCGCCTTGGCAGTCGCACGTTGGGCGTGCAGACCTTCTGCAACGACGTTCAGGCGCAATCAGGCTGATGGATCACACCTCATGTGTTCATTTCGAAGTGTTTCTCCAGCCCATGTCCAGTCCAACCCACGAGTACCAGCTGCGGATCGCACCTTCTAAACCTGTCGGTTGCAGATCGCACGCCCCAACCATCCTTGTTCCGCCATTAAAGCCCACCTATTACTCTTGTAGTCATTCTTATCACATCCATTTTTGTCGCTCTTCCAAAGTGTGCACACCTGCCCATAATGTCCTTGATCCTATCGGTGCTCACGGCGCCATCTCTCGTTGCACCTCACTATGGCATTACCCACCTTACTCTGCCGACGACCGCCAATATTTCTTTTTCCACCCGTGTGGTCGTTGCGGCTAGTCGTTCCTATTCACTTGGTTTCACCCTACGCTCATAAAGCTCATCAATCGCATTCTTATGCCTCAGTGCGTACCGCACTGTCAAATCCGCCCTCTTTCTCCCCTCTCACGCCCAATGCCGTCAAGCACCAGTCCCACCCGCACCCATAACCAATCCCCATAGTGAAACTCACCGTTCCAAACTTAGCATATCTTACAGCAACATTTATTATCTAATCTCTTAGCAATTCCTCTGTGGATCTTTTCATTAGGCAGCGCCCCGACTAGCATCCTGGAACTCCTTCCACCAGTACAACAGCCTGCAGGCAAGCAACTCGTCATTTCCATTCCCCTACTCCGAAGCGCATTCATTTCTCCTGCCTTGTGTTTATCCACAGGTTCACCTGTCCCAGTGCTTCTTTCTTCCCGGCCTTCTTCGTGTTTTGTTTGTAGTCAAACGATCTGATTGGTCATGTCTCTCCTGCCTCTTCGGTCGATGCTCTCATCTCCTGTTCCATATGTTGCTGGCCACGAGCACTTTCCGTCCTTCAGACTATCCTGCTTTTCCACATTCCACCTAATGTAAAATATTCATTACGTCATGGTTTACACTCATAGTTTTAAACTGAATTGAATTGAACTGAATTGAAATGAATTGTATATTTATTGACAGTGGTCGATACGCATGCACAAAGCAAGATCAGAGAATACAGCAGTATATGTCAATGCGAAGTTTTCACAATTTATAAATTTATGAATCACACAAAAACCGAAATACACCAGTAAAGCCGTGTAGTGTTTGAGTGAACTAAAGTGGTAACGGTTGAAGCGGGAATTGCAAATCGGTTTCGAATTCGGTGAGGGCGGTGTGGATTGCTGGACGGACGTATGATTGCTGGTATAAGCGATAACTGGACGGTTACTAACAAGTAACCGGGTGGAGGAGATGCCAAAGAACAAGACTAAAAGTAAAGTACGCATGGAGCTATCAACTTGCAGTCAGAGATACAAGCGAAATATAAAACACTGATCCAGCATTGGGTAACTAATTGTGGAGGAAGCATGTGAAATAAATTCAAGTGATTCAAAGGTGATAATAAAACGGACCTTTTGTGCAGGTGATTCCGGTGTCATATGGAAATACACATGAAGGCGAAAAGCTTCACAAGGATTTCAGTGAACTTTTGAAGAGCGTAAATGGTATATAGACGCATAACGGACTTTCAAAAAGAGCCGTCAAAGGAACGGATTTGTGGAGACAAAAGCTACTGGTGTGGCTAGGCAGAAGTTGGAACAATGTACAGAAAAAAATAGTTGTATGTGATAAAATATTATTAGCCAAGTTCTGGTTGGCTGCAGATGGCAGGTATTCTGTTTCATAAAGATCTTGGTTACAGGTGATGGCAAGTAGAATGTTAGGCGTAGCAGGTAAAAAGGGGCTGGTTTGACGAAATGGACAGCGGAGAGGGCTGGGTTTCGTACTGCAACGCGGAAAGAATTAAACTGTTGGAATGGATTATTGGGAATAGAGGTTGAGCGAATGTGGGTTGATGGTTGGTGTCAGGAATCACCTCTGAAATCCGGTGAGACTTTCATGAGGCTTTGTTACTCCGTGTACGGTGCTCCATATAACTTCCGCAGGCGAGAGTATAGGTTTAAACCATCGATCAAATCCTCTAGTCTTTACCGTGATCCGGGATAAAAGTCGAGTTGGCCAATGGCTACCCAAGTAACCAATGCGATCTGAAAGAGATCAGAAGTGCAGCAGTCTGGAGAGTGTTCCAGCTGTGGGTTGTGTTTATCGTTTTAATGGAAACCAAAAAATGAACATTTTATCTGAACACGAGGAAGGCGCGGGGAAAGCAGGATGGGACGGTTGTGTTCTAGCGTGAGACAGGGGAATAAAGTGAAGAAGAGCGCCTACCACTAAAGGACGAAAAGGTTTTTTTTAATATATATACGCAAGCTCTGTTGTAAATTGGCTCGATCTGGTGAGGAGGGAGGATAAAAGTGAGCATACCCAAGATATATATATATATATATGACGTGAGTCTTGAATATTAGAAGCTTACTGTCTTGAGTACGGTATGTCCTGAGGATAAGTGCAATCATCCTTCTTGCCTCGCCAATTTGGGTCAGTGCTTGTTCACGAAAGTTGAAGGAACATGAATAAAGCAGGCCACCACATGAGTAGTGGGAATCGGCAGACCATTTATAGTTAGGGAGCTAGGTGGAACGTGGCACTTGCGAGACAAAATATAGACCTGAGCTACTGAAAACCTCATCAGCCATTGAGTACACCGTTTGTCAAGGGACTTCAAGCCTGACAGAATGTCACTGACAGCTGAGTGCTTGGCGTTCGCCTCAAAAGAGTAGGCTAGTTTTATGTTGTCTGCAAAGAGGAATGTCGTGCCATGAAGCACTACTTGGAAGAAGTCATTTATGTACATAGGAAATAAGAAAGGACCTAGAACGTAACCCTGTACGACCCCGCTAGGAATTCGTTTGGTCCGAGAGGATGTTCCATTGACGATGACGGTTTGAGAACTTTCAGAGAGGCAAGATGATAGCCAAGACAGAAGGGGGTCAGCGACTCCGTAGGATTTAATTTTTGGCAGTAAGCGAGCGTGAGATACACCGTCGAAGGCTTTAGTTATGTCGAGAAAGATGACGATGATTGACTTGCTGCTGTGAGCTTTAGAAGTGAATAAAGTTAGGAAGTCCTTCTGGCACGTGAGGCAAGGAAGGGACTTTAGGAACCCATACTGAGCTGGGTTGATAAGATTTCGAGAAGTCAGGAAATTTGCAATCTGGTCCACCTGATCTGCCATTACCCTATTCCTCTGGTACTCCTTGTACTTCTCTCTCAAAACCTTCGCCGTCACGGCCGCTGTCTCTTTGCGCCACAGATCGTGTCCCCTCTTAGGTACACTTCTCCAGTTTGTATCTTTATTCGCTCTGAGCTGCCTAGCCAGTTACATCGCCATCATCTCGCCGAATAATGTGAGTCCACTTACTAACTCTCTTCCCATTCTCAAACGTCACCACATGTCTTAACCACATCAATCAGATTATTGGATCCATTCTTACCTGTTCTCCTCGACACTTTTCTTCACCTCCCCTTTTTTATGAACTGTCCTTCACAGTCATCGTCACTTCTGTGCTTCCGAATTTTTTTTCTCTTTCTCTGTTGATCCGCAACGTTCACATGTCATGAACATGAAGAAATTTTGCCACGATATTCTTAAGTTAATTCTATACCATTCGATTTACCCTTATCTGCCCGCCCCTATAACGAATTATTTCCAGGACCCTACTGTTATTGTTCCTCTTATTATTTCATATATATATATATATATACTTTCGCTCGGCATCCTGCAGTTCCTCACCGGCCATTTATCTTGCTAATAACCCTCTGACCCTTATGATATGCGTCCTTCCCCTCTACATTAGTGTACCGCATCTACTGGATCCAATCCTTCCAAATCATCTTTGTAATCCAATCCATTCTTTGTGTCTTGCAGTGCTCGCTCCCCGTTTTATAATGAGTATTTTGCCATGACCACCGACCGTCTACTGAAGTGCACCAATGCTTCATTGCTATCTAATCCATTGCTGTGCACCTCACTTTATTTCTCCATTGGTCCCACACCAGCAGTGTTTTGTGGCAATTTCTAGCACCTGTCATGTATACGCGTCGGCTTTCAGATGCCTCAACCTGGACCAGTCAGACTCCCCTTTTGGCCGTACTTTCAAATTCGCCGGGCTTCTAGTGGAATCCACTTTTGGGTTTAGTTAAACTCCCTAGATTTTATCTGGTGTGCACACTCTCTCTCTCCTGAGCCATTTCATCCTCCTTTTGTTGTGCGAATTTCTACATTTTCACAAAATTTTGACTATCCATTCTATCACTGGTAAAAATGTGATCATGTACCTGACATGCCATGGACGTCTCCGAAATAAACCATTATTATTATTATGTATTTCTAGCCGCCGTGAGTTGGAAGATGTTCATATTCAATGATTGAGAATGAAAGAGTTGGAGGATCAGCCGCCAGGAAGGAAACAGAGCCAGGAAAGAAACATAGCCTCTCAAAACATGAAGTTCCTGACATCAGCATCCAAATGGCGCGGTAAAGGGCGAATCTAAACCCTTGAGACCGCCTGAAACTACCGGGGTGTTAGCACTCGAACTGCCGAGAGTAGAGTTGGCCCTTTCCGATGGGCTCTGTGGGCAATACTGCATATTCATGAAACAGGTTGAAAAATTTACTGAGTGCAAATTTGCTAATCCTGGGTAAAGATTTTTGTATTTAATGCTATACTGTTATGGGAGGGCCAAAATTGCTACTGGCGACTGCGTGATTCTTGATCCAGCAATAAAGTACACTAGGATGAGCAGAATCCTGGGGGCCCTCTTTTGGATAGACATTTAAGGTGGCTAGAAGATTCATTGATGGGGTTTTATCAGAGGAAAAACAATTAAGGGAAAAGCTGAATTATTTTTGACCTTGGTGGCGAAAGTGCAGAATCGCAGTATGGCGCTAGAACACTTAGAATACCAATATGATGTTATTGCCTTACCCACAGAGAAACGCACTGTGCGATGTCTACCTATTGATTTACAGAGCCGGTGCGCAGTGAAAACAGAAAAATAAATATGTTTCGTCCGGAATATAAATTTTGCCGGGCTTAGTAATCTACAAGTTGGGAAGGCGGAGATGGAAGTGAGTCTGGCAACAATCGATTGTCTGGAGGAAGTAGCTGCATATTTGCGGCTTTTCGGGTGTGTAGTATTTCTTTTCCTTCACCGGTCGTGGCAGGAAGGATTGACCGTGGGCAGGATACCCAACAATAAAAACAAGTTTGTGGATAGGAGGTGCAATCCACCGTCCTGACTGCCCCCGCCCATCGTTATGGAAGTCCTGCGCACCCAAAGTGGGCCGGCCAAAGAGTTGGATCTGGCAGCGGCCCGCTCCGGCAAGATTTGCACAAGTAATATTGGCGTGGTCAAGTGCCTGTAGAGACTGAACAGTCCAGGAACTTGCAATCAGGTTGCAAGGGATCCTAGGGAGCAAAGCCGATGAGTGGGCGAAGAAAAGACGGGCAGGCATAAAATTTTCAGCCGGAAACCGGAGCCAGATATTTTGCCAATACAGTCAGTGGATCGTTGCAAACCATGAAAGAAAATGTGTACGACAGTAATAGGCCGGGAAAATAAAAATAGAGAAAACGCAGTATGAAATACTCCCAACTGACAGTCATCTGTCAATGGTAAAAAGAAACATCCTATACTTAAAAAATGAAACTACTTTGTAAAGATTGCGGGTCACGAGCTGTTGAGAGAGGACGGGAATGCAAAAATGGCAAAATATTTGAAGAGGGATAAAAAAAGTTTTGGTTATGAACGGTGGTTGCCGGAAAGGGGAACCTGGGTTCAAGTGCCAGAGCAAACCGAGAGAAGGGGAATGAGACCAGATTGGATCGAGTAAAGTGAATTTGTTGAGATGAAGATAAGGAGCAAGAATTGGGACTGAGTTTCCTCCAGCGGAGAACCTAGTACATGGGACGGGCAAGAAAGATGCTCTGGGCCCAGCAAAACAGTTGCCGTGTTCAGTGAATGATAGGTGAATGAGAGACTACTGCAGGAAATGAAGGAATAAATAAACCCACACGGCAGCCGATAAGTAAGCTAGGTATGACCATACTGGGGCTATGGCATGTAAGACGGAAAAAATGGAAGGTGAAACTTTGTAGAGAATAAAGCTATGAGATTTGGAGATGTGGTTGCGATTGGACTTGGAATAACCACTCTGTCAAATACAGAAGGAATCTCTGCTTGAAAAGGTAGGATAAGTTAGCTGAAGGATAGTAAATGGGAAGAGCATCAGTGACGTCATAACTAGAAGTTGAACTCCATCGATGAGCCGCCTCAAGTAAAAGAAACTAGACCGATTTTCCTACAATGGCGAACCCAGAACATAGGACGGGAAGAAGGGAAACTCAGGACCCAGGGGTAAAGCTGCCACTTTAAATGGATGTTATCTGATGAAAGAGATGAATTAGCGATACAGCAGGTTTCACACGAAAGATAAATAAGACTTTAGTGATATGAGTCTGGGAGGTCCGCGGCTAATTGTGTGGTACATAAGCCGCCTGGCCAGTGACTCAGGACGGCGTGTCGGCAGGCCAAACCAACTTGGTACGCTTACTCCTTCGAAGTGTATGGTTCACTGCTGGATGCGAGTGACGGTACATCAAGGAATTCATTTAATTCCCTTTCAAATCCGGGTAAGTGGCCTATAGCTTGGACATTTTCTGGAAGCGTATTAAATTTTGTGAGTATTTGTCAACGAAGGGGATAAACGGTAGGCTAATTCCCGAGGATGTCTCCATGACCGATTGACTACTGTTTTCTGAAGAGTGCCTGAGGCCTAATGGGCCTCATACCATAGGGTAAGGCTTTGCAGAACCTGTGTTTCATGAGTAAGTGGAGAAAAAATAAGTTGTTTTGTACCCGTCGGAGCTAAGGTGGCTTCAGCGTAGCAGTTCAATGTGTTGTTTATAGTTGAGACTAGACGACTAGTCAACCATTTGTTTGGTAAAGTTGTCCTGAACATTTTCAGTGACAACCCTTGCATGCTGCTACAAGTTACAGCCAACGATTGCACTGTACACTAGCAATGGTCTGACTTGGGTCGTAAAGAAGCTGAGTTTACTTTTATGCAAATGGAACGTTCCTTCAACGGGTCATCCAAGCCTGCGAAACTGATCAATTTTAGTGCCTGCTAGTTCTGAGAAGTTGAACTGACAGGAGTAGTATATGCCCAGGTCACGCGTTGATGATTTGCTGGGGATCAGATGACCACCTTTACCGAAGGTTTCGGGCGCTACGTGGCATTTGTACTTAAGAATGCAGCTTTTATCCTCTCAGGACTTCATTAGCCAATTGCCACACCACAAACTGAGCATCCGCAAGTTCTCCGATGTTTTCGCTATAGTATTACCCAAAGACTTATGGTCGAAGATGTACAACAAATTTACATCGTCAGCAAATAAAAGCGGAGCCCCACGGCCAACGGCGGTAAATATACCATTTACGTGCATAGGGGACCAAAGCGGACCCAGTGCACTACCTAGGATTACTCCACTGGAAACCAAGTTGTGTACGTAAGTGCCGCCATAAAAGCTTGCCATATGACTGCACCAATACAAGTAAGAATCTAGCCAGGCGAATAGTGGGTCAACAATGCCACGTGTCTGAGCCTTTGATAGGAAGCTAATATGAGACAATGATCGAAGACTTTAGAAGTATATAAAAACGTTACGATCACCTTTTTATAGTCATTGGCAGCTATCGCAATGAGGTTCAGAAAGTCGGTCGTACAGGTTGCGCCGAATGGATGTTTTAGGAAACATATACAATCTCCATTTGTAAGGTGATTTTTCCATAATTCTCGATCGCATTTTGGTGTGGCTTACAGGTCTGTAGTCGGCAATTTCATCCCGCATTCCTTTCTTATTAATTGGAATAAGAACCGAAGTTTTCCACTGTAAAGGGTACTGACTGCCAATCTAGGACAGCCGAGCGTTTCTCATTATCAACACGCCTGACTCCATTCCTATAAAAATAGTTTTCCAAAGCATGCCCAGGGCGACTTCCGTCCACCACCAAAGAACAAGCAGTCTTCAATCCGCGAGCACCAATGGCTCTTGACGCCCTACAGCTTTGACACCTTGCTCAGTGCCACTAATTGCTATTCACAATGACGCTGGTATCAAATTTTGGGGCACTAAAACGAAACCTGGGATCGTTGAGGGACAGTCACGTACCAAAGACAATGCTCCAACCGCGTTGTCACCGCTTGCATTTATCGTCGATCCTCCAAAACACCCGAACACCCAAAGTTTACAAGCGGCCGGTCGCTTCCTGGACTCAGTTACTTCTGAAGTCCTCTAAAGAAATAAAAGATCCAAACACGCTGTAGTGTTTAGCATTCCAGGTCGTCTTCCGCTTCCCTCGATTGATCTATCGTTGCTTTCAGCCTGCGATATGTCAGACCCCGAGTGCGGCTGCATACGACCAAGAAAATGTCACAGCGCTATATGTGTCCTCTTCTGTTTCAGTTCCGTGAGGAAAACATTGCCACGGAATTCACCAGAAAGAGAGAGGCCATCGCCAAAGCCACTCCATTCGAAAGCATAAAAATTGTCACCAACAAGGCCCCATTGCAGAGGGATGTCCTTAAGTCGGTAACCGGCAATTCCGCATCGTCACAATCTCCCGATACAGGGCCGCCCACCTTCCCTCAGCAACCTACCACAGTTGACACATCCACACACACACCATCGGCAAATGCACCACCGGTGGATGTAGACCACGACATATCCTGCTCGTCGCCAACTCCTAGGCGCATATCTAAACGGCTAACATTGCAACCTAATCCCCACCATTATCTATAAGACACACAGGTAGCCGGGCTATAAAGTCATCCCTCAAAGACAGGCACCGCTCAGCTATTGGCCTGTCTTCCAAACAAACCGAGAAGGTGATTGCTTCCAAATAGCCACTCCGTACCAACCAATCAGAAGCAACATCGCTACCAACGAAATTGAGCGCAGCTTTTTCCCCCATCACTGCTGCTTCCGTGGCTTAGATCATCTCAGCATTGACATCATCACGCCCCTAGTTTGCCTCGAAAACCGGCCTAAGGCCTCTCGTGTAAGCGCTGAACAAATTTTACACAACCACCATTCCCACCACCAGCACACTCACTGAAACTCCTCGGTCCCCCCATCAGTATTTCACCTGTGCGTCTAAGTAAACATCTAAAGACCCTTACGTGGTGCGACCAACTACTCGTATGTCACCTCCACCCTGTCTACCGGTGCTCCACCATATCGCAAGTTTGCTCCTACGCATACCACCACAGTCTTCGACACCACCATTCGAACCTTCTCACTTTGCAGTATACTATGCACAGCATTCGTTTCACTCGCTCAATGTTTCACCCGGTCGAATCCAGTTGCCAGACCTTCCTTTACGCCTCCCATCCCTCTGCAGCCCTTCCCATGTATCCCAGCAATTCACCTACCTCAATCCAACCGCGGCAGTATACCATCAACCACCGGTTCGAGTCGGGCTCCCACTTTACCCAAACAACTGGAGATGCTTCCCACGGCTACCCAGTACCAATGCAAAATGCTAAATTTTGTCCTTATTTGCCCTCGACGAAAGATGGCCCTATATCCTAGCCCTATCCCAGTACATTCGTCCCTACCCATTCCCTATTGGTGGCACACCCATCAGTCCACCAACTCGTATTTCATCCACAAACCGAGGCCCGGGCCTCTACAATTGCAGACGTTATTTCTAACTTCCGGCTACAACACACTGGTTCTTCGCTTCAGACTACTCCACTCATTCTTAAAGAAGCTCCCCCTGCTTTCTTGGTTGATCCTGCGGCGGCCGGCCACTCCATGTGCTCCCAATCGAACTCAAAAACCACCAAATTCGATCGTACTACCTGTCTTACCAGCTCTTTACCTCAATCTTTGGTGATCATTCTGATACTGATCAAACATCCCTCTATCAGTCCCCGACTTAAACTCACAGTAATTTACCCAGGACTGTCTCATCCACCTCGTCAGTACCAGGACTAGCAACGCCACTACCTCTATCTCCTCCAGCCTGAACTCTGGCACAACTATCTGTTGCGACAGTACAAGGAAGCACAACACGCATGTCCTTTTTCGTCGTCGACATTCGCTCACTACCAACGAAAATTCACCTTCTGCGTGCCCGGGTCCTCGTGTTTAACTACGACTTCATCCTCATCACGGAAACGTGGCTTAACGCAAACACTCCCAACTAGAGCTCCACAGCCTCTGGTTACGGGGCTCTCAGCAACTCTAGAATACGTCGTCAAGGAGGGGGTTGCCTATTTTACTATGGGGAATCTTTTCTTGTTCCTTTAATGCAACACCCAGTCCTTGACGCGGTTGACGACTCAGTCTGGGTAACAGTTAAGCTGCAGTCACAAGAACTCTTGCTCGGATGCATTTATCGACCACCCGAATCAACCGGGGACAATATCGCACCTATTATTGACGCCTTCCACTTTGCCTCCGCCTACCTCATCGATCCCAATTTGATCGCAGGTGATTCTAAAGCTCCAGGTGTGCTGACCGTCATACTCTGGCTCACGATGTTATCAGAGTTTTGCTACCTGGTCACACCTTGGTGGTCGAATTCAACAGGTTCAATCACGTACTAGAAGAAATAACGCTCCGGACCTGTTTTCTCAAGGGCTTATTAAGGCAACCACCTCTGTAGGAGATAGTTTCCCCAGAAGTGACCAGAAGGCTGTTTCGCGCGCGTTCTCCGTACCAAAAACCATTAGTTCCTTCACACCTTCTGCCAGACCATATCACTTGGCCCACTGTAGCAGCCTTCCAAACATAATCAGATCCCAAAACTGTGATACATTGTTTCTTCCGCTCGATCCTCAGGTGGAAGCAGATCAGCTATTTTTCATTCTCAGTTAGTCGGTAAACGCTATCATTCCAACTATGCCAGCACCGACAAATTCTAGAACAAACAGACTTACAGATGAAATGAAATCTCTCCAAACTTCAATAACTTACACCCAAAACCCGGGAGCCATCGGTATATGTCCAGATAGACCAATCGTCAATGACAATCAAATCACAAACTCAAATCATGCTTACTCAGCCAGAATCAAAAGCTTTATGCTACCCCAAGAAGACGGAAATCCTGAGTAAGCTGATGAGAATAAAGAACCCCCAACCTCGCATGGCTATACCTTTCACCACTGTCAACAACTCCCGTCCGGATAAACCGGAAGAAATAGATGAAGCTTTCAGCACATTGTTCACTCCAGTTTTAACGGCCAGTTTACCCACTCCTGGAGTACACTTTGCTTGCCTACCGAGTGAGACTCTATCTACAGTTCCATTTCAACCCGATGATATTTCTTTACTTCTAGTCTCTATGAAACCATCTCGCTGCTTAGGTCCGGGCGGCTTTCCACCGGCTGCTTTTACTCTGCGGGTGGAGTCCAGATATCCCTATCATTCTAACTAAGTTATTTAATCTGCCTATGAAATTTAGCTCGCTCCCTACTAAATGGAAAACCTCTACAATGACCTTCTTGCACAAAAAACGGCTCCGTTCATGCCCGCGAGAATTGTCGTCCTATTGATCATACACCGGTTATCTCCAGAATCATGAAGAAGCCCATTATGGATAAGATAATGGCCCATCTTTCAATGAATAACTTGCTCAATGTGGGCCAACACGGTTTCCTGAGAAACCGCTCGTGCTCTACTTCTGAAGTTAACTTCTTGAACTCAGTCACGGCGGCTGCTGACAAGGGCATGCCAACGATTACTATCCTGCTTGATATAAAGAAGGCTTTCGACCGAGTCCCACAAAATCGGCTCTTATCACAGGCCAAATCTTGCAGCGCCACCGACTCTTTACTCGGCTGGTTGGATTATTATCTCTCCAACCATCATCAATTGGTTCAGATTATTGGGTCCGTCTCCGAACCCAAACCTGTCACCTGTGGTGTCATACAAGGCAGTTTTGGGCCCACCACCCTTCCGCATACTCACAAATGATATTTTTAATGTCGTTCACCATGGCAGTCGCCACCTTTCCACGGACGACATCAAAACTTGTGTAGTTTTGATTCTGGACTGTTTATTACAGTTGTCATTGATATGCAGCAAGATCTAACAGCTCCTAGTTCCTGCTGCACTAGATCATTAATGAAGTTTTCTGCGGAGGGAAGCAACAAGCAATTGCAATGTCCCCCCAGGTATGTTCAGTATTGATGGCCACCCACTTTCCATCAACTGGCCAGTACGAGATTTAGGTTTGCGGTATTCAGCCACGTCCACTTTCTCTGAACATACTACCACTCAAGTTGCGAAGGCTAAAAGACGCATGGGCCTGCTTCGTAGGACGTTCCGCCTTCCGGACAACAAATTCAGCACCTCTAAGACCCCGTTAAACTCCTTCTAGGATACTGTTCCACAACCTACTCTAACATCCGCCAGTAGGACAGAACGGCTATTAAAAAGGTTCAACTGCTCGTGACAAACGAGATAATTGACATTTCCTCTCAATTCAATTAAAGCCAACGCTATGAACATTTGAAATTCTATCAGCCTTGGCTTGGACGCATTGAGCTGAACCTCATGCACTTTTATGGTGTTGCGGTAAACTGAATCATCGTATCAGAATTGCAGTTCAAAAACCTAACGGACTCACAACATTATCCAAGACGGAGAGGCAACACAGTTACAGCTACAATTTCTAGAAATGCTCTCAGGTCCAACTTTGTCCTGGTTCAATACGCAGCTTAACGGAACAAATTACTCTATGATATACGTTCTATAAGGCCATCTGAGATTTTTAAGGCCCACATAAGCAAATACCTCACAGGACAAACTGTAATCCAACTTACCGGTCCGTACACAAGTGAAGAAGGGGCTTTTGAAGTTGGATTGGGTTTCTAATAGTTTTCGAACTCCTTTTTTCGAGCACCTCATTGTCTTTTGGTCCATAGCCGCGCTTGTTCCCTCTTTTCGCCGTACTGACCCATTCGCTTTGCTTCTCTTCCGCATCTGATCCTGCCATTTGCGCTTTTATTTCTCTCTCGGCAAAGTCCGACAGGCGCAGCCGTTGAAACTTCTCTGGAGTGCCACACTAACTAGACTCGAAACCCCAGTTATGGCGGCATTTCCTTTTTCCTTTCTTTCTATTTGTTCTCTCCATGCTGAAACTTTCAGCTTCTATTGTTCCACGATCTCCTACAGAATGGTTTTATCTTCAGTCCGGTAGTTCTGTTCCATCTTCATCCGGTTTGCTGAATCTGGCGACAAAATAATTTTTCAATTCCGCCCATCCTCTCATCACCTTTTCCATAGCCACGTCATGGCTAATAATAACTTGCTTCATTACATTCATCCACTCATTTTTCTTCTTCCCCTCACCAGATCTCGCCATATTACACTCTAATTTGCATACGGATACCCAGCTCGCAATTGAAAATCCAGTTCAAAGCTCCATCAAGACAATAATTACCCGCTAGACGTCGCCTGAAATCGACTCTCTATTACGCCCGGGGCTCGGGGTTTTGAGATGAATCTCCACCATCAATCTGCTCCTCATACACTGCTCCACTTTTCCATGCAACACTCACCGGCGGCTGATCAAGGAGTTGTTTCATCCGGACCCACAACCAAGTTTCTACCGAAACCATTCTCTCTATTCTTGATAAGTTTTTGGTACACTGAATCCTATGATCTTTACGGTTCATCAGTTCTCACCTTCAGCGTGTTCCTTTCGGCCGAAAATCGTTGGCTTATCTGCCCTAATCACCCTTTGCTACTGCACTAGCTGGCGGTCAACCTCTGAGAGGTCAGTGGTGATACATTTTCACAAACTTCGTCGTGCCAGTGAAGTTGCCCTGCATATCGAAATCGGCGGTACTTACACCAGGTGGCTCGCATATAGGCTGAGACCCGTCCGACACTGTTACTGGCAAGAGCAAGCTGTTAAGTGATAGCCCCAGGAATGCCGCCATGACCTGAGTGATTGTTCCATCCTTTGCCTTCTTTCACAGCTTGTGGCAGCAACATCCCTGAAGGTCATGTCATCTGTTCTGTGGTGGTCTCACAGTGAGGGGAAGCAGCCATCCCTGTCAGTCTCGGACCCAATGGGCCACTTGTAAAGAAAGGCAGGTCAAGGAGGAATGGGAACTTTACCCTACGGCATAAATTCGCTCTCCTCTCCTCTAGAAAAAAGACGAAAAAATACACTTCAGGCTAAGAAGGTCTTGGGCTGATGCTCTCTGCCCCCTTCATTACAGATGGATTTCTGATAACAGCCTAGACGCGACTCTGCATATGGGAAACCCTACGCCTTTTAGTTAACCCGCAGTTCCTCTTGCCTAGACCAGTGCGGGGTGAAAGCACGCCGTTTGAGCTCTCCACAAGTGCTCGCCAACCCTTTTGGGTTCCCTGCAAAATCATTGACCAGCTCGCTGATGTTTAATGCAGTAGTCGATACACGGTCTGAATAGTTACATTATGCGACCTCTGCTCTGATGACAACCCGGCATTGATACGCTTACGGTTAGCAGCTATGGGCAAGGCCTCGCCCATATTGGTTGCCGGAACAAGGAACGTAATCATTGCACTTTCATAGTTCACCATAAACAACCTCATCTTTTCTGTATTCCCCTCGAACCCAAGCACAAATAATGTTGTCCAACGTCAGAGGTGTATTGTCTGCTGCCAAGTAAACTCAGTTACAAAACCAAAATGCTTACTGACATCATATCCCTAAAAAAGCTCTTATTCCTGCAGTGAAAGCTGCGCGCCTTCACTTTTTTCTCTTGTGTCAGGCCATAACTCAGTGGTCTCATCGCCCTTTTTCTTGCACTTCTTCGTTGACTTGAGTCCTACCACGCAGATTACCATCCTTTAATAACCAATACTCACCGATCAGCGTATTTGCTCACGGTATGTTGGGACCCCATTCTACCTAGCAAGTGTATGGATCGGACTACGCAAGACCCCACGGAAAACCAGCACATTCGCATCCACATGCAAAGGCTTCTCCTTGGCTCTGAGTATCTCATTTTCCTTCCATAATTTCTGACACCCTTACCCACAGCCGTGTAAACAGCCAGACTGCTGTCTTTCTTTTTTCCTATTCGTAATTCTGACTCCACCCTCTTCTAGTGTTTTATTTTCGGTTCTCAACTGGGCCCCTTTTCCCTCCCATCACCTTTAAGCCTAACCATTTTGCACCACGGCTGAGAGTGAGCCCAATATCTTTATCATCAACCAACTGCGTTACAAAACTGCCACAGTTTCCACCCGCTAACCCCGTCATAGGTCGGCCCACTGGCCGTCAAATAACATTATCAGTCTAATTCCTATTAAGCCATTAATCATAACGCCTAGCTGGGACACTCTTCAGACCACTGCACTCCTCATCTCTTTCAAAACACACGGGTTACCTGGGCAGCCCAACATCCAATTCGACGTTACCCCGGATCACCTTACGGACCAAACGATTTGATCGCTCGGATTGATCATGAATAAACCTATACTCACACCTACTGACGCTGTGTATGGAGCACTTTACTTGGCTGGCCAGTGATCACAACCCCGTAACCAGGGGTACACTCCATCATGGTAGTCTCACCGGACCGCCGGATTAGTTTCTGGTGTCATCCATCATACCACACCCTGTAACACATGTTTGAGCAATGTGCAGCCAAATTCGCAAAGGATCCCGAAATCAAAAGGCGATTATCCGTGATATTCTACGATACTAGATTATTGAATGAACAATGACACCAAAAGATACAAACATCAATATTGAGATCACAAGGACTCAACAAGCGAGAAACCGAACTGCGGCGTGCGAGCAAGGAGCACATGCGTCACGCAAGTCCAGAACAAGACGACAAAGTAGCGCTCTGGGTGCGAAAAAACAACAATTGGTCCATGAAAACAAGCAGTTCGTAAAGACACGTCAATAGTGTAAGCAAGTGAGTGATGTTAAGAAAAACACTGAATCGCAAAGGTTTTAGTGGGATTTTCCACAACCGGTCGTCACACATTCCATCAAAATCTATTTCCCATACTCCACACAAACAGTTCAGTTCATTCTGCTTTGCAGTACCGAAAACAATGTCCGGAATCTGGCCCTCGCTGTTGCGTCCCGTACCTACTCAGCCTATTTCGTCAGCCTAGCCCCTTTTGCCCGCTACCCTCATCATGCACTACCTGCCATCAGCAGCAACCAATGTCTTTATGAAACAAAATACCAACCACTTCTTTATCCACTCTTTTATCACTTATGCAGAAAATCCCACCCTTACAATCTTTCAACTTCCGCTGTTTCTTCGGGTCTGGCGTCTCCCAGTCGCCACTGTCTTCCTTCCTCTTCATCACCTGTGCCCACCTGCTTGGTTGCATCGGCAGCGTATGTCTCCGACAGGGTGGCTTCTCGACGGCTTCTCTTTGGAACTCCCCGTTCTGTGTCCATTCACCATTCATGCTCTTTAAAAGCACACTGCATTCCTAGTGAAGGTTTCTGCCTTCATGTCAATTCCCATATATTATCGAAATTGCCTATACAGAAAAGCTATTCTGATTTTCCCATTCGGTTCACTTGCATTTGTGTCACAGGCTCCCTCCACAATGAATTATCCAATGTTGGATCAAATTTTCTCCATATCCCGCAGGCATCTTCAACTGCATTTTGATAACACCATGTTGACTCAATTTTTAACCTTCTTTTGCTAACACTCTCACCCAGTTTCTCGATAATAATTCCTCAACTATCTAGTTGGTGCAACACTACGTCTCTTTCTACACTTCTCGGCTATTCTTTGAATCTCTCTTCCACTCCCCCGCTCACCCCTCTGTTTTCATCGACTGCACACGGAATTCCGTAGATCGCCGTGATCCATTCTGAACTCCCAGATCCGTTGTAGACAGTGGTCGGTACCCGTAGAGCAAGTTGTGCATTATTCCTGCCTCGACTCCATGTCTATGTTGTGATGGCCGACGCCAGTTGCTTTATGGGTTCTTGCAATCAATGCACTTTTACCCTTCTTCGGTATCGCGTCCATCTGCATTCCCACGTCTGGCCGACCAACCACAACGTCCCCGTCCCGAATTCGAAACCGATTTACAATCGCTGCGTTGACCCCCTTGTTTTGGTTCACTTAAACACTGACCAAGTCTATTGTTCTATTATTGCAATTGTGTGAACCTTGAACTCCAAAGTTATGATTACCTCACATAGCTGAGTATTGCTGTATTCTCTGATCATGCCTTGTGCATGAACGTTGACCGCGGTCAAGAAACATACCACTGTTATTATCATTATCATTTATGATTTCCTGGTCCTTTGCCAGCAAGCAAGCGATAAGTCGAGAGCCCAAGAGGTCAAAGGAGAACAAGTCATGCAACTCACTGGATCGGTTGACAAATTGTCCGACCTTTCCTAGGCCGGAGGCACTCGATCGACGGTCCACAGTTACTCGTATCCGCTCACTCTTTGTGTGTTTAAACAACTCACATCGAGCCTCTGGATGCCACCTAGAGTGGAATGTGACCAAGACAGACGCGTGGGTAACCATCAACCCGTACTACATGGAATTCAGAACAATGGACCTACTCCGCCGGACGAATCCGGGGCTGTCTCTTCAACAGGACATGATGACTTCAGACCAGCGAGATTAGGTGTTGTACCTACTGGCGCCAAGACACCTAAAGAATTAAGGAGGGTCATGGCGTTTTTGGACTGGCCGGATACTTTGTTGATTACACGCGAGTCTATGGAAAGCTGTGAACTAGCCTGCCAGCCGGCCTCTCTCACCATCAGCATGGATGCAGGAGCCATGTTACCTATTCCGTGGGGCTGACCAAGCAGTTAACGTCTTCAACCGATTGAGGCACAGTAGGCATTCAAGAAGCCTTTGCAATAGACAGCTTACCAGTGGGATTGATCTGCTTTATTGGATCATTCGCTAAGAGATGCTCTAACATCAAAGACACGGCGTTCGAAGGAGTGTCTAGCCTTTACGTTGGTACAAAAATTGGATGCAATGCGCCAGGGGCTCCTTAGGCCTTTGAACGGAGTACGGCCAATTGATGAGATCCACTAGCTAGGCGAACAATACTAGGCTGGACACTCCTCGGGCCACTGAAGAACGACTTTCAACAATCGGCATCAGTAAGTTGCTTAGCGGTTGCTTAGAGCAGCGTCTGTATAGAACGCAACCAACCTTTTGATATTGAGTCCAACGGTCTATCTCGGGCAAGTAGAGTTCACTCAAAAGAACATCAGTTGGTGCTTTCAGTGGTGAATTCAAAGAAATAACATCACGATGGGCAACAAAAAGTTGCTTTACCCAAGCGATCACCGTCAAACCACCTATCAGGAAAGGGAGAAACGGCACCAGGGAGTTTGCCATATCTCAAAAAGAGACGTCTTAGGGAAGCCTGGTTGAAAGCTTAAAGTCAGCAGGTCACGCAACGTAGTTTGGAATTGCCACACTTGGTGGAGGTGCACGGCATCTTGATGGAACTGCACGGCCGGAGGCGAAACAAGGTACCCTTTGCCAAAGCAACAATTACTGAGCTGAACTTGGCATTTATAAATGAACCCAAAATGACCGCATTGTTATTGGAGTGCAAAGTAGTAGAAAAGGCAAAAGCGAACTTCACCATCATTGAACTGAGCTTTGCGTAATAGACAGATCCGAAAATGGTGTCACGTTGCAGGAGACGGACTAAAAGAAGGGCACGTTCGAAACGCCATAGAGTCTTATTTACTCATAGCAGTAAACAGCTGGGAAAATGCTGATGGTTCAAACTCGAAACTGCATAAAGAGTGCAAAATAGTTTGCAGACCGCCTCGCGGCGAGTTGTTCGGAGTTCTCTTCCGTTACATGCCCTACAGTTATTTAGCTCTATCCAAATGCCAGCAATCTTTGTTCACAGCAATGCCTTCGTGTTGGACTCTGCAAACTTTCCCATTACACCAACAGACTATTGATGTTTCTGTTCACAAATGGAGTCGTCGCCAAGATCTTTGCTAGCCAGAAATCTTTATTTGCGGCGAAAAGTATCTTCGGGTTTGCCAAGCTAGGCTCACAAGAGCCACGCCCAGAATGAAAACTATATTGTAAACGCAACCAGCAATCCATCCTAAAACTCTGAAATAACTGCTACTGGTAGTTATTTGAGGCACCCATCCATGACAAACCGCAATGCAACTGGGGATTAAGGCAACTCGCAAGTTTCCTCGCTGACTGAGCCACCTAGCAATCCTCCTAACACTAGGAATAGCCCAAAAATCTTCTGGACTCGAACAAGCGCCCCAGATTCCACAAAAAAGACGGAAATTCCTCTGACTCATCCACCCTAGAGAGCTGGTTTCCCACAAATCTGGATGACAGCAATCCTTCTGCTGCCTTCAAGTCCTAGGATTCAATCACACCCACAACACACGTCGCCATCACCCCGCCTCCTTCTACACCTATGCGTCTTGATGCCCCCGACTTTCTTGATAGGGCATCCAGACCTCTGAGCTCACCCGCGGCACTCTCCGTTTCTCCTACGGAACATTTATGGTGGTCACCAGACAACCACTGCTCACCAGTCCACTAGCACAGATTCAACTCCAGAAATTACCACTTCGCAGCTTAAAGAAAAAGGCCTATCAAAGTAAATTAAATGCAGACAGTGGGGAAATGTCACAGTCGGGCGAAATTTTACCGGCCTCTTGTGTAGCTCTGAAGCCCACCTCAACATTTGGGCTAGCTACCCTCTCATTTCGACCCTACCTTGATTGAACCCATTCTTCTCCATCCACCGCTTCATCCCATTTCTGTCCGACACACCAGCCAGCCTATACCCTTACCTTTACCCAGTTACTCCCTGGGAATCACCTCCATGCCTCACACAACCTTGCACTTCAACAAGGCTTATTCACGTCTTTTGGTTTAGTTTTGCTACCCAACCGTGGTCCTTTTATTCCTGCCCCCCCCCAAGAATATTCGCCTAAACTAACCATCCTTTCAACCAGTACCACCCCATCCCTCCCCCCTACAACACTCCACTCCAGGTTTCAGCTTGGCAAATCCTTGGAACAACCGAGGTTCTTCCCCCGTTCTCGTCGTTTTCAGCGCTGGATCCACCACACCCATCATCACAACCAAACCCTCTATCATCTCCACCTTTAACATCACCGCCAAAATCATGATCATCCCCTTCAGTCATGTTCATAATTGTAACGGAAAATCAAGCTCCTCATGCCAAAAATACATTATGTGACTATACTCATAAGTGCCCACTAAATACTGAACAAAACTAGAACCATCTGCAGCATTGTTCAGGCCCCCGACTTCGATAGTATCATCATGGGTGAAACTTGGCTAAAGGATTCCGCCTCTTCAGATCGAGTCCCTCCGGTTGGTTACCAGAAGCTCCGCAGGAACATCCCCCGTCGTGGTGGAGGTAGCTTTACATGTCGAAACCTCCCGGCCGGATTTTCCAATCTCACGCCCAAGAGTGAGTACTATTCAGGACTCCCTGTGGCTGACGATTCCTCTACTTAACCCCTACCTTCATAAAGGATGCCTTCATCGGCCACATGACTCCGACACTTTTGAACCCCAATAACTTTATTGACGCTCCCGAATATTTATCATCACAGCTCTGTTTATTGAACTCACGGAAGGGGACCTCGATGCCCCGAGAGTTTGTTGGAATACTTTATCTACCACAGACCACTTCCTGGACATCATGTCACGCATCCGCGTGAAGCGACGGATCCAAAACAAAACTGTCTCAACCACAGGAAAAAATCTTCCATCTATTATTCACTGTTGGTTTCACCTAGAACTCTCGACTTCTCCCCGAGGAGTGGTCACAGAATGGAGGTCTACACCTTCGCGGTTCAGCAAGCTCCAAAGGAGTTCACCCACTCAATCATCTTTTGTCAACAATCAGCAGGTATTATCTTATCTTCACCATTCGTTCGTTAAGCTGGGAGGACTTCTTCCGGCAAAATGGGCCCCAGCCGGCCACTGATATACTTTATTCTAACACAGCCAACCCGCCGTCCGGAATCGCTCTAATTGGTGTTATATCAAACCGGGTCCTTAGTTCAGTCCTGACTCGGAAGCAAAACAAATACCTCAAGCTCCAGAAGATATATAACATCAACACTGACTTATCGTCGTCAATGCAACTCTAACGTTCCTCGGTAGAAATGGAAATCAAGTTTGAATATACGCTCAAAATACAAGAAGTGTCTGCCCTGCAATGCCATAATGCCTACCCGAAGTTGGCACGCACACTGAAGAACACGGATCTGAGCAGGTCCGTTGGTATTCTCTCCCCAACTTTAGCAAACAATGAGCAGGTAACCCTAGCGTGTTGCTAGTCAAGGTGCTTACTTCCCACTCTTCTGCCTCCACGATTATGGAACTCCCCATTCAGCCCCAGTGCGTAGATCCCGACACCGAGCACACACTATCCAATTTGGAGTTCACCCTAAATGAGGGGACAACCGGCTTGCCCGTGTCCGGAATTCCTCGCTCCTCTGCCATGACGGTGTTCCACCAAGGCGTCGGCTTCTTGGAGGAACCGAAGTCGCAGCCTTACTGTTGAAGGTCTGAAACCCATCTATCAGTTTCGGCACATTTTCCTCACAGTGGAAGACAGCGGTCATCATTCCAGTTCGTAAAAGAGGGCCAATGCATGACCCCTCAAACTATGGCCCCATCCATCACATTTCAATTGCTTTTAAGTTGGTGGAACACCCCATCAAACATCGGACGTCTCATTCCCTACAGCTTCATAAAGTGATTCATAGCAGGCAGCGCCGATTCTTAAACTCATACCACACCTGCCAGTGCGACTTTTTTGACTTCATTAGGGAGGCCGCCTACAACGATCAATCTACCATCGATGAGTACATTTTCGTGATCAAGGTGTCTGACCTTGTCTTGTACTCTTCCTTATTAACAAAACTCAAAGGTCATGGCTTTTCCGGTCTTTTATCGCGGGTAAATTCATATCTATCGAACCGCCCACAAGTGGTTTTTGTTGATGGATGTTTCTCACAACCTGCTCCAGCTACAAGTGGAGTTATTCGAGGAGGCCCACTCGGTCCCTTGCATTTTATCATTTACGCAAATGGTTTATTTCCCATTTTGCACCATGGTTCCCCGTTTCTTTTCGCTGATGACATCAGGATTGCCTATGAGTTTCCTCGTCAGGAACTCAACAGTATGAAGGATGAAATTTCTAATGATTTAGCGGGACTTGGAGACGGGTACATTTTTTGGAATATGAAATTCCCAACCCCTAAGAGCTGCTACTCAGCCTTCAGGTGTTGAATGGCCCCAAAGCCTTGCTTTCCCACGACCTAGCCGTTTCGTACAGCCCGCTAGTTTGGGACCTAGGTCTCCATTGCTCTTTTAGCTCTACATTTTCCGACCATGTGTCCACCTACAATTGCCACGAGGAGGGGAACCATTGGCCTCCTCACCGGAACTTCTTGGTTTGCCGATGGCAAACTGCCCACTTACAAGTCTCACACCAGGCCCCCCCTGAATACTGTTCCATTATCTTCACCAGCACGACGAGACCTGATCGCATTTCCCCCGGGGTTAGTGCAGTGCCAATTCACTAAAACATCGGTGAGATTTTTCTCTAGCCTGTGTTACAAGGGTAGAAGCGTCCTAGTCAGTCTTGACCCTCCATGGCCGCTTTGCATGAAGCTCAACTTACGCTTTCTCTCCGGGCTATACCGTCGCCTGGCCTCCTCATGTACTGAATCCTTTCGTCTCTCTCCCTCCGCGAACTGTGCCCCAAGCCATCGCTCAAAGCAGCTCTCTATCCCCAGATCGATTTAGCTTTGGGATCTAAATGTTTCTCCATACCAAGTCCAAACTTATGGAATGAACTCCCGATGAACATCCGCGACATCCTCTATAACTTTCAGTTCATTGGCTCGCTGGATCATTTCTTGAATGTTCCCAATGTGATCCTCCCTACCGGCCAGAGTATCACCGAAGAGCTGGCCTACGAAAACGAATATGATTACCAGGATTATATAACCATATCACAGAACGTTTAATACTCGCTCAAGGGTAAGTGCCAGGGTGACTATCTCTTGATAAATTATGCAGCACATTGCTTGCACTACCGTAGCTACAACTTTGTTGCCTTTTATAAATTTACGTAGTTCAGTGCTTTTCGGTTCTTCCGATTCTATACAATACTCAAGTTCTTCCATTGAAAACCGGCCCAAGGTTTTTATCCATTTTTGTCTCTCTCCTATCAAATAAATTCGCTAATTTTTATCCCCGGACACTAAGTTCCGCCGTACACCAGTTTATTTGATCATTTTACTCTTTTCCTACTCATTTTGGCTACCTCCGCCCACCTGGATTTTATGTCCAGCCTCATTTCGCTTTCCCTGCTTATCTCATTCCACAGTCTCGTATCCCTAATGCCCACCTTCTAATAACTACCTGTTGGTCCGTTCTTGTTCCACCTCTGAATCTATCACCCACCAATGACCACCATCTTCCCCCTTATGCACCATACCATCTCCCATCAATACAGCTAAACCCGTTCACAGCAGCCGACCTAGAATGATAGCTGATAGTCTTAGGCACGATCTGGCACTGTATGAGACTGGTAAATGTGAGCTGGCTTGCTCTTCACGGCATTCGTTTTCCTGCTCCAAGCGTTTGTTTAGTCGCACTCTGCTTCTTCCCCAGCCCATTCTATCGAAACTTCTGATGTCAACGGCACCCAAACTATAGCTTTCTCCGGACCTGGGAAAACAGACTACTACCAGCAGTGGCGAAAAAAGACGAAAACGCACGAAAATACGATTGGGCGGAGGGGATACGAAAAGTTCATATATGGATGCAGCCAGCACTCCGTTAGGAGAAAGACAGGAAGGAACCTTAGAACCAGGAAAGAAAAAAATTATCCGGTGGGATCGATTTGATGTCCGAATACCACTGATATCGGGTTTTGAAGGAAATGGGCACCCCTTACTCATGGGTACTCCTGCCATCGGTCAGGACCCGGTCTTGCGAAAGCGGAGGCCCCACATCGCTTGACAAGCTTTTGGATTTTACGGGCAAGACTGGATTGGTCAACCGCGCACTGGTCTCCTCACATGTGCGTATCCACCTTTGACTCTAGGCTTCAACCACCCCACACCCTCCTCAAGCACAACCAGCATGTATTTCGACGTCAAATACAACGGCCACCGTAACCTCTAATTTCAACCAACTGATCTGGACAGCGTGTCGACGCACCTGACGACTCACACCTGCCTTAATGAAGCCCGGGGAGTAAAAGAAGGCAGAGTGTAAAGTCCAGCCACCGGAACGTTCGAGCGACGCGTAGCAACCAATTTCGACACAATTCAAAACAAAGTCGATTCCAAATAGCTACGGTACTATATACAACAAATTAATTAATTTTACAATAATCAAACCTCAATAGTGTTCCTTCTGGGCTCTTTCGCTCCAAATTGGAAAACAAATCAACAACTGCAGCTGGGTTACAGCCAAAGGTTAGATACAGAAGATAAGATTACCAAATACAGTTACAACGAAGTTCAAACTGAGCGACTCTCGCTCGAGGCAACGGTAGGAGTCCGGTTTGTAACAAAGGCTTAGAGAAATAAAACAAACAATCGGAATTCCAGCAAATATAGTTCATACGAATGATTAATGTCGTTTGTAACATGGATGCTAATGCATGGAATGGGGTTTCCTGAACTCCTTTACACCGGCCCCCAAAATCCGACCCGGATTTTTTCCCGTGCACCGCTAGGTGTGGTCGGCCTCATGCATCGGCTCGCCCTACGGTTCCCCAATACCTAAAACTAGTCACCGTCAATAGCAGCTCCCAGTCGGACAAGTGGATCAACTCTCAGTGGTCCCTCCCGGTTCGGCAGATCCGAAGACCCGCCTCCCACTTGAGGAAAGTTGGCCTCTGAACTTACACCACCAGTGTCCGGTTCGCCCTCAATAAGACAAATCTTTCTAATGTCACGGAGCACTAATCCTTCATTAGTTCGCACTGTTGCCGTTCGTACCAAGCCATCGTCCGAAACTGAGATGTTTTCGATTAATCCTATCGGCCACCGGCCACGCGGCAAAACCTCCGAAACTAGGAGCACTACATCACCCGATCTAAAATTGCGTTCTCGAGTTATCCACTTCTGCCGCTGTTGTAATAGTGGAAGATATTCCCTGATCCATCTCTTCCAAAACACAGACGCTAGGTAGTTTGCCTGCCTCCACTGACGAACCATTCTATCGCGCAACGAATCCGTCGGAATATCTCGTGGGTTCGCCCTCAGGATAAGCAGGTCATTGGGCGTGAGTACTGGCAGATCACGACAGTCCGAGGTCAAAGGCACTAGCGGTCGTCCGTTTACTATCCGCTCACTTTCCGTGAGGAATGTCAACAGTATTTCGTCAGTCATCGGCTGCTCGTCACAAACTGAAAGAAGTACTCTTCTAACCGAGCGCACCATGATCTCCCATATGCCACCACGGTGACTAGCATGTGGAGGATTGAAGTGCCACTGCACGCCCCGTTGCAACAATCTATCGGCAATCTTATCACTAGACCAGTTTTCCATTAGGTTCTTCAATTCCCTTTGAGCCCCAACAAAGTTTGTACCGTTATCACTAAAAATCTCGGACGGTGCTCCTCTCCTCGACATGAAACGCAGTAATGTCATGATGAATGAATCCGTGCTTAGAGAATAAGAAACTTCAATATGTACCGCACGCATCTGGAGACAGGTGAAGATGCATCCATATCGTTTCTCCATGCTGCGCCCATGTTTAACCGCAAATGGGCCGAAGTAATCTATTCCGACGTACTTGAACGGAAACCAACCTTGTTGGACTCTAATGGCTGGTAGAAGAGCCATCATCTGTTTGCCCACAACCGCCAAATGCTTCCGGCATTTCCAACATCCTCCAAGTACTCGCTTGACGGCAGCTCCCCCCTGTACAATCCAAAATTTTTTGCGAAGTTCCGCGAGTAACTGAGAAGGTCCTGCGTGTCCTTCCATCGCGTGGTACCATCGGATTATCGAGTCTGTAATCGGGTGAGTCTTGGGTAGTATCACCGGATGTTTCACACCCCGAAGCTGACTGGAGTAGTTCAGTCGTCCTCCAACACAAATAATTCCATTTAATAAAATTGGATCGAGTTTTAATAGAGTCCTGTTCATCGGAAATTTGTTAGTGCATAGGTTATTGCTCCTGTCTCGTAGCCATTTTAACTCTTCGCCATAGACCTTAGCTTGTACAATCATAATAACACTTTCCTCCGCTTTAGCAATGTCGTGTAACTTCAACGGCCCAGTTGTCAATCCTAGATCCGTGCGCCCGCCTCTCATGACTGCAACGTACATTTTAAAACGGGTTAACCACGCTACCGACTTCAGCAAGTGAAACCAACTGGAGTGCCTAGCTAGAAGTGCGTCCGACCATGTATCCCGCAACACTGTGAGAACTGTACTCGAAAGCTGCTTCAACTCAACGTTTGGTGGTGCTGCATCAGCCGTAGGCCAGGTCGGCCATGAGGTTTCATCGCCCATCAGGAATTTAGGACCTTCGAACCAGCAGCTGATATCACTCGGTGATGTTGTGCCTCTTGATGCCAAGTCTGCGGGGTTAGCCTCCGATCTGACATGCCGCCACTGCCAGGGTTCCGACCACTGATGGATTTCAGCCAAACGGTTCGCAACGTACGTACTAAATCTCGTTTTAGTGTTGTTTATGTAATGCAAAACTATAGCAGAGTCCGTCCAGTAGTAGGCCTTACCAAACTTGATTCCAGTTTCTTCCATGAGCATCCGAGAAACTCTAACGGCCAGTCTTGCTGCGGCTAACTCCAAGCGCGGGATCGTTATGGTCTTCAGAGGAGCTACCCTTGACTTAGAGAACAATAGGGCACAGTAGGGGGCTATGTCCCTTGAAACCATTCTGGAATACGCCACCACCCCATAGCCAACTTCAGAAGCGTCACAAAATACATGAAGCTGCACACCTTCGTTCAGCGAGTTACCTCTAATAATGGGACGCTGAATTTGGAATGCGCAAAGTTGTTCCATACTTCTTAACCACTCATTCCAGCATCGTAGGGGTCCTTCTCCAATTGGATCGTCCCAACCAAGCTTCAAGCGACACAGTGATTGCAATAACACCTTGCCTGGCAGAATGAAAGGTGAAACCAACCCTAGCGGGTCGAACACGGATGATACTATAGACAACAAGCCACGCCTTGTTTGAGGTTTTTCGCGTATTGAGAATGAAAACTGGAACGTGTCTTCTATTGCGTTCCATTCTAACCCCAACGTCCTCTCCGGCACAGGCGCGCAATCATCTATTCCCAAAGTGGGATGGGCGAGCTCAGATTTTGGTAAAATATCCAGCACCTCCTTACGATTACACACCCACTTATGAAGCCGGAATCCGCCTCGTGATAGTAACTCACTCATCTGGATAGCGAAAACTCTCGCATTCTCCGGTGTGGGCAAAGAAACAAGACAGTCGTCTACATAGAAGTTGTTATACACGGCCGTGGAGACGTAATCCTCATACTGTCCTCCCCAATCGTTTGCCGTGCGACGTAACGCAAAATTTGCACAAAATGGGGAGGAAGTGGCACCAAAAGGGTGGGCATTCATCTGATATTCAACAGGATTACCACCTAGTCGACCATTTTCCCACCACAGGAACCTCAGTGCTCCTTTGTCTCTCGTTGGCACTCGAACCTGCATGAACATTTCTTCAATATCCGCAGCCAACGCGACAGATTCCTTTCGGAAACGAAGCAACACTCCAACTAAGCTTGCTGTCGTATCCGGTCCCTGTAGCAAGTAATCATTCAAGGAGCGTCCCTGGAATGCAGCCGCGCAGTCAAACACCACCCTCAACTTGCTAGGCTTTTTAGGGTTTGTAACTGCGTGATGTGGTAAGTACCACTTTGGCTCAAAACCCATTTTTAGCTGTACATCGGGAACTAACTGGGCGTGGCCCTTGCGCACATAACCCTCTATTATTGTAGAGTATTTTTCAAAGAATTCAGGGTCACGCGCAAACCTTTTCCTCAGGCCGTTCAATCTCTCTTTGGCCACAATATAGTTATTTGGAAGTCTCACTTCGGGATTCCTCCACGGGAGTGCAACTTCATAGTGTCCGTTCAACCAGGTTATGGCATTGGAAACCATATCGACGGCCTGTTTGTCCTCTAATGAAGGAGAGTTTTCTGACGCACACCCATCGCAGAATTCGGCGTTGTATAGTCGATCGATCTGTTCTGCTAAGGGATCGATTCCCCTTTCAATGTAGTTTACTGTTCTCGCAAAGTGTGGTTCCTGGTTTATCGGACCAAGAACAATCCATCCTAAAATCGTCCGCACAGCATAGGGTTGTTTTCTTTTGCCGCATCTTTGCTCTAATGCCCAATGTGCTTCTGGGACGTCGGCACCTATCAGGATTCGCACTCTCGAATCTTCCAGATTCCGTCTTTGGACGCAATGTAGGTGAGGCCAGGATAAAATGTCCGCATCTGTGCAGTACTGCACTGCTTGGATTGGTAACCTATCAACACAAAATGCTCTCTCTACATTCACGAAATCATTCTCTGACAATGAGTTCAGTCGCAGCTCCGTTATTCCCGAATTCCAAGTGGTAGTCCCATTTACGGTCGAAATCGAAAGTGAGGTCGGGGATGCCTTCAGGCCCACCAGCTCCATAATGTCCTTTTGTATTAGAGTCACATCAGACCCGCTGTCCAGCAGAGCGTAGGTCTCCACGGAGCCCCCCGGTCCGTCTACTCGCACTGGTAGCACACCTAAACTGACCCGACATTCTGGCCTAAGAGTAGCCGCACAATTATTGGTCCACTGCCCATGCCCTTTCGCACTGTCCGTACCCAGCTTATCCAGCTGCGGCCCTTGTGTTGTATCTTGCGTGACTTGATCGGCACCTTGCTTCTGTGCAACATGCAGTAGAGGGTGGTGCCGTTTCAAACAACCTGATGTTGAACATGGTTTTGAAACAGAACAGTTGCTGGACAGATGTCCACACTTGAGACACGAAAAACAAGCCTTGATTTCTTTGATCAATGCCCAACGACCGGGTATATCACGAGACAGGAATCGCTGACATTCCTCAAGTGTGTGTATTCCATTACATACCGAGCACCTGTTAGCTGCGACCAACAAAGTACTACCCTGATTTGGCGTGAACCGTGTCGCTTCTGGACGCGGGTTTTGTGCATAATTCCTCCAACTGGATGACCGCGAATACCCCTGAGCCTTGCTATTGGCGGCAAGTTTGCCAAACCTACTTCGAGCAATCCGTGCCTCACGGGACACTAGGTGCTGCAGATCTTGGAACCTCGGTTCGACTCCTCTTCCCAAAATATCATCAACGGTCCTAGCCCACAAATCCTGGAGACGCGTTGGTAGCACTCGAGTGATACGTTCCATAGTCTGCAATGAGTTGAGGTCTGACATGCAGTTCATCTGCGTGAGGGCAACTTCGCAGTTCAGCATTTTTAACGACAATTTGGTCAGGGCATCCAAATCTTCTGCCAGAGGCTTTAAACCTTGCAGCAAGCCGTCAATCAGTGAACGAGCCACTACATGATCTTGTCCATACAGACCCTTTAGGATTTCCCTAGCCCTATTGTATGCCAGTGTTGGAGGCAACATAACACATTCGGCAATCGCATCCCTTGCTTGTCCCTTGCAGTAATGCATCAAATAAAGTAGGCGCTGTCCATCGTCTCGAACTCTACCTTCGACGTAATATTCGAACTGTTTCACAAACCTCCAGTACGTTGACGAGCAGCCCGCGAATGACTCCAGTTCTACCCTAGGCAAGTCCAAACGATAATCCGCTGCAGGTTTCACCATTGGAACCAAGCTTGTTTTTCGTGGTGCGTCGTTCTGCACGTGGCAATCACCTAAGTAACGAGAAAGATGTTCACTGACCATTACTCCACCCTTGACTTCATCTCCGTTGACTAGATTTTCTTCTTCCTCAGCGAGTGCCAAACGCAGTTTCGCCATTTCCGTCTCATTCCTCACCTGGAGCAGCTTACGTTGCTTATCTAACTCTAACTGTTCTACAACCTGCTTCTCCTTCAACTCGGCTAACAACAGATCAGCTCTAGCTCTATGGGAAACCGAGCTAACCCTAGAACAACCTGATATACTAGAGCCTGAGCAAGAAACATGACCAACACCTACGGGCAAAAGGGTTTGGTTCACCTGCGGGGTATTGTCCTTTGATTCGGAACGGTTTGCCGATTTGCTGCGTAATTTCATGTCTCAGCAATTGCCAAGGATATTGAGTACTGTAAAGTCCAGCCACCGGAACGTTCGAGCGACGCGTAGCAACCAATTTCGACACAATTCAAAACAAAGTCGATTCCAAATAGCTACGGTACTATATACAACAAATTAATTAATTTTACAATAATCAAACCTCAATAGTGTTCCTTCTGGGCTCTTTCGCTCCAAATTGGAAAACAAATCAACAACTGCAGCTGGGTTACAGCCAAAGGTTAGATACAGAAGATAAGATTACCAAATACAGTTACAACGAAGTTCAAACTGAGCGACTCTCGCTCGAGGCAACGGTAGGAGTCCGGTTTGTAACAAAGGCTTAGAGAAATAAAACAAACAATCGGAATTCCAGCAAATATAGTTCATACGAATGATTAATGTCGTTTGTAACATGGATGCTAATGCATGGAATGGGGTTTCCTGAACTCCTTTACACAGAGAGAGCCGCTCAACTCTTCCACGTACACCTTTCTATCTTACATCATCTGTGGCATAATGCGGCCTTCTCGCTGTCCCAGCTCCCAAGCCACGCTTAGATTTGCAGCCCTCACTAACAGCAAACAGTGGCCGACAACAGCCATCAGCATGTGTCCTATAGATAACCCGCGGCTGCAAGCGTCCCATATTCCTAAGACCAGTTGCACAGACTGCTGTTTGGGCTCATGGTAAACATTAGTTGTCTGCTGCCAACTTCAGTCGCCACCGCAGCCTAGAAGTTTGGCAAACTGACCTGGATAGCTTGTCAATGCATCAGACGACAAACACAAGCCCTATTAAATTTAAAATATTAAACTCGGAGGACCCTCCATATTTTCCATTCCCAACTAACTGTCTTTCCTCATTTTCGTGAATTGATGACGTTTTCCGCGTCCTCGCACCTAACCCACTCTTCAGAGTACAGCCCAAACTATGAGCAACCACCCGCCAATGGCCACCATTCGATCAAAAAATATCAAACTCTTACACTCTCGGCTCATTAACTATGCCTTTGGTTCCTCTGATTGTGCCTTATTCGGATGACGGCTTACTAACTTTCTACGCACACCTGCCGACCAAGCCCTTTCCCTCAGTTATCAAACTCCACCTGTACCAATCGACCGGTAAAGTGTTTACCTATAATTTCTAGCTCAAACGTCTCTTAAACTGCAGCGCTCTCTCTCTCTGTCTATTTCAGGTCTTTCTGGATATTGCTTCATCTTTTTCTACCCCCGGATATAGGTCTCAGGTGACAGCTTAGAGTCATGTCTTGGCCGATTCTACCATGTCACTTCTAACACCTAATGGCCAAGGATTACTGTCTGACTCGTGTCGGTTGAGTTTTCAATGGAACCTTTCATCCGCGGGCTAATTTGATCAGAATCTAACCGAAATGCTTAAAAAATCTTCCGACAGCTTCCTATTAGACTGGCCAGAGTCTTCAGTGGTTCTTCCTCCACTAGTGTCTCAGTTCCAGCCTACGCAACGTCAGACCACGCACCAACCTTTACTAAGCTAGCAACTAACTTCCCCTTTTTCAATCAGCGTGGCTCGCCAGTTTCAGCTGCTCTATTTGCCCACTGACCGAAAATCCTTCTGTCTTGACAACACACCCCTTACTTTGAAAGAGGACCACACTCACAAGAAAATATGCAATACTTAAGGCAATCTCCGGTTGATATATTTTGAGTGACCGAGATCTAACTTTTCCAATTTCTAGGGACCAAAACCATGGAAAGGAATAATAATACCAACAATAATAATGGCATATTTCTGGACCGTGGTCGGGAGGCACGCTTGTAAGCATGATCAGAGTTTACGATATCATTGAATGAGATGGAAAATTCACAAATTTCAAACAGAGATTCACACATCACAGCAACAACGGAATAACGCTGAGGAGGGTTTAAATAAAGCAAAGCGAAAGGAAAATACACAGCGAGTAAGAAGTAATTTCGAGTCAACTGCGGCAATAGTGATGAATCGGCCGGGTGTAGGAATGTTCAGGCAAACCTTGGCTTAGGACGCAGGAAATACAAAATTCACAAGAGTGATGCAAGAAAATGATCAGTAATGCATACTCATGTTCACTGAAAAAGGTAATTGGCTTTGCGGCAAGGGAGGCAGGGAAGAACTTCATGAAGGTTCTCAGAGGACTACCAATTTTTATAGATTCATGGATATGGAAAGGAATAGTACCCCCTGAAAATGTGAGACGATTTCCATGAGAAGTAGCGTTTGTTATCTAGTGTCGGCAGTTCGCAGTTGGTGGAAGATGGACAAAGTTCCGGGAACGAATAATAAGCAGTCGGAATGCCGTGTCCACGAGTAACAAAGCAAGGCAAGACAAGGGCGAAAACCTTTGCAATAGGCCAGGTTATGCTGGTAAATCGGCGAATACGTTAATCTGTTGAGTTTTTTGTGGCTTTTCTGTGTCTGTGTTGGGCTTTTTGGGCGACGGTTGGCTGTGGTTTGTGTTTGCCGTTTCATCACGGGAAGGAGGAGGGCATCACCAAATCTGAACGGATCACCATTTAATTCGGAGTCCTTGCACGGTGATTTAAATGGCTTCGATATCTGGAGGGTCTTGTAGTGAGAGTTTCTCAGTGGACCTCAGAGGGGCGTATGCAGCTATACCAGGACTACTTGTGGGTGAAACCAGGTGGAAAGATCCATCTAAACAAAGAGCGAACAAATTACTGTAGGCCATTCCCATCTGAAATTCCCAGTTCGGATGCAGGAAGTCTCCGGGAAATTCGATAAGTCATTATGTTTATCATCTTAAGGGTAGTCAGGTCTAGTCCAGGTGAACAGGTTTGCAGTCTTCTCTGTTTAAAATTTACCGCCCCTGACGGCATTCCGCTTCGCAATTCATTCTCAGTAACTCAGGGCCCCAGTATTCCTTCACCAACAGCGAATTCACGTCACTGAATAGCATCTACGATTCTTGCTAAGCATTTCACCTTGCTCAGGGAGTCCCGGCCCTCTTTATTTGCATAAATGTTGTCTCGAGTGCCATTGTGCAGCTTTCCTACGTTTACTTTGTCCAGTGAACTCGAAAAGCATCCTTCATTACTTATGTATTATCCCCACTCGTTGCAGCTTTCGCATCCTAAGACAACGTTTGTTTACACAATTTCATGCCCTGCCTGCT
The DNA here is from genome assembly GCA_948099385.1 of Fasciola hepatica. Lineage (NCBI taxonomy): Eukaryota > Metazoa > Platyhelminthes > Trematoda > Plagiorchiida > Fasciolidae > Fasciola > Fasciola hepatica. The sequence continues at coordinate 1,755,832 of CANUEZ040000168.1, forward strand.
CCTTACAGTTGCCGATGATAGAATGGAAACTAACTCGTACCAGCCGAGTAGACCGTGGCCGCTATTGCTGACTTAAACTCGGCCCAGTTTTATTCATATTTTGGAAAAAGTGGCTTATTTCTCCTCTCAAATTGTGTACTCTTCTGTCTCACTGGGTGATAGCTTGCACTAAGATCACGCTCTCGTACGAGCTTCCAGGCCGAGTTCGAGAAATATACCGTTATTATTACTATTATCTTTGGTATTACTGTTACTATCCTTGGACTTTGTTGTTCATACTGTTCATAATCGATTTGGTCGTAGGCTTGGAAGACCCATACCATACGTTTGCCGATGACGCAAAGTTAGTCGGCCCCTCAGCGACAGACCCCATGCGGCGAGACCTGAATAGAGTCCAGTACTGGTAGGCCATCTTGGACTTGCCATCAGAAGCTCCCAAGTGCATACACCTAGTAAGTGGCAGAATCCCCCAAACGACTAGGTCCCATGGACAGCCCGTCGAGAGTACCGAGATCACGAATTTGATGAAAGCAAAGGACCTCGGGGTAATCATGCCGGACAGCTTCCGACATGGAGTGAGGGGCGGTGCGGCTACTCCGAAAGCCTCCGGGAAACTTCAACGGCTTAAGAGACCTTTGCTTCCAGATAACCCTGGGTCCCCTGACATATTGCATGGTGTTCGTTTGGCCCTACGCGGAGTACCGTGTCCAGGCGCGGTGGCCCTTAAGTACTTTGGGTACCAGGCACTAACCTGATCCCGAGAGTGGATTAAGAATGGGAAACAAAGCTAGAAGGTCCAACCAGCGCCAAATGAAAGTAAAGGTTGGCGGAATGGGTTAAGGATGGGCTGTATTGAAACAATGTCGATCACGTTTACGTTTGGGAGCGACTCCGGAGGTGATACTAGCTAAGGAAGCTGGGAGATCAACGCTCCGCAAGTGGAGTAGTCGTACGTGTGCTTTGCGATTGACGGAAACCAATTTCCTTTTAGCAAACAGACAAAAGCACATCCCTGTGGCATCGAACAACACACAAGCCGCTTGCAGCTAAGCTTTTGTGGTTAAGGCTGCGGTGTATTTCCCGACTGCGGCTGAGAAGCATGCATGAGAGCATGATGAGGTTGTGTATTGTCTGAAGCGATTTTTGGCCATGAATTTACTTATCCAAGCTAAGCCAACTCCAGTTCGCTACACGGAGACATGCAACTGGAAAGGTCACCGGTTGGATGGGGAAACCTTGCCCCTAGCCTCTGGATCCTAATCTTTTCTCTATAGAACATCGTGTAGGCCGGGTGACCCGGTAGAAGATTTCTAGATTATAAATGGTCTGTAGGGCATAGGTATGGGTGATGTGTTCCTCGTCGCCCGTATAGTACTTCAGGACTCCAAGTAGTGAAGAAAGCCGCAAGCCGAGTCGGGAAATCACAGGGAGAGCGGGTAATAACTAGGCGGAAAAAGGCGGGGAACCTGTCGGAATTCTTTCAGCAGGTATACAAGCAGGACCAGGGTGCTCAAGGGCTACCCAAGACCAAGGGCAGTGAAGTCTCGAAAACGCTGGACGGGGAAGTCATTTGGGAGGTTTATTCAAAGGCCTGAAGTTTTTAGACGTATCCAGTATGGCGGGGCCGGATGACTTCCACCCAACAATACTGAAGCCAAGTGCGTCCATCTTGGCTGAAGCACAGAGAGAGCCATTCAGATCATCACTAGACAAGAGCGTGCTGCCTAGAAAATGGCTTTCGCCGGTCGTCACATTCGTTTATAAGGGTTGAGATAGAGATATGTACCAGATTGGCCGATTACCTTGACGTCAGCCGTGCATTAAACTCTCGAGAGAATATGACGAGATGGAACAATGAGTATTTTACAGAGAAAGGAGCCAGTAACCATCAGTCAGCATAAGTTCCGACACATGCCTTCTTTTCTGTCCAACCTAGTAAGTTTTTCGGACAAGGCAACCTGGCAAGTGGATCAGCGAAAACAGGTAAAAGTCTGTGAACTGGGACGCAAAAGGGCCGTAGCTCGGTTACCAGCAGATGGCTCGAAGAAAAGATGTGATCGTTTCAACTTGCGGTAAAAAGCAGAAGCGGATAGTAGGGAGACTAAAATACGAATTGCCGTGTGCGATTAGAGAGCATCTTGTCGAACACTAGGCGATTGCAAAGTGGAGTTCCGCAGGGGGCAGTTCTGGCACTCCTGTTGCTCTTGATGTAAAATGAAGAACTTGCAGACGGGTTGAAAAACCCGTGTTTCTCGTCTGCGGACAATACCATTTTGGTAAGGGGTCCAGATGGTGCCGCTGTCCAAAGTGATTTAGGCAAGTTATGCCAGTGGTCAGCGGCACAGGACCTTCCCCTTAACCTGGGCAAATATCGACATCACAACAAAGGGGAAGAACCCCGGTCCATCTGCATTGTGAGTCCGCCAGACGATCGGGAGTTACCAACTCAGGCCATAGAGGCCTGGGATCTAAGGGTGACGTCAGGAGCTGACTTCGATTTGAGTCTCAAGTGCGAGAAATTTATGAAAGAAGCATATGGTGCTTTGCACTAGCTAGGGAGGACGGTTGGTCTCGGGGAACCGCGAGTTTTGTTGCCACTACACGGGGCGGTCATGAGGTCTCCTCTAGAAGACTGTGTCTGAGTTTGGATACCATATTTGTTGAGGAACATCAAGGTTCTCAGGCGGCCACAACGGCGGCTTAGCCGATGGTTCGCAGGATAGAGACATCTGCACCACGAAAACATTTGGAAGCAGCTATGGTTTCCTTAGAAAGAGGCAGGAAAAGTAACCTTACAATAACCTTTAAAATACTCAAAGGGCTCACAGAAGCCTGAAGTAAAAGAGGGGGCTTTAGCTGCGAGGAAACTGCTGCCTGGGGAGGCATGTACTGACAGTCAACAGAGAGCGAAGTAAAAGTCGAATCAGAAATCGGTCTTTTGCAGTCTGGGTCACTAATGTCTGAACCGAGTTCACAAGTGTGATAATCGCGAGCACAGTGGCCGAGTTCAAGAGAAGACTAGATAAGGTGTGCGTGGCTGTATTCGGAGAGGTGACCGGGAACATATACTTCCAGTTTTGGTTAGACAACCAACTAGCCCCTTGCAATTCAGTTTGCATGGAACCATTATCTAGTACCGAGTCCCCCTTACTATTTTATTCTTGTTCCTGATGAGGTTGAATGTCAGATGTGTGTGTAACTAGTGGCTACTCTTCGAAAGGACGTTGGAGAGAAGGGAGAATGTACGTCTAGCCTGAACCTTTCCTAATTATAGCCAAGCGTAGAAGGAGACTCGTCTCCTCCAATTGATGAGGGGTCGGGTATCCAAGGAGCTCAACAGTGCAAGAATGTGAACTTCCAGGCACCCCGCCGTCAAGTCTCGGAGAAACCAAAAGAGCTGAATAACTCAGAAGTAGTCGTACGTGATCATCTACAGGAATTAAGGGGCCACAACTAAGCAAGTCTAGATGGCATACACCAAGTTCTCATGAAGCCGTTGGAGAATATCATGGCTCCATCGGTTTGGAAACTGTACAAATCCACATTTTACCAGGGTAATTTTCCTCAGGATTGGAGAAGCGCTACCGTCTTGTCGATACGTTAGAGTGGACTTAAGTCGGCTGTAAAAAACTGCAGGCCGGTAAGATTGGCAAGCAACCTATACAAAGTTCTTGAGAAGACCATCGGTCAGCACTTGCTGGACCACTCCGTGCCAAGCCCAGCCCTCAATAAATAGGTCTACTCTGACCAATCTCTTGTGCTTCTTAGATGAAGTGGCTGAATGAGTGGATGAAAGTAAGCAAGTTGAGGTGTTGCCCTGAGTTTGGTGTGGTGTTCGGCCCTAATTAGAGTCGTCCTTTGCTGTGCAAGATGCAGGCGTTATGCGCTCGTGTGCCAGTATAAAGGTGGCCACCGGGCCCTTTCCTCTACAGGAAGTTTTACGTCAAATTAGCAGAGAGGTGCTTTGGTTTGTTTAATGTCACCGGTGGGGTGCCTCAGGGTCCTTCCTAGGCCAAGTGCCACTCTTGTTGTTTATTACCAACCTGGCACTTGCCCTTCAACCTCCCAGTTTTACTTGCGAAAATGACGCAAAGGTAGCTGGATATGAGAGTAGAGTCTACTCAGGCAGGGATATAAGTACCGTCCTGAGTTGGGCATACAAATGAGACTTACCCCTGCAAGCTGGAAAAAACCATTGATTGTCAGGGGCAACGGAAAGTCCAACTGACACTCAAGACCAAGGGAAGCTCACCATAGAAGTACTCAGTAGGGTTAAGGATCTCGGGGTCATCATGAGCAGGGAGTTTAAATAGTCGGACCAATGCAATGCTGCCGCACAAAAGGCTCGAAGTGAGCTCTTTAGGCTGCAATCAGAATTGTCTTGTCGGCAACCGGAAATATCCGCACCCATTTACATGGTTACAGTATGAACTCACTCAGGAGGTAGCCTGCGGGTCTGGTCATCCTTCTACAAAAAAGGCACTGCCTGCTTGGAGAATGTTCAAATTCTCTCTACGCTGGAGGCTGTAGCGAAGAGGGGTATGAAGCATACATATGGACTCCGTGGAGGAGCTCAGGTAATCCTGTTCCGTTCATCAACATCCATATTACAAAACATTTTTCATCCGTATGAACTATCTTTGCCAGAATTCCGATTGTGTGCTTTATTGCTCTAAATCCTCGTCACAGACCACACTGCCACATTTGCCTCGAGCATGAGTTGCTCAGCTTGAACTTCATTGTGACTATATTCGGTAATCTCATCTTTCGTATCTAACATTTTGCTGCAATCCAGTTGCAGCTGTTGATTCGTTGTTCCATTTGGAGCTTAAGAGCCCATAAGGAACACCATTGAGTTTTGATCACTGTAAAATTGCTTGATTTGTTGTATATAGTATCGTGGCTATTTGGAGTGGGCTTTTTGGGTTGTGTCGAGAAAGGCTGCTGTGCGTCGCTCAAACGTTCCATCTGCTGGATTTTGCAGCACCTAATATCTTTGGCAATCCCTAAGAAATGAAATTACCCAGCAGTTCGGCAAACCGTTCTGAATCAAAGGAAAATAGCCTATAGGGAACCAAATCATTTTGCTCCCAGGTTTTTATCATGTTCCCTGTTCAGGCTATAGTATACTAGGTTGTTCCAGGGTTAGTTCGGTCCCCCGTGTAAAAAACGAATACTGAAAATCCTTCTAAATGTTCAACGTGCTTTGTGAATTTGACTATATTTAACATTATCTTGGAAAGCTCGCTCATACACCACACATTTTCACGTTTGTTTATCCATGTGAGACATTTGAATTTAGCCTTGAACCGTTTCTGACTGTAGTGCTCGAGCCACGGGGCTTTGGACCTTTGGGTTTTACTGTGAAGTCTATTTGGCTGCATACTTGAGGTTCGTATATATTTGTATTCTTTGTGCATGTCAATTTAGTACCGTAGAAGCTACGAATCAATCTTGTTCTGGTTTTGGGATTCGTTTGAATTGGCTACGCGTTGCTCGATTTGCGAGATTTGACTTACAGTACTCAAGTGGAACCTGGACAAGAAAACCCATTGGAAATGCCCAGACGAGGAAGCAAGGACCTTTTGAGACAACAGGAAATAACTCGGCAAGTCTCTGGGGATGGTTCGGGTGTTATTGATTCTCTAGATAATGCTAAGTTTACTAGCTCTGTCAGTGCCAGGTCATATATCTCTAACCGCGATGCGTTTGACGATATTAGTACTTATAGAATGAGAGTAATAGAATTAGAAAACGAGCTGCGGTTAGCCAGAAAGGAAGCAGAGCCCCTTACACAAGGAACTGGTCTCAGAGAGCCAGCAAAAAGTCCATGTAGTTCACAATGTCAACATCGAAAAGGCACTGTGATCGACGAATATACCCCCTGAGACAGCCTGAAACTACCGAGGTTTTGGCTCTTGACCTGCCGAGAGTGGAGCTGTCCCACTTCGACGGGCACCCCGACCAATACTGTATATTCATGAAACAATTCGAAAATTTTGTTGAGTGCAAAGTTGCAGATCCTGGTCAAAGGTTTTTGTATTTATTACATTACTGTCGTGGGAGAGCCAAAAGTGCTGTCGAAGGCTGCGCGATGCTTGATCCACCGATGGGGTACATCATGGCGCGCAGAATCCTGAAAGATTTGTTTGGACAACCATTCAAGGTGGCTAGAAGCCTAATTGATAGTGTTTTATTGGAGGCGAAAAAGACTGAGGGCAAGGCTGAATCACTGTCGAGTTTGGTGATAAAAATGCAGAATTGCAGTATAGCACTGGAGCACTTAGGATACCAGTCTGATCTGAATGCATTGCACACACAGGAATGCATTGTCCGATGTCTATCTATTGATTTACAGAGCCGATGGGCAGAGGAAGCTGAAAAAATAAATATGCTTGAGCGGGAATCTACGTTCAACGATTTGACGGAGTTCATAGGTCGTCAATCCCGTATCGCCAACAGTCGATTTGGACAAATCGTACGCGAAAATTGCAGACCGGCGCGAAGGGAACCAACATCTCAAATTGTGGAGAAGGACTGCAACCAAACCCAGTCTTTGGCTAACATGCACATGATAAGTCAAGAACCCGAGAGATCAGCTGAATGCAAGCTATGCAACTCCCTGCATCGGTTATTAGATTGTCCGACCTTTCATGGGATGAGTGTACCCGATCGGTGGTGCGCAGTAAAAAGGATTGGCTCATGCTTTATGTGTTTGAACAACTCTCATCGAGCCTCTGAATGCAGCTTAAGAGTGAAATGCAACCAAGACGGATGCTTGGGTAATCATCACTCGTTACTGCATGGCCTTCTCAACAATAGACCTATTCAGCCAGATGAACCCAAAATTGTCTGTTCAACGGGACATGATGATTTCAAACCGGCAAGATTAGGCATCGTACCTGTCGGTATCGTGACACCTAAAGGACTGAGGAGGGTCAATGCATTTTGGGACACGGGGTTGGATACCTCGCTGATTACTCGCGAGCTTGTAGAAAGCTGTGAACTAGTAGGCGAGCCTACCTCGCTCACTATCAGCACGATTGCGGGAGGTCATGTTAGCAATTCTAAGAGGCTGACCCTGCAGTTAACGTCCTTATCTGATGAGGGGACCGTAGAAATTCCGGAAGCTTCTGCAATAGACAGCTTGCCAATGAGACCAGTCGACTCTGTTAGATCGATCGCCAAGAGATGGTCTCATCTCAGGGACATAGAGTTCGAAGACGTTTCTATCCCCCACGTCGACATACTAATTGGATGCAATGTACCAGAGGCTCACTGGGTGCTTGAACAGAGCATAAGCAATCGAAAAGAACCATTCGCTACGCGAACGATACTAGGCTGGACACTTCTCGGACCCCTGACGAGCGAACTTCAACAATCGGCATCAATATATTGCTCAAATGTTGCTGAGAGAAGTGCCTCTGTAGAACACGATCAGCCTTTCGATATTGAATCCAACGGTCCATCTCAGGAAAGCGAAGTTCACTCAAAGGATCAGTCGGTGCTTTCGATGGTGAATTCAAAGACGGGACGTCACAGTGGGCAACATGAAGTTGCTATACCCAAGAGACCACTGTCAAGTCACCTATCGAGAAAAGGAGAAGTTGCCCGGAGGCTTTTGAAATATCTCAAAAAGGACACCAGCAGGTCACCCAAATCAGCTTGAAATTTGCCGACCCAGTGACAGTGTACGGTACCTGGGTGGAACTGCATGGCCGGCGGCGAAACAAAGTACCCTTTGCCAAAACAAGAATTGCTGAGCTGAAGTCAGTATCCCTAAACGAGCTCAAAACGACTACACTGGTATTGGGTTTTAAGGTAGCACGAATGCTAAAAGAGAACTGCACCACCGCCGAACTTTGCCTTGCATATTGGACAGATCCTACAGTTGTGTTACATGACAGGAAACGGAAGAAACGAAGAACGTGTTCGAGACATCAGAGAGTTAATCCACTCGTAGCAGGAAACAGCGAGGAAAATGTTGATGATTCGAGCTCGAAACCACATACAAAAGACAAAGTAGCTCGCAGATCGCCTCGCTCCGAGTTACTCAGCACTTTATTGCATTTCATGCCCTACAACTAATCAACTGGACCCATTTTTTCTGAAAGGTTGTAAATGTACTTAATTCCAGTTTCTATCTAGCGTGCACATAGGCGAAGAGGAGAAATTCACCAGCATTTCACTTGAAAAGTTCAGGCGAGGCATACTAGCTGCGAGCACATTGTGAAACTATTATTATCTTTAAAGAAGAACATTTATTTACATTTTATACAATATTGATTGTCACATATTTTGTGCACAGAAAAACTTTGAAATACTCTGATAGATGCCAGTATTCGATCAATCTCCGTGTTCATGTGTATTTCGATACTGTCCGCCGTACACTTGTTTTCGAAATTTATTCATAATCAGAAACCGGTTTTCATTTCTTTCGGAAGATTTGGTGCGTTAATTTTATGTAATTCCACTGGTTCGTGACCTGTCGATTTTACGCGATATCTCATTAGGCGTTGCACCTGCGTTCATCTTCTGCGCTCATGCTTGTAAACAAAATTAGTCTAACCAGTTGCTGCAATGGGTTACTGCTTGTGATGCTTAGACTTATTTCGTGCGGCGAAACTCTTCACTCTGCGAAGCCTTCATCTTCATCGTGCGTCTGACTATATGCGCCGGTCTCCTGATGAATATGTCAATCTCAAGTTGTGCAGCGGGATTTGGAATTGATTCCTTATGGATTGTGCGATGATGACTACGGCAAAAACCTGTTTCACGTTCAGATAACACAGGAAGTTAGTATCCACAGGCACTGACAATAAGTTAAAGGTAGGTAGGGTGAGAATCATGACCACTTCCTGAACCTTAGACAACCATTTTCGCGGAAGGATTTTGGCCGGCGGTGTAAAGAACGAATACTGAAAATCCTTCTAAATGTTCAACGTGCTTTGTGAATTTGACTATATTTAACATTATCTTGGAAAGCTCGCTCATACACCACACATTTTCACGTTTGTTTATCCATGTGAGACATTTGAATTTGGCCTTGAACCGTTTCTGGCTGTAGTGCTCGAGCCACGGGGCTTTGGACCTTTGGGTTTTACTGTGAAGTCTATTTGGCCGCATACTTGAGGTTCGTATATATTTGTATTCTTTGTGCATTTCAATTTAGTACCGTAGAAGCTACGAATCAATCTTGTTCTGGTTTTGGGATTCGTTTGAATTTGCTACGCGTTGCTCGTTTTGGGAAATTTGACTTACACCCCGTACAGCTAGACCTGATCTGTTTTTAGCTGAGTTTAAGGAGAAGTAACTTAGGGAGAAATTAGAGTTAGGTAAGCACTATAAGCTGCTGGAAGTCAGGATCTAGACGGAAAGGGCGAAACTACTTTTGGCGCTTGCTGGGGAAGAAGAGAGCCTAATCACCATGGATGAAGTCAAGTGTGAAGTAACGATCAATGAACCTCTGTCCGCTACAACGGAAAAACAGGTGGTTCCAGTGGCAGAACCTGCAGTGGGTTATCCTTTGGATTTACCTAGAGTGGACCGGAGTCGTTTTCTGGCTGCTAGTCTAAGTGTTTGGAGTTTGTGGAACAGTCTGAATATTACATCGAAGGTAGAGTTCGAGAAGTTGGCGAACTCTTGCCTTATCTGATGCATTACTGCAAGGGACAAGCAAGAGTTGCGATTTTCGAATGTTTCATGTTGCCCCCAGGACCGACACACTATAGGGCCAGAGAAATCTCAAAGGGTTCATATGCTCAAGATCATGTGGTGGCTTGTTCACTGATTGACGGCTTGCTGCAAGGTTTGATACCTCTGGTGGAAAGTTCAGATGCTCCGATCAAGTTGCGGTTGAAAATGCTCAGATGTAAAGTTGCTGTCACACAGATGAATTGCATATCAGACGTCAACTCGCTGCAAACCTTGTAACGGATTGCTCTGGTGCCACAAACCTTTCAGGATTTGTGGGCAGGGACCGTTGATGATATCTTGAGGAAAGGAGATGAACCCAGACTCCAAGGACTGCGACCCTCAGTGTCCCGTGATGCACGGACTGCTCGAAGGAGGTTTGGTAAACTGGCTGCTGACAGCAAGGCTCAAAATCATTCGCGGTCATCCGATTGGGAGAATTATGCTCAAAGGAGGCCCCCAGGAACAACACTGTTCACGCCAAAACACAGCAGTTCTTTGTTGGTCTCAGCTAATAGATGCTCGGTATTTAATGGAATACATGAATTTGAGGAATGCCAGCTTTTCATGTGTCATAATATACCCGGTCGTTAGACACTTGGTAAAGAAATTGAGGCTTGTTTTACGTGTCTCAAGTGTTGACACCCTTCTAGCAACTGTCCTGTCCCAACCATGTTCATCGTCAGGTTGTCAGGAACAGAACTACTCTCTACTTCATGTGCACAGTAGCAGCTTATCAATCGAGTCACGTACTTTTCAGCGCAAGGGCTGCAGCTGGATAAGCCGGGTACTGAAGATGCAAAAATGCTTGGGCAGTGGACCAGTAACTGTGCGGCTACCCTTAGGCCAGAGTGTTGTGTCAGATTAGGTGTGCCACCGGTACAAATTGACGGGCCGGGGGCTCTGTGAGGACCTACGATATGACGAGCAGCGGAGCCGGTGGGACTTTTATTCGGAAATCCTTATGCAACTGGTGGGCCTGAGCCCATCTCCTAACTCACTTTTGCTTTTGACCGTTAATGGGACTACCACTTGGAATTTGAAAATAAGGAAGCTGCAATGGAACTCATTTTAAGAAAGTGATTTTTTGCGTACAAAAAGAGTCTTCTGTGCCGACAGTTCACCAATCCAGGCAGCCAAGCAATGCTCAGATGCGGAAGTTCCGTCCCGGTCTCACCTACATTGCGTCCAAAGGCAGAAACTGGAAGATTCGATGGTAAGAATCCTGATGGGTGCTGACTTTCCAGGAGCACATTGAACATTGGTGTAAAAAAGCTATAAAGGAAAACAAAATTTGATTGTTCTTGGTCCGATAAACCAGGGAACAAGCTCTGTGGGGGCGGTGTACCACACTGAGATGGGAATCTATCTCTTAGAGGGATAGATCGACCAAATAATGAACACCGATTTCTGCGATAGGGATGCTTTGAAAACCCCTATTTTATTAAAAGACAAACAGGCTGTTGTTACGGCTTCGAATGCTATGGCCTTGCTGGACGGACAACTTTAACTAGACCTCCCATGGAGGAATCCTCCAGTTGCACTTCCAAATAATTATATCATGGCCAAAGAGAGTATGAACGGCCAAAGTAAAAAGTTTGCTCGGGACCATGAATTTCTAGGTAAATATTCCACAATATTAGGGGATAATTTGCGCAAAGACCGTTCCTATTTAGTGCCCGATATAAGGTTAAAACTGGGTGGTGAGCTTACTTGATACATACCATATCACCCAGTTACAAACCCTCAAAAGCCTAGCAAGTTGGGGGTGGTGTTTGACTCTGCGGCTGCAGCCCGGGGGCGCTCTTTGAATGATTGCTAGCTATAGGGACCGGACACGACAGTAAGCTTAGGTAAAGTGTTGCTTCGTTTTCGAATGAAATCTGTCACGTTAACTGCGGACATTGAAAAAGTGTTTATTCGGGTTTGAGTGCCAACAAGGGACAAGGAATCACTGAGGTTCCCTTGGTGGGAAAGTAGCCAACTAGGTGGTAATCTTGTTGAATATCAAATGAATGCTCACTTATTTGGTGCCACTTTTTCCCCATTTTGTGCAAATTCTGCGTAACCTTGTAGGGCAGAAGATTGGGGAGGACTTTTTGAGGGTTACTTTTTCAGGGCCGTGTGTGATAACTTCCATACAAAATACTGTCTTGTGCCCTTGCCTACACTGGAGAATACAAGAGATTTCGCGATTTACATGAGCGGCTTACTACCACGTGGTGGTTTCCGGCTTCATAAGTGGGTATGCAATGGTAAGGAGTTCCTGGATATTTCGCCGGAACCTGAGCTGGCCCATCCCTTTTGAAATCGATGATTGCTCGCCGGTGCCGGAGAGGACTTTGGGGTTGAAATGGAAGGCAATAGAGGAAAAGTTGCAGCCCATATTTACGATAGGCGAAAAACCTCGAACAAGGCCTGGCTTTTTGTCCATAGTGTCGTAAGTGTTTGACCCAACAGGGGTAGTTCCACCTTTAATTCTCCCAGGCAAGGTGTTATTGCAATCACTGTGTCGCCCCAAGCTTGGCTGGGACGACCCGATGGGAGAAGAACCCACACAATGCTGGAATGAGTGGTTAGGGAGTACGGAAAAACTCAGCATATTTAAAATTCAGCTTTGCGTTCTTGTAGGTGACTCACTGGAAGAAGGTGCTCGACTTCATGTTTCGTGACGCTCCTGAAGTTGGCTATGGATTGATGGCTTATTCCAGAATGGTTTCAAAGGAAATAGCAACCTGTTGTTACCTACTGTTCTCTGAGTCAAAGATAGCTCCTCTGCAGTCTGCGACGATCCCTCGATTAGAGTTAGCCGCAGCAAGACTGGCCGTTAGTCCCTCGGATTCTTTTAGAATAAACTTGAATCAAAGTTTATAAGATTTACTGCTGGACGGATTCCGCTATAGCCATGATCCACCTAAGCAATACTGAAACAAGATCCAGTACGTACGTTACGAATCGTTGGGCCGAAATCCACCAATGGTCTGAACCCTGGAGGTGGCTTCATGTCACATAGAAAACTAATCCCGCAGACATGGCATCAAGAAGCACAACATCACCGAGTGATATCAGTTTCAGGTTCGGAAGTCCTTATTTCTTGCTGAACGACGAAATCTTATGGCCGAGCTGTTCTACGGTTATTGCAACGTCGCCGAAAGTGGAGTTGAATTGGCCCTCGAGTACGATTCTCACAATGCCGCAGGATACGTTGACGGACTCGCTCCTGGCTAGGTACTCCAGCTAGTTTCATTTGCTGAGATGGGCAGCTTGGCCAATCCAATTTAAAATATGCATTGCAGTCATGAGAAGTGGTTGCGCAGATCTAGGATTGGAAACTGGGCCGCTGAAGTCAGACGAAGCTGCTCAAGCGGAGGGGAGGGTTTCTGATTTTACGAGCCAAAGCCAGTGGCGAGGAGTTAAAATGGTTACGAGACAGGAATAATAATCCATGCCCTAAAAGATCTCTCATGAACAATACGCTATTAAAACTCGATCCAATTTTGATAAATGCATTGACTTGTGTTGGTGGACAAATGAACTTCTCCAATCATTTTCGAGGCGTAAGACACCCGGTGATGCTACCTAAGGCCCACCCGGTTACGGACTCGATAATCCAATAGCACTGTGTAATGGAAACATTTGCAGGACCATCTCAGTCCCTCGCGGAGATTTGCAAAAATTTTGAATTGTACGGGAGGGAGCTGCTGTCAAGCGCGTAATTCGAAGATTATGGAAACATCGAAAGCATTTGGCAGTCGTAGGCAAACAGATTGTGGCTCCTTTATCAGCCGTAAGAGTCTGACGAGGTCGGTTCCCTTTCAAGTACGTCGGAATAGGTTACTTCGGTCCACTTTCAGGCAAACATGGTCACAGCATGGAGAAACGACACGAATGCATCTTCACCCGCCCGTAGATGCGTGAGGTACATATCGACCTTTTTACTCCCTAAGCGCGGATTCATTCATTAGGACGCTACTGTTCTTTTGTGTCAAGGAAAGGAGCTCTTTCGAGGTTTTTAGTGGTAATGATACAAACTTCGTGAAAGCAAAACGGGATTGAAGAACCTAATGGTAAACTGGTCTAATGATGAGATTGCCCGTAGATCTTTGCAACATGGCTTGCAATGGCACTTCAATCCCCCTCATGCTAGCACCATGACGGAATATGGGAGGTCTTAGTGCCCTCGGTTAGGAGAAAACTTCTCCCAGTTTGTGACGAACAGCCGATGGCTGGTGAATTATTGTTGACACTTCTTATGGAGAGTTAAAAGTCAGTTAAGGGACGACTGCTGATACCCGTAACCTCGGACTGTCGCGATCTGCCAGTACTGATGCCAAAAGACCCACTTATTCCGGGGGTGAACTCACGATATATTCCTACTGTTTCGTTGCGAGATGGAACGGTCCGTCAGTGGAGGCAGGCAAACTAAATTACGTCCGTGTTTTGGAAGAGAAGGACCACGGAATATCTTCCACAATTATAATAGCGGCAGAAGTGAATAACTCGAGATAGCAATTTCAGATTACTTGACATGGTGCTACTAGTTTCGGAGGCTATGCCGCGTGGCCGGTGGCCTATCAAAGTTATCAAAAGCATCTCGGCTTCGAACGTTGGCTTAGTGTGAACGGCAACAGTGAGAAATAAAGAAGAATTAGTGCTCCGTGACATCAGAAAAATTAGTCTTAATGATGGTGAACCGGACAGTGGCGGTGTAAGTTCAACAGGCAACTCTCTTCAAGTTGGGGGGCTGATTTTCGGATCGGCCAGACCGAAAGGGACCACTGAGGGTTGATCCATTTGTCCGGCTGGAAGCTGCTATCGACGGTGATCAGTGTGGGTATTAGGGAGCCGCAGGATGAGCAGATGCATGAGGCCAACCATGCCTAGCGGCGTACGAGAAAATTCTGCTTTGGGCTCTGAGTTCCGGTGTGAAGGAGCTCAGGTAATCTAGTTCCGTTCATCAACATCCATATTACAAAACATTTTTCATCCGTATGAACTATCTTTGCCAGAATTCCGATTGTGTGCTTTATTGCTCTAAATCCTCGTCACAGACCACACTGCCACATTTGCCTCGAGCATGAGTTGCTCAGCTTGAACTTCATTGTGACTATATTCGGTAATCTCATCTTTCGTATCTAACATTTTGCTGCAATCCAGTTGCAGCTGTTGATTCGTTGTTCCATTTGGAGCTTAAGAGCCCATAAGGAACACCATTGAGTTTTGATCACTGTAAAATTGCTTGATTTGTTGTATATAGTATCGTGGCTATTTGGAGTGGGCTTTTTGGGTTGTGTCGAAGTTGGTGTCTGCTCGTCCCTTAGACTTTCCATTGGATGATCTTCGAGTACTCTAAAATCCCACTCCTTTCTCCTTGGAAGGAGGCGACGTCTATTGGGTCTTGTAGAAAAGTGCAAGATTATAAAGGGTTAACCTGGCCTTAGGCCGGATAGTCTATTACAAACGGCTTAAGATTCAAATAGAAGGGGGCACGAATAAAATCTGACGAAAGTTCCAGCTAGGTTGATTGCTAGATGGTACCTGTTCAGCAATAGGGTATTGAACAGTTGGAGCGGTCTGCCTTGTGCAGTGATAGACCTGCAGGCCGTCCACCTATTTGAAGTCGCCCTAGACCGCAAGTGGTACGAGATATTTCCTGGCCATGAACTTTGAGTATATTCACTAGATGGATGACTGGTGGCACACCGGTCCTTCTGAGGTGTGTCGTGGTTGGCACAATATCTGCCGCAATTGATGTGAAATCAGGTTTTAATCTTCTCTGCCATTTTTAGCGAGATATGGCAAAATGCACCTTACAGTGAAGGGTGCACACTGGCTTCCATGCCATAGAAATTATTTTGAACGCTTGGTTAGCCGTGGCCATACGTTGATCTTGTGAGTTGCCGCTTGGCTTGAATTTTTGAAGTGCTCTGCTGGTAGCTTTATGCGGTCCAACAGTGCTTTTTTGAAACTTTTGCTTCCATTTGATTCGGTGCGCGATAATTAATTTGCCATTTTGAGAAGAGTTTAGCCATACCCGCGAAGGTAGAGTCAGCAGTAACAGATATGCAGTTTAGGGAGGGGTGAGGCAACGTGGGAAACAATAAAGCTAAGTTTATAATACAAAGAGAGAAGCTTAAACTTCTTCTGTGTGTATAAATTATGATCAAGTCATGTACCGTTTTATGCGCCGGAATAGGCGCACCAATTTCCAGGCGTCTATACACAGATATGCTTATGCGCGTAAATCACTGCATGAAGGGGTAAAAGGCCAGCCACACTTTCAAGGTATATAGTTTCATTTGCATCGGTACTTATATATGTAAATATATATATATATGAATATATTTGCTGTGCATGTATATATGCATATAAACACGCATACATATGCATATATACATATATACACATGCAAGCATAAACCTACGAGTATGGATTTATAATTACTTACATGCGGTTGCAAATACACATATATCTATACATAAGTACGGAACATTTTTCTAAATTAAGTCGATCACCTCAAGGCTAAATCACTTTCTTTTCCCATGACCGCAACAATGGGAGATTGTACGCATCTATCTTAACCTTCACTTACGCGGAGTTGACGGCGAAGTTGGGCTACTACAAGGCGAGTTTCTCTGTAGATCTCGCTGGTTCTTAACATTAGTTATTCTGGGAATATTACAACCGAAACCTGTCTAAACGTTTTCACCATGCCATGTTTGGGAAATCCTTCCTAAACCTCAGCTACTGGTCCCTCATGATTTGTGTGAGTGGCTCCGAGTTAGCTACAGAAGCAAACAGCAGTACTGGCAACCACCTGCAACAGAGTTGACTATTCTATAGTCGGCATCGCAAATCTCATCAGTAATATTCTGGAAAAGGGAATGGTTGGGTCAACGAGCCTCTACCAATGGCTTCTCGATCTACCTTAACTCAGAAACCCAAGCGGCCGGAGTAAAAAGGTGCTTTCAATAAAGTAAATTTATTTGGGGAAGCCGGTGAAGAGCCAGCCCCACAGAAAGTAACTTGGCTAGCATGTGTACCCAGATCGTGTCAACTGATGGACTATTGTTTTGAGGTGATCCAAATGTGAAAAGTGTTTAGCCTCGGCGGGATTCGAACCCACGCATGGTCACCACCCTCGCTTTAGTACCGCGAGTGCTCTACCAGCTGAGCTACGAGGCCAAGCCGGAGAACCTTCGACTTTCTGCATGTGGATCACAGTATACCCGCCCAAATTACAGTAGCACATGGCATCCACCACAGTGAACTAGCTTGTAATTTGACTTCCTACAGCAGGATTTCCCTTTGTACTAACCGGACTCCACCAGTTAAGTGCATTGGGCATGTTTACAATGTATTGATGGTTGGCAGATTTTGATAATGTTTCGAGGTGATCCAAATGTGAAAAGTGTTTAGCCTAAAACCTAAAACCGTTTACCTACATTCCTGAGCTTACGGCACTCTCTCGTCCCCATAATCTTATAGTAGCTAGTCACTTTCGTGACTCAGGGGCACCGGGGATCCTGCGACGACTGCGGAATGCCAAACTGCGGTTGTCTTTGCCATCCCTGATGGTCTGGATATTCTGATAGGTAAATCCACTATCCTTCAAGCCGCAGGCATGGCCCATTTTCTATGTCACTGCAGAAGGCTAAGAAAAACGTCACAAGAGCGCGCTTTTCACCTTTTCTCAAACTTCCTGATGAACAAATCGCGAGAGAAGTCATCACTAAACAGGGCATAGTTGTATGTTCTTTACAGGTGAAACCAATCAAAATACTAGGCTACAGAACGCCCCTGAGAAGAGGGGTGATGAGATTTGTCGTGAAAAATGCCTATCAAACTGGCATTATGATCCAGGAGTCACCTCCTTCCCCGGGCACTTTTACAAGGGTCAACAAGACCCCTCACGCATCTACTCCAAGGAGACTCACGGGATAAGCTGACCTAAAAGATTCGCTTTCCACCTCCCCATAGATACCCCGGCCAAAACGACAGCGAAAGTACAGTCCCTTTTCAGGAGAGTCCTTGCATTATGCCTACAGTTGCGGACGACCGTGCTCCGGGGTACCAAGTTCTTAAATAAACTACACCTGCAGCAGTAATACCTGCCACCACTGGCCCCTGTTTAGAACCCATTGAAATACCCAGACGTGCCGCCCGTACGCCACATATATGGCAGGCAATAAATAACCACCCAGAAGAGAAGACCAAAGAGGGGTCAGTTGCCGGAGCCGGATCTTAAAGCAGGCAAACGATACGGGGATGCGGGAACAATGAAAATGATAGTTCCCACTTCATGTCAGATTTTTTACCGATCAATTTCCCCCACCAGAGATCCTGTTGCGTCTCTCAGCATATGAACCGAAATAGCACTTCCAAGACCGTGATACAACAGCACTGGGACCCTACCCGTAATGAAGACAAATGGCGTGATGAGCAAACACAGTTTACACCCACCTCTTAACTAATGGAACATTTCCATCGGCACGATCTCCCATTATTTCCATCTTTCCTACCTCCCACTCAGTTGTACTATCCGAGCCGATTGCAGGTCGTCCATTCTACAAGCGGATGCCCCTTTTCCAGCCCAGGTGCATAGTTTTCTCCGTAGTGCAGTGGAAATAAAGTGGTCCCGTTACCTGGTTGTGCCCCATACGAATCGTCCCAACCAGCCGTACAGTAGCGAAATAACTAATACTCCGTCATTTGATGTTCCAAGTACAGACCCAAGACCTTCTGCGGAACCTGCGAATGATAACTTAGGAGGGCTGTCACCGTGCACTGATTATCGCTTTTTGGTTAAGTGCTGACGTCAAAGGACCATCAGCACCATTACCAATGACGACGTCAGGGGAACTCGAATCGTCACACTGTTATTGGCGGGTTCAAGCTCTATTACGAACAAAATGCAACACACGATCAGCTACATTAGCAAACCATTTTAACTTTATTTTATTGAAGGAATCTCGGTCAGCGGACTTCTATCTAGTAGATTGCTTTCGGGCACTTGGCTGCAAACCCTTGAGCTAAGGTAAAACACTTCAAGGCGGCCTAAGCTGTCTGGCGTATTTAAAAGAAGCTTTCGGAGCGACAAGGTTTAAGCATCCTATCCTAGAAGGCTTGTTCGATTCTGTATTTTTGAGTGATGAAGTCGAACTTCAAGAACTGCTACTCAGTTGCGCACACTTTCCGCCCAGGCCCAATTCTGACGGATTCCTGCAAACTATCGGGACATTGAACTTGGTTTTTGATCCCCCAGTAGGTCCAGAATTGGTAGCGGGCGGCTTCAGTGAGCCAGAAATATACTGAACATTACTCACAGCACTTCGCCTCTGACTTACGTTTCTGAATGTAATTCTCCTTGGAGGATGGAAGCAGTGAGTCACTTCCCCAACCAGACGCAACAACACTCTTGACTTAATCTTGCCATTAGGATTAACCCACATTTTACCAGCGGTTTAGAACAACCTACCAGGGAGTGATCACCCTTTAGCCCGCGGCTGCTTTACAGGGCCAACAAGATAAAAATTAGCTGACGCTCCCACATGAAACATGTCAAATGGCTGACTGGAACATAATGCCTTCTCTGATCTGCAGCCGAAATACGGACGCCTTCTTTATGAGTGCCGATCCCTAGCTGGTGGCAGATCAACTGCAATTCATCGTTGAACCACGCTCCAACCTGATAACTCCGACACAAGGATCCCCAGTCCGCCACAAAGGCAATAAACTGTCTCGACTTGACTAGAAGTTAGGAAAATTACAAAGCGCTTATCATAAAACAAGAGATTTTTTAATGTTGATACAGCTTAATCTTCCATTCGAAAAGAGAAAAGGGACCTCGACGGCGAAGTAATATAACAGGAACACAGGGCCTCACGTCACTCCAAGAAAGTCGAGATTCTTGCAAAACTAACAAAATCGGGGACCCCAAAACCAACATCATCCTTTGCTTCCCCCCTCTCTTGTTAACAAATGCCCCGACAAACCACTGGGCACAGCAGATCAGCCCAACAACATTTTTGCCTCTTTTGTAACTGGCGATACAGCGCCCTTTTTCTACAATCCTCCATTAGCCCCATATGAGCCAAGTTACATTTTTAAATTCCTGCCCTCCGAAATCCAGCCTTTGAATTCAAATATCAAATTGCCACTGCCCCGAATCGGACTCACTACTAGGGACCATCTTTAAATTGGGGGGCGAGACTCCCAAATTTTCCGTCAAATTTGTTCATTTCTTCTTTCGGGTTTAGTTAATTGATAACTCATAACTGATAATGGTATACTTCTTGACCGCGGTCCACGTTCATGCACAAGGCATGATCAGAGAATACAGCAATACTCAGCTATGTGAGGTAATCATAATTTCGGAGTTCAAGGTTCCCACAATTGCAATAATAGAACAATAAACTTGGTCAGTGTTTAAGTGAACCAAAACAAGGGGGTCAACGCAGCGATTGTAAATCGGTTTCGAATTCGGGACGGGGACGTTGTGGCTGGTCGGCCAGACGTGGGAATGCAGATAGAAGCGATACCGAAGAAGGGTAAAAGTGCATTGATTGCAAGAACCCATAAAGCAACTGGCGTCGGCCATCACAACATAGACATGGAGTCGAGGCAGGAATAATGCACAACTTGCTCTACGGGTACCGACCACTGTCTACAACGGATCTGGGAGTTCAGAATGGATCACGGCGATCTACGGAATTCCGTGTGCAGTCGATGAAAACAGAGGGGTGAGCGGGGGAGTGGAAGAGAGATTCAAAGAATAGCCGAGAAGTGTAGAAAGAGACGTAGTGTTGCACCAACTAGATAGTTGAGGAATTATTATCGAGAAACTGGGTGAGAGTGTTAGCAAAAGAAGGTTAAAAATTGAGTCAACATGGTGTTATCAAAATGCAGTTGAAGATGCCTGCGGGATATGGAGAAAATTTGATCCAACATTGGATAATTCATTGTGGAGGGAGCCTGTGACACAAATGCAAGTGAACCGAATGGGAAAATCAGAATAGCTTTTCTGTATAGGCAATTTCGATAATATATGGGAATTGACATGAAGGCAGAAACCTTCACTAGGAATGCAGTGTGCTTTTAAAGAGCATGAATGGTGAATGGACACAGAACGGGGAGTTCCAAAGAGAAGCCGTCGAGAAGCCACCCTGTCGGAGACATACGCTGCCGATGCAACCAAGCAGGTGGGCACAGGTGATGAAGAGGAAGGAAGACAGTGGCGACTGGGAGACGCCAGACCCGAAGAAACAGCGGAAGTTGAAAGATTGTAAGGGTGGGATTTTCTGCATAAGTGATAAAAGAGTGGATAAAGAAGTGGTTGGTATTTTGTTTCATAAAGACATTGGTTGCTGCTGATGGCAGGTAGTGCATGATGAGGGTAGCGGGCAAAAGGGGCTAGGCTGACGAGATAGGCTGAGTAGGTACGGGACGCAACAGCGAGGGCCAGATTCCGGACATTGTTTTCGGTACTGCAAAGCAGAATGAACTGAACTGTTTGTGTGGAGTATGGGAAATAGATTTTGATGGAATGTGTGACGACCGGTTGTGGAAAATCCCACTAAAACCTTTGCGATTCAGTGTTTTTCTTAACATCACTCACTTGCTTACACTATTGACGTGTCTTTACGAACTGTTTGTTTTCATGGACCAATTGTTGTTTTTTCGCACCCAGAGCGCTACTTTGTCGTCTTGTTCTGGACTTGCGTGACGCATGTGCTCCTTGCTCGCACGCCGCAGTTCGGTTTCTCGCTTGTTGAGTCCTTGTGATCTCAATATTGATGTTTGTATCTTTTGGTGTCATTGTTCATTCAATAATCTAGTATCGTAGAATATCACGGATAATCGCCTTTTGATTTCGGGATCCTTTGCGAATTTGGCTGCACATTGCTCAAACATGTGTTACAGGGTGTGGTATGATGGATGACACCAGAAACTAATCCGGCGGTCCGGTGAGACTACCATGATGGAGTGTACCCCTGGTTACGGGGTTGTGATCACTGGCCAGCCAAGTAAAGTGCTCCATACACAGCGTCAGTAGGTGTGAGTATAGGTTTATTCATGATCAATCCGAGCGATCAAATCGTTTGGTCCGTAAGGTGATCCGGGGTAACGTCGAATTGGATGTTGGGCCGCCCAGGTAACCCGTGTGTCCTGAAAGAGATGAGGAGTGCAGTGGTCTGGAGAGTGTCTCAGCTGGGCGTTATGGTTATTGGCCTAATAGGAATTAGGCCGATAATCTTACTTGACGGCACGACGAAGTTTGTGAAAATGTATCACCACTGACCTCTCAGAGGTTGACCGCCAGCTAGTGCAGTAGCAAAGGGTGATTAGGGCAGATAAGCCAACGATTTTCGGCCGAAAGGAACACGCTGAAGGTGAGAACTGATGAACCGTAAAGATCATAGGATTCAGTGTACCAAAAACTTGTCAAGAATAGAGAGAATGGTTTCGGTAGAAACTTGGTTGTGGGTCCGGATGAAACAACTCCTTGATCAGCCGCCGGTGAGTGTTGCATGGAAAAGTGGAGCAGTGTATGAGGAGCAGATTGATGGTGGAGATTCATCTCAAAACCCCGAGCCCCGGGCGTAATAGAGAGTCGATTTCAGGCGACGTCTAGCGGGTAATTATTGTCTTGATGGAGCTTTGAACTGGATTTTCAATTGCGAGCTGGGTATCCGTATGCAAATTAGAGTGTAATATGGCGAGATCTGGTGAGGGGAAGAAGAAAAATGAGTGGATGAATGTAATGAAGCAAGTTATTATTAGCCATGACGTGGCTATGGAAAAGGTGATGAGAGGATGGGCGGAATTGAAAAATTATTTTGTCGCCAGATTCAGAAAACCGGATGAAGATGGAACAGAACTACCGGACTGAAGATAAAACCATTCTGTAGGAGATCGTGGAACAATAGAAGCTGAAAGTTTCAGCATGGAGAGAACAAATAGAAAGAAAGGAAAAAGGAAATGCCGCCATAACTGGGGTTTCGAGTCTAGTTAGTGTGGCACTCCAGAGAAGTTTCAACGGCTGCGCCTGTCGGACTTTGCCGAGAGAGAAATAAAAGCGCAAATGGCAGGATCAGATGCGGAAGAGAAGCAAAGCGAATGGGTCAGTACGGCGAAAAGAGGAAACAAGCGCGGCTATGGACCAAAAGACAATGAGGTGCTCGAAAAAAGGAGTTCGAAAACTATTAGAAACCCAATCCAACTTCAAAAGCCCCTTCTTCACTTGTGTACGGACCGGTAAGTTGGATTACAGTTTGTCCTGTGAGGTATTTGCTTATGTGGGCCTTAAAAATCTCAGATGGCCTTATAGAACGTATATCATAGAGTAATTTGTTCCGTTAAGCTGCGTATTGAACCAGGACAAAGTTGGACCTGAGAGCATTTCTAGAAGTTGTAGCTGTAACTGTGTTGCCTCTCGGTCTTGGATAATATTGTGAGTCCATTGTGTTTGGCTGACTGTCGTTTTGGACTCCACTTTCCACGCGTAAACCTCAGGTCATCCGACCAACTTTTGAGAAGTGATTGTATAGCCCGGCCATCGGTTTATCCTATAGGAAATGGCGGGGATTGGGTTGCAATGTTAAGCCGTTTAGATGAGCGCTTAGGTGTTGGCGACGAGCAGGATATGTCGTGGTCTACATCCACCGGTGGTGCATTTGCCGATGGTGTGTGTGTGGATGTGTCAACTGTGGTAGGTTGCTGAGGGAAGGTGGGCGGCCCTGTATCGGGAGATTGTGACGATGCGGAATTGCCGGTTACCGACTTAGGGACATCCCTCTGCAATGGGGCCTTGTTGGTGACAATTTTTATGCTTTCGAATGGAGTGGCTTTGGCGATGGCCTCTCTCTTTCTGGTGAATTCCGTGGCAATGTTTTCCTCACGGAACTGAAACAGAAGAGGACACATATAGCGCTGTGACCTTTTCTTGGTCGTATGCAGCCGCACTCGGGGTCTGACATATCGCAGGCTGAAAGCAACGATAGATCAATCGAGGAAAGCGGAAGACGACCTGGAATGCTAAACACTACAGCGTGTTTGGATCTTTTATTTCTTTAGAGGACTTCAGAAGTAACTGAGTCCAGGAAGCGACCGGCCGCTTGTAAACTTTGGGTGTTCGGGTGTTTTGGAGGATCGACGATAAATGCAAGCGGTGACAACGCGGTTGGAGCATTGTCTTTGGTACGTGACTGTCCCTCAACGATCCCAGGTTTCGTTTTAGTGCCCCAAAATTTGATACCAGCGTCATTGTGAATAGCAATTAGTGGCACTGAGCAAGGTGTCAAAGCTGTAGGGCGTCAAGAGCCATTGGTGCTCGCGGATTGAAGACTGCTTGTTCTTTGGTGGTGGACGGAAGTCGCCCTGGGCATGCTTTGGAAAACTATTTTTATAGGAATGGAGTCAGGCGTGTTGATAATGAGAAACGCTCGGCTGTCCTAGATTGGCAGTCAGTACCCTTTACAGTGGAAAACTTCGGTTCTTATTCCAATTAATAAGAAAGGAATGCGGGATGAAATTGCCGACTACAGACCTGTAAGCCACACCAAAATGCGATCGAGAATTATGGAAAAATCACCTTACAAATGGAGATTGTATATGTTTCCTAAAACATCCATTCGGCGCAACCTGTACGACCGACTTTCTGAACCTCATTGCGATAGCTGCCAATGACTATAAAAAGGTGATCGTAACGTTTTTATATACTTCTAAAGTCTTCGATCATTGTCTCATATTAGCTTCCTATCAAAGGCTCAGACACGTGGCATTGTTGACCCACTATACGCCTGGCTAGATTCTTACTTGTATTGGTGCAGTCATATGGCAAGCTTTTATGGCGGCACTTACGTACACAACTTGGTTTCCAGTGGAGTAATCCTAGGTAGTGCACTGGGTCCGCTTTGGTCCCCTATGCACGTAAATGGTATATTTACCGCCGTTGGCCGTGGGGCTCCGCTTTTATTTGCTGACGATGTAAATTTGTTGTACATCTTCGACCATAAGTCTTTGGGTAATACTATAGCGAAAACATCGGAGAACTTGCGGATGCTCTGTTTGTGGTGTGGCAATTGGCTAATGAAGTCCTGAGAGGATAAAAGCTGCATTCTTAAGTACAAATGCCACGTAGCGCCCGAAACCTTCGGTAAAGGTGGTCATCTGATCCCCAGCAAATCATCAACGCGTGACCTGGGCATATACTACTCCTGTCAGTTCAACTTCTCAGAACTAGCAGGCACTAAAATTGATCAGTTTCGCAGGCTTGGATGACCCGTTGAAGGAACGTTCCATTTGCATAAAAGTAAACTCAGCTTCTTTACGACCCAAGTCAGACCATTGCTAGTGTACAGTGCAATCGTTGGCTGTAACTTGTAGCAGCATGCAAGGGTTGTCACTGAAAATGTTCAGGACAACTTTACCAAACAAATGGTTGACTAGTCGTCTAGTCTCAACTATAAACAACACATTGAACTGCTACGCTGAAGCCACCTTAGCTCCGACGGGTACAAAACAACTTATTTTTTCTCCACTTACTCATGAAACACAGGTTCTGCAAAGCCTTACCCTATGGTATGAGGCCCATTAAGCCTCAGGCACTCTTCAGGAAACAGTAGTCAATCGGTCATGGAGATATCCTCGGGAATTAGCCTACCGTTTATCCCCTTCGTTGACAAATACTCACAAAATTTAATACGCTTCCAGAAAATGTCCAAGCTATAGGCCACTTACCCGGATTTGAAAGGGAATTAAATGAATTCCTTGATGTACCGTCACTCGCATCCAGCAGTGAACTATACACTTCGAAGGAGTGAGCGTACCAAGTTGGTTTGGCTTGCCGACACGCCGTCCTGAGTCACTGGCCAGGCGGCTTATGTACCACACAATTAGCCGCGGACCTCCCAGACTCATATCACTAAAGTCTTATTTATCTTTCGTGTGAAACCTGCTGTATCGCTAATTCATCTCTTCCATCAGATAACATCCATTTAAAGTGGCAGCTTTACCCCTGGGTCCCGAGTTTCCCTTCTTCCCGTCCTATGTTCTGGGTTCGCCATTGTAGGAAAATCGGTCTAGTTTCTTTTACTTGAGGCGGCTCATCGATGGAGTTCAACTTCTAGTTATGACGTCACTGATGCTCTTCCCATTTACTATCCTTCAGCTAACTTATCCTACCTTTTCAAGCAGAGATTCCTTCTGTATTTGACAGAGTGGTTATTCCAAGTCCAATCGCAACCACATCTCCAAATCTCATAGCTTTATTCTCTACAAAGTTTCACCTTCCATTTTTTCCGTCTTACATGCCATAGCCCCAGTGTGGTCATACCTAGCTTACTTATCGGCTGCCGTGTGGGTTTATTTATTCCTCCGTTTCCTGCAGTAGTCTCTCATTCACCTATCATTCACTGAACACGGCAACTGTTTTGCTGGGCCCAGAGCATCTTTCTTGCCCGTCCCATGTACTAGGTTCTCCGCTGGAGGAAACTCAGTCCCAATTCTTGCTCACCAGTCCCTTTCGGAAACCTAACCATTCCTCAAAGCACAACTTGCCTTTTTATCACTTCCAATGATACTTTCGAAAACCATCACAATTATTGTTGCCATAAACTTCCATTCCGCAACCTCTAACGGTTAACTTCACCCATGAATATCTGTCTCCTAAGAATCCCCACCGTCGACGGTTTTGAAATAGTTTGCTCTCTATCAGTCCCACTGTTAGCCCACTTGAGGCTGTTGCTTTGCAACCTACTCGCCTTGCAAAGTTTCATGTCCTCCCCATATATGCTCCAATTTTCCGAAAGTAAATAATCTGTTCAAAGTGTACCTGTTTCCATCCGGCCACTTCTTTCAACAATACCTCAGCAAACTCTTTCCGGAGATGAATGCTTCACTGGGTATATAACTGACTCAACCGATGTTCTCTCGTTAAAAAATATACATTTATTGTTTGACGGATTTTTCTTGTTCTTTATCGGCAACTTCATTCCTTTTCATCGTCTGATTTCCAACCTTAACCCCCGCCATACACCGCGAAACGCTACAGCTGTTTTACGTTTCCCTCTGAAATCTGTTTTCCTTGAGATGAATAAAGTTCTCGTCAAGCCTGCCTGATTCTTCTGCCCAACAGTCCTCATCTTGTAATATTTGTGTGCAAGTTTACCATTCATACTAATCCCAGCTAGATCCACCTGGACTCTGCAGGTCTGGTTCCCCGAACTTCAATTCAAATGGGCCAGAAGCTACCGCAAAAAGTAACTTAAATACTTCCTCCTATACTATATCGGGTGCATATACTTTTATTACGCTCTTGGAATTCGGATTCCGCCTTCAACTGTACATTCTGATCTTGCGTTGCGGCATGCTTCGGGGTTACCCGAAATAAAATACTATTACCATTAGTGTTGAGCCAGGGCTTTTAACGAAGCGCGACGCTTATTAAGCTCACTGGTTGACACATCAGCCGCCACGTCATTGGGGTGAAGGAAGACGCACGCTACTGAAAACCTTTACATTCATTATACGATCTACCAAATAAGTAACAGCTAGCTGACAGGCTCTTTTCGTAGGGAATGCAAAATAGAGGACAAAAAAGATAACAAGAAGTGTATTCAAAGGCGGTGGTTTATCTGTACAAAATGACCCTTGGATACACACTTCCGTGCTGGACTGACCACTCTTCGAACAACAATCCTGAAAACTGGCTTTTTTGGAACCAGGGATTGCGATCCGCAGTATTGCGCAGGAACAACGGCTCGATTCAAGCCGAGGTTCCATTGTTATAACAGTGGATCTAACCGGTTCCAGCACCCGCATGATGTGGTGTTTCTGCTTAGTCACCCCTGAAGAGTAGAAACTAAAGCAGTTATCACCCGTGCTTTCTCGGTGAAAAGCAAGGTAAAATTTGTTTTTTAACCAACGTATCTTTCAGCGGGGTGGCAGCGAGGCAGTTGGCGCTCCCATAGTTATCCCCATTTTTGAGTTGTGCACATTGGTAGAGCATCCAACGCGAGCAACAGCAGCACTCTACCCACTGGGTTCACTGGCCCAAACCCACTTTGGTAACCTGAAGATGGCAAACGCCGCATAATTTTCCCGCGACTGGTGAAAGCGGCCTTTCCAAAAGACCCGTTTTCTTTCGAATCCGGTATCGTGCAGAGGTTGGAGTCAGCAAACATCGGAACTATACTAGCTACAGTAGATGTCTTACCTGCCGAATATCTTGTTCATCCCTGTTTCCAGGCGCCACTGTTGCCTTACCTTTTGAGGAACTAGGAAAGGCCGGGACCTGTGACATGCTCGGCATCTATTCCACAGATTGCCGAACCGCAAGTGTTCCTTCGTTTTGTAGGTACTTATTACCAGTGCGATTGCCTTCAAAGCCTACCGTTGTATTAGCAGCTTTGTCAGTACAGCTTATGATAATATCCTGTCCAGAACCTATGGCTGTGGCTAAGTTCTTCAGCTGAGGAACAAAGAGTAACTATTCATCGTTACCCAATTTTCCTTAGGCTAACGAAGTATTCTTCCCGGTGTCTGAACTAACGAACAACTTATGGTTAAGGCTGCACTGGAGCGAAATGTCGGCAACTGCCAACAGCCTCGTTAGCAGTGCAGCGGACGACGGCAAACGAAGGTCAACAGCCCATCGATCTGCTGGTGGTCTGTGGAATCCATATTCCATTTGTCAGTCACAAGAAAAAATGTGACCAAATGAGATCGACCGCTGTTTAAAGAGGCAACAAGTGCAACTATTGAGGAGCCCCATTCTGATGGCCAGCCTACGCGACCGACCGAAAGTGGGGAAACAGCTATTATCATTAAGAACAATGCTCTTATCCAGACGCAAACGCATGCTTTTCTCTGTTGCTACAAGCGCGATGGTAGTTATTCTTTTCAAATACACTGGTTATTTCTCCTTTCCCAAGGACGACAGGAAAGAACCAACTAGTGGCTTACTTGGTCTATGTCGCCTAGCTTCATCTGAATCCTTCATTTGTTTTAAAATTCTCCTGAAAATATCTACTAGAGGCCATCTGCCAGATGGCCCTTCTTTCAACTGACGATTTTCAGACTGTACGTTGTTGGTAGTGAAAGTACCGGAGGTTTCCATGTTCATTACACCATAACCCGCCCAAATTGCTTCGTAAGATAACCAAATACAGTACAGGGAGTTCATTGCCTCAGCACTACCGCCAAGAATAGCTGTCTTAAACCCAACAATTTCAAGTTTATGGGAGGCGTGTACCAAATTGCGCACCCACTGATTGACGCTTTGTTTTCACTTACTGACTGACCATGCAAGCCTTGCGAAAGACGCATCCTATCCTTAAGAACGTGAAAGCAACATTAAGCGAACTGTGCTCCCGGACAACTAACTGCGAGTCCATTATTCTGGGCTGAGCTTTGATCCAACATAATGGTTTCAAGTTGGCTGCACCCGGCAATCCGGTTCCCTTTTTCCGTGATTCCACACAGATAGCTTGCACCACTGTCGTTGTGCAGCACGGCGTAGAATACTGAACGACCCAGGCCACCATAGCCTATCAACATGCAGTGCTAAAAAAGGTATTAGCCTCAATTCTACTGTACAGTCTTACACCCGCTCGCGAGAGGAATGCCCGAGAACAGCAGGCTGGGTTCCGCCCAGGTCGAGGAAGCATCGACCAGATTTTTACTGTTCGCCGACTTATTGAAACGCGTCATACACACTGCCGACCGACAATAATGATTTTCTTAGACTTGAAAGGCGCTTCCAATTCAGTTGATCGAACAGCGCTTTTCAGTATTCTTCATGAAAAAGGTATGCCCCGGAAGTTAGTGAACCTACTCAGATCACTGTATTCTCATACTTTTGGCACGTAAGAGTTTACGGTGAACTATCCGGTCGGTTCAAAACGACCAGTGGTGTTCGACAGGGATGTCCTGCGTCTGCATTCCTGTTCAATTTCGTCATGGACGAAATAATAGAGAGTGCTTTGCAAAATCTTCAGGATGTAAGCATCGAACTAGGAAATGGTGGAAAGCCATGTGACTTCGATTACGCAGACGATGTTTTCTGCTTGTCCCAATCCACGGAACATGCTCAACGTGCACTAGATAGACTTGGGAGAGCTGTAGCTCCATCCAACATGCGCTTTGCATCTTCAAAGTGCAAGGTGATGTTACAAGACTGGACGTCAACGGTTCCGAGCTCAATGCTCGATGGGAAGATGCTGTCAGTTGTCGACCACTTCACCTAACTCGGCAGCAGCGTGACGACGGATGGGAGCACTGCAGTAGAAGTGAGCACGGGTACATCCAATTCTCGAGTGGCGAACGCTGGACTGAAGCACTTGTGGCGTCGATCTGATATCACACTGAAGTTGAAAGGTCGTGTATACTGTGCCGCGGTGCGTCCAGTTTCCTTGTACGGTTGCAAGACCTGAAGTCTGCGTGCTGAGGACATTCATCGTCTTGAGGTTTTCGACCAACGATGTTTACGTAGTATCGCTAAGGTTGAGTGGAATAGCCGAGTGAGCAATGATGAGGCCAGAAAGCGAGTGTAAGGAGAACGTTTTGTCACAGTTTATCCAACTTAGTAGACGTCGTTGGTTGGGACACGTGTTACGTATGGCAAACACGTCTACCGTACCGTGTTCTATTGTTTGTTCCTCCTCAGGAGTGGAAGAGACCACGTGGAGGTCAACAGATGACGTGGCAGTGAGGAATGATAAAATGTACAGCAAACTCAGAAAAAGTAGGTGCTTCACGTTTTCGTGGTTGGGGTCCAAAGATCCGTCTACCAGTTGGCTAGAGACACTGAAGGATATGGCTGCGAACCTTGAACAGTGGCGATCATGTTGTCACTTTCTGTCGAATAAGAATGATTGATCGATATGCGTTTGTACAGTTAGATTGTGTATTTCGTGTTGGCTACTAGGGCATTCTTTCCTTCTCCCACCCATGTAGGTCCGGTCCCTGTCCATCTTATATATTCATACTTTGTAATTCAGCGTGCAAGACGGTGAGAAACGTAGTGGTCGGTGGGGCTTGCCCTACTGTTTACAGCTGTTCGATGATGATAATGATGATAACAAAGAAGGCACCCATTACAGATTAGCTGATGGGTAGCATCCGCTAACAGAACCTCACTATATTTATCCATCAAAGCCTTCACGGTCAGTGAAACATGAAACGCCACCTGGCCAAGCTTTTTGGCTATATGATTTGAAGATAACCCTTGATAATCATTAGTTGTTGAACATTTAGAATATCATTCCAATTATCTTCAGCACTAGCCTAGGCCCTCGTATAGTAAATAGCCCTCACGGTGAACGACCCGTTGAACATTTTACGAGCCTATTCAGATATGCCAAGGGATCTACGAAACGTTCTCATCATTTCTAACACCCAAGACTCTTCCCCCGGAGTCAGACGCCCATGGCGACGGTTAAACTTATCGCTGATTAGATCGAAGCCGTTGTTACGCCGCGGACCTGGGTCGACGACTGTCTACTGCAGTCCCACGGTACAGATCCTCCTGGAGGCCGGGCTTTGCGTATTCCGATATCTGAGTAGTAAAAAGGACTACTGTGCCACGCTCACCTGATGGCTGTCCTAACACGACGTCCTTTGCGGAAGCCGCAAAACTTAAACCGGTAGTATAGAACTCATGAACCACAACTTACGGCATATCCGGTAAATTCTGAAGTTTCTCACGGTTTAAATCAGACCATCACTTATCGACCCCCCCCCCCCCCCCGCACCCGGCCTGACGCTCTTATCTCTTTGAAAATGAAATGCAAGATGGTTCTAGCGTAGCACAGAAATTCTCGTTACTCATCCATCTTCATCTTCCTGCTCAGGCTCTAATATCATTCCAGTCCCCACCCAAAAACTACATACAGCAGGACGCTTCTGCCCTTCGCCAACCGGATAACACACCCCGGATCTCACCCACGATCGAGAGTAAAAACACACTCATGTCCAAGTATTCCATACCCTGAGTTACCAAGGGACACACAGGTCAGTAATCCTGTTGCGATCGCCGAGGCTTCCAACTTGATCTTCTCCATGACTACCGACTATGGAACTGCCCACACTCTACTAACTCCCTTCACCGCGTCCACTTTGTCTGATGAAGAACCTTCGCTCAGTGAAGCTTCTGATATGCTTTGTTTAGTAAAGCCTTTGTTGCGATCAAGCTTCGATAAAATCCAGCCAGCGCTGCTTCTATTGAGAGGGCCTAATTTTACCATTCCATTTTTGAATATCTTCAAATTATACCTAAATCCGGAATTTTCCCGCCACAGCGGAATACATCCACTGCTACCCCTCGCCAAAAACAGGGTTCTGTTTTTGACCCCCTGAACTACCGACCGATTGCCACACACCTTTATCTTCTAAACTACTTGAGCGCTCAGTTCAAAATAGCTCCTCTCAGCGTTTATAGTCCAACAACTTGGTACATAAAGGCCAGCAAGGTTTTTTTAATTCGGTCTCGTAACACCTGTAAATTTGACTTTTCCAGCGTGAATACTGCGGCCGAAGATTACGGGAAATGCCTTGTTATCATCTTAAAATTGAATAAAGCATTTGACCGTGGTTCTCGCTCACAGCTCTTGACCGATCTAAAAGTCTCTCGACCTAGATCCCCTATTCTTAGCTGGTTCTCCCCAGTCTTTCCCACCGCAGCCAAGTTGTTTCAGACGACGTCTATCCGTCACAACCCTCTCCCCTTACCAGCGGGGCGGTTCAAAGAGGCGTGCTAGGACCACTTCTGTTCTTATTGTGCATTATTATTGTCTTCCTTATAATACGCCAAGGCACCTCGTTCCTATTTGCAGGCAATGAAAATGATACATGAATTCTCACCCCAAAGAACTTGGGGATGCAATTCTGAACAAACAGTACAATCCATGTCTCCCAGAACTATGGAGTCACTCCTGGAATTCTTTGCTGAGAAATGCACTTTCATAGCCCTAAGCTGCCAAGTCCCTCTGAAATTTTTCAAGCAAAACTCCTCTATTACGCACAATCCCTCAGTACGAGATCTCTTGTTGCTCCACTCGAGCACCCTAAACTTCTCGGAACACTTATCTTCCCAAGCTGCTGAGGCAAACAAGTTCTTTGAGATTTCTATGCAGACCTCCTCCAGCTTGATACGAAACTCCCATCATATCGGTTCTACATCCAGCTCTGCCAAGGTAGTTGCCTTAGCGCCTTCACCAATACTCTTTAAACCGACGGAATAACTTCAAAGAATGTGCAACTCTCATTCAAGAAAAATGTACTCGGTTTTTCCACCGCATTTGGTTACAAAGACTCTGTGCCATCCCTACATTGGACCGCTTTCGATACTCCGCACGAGACTTAGCCTTTGTTTCATTCATAGGCTTATTATTTGCCTGGCGTTTTCTTCCACTGACACACCATGTGTCCAGTCGACCACTCCCTGCCTTCTCCATGGCAGAGGTTCGCCTCTTGTTACTCCAAATGCTAGGCTATCTAGGAAAATTAATTTCTTCCTGACGAAGTATTCCAGACTGTGGAATAAACTTCACATCAAAGTTCATGCACGTGTTTCACTCATCCACCTAAAAACGTCAACAGCACACTAACTCACCGTTGATAAGGCCCTGCGGTTAACCGACACCAACACGTCTGAGGCTCCAGCTTTCGAAGTAGGACGGGACTTATAGCTAACTCTTAAAACCCCACTCTTTATGCATTACTTTTCCGAAAATTCCTTCACACCCCGCCAAATCTGAAACCTCAAAACTCCCTCCTTATACACTCCCTCTCTACGACCCTATCAGCTAATACCAGCCGCCCTCCGCCCCTAATCAATGTCCCCACCGTTCGGCTTGTAAGCATCGCTTGTCCCTACACTCTGCTTCATGGCATCCTTAATCTATTTACGCATATCTGTTTACAATTAGGTTTCCTCATTTCTGATTTATGACCCATTGCTAATTCACGCTAAGTGTCAGGATAGTTTGGTATTAGATCCTTGCAAACTTTTAGCTTTGTTGCCCAATCGTGAGACCTGCTGTTTATCGTTGCAATGGCCTAGTTCCTTCTTGCGCATCCTATCTCCTACCCAGGATTTAGCATGACACTGTTGTTATATCTCACCCCAAATCTACAGCTGACTCAAATGCTAGACTGCAGAGCACCTCCTCTTTTAGTTCATAACTTACCAACCAGAACCGTTTTGCCAGTCCCATCCCATAAGCACCAAAGTGACACACTTTCTCGCCGAATACATAAAAGTTAGGCTGTCGACACTGTTTGATATCCGCACCTCACTCCATTGCCCTCCTACCGGCTTCACCCCCTGGTACTCCCGCAACCCAGCTACCAGATCACTGGCTACCAAACTATACTCTTTGCCACAACTCGCCCTTATCCTAATGGTGCTGGGCGCGGTCAGATCCACTGCTTTGGCCGATGCACATAGGTCGTGCAGGACGTCTTAAACGGAGTACGAGCTCAACTGGGTTGAAGAATCGCGCCCCCGCTACAAAAACAGTTTTCAGTTTGAATCTCTAGTTCACACCCAGCCCTACGCGCTAGTACGTTTTCTGGATTACAGAACTTCATTGTCACTCTCGTACAGCTGCCTCTAACTTGTCATTCGCTGACTTCTCCAACTATTATTTTTTCCCCAGCTCTCTCAGTGCCGACGTTGCAACTTACCTTAATATGACCGGCAAGATTTGTCACTCCCGTGATGTCCCAGATAGAGTGAGTTGCCCACTCCCGCTCACCAACACTCTCCTCTCCTTACCACACCACAGCAGCCTATATAGTTATGTATTGGATTTGGTCGGCACCTCAAGGCATACACTCCCTGCAACTCACGTATGATTACCCTCCCGTCCCTCCAGTAAACCAGCCCATTCACCATGTCGGAACTCGTGCCTGTTATTCATTCACTGGCACATTTACTACCACAGTTCACTGCTTCACCAAAATTAGAAAAGATGATCTTCGCAGAAATTTATTTCGTAGATCTCCGCAAGCCAGAGATAATATTAGCAATTGTTTGCTCTTTCTGTCTTTCCAACTGCTCGTTTTCACAGTGCCGATCGATATCGTTTTGCCGATTTCGTTGTGCCCCTTGACCCCTTCACATTTTCATGTCTCAGGTAGATCTATCACGCAGCTATGCCGGTGTCACTATCTCAAAGCACGTGTCAAAGCGGTCATCAAAATGTAGACTTACCGTTTACCCGCATTAACCTCACCGTTTCATGGTGTCAGTCCATGTAATCAATTTTTCAACGCACCCAGGATTGGTTCATCTCCCAATCACCACCTTCACACTGATATACATTGTTCACCCGTTATACAATATAAGCCGCTGAATGCTTACCCGTATTCCGTCGGCTTTTCTTTCAACACTTTGGCAGTCAGTCACTCCCGCGAAAGTGTGAGTCTTTTGATTCGTTTGACTCGTTTCATCAGACTTCACATACATACAGTTCCACAGGCAACCGGCATCCACTCCCTACCACTATCTTGGACGTTTCATCTGCTTCGTGCTGTAGCTGTTGCTAAACTCCAGCCTTCTCGGTTACCTGTCATGCAGCCTCAATCAAACGTCATCATGTCATGGCACACCCATTGCCATGTCCATTAAAAGATGTGTGCTCAACAACTGCCCATTCTATTATCTCCTGAGCGAACTAAACATCTTTACAATCGCAGCACGTTTCCGCACCTCACAGGGATTTACCTTTTATTTTAACGTTGTTATTTCTCGACCAACGGAGCATGTGCAAGCAGTTCGCGTCCCACCGGCCTTTCCTTCAGCATCATCTTCGTTGTCCCTCCATCTGTCTGGAGTTGTCGCCCGTTCGATGGATAACTGATCACTCCACTAACGGACCTACAATTTCCACTACCATACTCGCCGAGTTTTTATATTTTCATTTCAAATCCTGTGTTCCCATCCCGTCTTCCATGTTGAGCCCACTGGTCCCGTAGCCTTCTTCAACTTCGCAGTATACTTCGTTATTCGGAACAGCCACCCGGACATCTATCTGCTTTCCACTCAACCACCGACCCTGCACGCTATCCGCCCACGCAATCGTACTTCACATCGATTCGCAACAAGTGTTCCATCCTGTTGTTGCTTCGCGGCATACCAGCTTTATGGTAAATGTTCCTCTCTATGCTTACCTGCTCCCCTCTGGCCATTCCTTCCATCACCGCCCTTGGGATCGCACACTCTCTCATTTGGACCTCTTGTGCACTTCTTGTGGTCACCTACGGTTGACACCTAGCCAACATGCATTGTAGCATTCTTTGGGTTCGTCCAAAATATAACATTTTCATTAATATTATAATAACCGTTTTGGCAGTGCACCTGGATGCGTACCGAGCCAGTTCTCAGCACTCACACTCTTATAAGAGTAAAACAACATGCCAGTCTACCTCTAATGGGAGCGAAAGTCTCCCGCGAACCATTGGAACCACTTAGAGGCACCCTTCGTATGACTTGAGATACACTTATGGTCATCGAAGAGAACACATGCAAACGGCCATAAAAGTCAACAGGTCTGAGTGGAAACAGCCCTACACATCCTTTTTATACTGAGTAGCAGCTAGCTTGAACGAAAATCCCGACAAAAGTGAAAGTGCCATTCCTATTTTCACCTGGAACGTTTTTCAACAATATTCACGAATAAGGTAAATAAGGCCATCAATAAGGTTGGACCACAAGACACTATTGAGCTCTGTTCTGTCTTCATTTGTTTGCTCTGGTAGAGAGGTAAAAATAGTTGCTTCACCAACCAACTCGCTGCAGTATTTACTAAAGTGCTTTTTCCATTCGGGGAATTTTTCACCACGACTGGCTCATTTTTGCTAAAGTGCTATCATTTTGTCAAAGCGTTTAATTTGTTGTGCGCCTGATAATTGTGTTTATTCACACAGTTATCAAGACCGCCTAGTGTTTTTAGCGTACGCCGTTAACGTTTTTTTCCCGGTTTACAAGCTCTCGGTCCTTCTGTTAGCCCCAGGACCACTTGCCACGAAAAACCACGTGGGATTATTAGCTGCGAGAGTATGCTGAGACTGGTACACAGTGTGATGGATGCATTGAATCGCATCACAAGATCAGCTCTGCTTCTACCACGGATACTTTGATCTTCTCAGGCAAAGTGAATTTTTGAAATGGATACGTGTTGGCCGTGTTGCTGCTGCAGATGAATGCTCGTATATGTTACGGGGATCGCTAGGTAGGAAAAAAGGGCCACAGCATAAAGCTTAGTGGAAGAGCTACCACAAAGCCCCGCAGTACCAAAGTTCCAGTTACTAGGGAAAATGAGCAGCAGGCAAAGAATTGCAAGCACGACAGTAAAAGGACACGAAATGAACCCAGGGAAGCGGGAGAGTTGCAGGTATTTAAACAGAGGATGGAGAGATCTGAAGGCCGGTCCAGAAATTGATTGTCATCACAGAAGGGTTGTTGAAAGAGCAAGCGTCTTCTCCCGCATAGTTGTGAAGGCCCGGTGGTCAAAGGGGCAGGGATTAAAATGGAAGCCGAACAAGGACACTTTGTAAATGTCTCGATGACGGCAAAGCTATCTACTGACTTGGAGTACGCAAAGTGCCGTAGGATGAGGCTATGGAAGGCAAAAAATTCACCCAAGCCGAGACCCCTGATTATCGTCTTCGCCGACACACACAGTAGGGGCCTACTTTGAGGAGCGAGCCACATTGGGGTACAGATGGGTCACACAGGACACACTTTCGTTTAAGTGCTCTACCGGTTCAAAGTCCGCCGCATCCGTTAAAACCGGAACGCAAGAAACCGGTTCTCGAGAGAACGGAAGCCGACTATACATGTACAAGCAAATCTACGCCTAAAGCAGCAATTATTAGTAGTAGCGGATTGGGCAGTAGATAGGAAAGTACACAGCTGTTAAAAGGTGCACGTAGAGGATATTAGGTTGGTGGACGCCCAGTGACAGCATTCCATCAGATCAGGAGTTATGACCGAAAAGAACAAGGGAGTGGCTGCGACGCCAATCCAGATCAGATGGAGTGTTGCAAACACGGATGAAATGTGAACAACATTTTTTTGCACGAACACGCACACCATTGAAAATGAATAGGTCCCTGACGAGCTTGAGGGACGGCAGAAGGTCAAGCAGTGAGACGAATGCAGCCTCAGGTATTCCCTTCGACAGCAATACAACTACTTTGTACGGTGTGGCCTTGAAGGTTCAACAAAGTAAGGGGCCAAGTGGCCGTTAAAGCGAAAAACGGTGTCCCCTCGAGAATTGTGCCCGAAGGTACAACGGCCCTTAACGGGTATAGTCAGAGCAGATAACCAAGCTGAAGTTGCCATCATATGTTAAAAACTTTTTCAGTTTCTGAGGCAAATGAATGAAATCACTGCCTAGAACCAATGAATCAATGAATACGGCTATGACGAAAACCTGGCTGTAAAAAGACCAGAGTGCGATGCGCCTTCGTGGGTACACCACCTACAGACGGGAAAGAAAGGACCATGAGTCGGTTGGAGCAGTACCCCTTGAGGTGACAGTGGATAGTAATCAGTGAGAGATCCCGTTGATACTTTGGACGCCCAACATTCACGACACTGCATGCTACCTCGGCTATAACACGCTTTTAAACAACACGTAGTCGAATACGACCGAATCCCAAAACCAAAACACCGTCAATCCGTAAATTCTACGGCACTGGATTATTAAATGAGCAAAAACATAAAACATCCACAAACCTCAGTGATGCAATCAAACGGACTCAGAAAACGAGAACCAAGTTTGCGGCTCGCGAGAGACAAGCACGTGCGTCATGCAGGTCCAAGATGGGATATGGAAAGGTAGCGCGTTGGACGCGAACGAACAAAGGTTGTTCCACATAAACCTAAAGTGTACGGAAACCCATAAATAGTGCATGCGGGAGGGTAATATCACGAAAGCATGAAACTGCTGCCTACTGGAGGACTTTCTATAGCTAATCGTTGCATAAAGTCTTCGGTTCCTCGGGGATCGCCCTATTCTAGGCCGAGTGGATGACCAAGGTTGTGCTCAGTACGCTCAAACTTTAGTTACACAGATGCACTGTTTGGGAACACATTTTCCACGACCGCCGTTCTTTGCTTCAAAGGAAAGTATGCTTTTACTGGAGTTTCATATCGAACTCTGCTCAGTTAATGCGGCCGTTTACGGGTTTACTTCGACTCGTAAAAGGTCCCATAGATTTGCCAGAGGATGCTTAGACTGTCTTCAAATAATTCAAAAAATCGGTGGGTTGTGTCACTTTTCTGGTTCAGTTCGACGCCGAAGCTCAACTGAGTACAGTCTTCAATGCATCTGACAAATCAGTAGCCGGCTTACTACAGCAGTGGCTTACGTCACAATGAAAACCATCGGTCTTTTTCTCTCGTCGTCTCCTACCGGCTGAAGCTAAGTATTCTACGTTTAGTCGAAAACTACCCGCTGCTTACTGTACTGTGAGACATTTCCGACATGTTCTCGAGGGCGGGCGGTTTGTCATCTCAACAAATCACAAACCATTTATGTGTGCATTTCACAATCAAACCGATAAACACTCACCAAGTTAGTTGCGTCATCTAGACCTCGTGGTACGGCTTTCCAGTGATGTTCGTTATGTCTCCGGGGCCGACAACATTGTGGCAGATGCTCTTTCTCGAGTTAACGCTGCTTCTAGTCAACCACAGGTTACTGACCTCGAGGCTTTCACTGCAGCCCAACCTTTGAGGTTGGATTTTACATATCCAAGCCAGATAGGACCAATTAAACCTCCGGAATTTCCTTGAGCTACTTCCTCTGGCCTGATGATATGTAACAGCATTGATAAACCTTAGACCGATTTTTCCCTCATGTTAGCACCGCATAGTTTTCGAGTCGGTAAATAATTCATCCTCTCTTGTAATCTCGGCCGCCACCAAAACTGATTGCAGACGGGGAGGTGGAGCATTGTATGCAAACGGATATTCCTGATTGGGCTCTTTCAAGTCTCCAGAGCCAACGATCGAATGTAAGTAGACACTCGGTGACCCAGTTAGGCCATTTTCCGGTTGCGTGTTCAAAATTCACCCACGTTCACGTAGATATAACTTGTCCCCTCAGCCCCTGTGAAGATTTTCGTTACCTGCTCACCATGGTCGATCGTTTCACCCGGGGACCAGACGCTCCTCCTATTGCCAAAGTAGAGACACGAACCGTAGTAGCTGCTTTTATAGAACGCCGAGTCTCATCGTACGGCTACGCTGCAACGGTAACTACTGACTGCGGCGCACAGCCCGAGTCATACTTGCTTGGAAAAACGTTGCACGTGTTAGATTGTTACCGTTCTTAAATAACAGCACATTACTGAGCAGCCAACAGCATGCTAGGCGTTTTCATCGGCAGCTCGAAGCTTCGCTCACTGCTGCTGACAGCTCTAATTGGGAACAGGAGCTTCAGTCGTTCGCTTAGGTTTGCGTTCCGTTTTCAAACCTGATGTTACCGCGTCAGCCGCGGAACTAGCTCTTGGTCAAACTCTTCGACTGCCCGGGGATTGTTCTGCCATGAGTCGCATAAGTGACGACGGTTGTGCTTCATACGCTCAACTGTCAGCGGCACATCTGTGCCATTTTCAAATGCGCTCGCCATGCACGCAGTCTTGACCGACCTATATTCCACCTGAACCCTCCACCTGCACCTCCGTCTTCATACGCGCAGGAGGCGATAAGATATCTCTACAGCGGTCTTATGAAGGGTGGTTCAAGGTGCTCCAGCGAAGCCATCGAGTTCACCTGGCTGAGTGAAAAGGCCAAAGTGAAACCGTATCTATCGACCTTCTTAGGGTTGCGCGGTTTGACGGTACTCCAGAGGAGGAGACACTGCTCAACGATGGTGCTCGAAAATCCTCTCGCCCATCAAAGACAATAATAGTTCATTTCGGATAACCCCGAAGCATGCTGCGATGCAAGATCAAACAGTACAGTTGAAAGCTGAATGAAATTTACAGAGGGATTGTACAACTATGTGAACGCGGTTGAATATAAGAGAAGGCATTGAAGTCAGTTGTGGCGGTACCGCCCGGTGAATTTAAATTCAAGGTCAAGTGGTCTATCCTGCCGAAGGTAAGTGTAGTTATTCTGCCAAAGTATGGAGTGGGTAGGGAACATAAAGGATTACACAAATTCTACAGAAGGAAGACTGTCCCGTCAGAAAACTAAACTAGATTGACGGATACGTGGATATCGTGAAAAAGAAACATTTCTGAAGGAGACGTATTCAAGCAATAGAGCTTTGCAACGTATGAGAGGGGTTACGGTGTAAAGTTGGAGGATAAAAATGGTGGCATAACACATAAAGAACAAGAAAATCGGTCATAGATTACAATTTTGAAGTTCAGTGACCGTATACCGGTTGAGCCAGTTGTAAAACAAGACGGACAACACACTGGACTGTTGGTGTCAAAATGGTGGTGAAATAACTGACCGGTTATTACATAAAGACTTTGAGCGAATTGTTTTGCTTCCAAAAAAGAGGATTGTTTTGCTTCAGCATAAAACTGGTAACTGGCAAAAAAAGTCGACGTGTGGGGCGTAGCTACGATGGTAGTAGAAACGTGGCTTGCAAGAGAGATGACCAGTTGAATGACAGGTAAGTATTCACATACTGATAATTCTCAACAAAGACTTCACATGGTGAGAAAATCGTATCAGGCATCGGAAGTGTCTCAGAAGATCTATCAGAATAAAGCATGGGAAAGGAAATACACAGAACTACCGATGAACAGGTTTGCAAAGTTCGACAGCCGGATATGGGCGGAGAGTATGATAAACCAAATAGACTACACATCTGGACCGTGGTTGCCAAAGTGATGGTGAAAGAATTGACCGGATAAAGCGTGCAGACTTTGAGCGGATTGTTTTGCTTTCAGTAAAAAGGAAAGTAATTCATCAGCATTAAACTAGGAACTGGAGAAAAATTGAGGTGTGGTGCTCAACTGCAACAACAGGATGGACACAGCTGGCAAAAACGATGAAGGGACGGGTAGAAGACTATTAGTTTATGTTTGATACAGAAGGTGCACCACTTTTGGCTACAGAACAGAACTCTGCAGCACAAGTGGTTATCAGATGTGTATATGTGGGACAAGACACCTTGCAAGATGAAGACATTGCAATGCAACGGCTCTAAGTGGGCAAACAGCAGAGCTGGCAGAGAAAGCAAACAAACACAGAGTCATCGATTATTGGGAATCTCTAGAGATAGATTTCGCAGTGCCATTTACTGTCTGAAAGTTGTGGTACGGAAGTTAGTGACAGCAATAAATGCGTTAGTTTTCGAGTATATCGGTAGACGTAGCAAAAAGGGGTGGGCTTTATCTTACAGAGTGGTTAAGTTTGAAAATAAGACTGGTGAATAATTTAGCATGAAACCGCGGGAAGTGGACCGGGAATAATGAGCCCAAAAGTGTTGATGTGCTTTTAGGTATGCGATAATTGTGCACCAAAGAAAGCAAATTTTGCCGGAAGAAAAAAACGTCAGGTTATGAAGGCAAATTTGAAGCGACGACGATGGAGAGTCAATGTTAGCTGCAGGAGACAGCAGCATATTTGCAGCATTGTGATTATATGAATGGTGTTTTTTGTTTGGATTTTTTACAATCCGCAACCGGTGCTAGTGGGTGGGCTGATTGTTACCCCCAAACCTCAAACAGTGCAACCGAACCAGTGAAGCCATAGCAAACGAAGCGTTCTAGCCGTCATGTACACTGGCCAAAATGTCTCGTAGGTAGCATTTATTTTCCAGCGCCGCCTAAAGCTTTCATTTTTTGCTTTTCCTGAAAACATCCAGAAAACCGGAACAACATTTCGCAAATTTTAAAGTTTGCCTATTTTACCAAAGGATTGCGGTGAATCACTTTCATTTCGTTTTTTACTGATCGCCGTTTCCTCACGTGTTTTATCTTGCCCTCCATTGCATGCACGAGTACTGTGAAGGCAGGATCCTTCGGAAAGTCGAGTTGGGTTATTTTATTTGGTATACACATATTAGTTTTGCGACGCCAGGATGAGTGCTTCAAGGATGTTTCTCTAGACGACCGATGTAACACGAAACTTGTAGTTATAATCGAGACCTGCGCGCGGCACTCTCTCTGTTAGACCAAAGGGTCGCCTTGACAGCTCCTTTCTGGAGAAGGGAGGAGTTGCCGTAGCCACCTGGAGATGACTGAGTTTGGATGTGTAAATTCATGACCAAAAATTACTCCAGACAAAGGTGACCAATCAGCACTTAACTTCAGGCAATTCTTATTTTGTTTGATGCCAAAGGGATGTGCTTTTTTGTCTGCTTGCAGTAAAGACAATTGGCTTCCGCCAACCGAAAGACACATTTTTGACTGCTCAGTTCGCGGACGGTTGAACTTTTGGCTCCCTTAGCCAATATCGCGTCCGGTGTTCCTCAAAACTATGAACTTGAAAGACATTGTTCCAATACAAAAGGTTTTTCACCAATTATGCCAACTTTTACAGTCTTTTAACACGCTTCGGAACCTTTGTCTTGTTTCCATTCAATAGGTCACCCTCGAGATCCGGTTAGTGCATGGTATCCGGGGCACTAAATTTGTCTGAATTCTGCTCGTTTATTCAACCTGGTTCCGCCCTGCAGTGGCTCGTGGCTATTTTATCCACCGTGGTTCCGGAAACCGGACATTCCTTGGCCGGTCAGCTCCAGTCGTTAGCTCCCCTGACCTCCTATCTGTCATCGCAAGAGGACAACTGTCAAAACTACAAGTTCCATCGATACCTGTGGTTTTGCTTATTTCTAGCGCTTACCGGAACCCGTAACCATAAAGATTACCCCGCCACCCAAAACTTCCTCTCGCTGAGCTCTCCAGATTATACTCAGGGGGCATCCCCCAAGTTTTCTGAGGCTGCCCCCGGGCGGCAAGGCTGCTCGCCGCGCCAGCCGTTCAAAAATCCCGCTTTTCTGAGCCCGGTGGTTTTTCCATGACGGAATCTTTCGTGTTACTGAAGCTGAACGGACTGTCACAAAATTGATCTCTCATCCACTGTCCAGCGATCTACCTTCCAGATCACCGGCAATAAAAAATAAAAGATGCCGTCAGTACTAGTGCCCTGAACCTCTTCGCGTTGTCCAGTGGTCTATCTTCCAGTTTGCCGGCAATACCAGATACAAGACGCTGGTAAGATTTGTATTTTAAACCCTTTTTTTCTCATGGCGCAATTATCCAGTAAATTACCTCCCATTTCGCTAGGGATATTCCCGTAGCAAGACTGTCACAAAACTCGGGAACATTTGGGCTTTAGCTTCGAACTCGTGTACTACCCCTAGACTTGAAGACTTCCTGCCGGGCTCCGCATGCTATGCTCAGTTGGTGCCCACCAAGTGTCCTCGGTTGTCCTCGGTTTTTTCGTTCGTCGAATGCCCCGCCTACTTGGTGAAATTTATTTTTTCCACTCTGCACTGAGTGCGCCCTGTGACCGGCATCGCAGCATTTCTGTTGGTCGACTCATGAAATCAAAGAAATATGCCCGCCATGTTACTACACGTCATTACACAACATCGGGAACACTTTCACTATCTAGCGCTACTGAACTTTTTAACGAACCGTATTTAGCGGCTCGAGTATCCCGGGAAGTTCATATATGTCCGAAAATCTCTTCCGTGCCACC
Source organism: Fasciola hepatica (assembly GCA_948099385.1). Lineage (NCBI taxonomy): Eukaryota > Metazoa > Platyhelminthes > Trematoda > Plagiorchiida > Fasciolidae > Fasciola > Fasciola hepatica. The sequence goes on from CANUEZ040000168.1 coordinate 1,800,215, forward strand.
TGGTGGACCACTCCTAGTGGGAGCTTTGGGACTGAAGGCTCAAGATAGTAATGACTTGCCAACGGGGTTGATGAATACGGCCACAACTCAAAAGATGCTTTGTCAGCGGTCATACGACCAAAACCGCGAGTCAGAGATATGTTTACGCTTACCTGTAGAATAAATAATAAAGGACGGAAAACGACCAGGAAGGACTAACAAGAGTGGGAATCACTTGAAAAGGCTCGATTTGAAGTGATGCAAAATTTTATATGTATTCTGACAATGAGGTTGCTAATTACCAGAAACGAATGTGATGTAACTGCTCATCCACCATCCCAGAATACTGAGAGAAATGAATTTGGAATGATAAGTTGTGACAACTTTCCTTTCTCCCGAAGAAAGTGTCATAGGGTTAGAAACGTGGCAAAAGGACAACTTTGACGAAAAAAGAACGTGTACGGCCAATGGTTTATCGTGATTTGGAGATAAAGTGGAGGTTTCGGAATGGAGCCTGTGTTCGTCTGCTAAAAAGCCTTAATGCTGAACAATTGTTCCGACGATGACTGTCGGCAATGATGTTCTGCCTCAAGTTGGGTGCTCTGAATCTTCGTAGCATACTGCCTGCAAGTGAACAAAACTAGTCGGGGTTGAAGGAAAAAGATCAGGAGCTCCGACTCCGTTACATTCGTACAAAGGTTGGTGTAAGAGTAATCACTCTTCTTCAAGCACAAGCTGTTGGACCCGGGTTGCCAAACCTATTAGGAGCGGGGCGTAGTCCTCAACCAAAGGCCGCTTCTACCTAATCAGTCCCACTGGACAGCACGACTACAAGACAATCGCGGTCAAGATCTCGTCGTACCTGAGTACTCAGCGGGAAGCAAAAAGGACTTCGTAGCTTTCAGAATCACCGAATAGTTTATGGCGCGAGGCTGCAAAATTTACAGCCTATAAATATATGAAAACCAACCTCAAAGGTAATCTCTTTAGTCGGACAGCCCGAGGACCAAAGTATAAAATAAGGCAGAGTCAACAAGCAACAGTCATGCTCCAGCAGCCAAAGTCAGACAATGGCAGGCACATTGACGGTAAGACAATCGACAAATTGGTAGGCAATGCTGTGTACGAAAATGACTAAGGAAAGTTTTTTGACGCCGCATCCATTGATCTTCCGGCCAGCAAAGGCAAACCTGTTCAACACGAGCAGTTGTCGCAAATAGGTGGACAGAGGGATCATCGTTTGCAAAGAAACTAAAAGGCCAGTAAAAGGAAAACTATTGCGTGAGTGATCGCTCCGAGGGGTCTGATTTTCAGAGAGATAGGGAATAATTATGAAAATGCTTTTTTTGGGCAAATAATATTGACAAAAGTTTTCACCCCGGATTAGTCACAAAATCACTGATTTCCACGAGTGACGGGTCCGCGAGGGTCGCTTTTGGCCGTGGTTTTGGGGTACATTGGATACTTACCTGAAAGCGCTGTAGAGCCAGCTGCGGGTTGGAAAATCGGTGCCGGGCACGTTGGGAGTGAATGAAGTTTTATGCTCACCTTCATGAAGGCCAGCTTCAGATCATTCACGGAGGCCTTTTCCCCTTTTTCCCCTACATTGCTTAATGTGGCAAGTTTCTCTCACTCTAAAATTTGAAGTAGACCTGAGTAATGGGCTTGAAGCGAAAGCCCCGTACTCTCATCAGACAAGGAGACGTGTGTGCTTGTGGACATGTCCTCAGTCACGCACAGTGGTATGCTTTGTCCTATGGTAGAAGCTGCTTGCAAGTCAAACACATGCTTGGTTAGGCCTCGGCTGTAGTCACAACAGTTAAAAGTCTACAAAGTTTGTGATGCAGTCAGTCCCCACTACAACTAGAGAAGACATTAAAACAATAACTCGGCGAGCTTTGAACTTGGGTTGGCTCTTGCCGAGCCGCGAATGCCCAGCAAGAAAAACAAAAAGACAGCCTGCCCTGCAGGGTTTACAAGGGCACTTGAAGCTGCACTGAGTTGTTTATGAGCACGTTCGAACACACCTTTACCGGCTGGGTGATGTACCGTAAAAGTTACTTGTCTGCAGCCTAATACAAACACAACAGAAAACACAGGTTTCAGCCAAGCCTGAATATCAGGCCGCATCAACACTGGCTCCAGACATCTGGGATACATAGCAACTTCCGAAGACTCTTGTCCAGCAGTGAGCAGTCAACATAGTGACAGGACCCGGGCCGCCCGGAAACTGCGATCATCGTGCCCGTCAATTCTCGTGAATCAGTGTTTCCGCCTTGTGGACGATGTGAAGATAGCGGGGAGCTGGAATAGACAGAACGATAGGATTCACCACTTAATATCGCCAAACGCCAAGTCCTGGCCACCAACATGGCCGAAACGAGCAGCATTCCGTTTGGAAGAGTGTCGGAGGTAAGAGACCTAGGTGTGATAGTCACACAGGACTTCGAGCCTCCAAGGCGGTGCCAGAGAGCTGCCTCTATGACCAGGGGGTACTAACTAGGGTATGCAATACTATCACATGCAAAACCAGGAGTCCTTAGCCCGTTTTACTAAAGTATTGTGTACAGGCATGGGCTCCTTGTTGTCGCGAGGATAGGAAGTGCCTGGGGGAGGGGGTGCAGCAACTTGCAACTAGAATGACCACCCGTCGGAGGAGGGAACCTTATGCCCAGCGTCCTGGTGTTAATCTCTCTTTTTTAGAGCTTCGCAGGGGCCGAGGTGACCAATAGAAGCTTTCAAGGTCGCAGAGGGTCTGTCAGGTATGGACATGAGTGAGTTGTCCCCTTCTGCTTCTGAGTTCGGTACCAGGGGACGCAGTCTTAAGCCACAGAGGCCCACTCAAGGCTGGACACACGGGCTAAAATTTTTATGAATGGTGTTCAACCCACGTGAAAAAGACTGTCAGAGGATGCTCTTAGATGCAGTAGCGTACCAACTTGCGAGAGGGCCCGCTGATTCTAGCTAGACAACAACGTTCACAGAGCTAGCTGTGCGAACGTGGGATGACGTAATGGGACCCTGATATTTTTGTCAACGAACTCATATCTTTGAAGGTGATACTGTCTCGCGAATTCTGCCTCGTAGACAAAATATTCAAAGAGCTGCGTCTGGATCCGAGGAAACTTGCCGAAAACACAAGGATCTGGATGCACGAATAGTCTCGGCCACTTTCGTCCTGTCCAAACGGTAAGGCAAAGGACTGCCTCCAGAAGCCCGCTCTACACCTTGACGTGGAAACTAAGGGCCGCCCGCTCGGATCATCAACCGTAAATTAAGGGAAGCTATCACAAGACAGGGGTTGAAAATACCGCAGAATTAAAAAGAGGTCACGAGAACCATCTGAAATACATCTGTCAAACAATAGGGCAAAAGAAATCTTGGAACCAGGCAGCTCTACCAGCCTTGCGAATAAAACGAGTGCACGATATCTGCAAGGATAAACTCCTCAAAGGTGGAGTGCACTGCAGGTAACGCTTGTGGAATTACCCGTTCAGCAATTAACTTTTAGTCCCGTCTGTCGTAGGTACTCTTGCCCTTGAGGCCTAGCCTCCAAAACCCGTATCCGACTGCTCAGAACTCGATGGTCGCTGAATCGTTCACGGTTACGGTCATTAGGTCACTCGTGGGCAAGTCGCGGTGCGATAAGAAGGGGTGTAAGGACGAGATAGATATGAAAAGCGTACGGCGCGATGTTTGCGAGACATGGTATCATCCCAAGTGTGGGGCGCTAATGGAACCAATATACGCAGTGTTTTTTGAACGCCAGGAATCAACACGGGTCTGCCCTAGATGTAAGATCAGACTCAGGGCTAGTGTTAAGCGGGGAATCCGACGGCTGTCAATCTTACTGAATCGCGTGTAAATCAGGATTCAAATTAGAAAACGGAGAAGACCAGAATGAGGGAGACGCTGTATTCAACTTGGAGGACGGACCTCTAACAATAATACATATGGAACTCACGAAGGCTGATGAAAATGGTTCCATCCGAGAAGCACCCGACAAGGTGAGGTCTGCGATGGGAAATTGCGGAGGTATGGGGATCAGAATGCACTACTAGAAGCCAGGATGGAGGCAACAGAAGGTATAAATAAGAATCCTACGACTATGCTACAGTAATTGATAAAGAATGGCAATATTGCACTGATACGCAATGAAAATTTATTTATCAGAGTGATGCCGGAGCCCGTATTCAAAAAAATGGACAAAGAGAGTGTGCGGCACGATATCATATAACGAACTTGTTGAGTACGGTGGATTTGCCGGGGCACATAGACGTTCAACTAGCCTTTCAATTAGGAAGGTGGCAACAGGGGGCAGGACAAACCCCAGACCACTGCCTGTGGAGTTCGCAAGCCCAAGACACCGCGATAGGTTTCTAGCATGACCAGGCAGGATTAAAGTAAAGTCTCGGGGTACAACGATAGTGGAGCCAGATGATCACTCCAACCACAGAGGTAAACCAACCATTGTGAGAAAGGGAGGAGGCGACATTATCCCAGCAACTTGCCCGCGCTCCTGCTACGTCCGCTAGAATAAATAGCAAAGCCAACGTCACCAAACCCGCAATCCCACATTTTCAGGGTCTTCCAGAAATTTACCTGACATTTCCTCCACCCCTTTTAGTCACAAGACAACTGATCTGCCGGTAACTTAATTTCCTCAGCCAAGAACGTCCACCTGGAGGCCTCACGATATGACTGCGACTACGCAGCAGCTGCACATACCTGGAACTATGGTGACCAAGCCCGGTAAGCACTGTTCAACAGGCATACGACCAATAAACCCCCCTAGACAATACCAACATCTACCGCCCCTCCCCCAAGCCAGCCTCCAAGTCATCACCCCGCTTCACAAACCTCCCTATCCAGATGCCATCTGTGGCATTTAGATAGTCATCGGGCCCCACAGCCACAAAGCAAGCACCTCGATTCGGTTCCCTCTGACTAACAAGTCTGCAACCCTTATGGGCCTACAAACCCCTCTCACTTTTGAGGCCCGATGGAATCCACCACTGCCAAACCAACCCCAGGCAATGTATGGCACGCCCTCACCATTTCTTAGACCTTTTCTCCAGTGGGCAAGTCCTCTAAATCCCTGTGATAATATGGCGCCAAATAGTGTCCACGGTTTCCTTAGGCACATTTCACCACCGCCTGTGCCCTACTTTTGACAATGCCGCAAGTCAAAGTTGCCGGTAGCCCATTCGTTACCTCTACCTCTGTGTGATAATTTGCTTCGCAAACCGGGGCTGTTAACGGACTACGTGGCTAATACGTCTTGCATCTTCAACCCCCCTTGGACAAGTGGAAAATCAATAACCTGGACACTCCGGCTAGCCCTCAAATCCTGAAGGGTTCATCTGCACCGGACCCTCGCACTGCCAGACACCATAGCGTTACCAGTCCTTCTTTTCCCCACAGCCCACCATGCTACGAAACAACTTACAGACCAAACCCTCAAAATCTCGGTGTTGAACTGCCACCTGCATATGGACCTTCCAGTCAGACCACGAATTTACACTATTCCGCATTAAACAATCTGCTTGACCAACCGAATTCCCCAAAACTGTATACCAATAACAGTATCTCGTTGGTTCCGTTTGTTAACCAGTCAATCATAAACGAAAGTCGGCACTCAAGATATCTGGTCACTAGTTCTAATTATGATACTGTCTTGATTACTGAAACTTGGTTAACCGATTATACCCCAAAGGACAAGATTTCTCTTGAAGGATACAACTTATTCGGAGCAAATGAGAGAACTAGACGCGGCGGAGGTTGTTTAGCATTTGTCAAGCAGACATTCAAGACAACAACACTCCATCCCCCTCTGCTAAACTCTATTCCAGACTCACTTCGGCTGACTGTCCACATCCCCGGCTCAGAGCTTCACTTTGGGTGTGTTTACTGTCCACTTAACGAAAATTTCTCTGGACTTCCACACCTGATTGATGCTTGCCTACCCCGCTTTCCTCAGTTTCAACCTTTTTGGGTTCCTTGCAAAACTCTTAACCAGCTTGCCGATGTCCTATGCAGCGGTGCATGCAAGGTTAGAACAGTGACAATATGCGGCCTCTGCTTTGACGACACCCCGATACTGATATATATACGGTTCACAGCTATGGGCCAAACCTTACCTGTACTGGTTGACTGAATGAGAAACGTAATCATCGCACTTCTATAGCTTAATATCCACAACTCCACCTTTTCTATGTTCTTCTCGATCCCGCGCGCTAATAGTGATGACAATTTTCAGAGTTGATTTGTCTGCTACGTTGTTGACTCACCTACCCATCCAAAATGTCTACTGACACTAGCTTCCTTTAAAAGACCGTTTTGTCCTTTAGTGATGGGGGCTCACCTTCACTTAATTCCTCTGTCTCAGACTAGAACTCAGAAGTCTCATCCTGCTTTTTTGCGCCTTTCTTGTAAACTGGAGTCTTGCCAAGCAGGTTATGTTCTTCAGTAACTAAACCTTACTTCTCTGCGCATATGTTCATGGTAAGTTAATAACCCATTCCAACCGGAATCTCTATGCCTCTGATTTCTCATGACCCCGCGGAATACCGGCACGTTTGCGTTTACATGAAAAAGCCTCAACTTAAAACAGCTTTTCTCTTCCTTTTCACTGTTTGCCGTCCTCGACCACAGCTGGTGAACAGATCAGACTGCTATCTTCCTATGCTGCTTCCAGATCATAACCTCTACTATTGTTTTATTCCTGGTTCCCAAAAGGACCCCCTCTCCTCATCCACCACTTACCAGATATCTTCCTAACTCTCTACTATCACCCAACTACTCTAGGATACCGCCAGTCTCCGTCCGGGGATCTCTAATAGACCGGCCCACTAGCCGAATGATAACTAAATGTTCAGATAACAAAATGTTCATTTTCTGGTTTCCATCAAAACGATAACCCTTACCCACAGCCGGAACACTCTCCAGACTGCCGCACTCCTGGCCTATTTTAGATTACATTTGTTACTTGGGTAGCCATCGGCTAACCCGACGTTACCCCCGGACCAGATGATTTGATCAATCGGATTGACAATGGTTTGAACCTACACTCTCAACTGCTGACGTTATGAGGAGCACAGTACACAGCTGACCATAATCTTATAACCGGAGTAACAAACCCTCATGTAAGTCTCACCGGATCGCAGAACTGATTCCTGACACCAACCCTCACCCCACATCCGGTCAACATTCACTTACAGCACTCCATCCCAACAGTTCAATTCATTCCGCGTTGCAGTGCTAAACCAATGACCGGAACCCGGTCTTCAACACTGGGTTCTCAACCTATTCTGCCCACTTCGTCAAACTATCCCCTTTTTGCCCTCTACCTTCACCATTCTACCGGCCATCACCCGCAACAAGGGTTTTTAGGAAACAGAATAACAGCCACCTGGGGCCAACCAAAACTTGAATAATTATTTTACCACATATACAAAAAAAGTCTATCTTTACACTCTTCTGACTTCTGCCTAGCCGCATCAGTAGCGTTTGCCTCCACTAGTCTGTTTCTTCGATGGCTCCTCTTCGAAAGTCCGCTACGCTTCGATACACCATCCATGCCCTTCAAAAGTTCACTGACATCCTTGTGAAGCTTTTTGCCTTCATGTGAATTTCCATAAGACACCGAAATCACCTGCGCATAAGGTCTGTCTTATTACCACATATGACTCACATGCATTTATTTCACGTGCTCCTCCCCACAATTAGGTACCCAATGCTGGATCCACCTTCTATATTTCGCTGGCATCTCTGACTGCACTTTGATAGCCCCATACGGACTTTATTTCTGTTGTTGTTCTTTGGTAACTCTCCTGCCCGGTTATTCACCATTGTTATACAGTTGGTACACCCTCGCGTCTATTTCTGGATGCCGAGACCCGTCGCGGCCAGTTTTCGACACCCATATGGCATGTCGTATATTCCTTCTGCCTCAACTTGCTGTCCATGTAGTGATATTAGACCTATTGTTTTTCTAGTCCTGGTGACCACTGCATTTCTCAACATTCTTCAATGTAGCTTATATCAGCATTTCCACGTTTGTCCAGCTATCCACACCGCCCTCCCCGAATTCGAAACGGGTTTATAATTTCTGCTCTAACCACTACCACTTCAGTTCACTCAAGCACTACACGACTGTACTGTCTTACTTCGGTTACTGTGTAATTCTTGAATTTAGAAATAGTGAATACCTCACATTGTTATGTACTGCTGTATTCTCTGATCTTGTCTTGTATATGTGCCTTGACCACGGTCAAGAAATTTACAATTATCATTATCATTATTATTTGAATACCGATTCTCACTGCCCTCAAGTGTAAAGGTTACTGCTGGTAACTTCTACCTACACAAGATAGCTTGGCCACCTTTAACTGAACCAGCTAACCTTTCACCATTTGCATTAAGTATTTCCGTAGGAGGGTTGGCACAGCATATCCGCTCTCCTACGACGAAAAACTGCATTTTAGATCCTGTTTTCATCCACGGCTTCCCTCACATATTTGTCTCAATCTCCCAAAGTTTTACCGGTATGGATCACAATACCATTAACTGAGGCATTCCCACCCATCCTCAGCCCACCTTGAAATCATACTACATCAAACCCTCTCCTCTCCCTGACCGGAAGGTTCTCCCTACGGCCATTTGGCAAGCCGACTGGAGTGAGTTTTCCCTCTTGGATCAGTTCTTACCCTTCTAATCACTTTCAGTTTGTCTCAATAAGTGGACACCGCCCCAGGCCTAAACAGGTTACAAGCGGTCCTATACAGGGTAGCGTCCTTGGCCCTCCGCTGTTCTTCATGTATAAACGATGCATTCCTCTCAATGAGCCTCGGCACATCATTTCTCTTTACTGATGACATCAAGACTGTCTAATCACTCAAGCCCGGAAGCCTCGCCTCAGCTATCTTGAGCATCTTTGAAGACCTGTCTGCATTCTGTGAATGGTGCTCAGCTTGGCAGATAAATTTTACGCCGACAAATGAGGTACTTACATATAAATGCAAGCTACCTCCAGGATGTTTGGCTGTTTGTGGTTCATTTATTGCTAGCAAACAAGTCGTTTGGGACCTTGACTGAAGCTATTTCTGCACATTAAATTTCTCCGAATATTCGGCCCTCCAAGTCGCTAAGGCCAGAAAGTGCTTGGGGCCAATATTCCGCTCCCTCCAACTTGGAGACTGCATCCTCTTCCGCCACAAATCTCGTGCCAGGTCCTTATTAGAGTACTGCCCCTGATCGTTTCCAGTATGCGGAAATCAGACAAAATTAGTATTGAATCAGTTCAACGCAGTTTTACTAAGGGACTGATCGGTTGGAGCTCACGCCTCACGTATAAATAACGCTGCTTGTTTTTAAACCAGACCCTTTATGGCCTCGCCGTATAAAACTGAACCTCATCTTCTTGTACAACATTCTTCACAGCCGGACAAATACCTCTAATACATTGCATTTTGCGCCTGCTTCTAGCTATCCACAATGTTCTAGAATCCTTACCCTTTCAGCCCCCATTACCAACACTAGTTTACCTTCACACTTCTTCTTAGCAGTGCACCGTAACTTATGGAATGAATATTCTTTGTACGTAGGAAGCGCTAATGTGTCAGAACCCAGATTGGTTCGGAGTGTATCGAAAAATCGATGAGCCATTTGAAATTCTGTGGCAGAATTCTATTGTTTATTAATGCAGCTTAGTGGAAATCGTTGTTAGGTTGTCGAAATTTCTGTCACAACGGGACACCTTTTTCAAGACTGGTTTTACAACCGGATGTAAAACCAGTCTTGGAAAAGTTGACCCGTTGTGACCGAGACTTCGACAACTTACCAACGACTTCCGCTACGCTGTGTTATTAAGCAATGAAATTCGGCGGTACGCAGTTCTACTTCCAGCCATCGGTTTAGAAGTGCGGTAAATAAATTCCTCGCGGCTACCGAAACCATACAGCTCCTAAATGTAGACATACCAGATGGCCAAGCCTATGAGAAGGGTCCAGACTTCTGAATCGTGCAAAGGCCGGTGGTCTATGACGGACGAAACTGGGTAAAAATCCCTAGTCTTGCTGTCTTCGGCAATCAAAAATCCAGTCCCAGAGAGCCACTGTCCATTTTTGTCGCCTCTTTGATTTGATTCCCTCTCATCCTCAGCAGTGGGCACCCCAGACTGTGTTCGTCCACTTTTTTCCACATCTAGACCTTCATTCTCGCGTACCTTTCTCTTGGTGACGTTTATTACTGTGGAGACCACACCGGCCACTAACGTGACCCATACATCCACCTGACAGTCGGCTATTTGTATACTACCCGATCGGTGCTCCCTTGGTTACCTCCAAGGTTCCTCTGATGCCTGGTCGCCTGATCGCGGACTACCTGATACCTACGGCCGTTTGGACCCATTAAGAAAATTCATGCCAGTCCCAACGGTGCAGGGCGCGGTCAGATGCACCGCTTTTGCCGGCCCACATCAGGCTCGCAGGCCGTCTGAAACGATGTGCGGGCGCAACTAGGCTGGCGGATCGCACCTCCTGTCACCAGAAGTGGTTTTCAGGTTAGATTTCTAGCACAGCCAGTCTAACCCACTAGCACTAGTTGCGGATTGAAAAACAGCTTCCCCTGCAACGTATTGCTGCCACCTATTTCCCCCTCTAGCGTTCCTGAACAAGAGCTACCATACCCCCAGTCAAGTTCCAAATCACAAGGGCGCATATACTCTCGGCTCAGAAATGTAACCTATTATTTGCTACCACTGACATTTATCTCCATCGACTCGCCTTCTATCTGTCTAAAAAGACCCGATGTTCACCATCATTCCACCTCGTCCAAATACCGGATCTGGCATCCCGGAACATGGACTGGCTTCACTGTTCAGACATTTTTATTATGAACATCACAGTTCCTGATATACTCCTGAAGAGACCATTCATTCACTTGGTATTTTGTATGTCACCACTCCATTTATCTAAACAAAGCCATCATTTAAAGATTCGTTTCTCACCTGCCAACAATATCACAAAACACGAAAAGGCCCGCCATCCAGCGCTTCATCCGTGTGACACCTGCCCTAGGTTCTATTGTATCCTTTCGTTGCATCTCCTATCATTCAACCTTTTGCGTTTCATGACAGTTACATTGCCAGTGAAGGTTCCACAATCCAGGACATCAATAGTTCGATTGCCTCCTCAGCTTTCTGTCACACTTCAACATATCCAGCAGTGCAGTCACTACACTCCCTGAGAGCTGTGCTTATGAGCTTTTATTATAATACTGTATCAGTCCAGTATGTGTCGTCCTTCGGCATCCGCCTCATTGCCAATTTCAGAAGGAGCAGCCATGCTGTAAAGTACACGCATGGAAATCCCCTCTAGCCGTTGTCACGTACTTGCATTGTTGAGACCACGTTCTTTATCTCATTGATCCTCGAACAAGTACAACATGCATCAATCACTACACTTCAACATTTATTTATATTTCGCCCACGTGAAATGGCGTTATTTTGACTCGAACTTGGACTGCCGTGACGGTGGTACCTGACGTTGACCTTTGTTGAGCACTGGTCCTCGTTGCTAGACGTTGTGGCTTTACAGTTGAGGATTGTACATGTTTATATGCGTGTGACTTGTCAATCCAGTACCGTAGAAGCTACGAATCAATCCTTTTCTGGTTTTGGGATCCTTTTTGAATTGGCTACGAGTTACTCACAGCCGGAATAACCGCTGCACTTGCTACTCGGGGCGAGCCAATGAACCTGCAAATACGGGTGTCGGCTAGCAACACCAAGCCAGCAAGCAATCAAGGTTATAGCTCAATCAAGAGGGTAATAATTGGCCGTGACATGCATCTGTGGGGGAACATTGGTGGAAGGTGACGAAGACGAGGAACTCCTTCGGTTTCTCAGATCTATTAAAGTGGGCAGAAGTGAGCTTCTCATCATGGGAGGCTTCAATGCTCCAGAGGTTAACTGGCCAAAGGGGAAAGCTCCAACGGGGTCTTTCGGGGAAAAGCTAGCAGCTCCAATGCATAACAAAGCTCTCGACCAACACTTCGACCGAGGGATCGGGTTGAGGGCGGTGCAGGCAGCATCAAAGCTGAACCTCATGATAACAAGGTACGCTAATGACATTGTGAACATAAAAACGCGAGCTTTACTAGTCAAAAGCTACCATGCAGTTATTTACCCCAGGTACAGCTTTGTGGTACTCCGGTTCTGATAAAAATGAGGAGAACGTTTTCCAGGATGGATGAGGAATATCTCCTGATGAGAGCTCTACTTCTAAGCGGAAATTTGGATTCGGGAGAATGCACGGTCTAAGATCAGTGGGAGAGACTAGGGGCAACACTCTGAGGATAATGGATGAGGTTACTCCAACTCAGAGAGTCTGCGAGACCGGAGTACCACCGCGGTTATGCAGTCGAGCACGAAGAGCACACCACGAAAAGTAGGCGGTGTAGAAAAGTTACAGAGTAAGGGAAGGGCACCGCAGCCCCCTTCAGTATGTGAATGTCGAAAAACGGGCTACCCACGTTCAAAACGATAGCTAGGGGGACTATGAGGACACACTGGCTAAGAACGTCAAAATGAACCCCAAGGCGTACTGTGCATACAGGCTTCTGAAGTTCAGCTTCCGAGGTGAAGTAGGGGGAGTTAAGGATGAACAGGGAAGATTTGCGACCTCAGAACAAGAAAAAGTCGATTGTCTTCGTAGATTTTTCCGAGGGGACTACGAGGCTGACAAAGGGTTAACATGTCTGGAGGTTTGTTTTCTGGCAACAGCTGCGGTGGAAGACTACCCCATAGGGGATGATGAGGTCATATTCAGTATCAAGCAGCAAGTAAGGACCAGGGCAATGGGCCTGGATGACACCCGCCCAGCCGTCCTTCACTCAACACCACCAGCTGCGGTAGGACCAATGAAAAAACTGTTTTTGATACCTCATCTGAAACCGGAGCCCTGCCTGAGGAATGGTTACTTTCGACGATCACCCCCGTACACAAAGTGCGTGGTAGAAGTAGGTGTGAAAACTACGGTCTAGTGAACCTAACCTCAACTGTGTTGTAGGTCATGGGGATGGTCATTCGCGAAGGGATAGTGTGGTACCTAAAGCAAAGCAGCCTTTTTCAGGAATCCCAGCACAGGTGTGTGCAGAAACTTCAGTGTTTTTCTATTTTCCTGTGCTACTTGGAGGAAGTGACCAGGAGAATAAATGATGGGGAGCAAGTTGAAATCTCTTACTTGGACTTCTAGAAGGCTCTCAACTCAGTGGGCCAGCGTCTACTTCTTGAGGAACTACGAGGGTTTAGACTACCGGACCTGCTGACGGCATGAATTAGGGGGCGTCTGCTTGGCAGGACTTTCCAAGTAAGAATAGGGAAAGCCTGTCTCCAGCGGGAAGCATGCTCAGTGTAGAGCCCCAAGTGTCGGTCCTTGGACACCTAGTAATCCTCCTGTATGTAATCGACGTGGAATGTGGTCCAGAAAACACGTGTTTCGAATTTGCCAGCGATGTGGAAATAATAGGAGTGGTCAACCATTAGTCAGTACAGAGGGACATGGTCAGAGTCCAAGAATGGGCTGCAAATTTGGACATGCACAAATGCCTGCATCTAGTTGACAAGGGGTTGTCACACAAATTGAGGGCAATGGAAAAGGAGGGCATGATGGCAACAGTACCGGTAAAGGGTGTGGTACAGGACTCGGAGGTCATTGTTAGGGGTGATTTTCAACTTAAAACCCAGTGTGAAAAGCTGCTAAAACAGCTTCCACGACACTCCGCCAGTTTAGTCGGGCAGTCAGCACTAGGAGACCAAGTTTGCTTGTTCCATTGCATAAAACCCTCACATGGCCTCTCCTGGAGAACTGTGTCCTGGCCTGGAGTCCATATCTGTTTCGGGACAGGCATGAACTGGAGAAAATCAGAGACGACTTACCAGATTCTCTCCCATGTTGAGAGGAAAAACCTGTGAAAAACTCCTGGAGTACCTTAACTTATTCTCCATGGAGAGTAGATGGAAACGAGGGGACCTAAAACCGGCTTACAGGATCCCTACAGGTAGGATCGACTTTGGGGCTCGAGTGTATGCCCTCCCGCCGCCGGGTAAAAACCACAAAGTGAGAGTTCGTGCCTTCGGGCTGAAGACCAGCAAGTCACGGACAATACCTGGGGCTTGGTTTTTCAAATAACTTGTGGTTAACGGCTGGAATAGACTGCCAGAGGAATTGGATGAGACAACCACAGTGGACCAGTTCAAGCACTAACCGAACAGGGCATGGGCCCGAGTGTTCTGTGATGGATCACAGTGGCCGACGGCGTGGAACCGAGTGGATTGGTGATAGTTCGTTATACCTCGTGTCTACTAGGCTTCCATTTCTTGCACTCTTTGAGATTCTGTCCTCACTTTGCAGTTTGCTTTCCTTATACTTGCCTATTCGTTAGTACCCGTCTGTAGCCCGTTCTCTTCACATATGTGGTCTTCCTTCCAACCTCCTAGTCCTCGTACACTACCCCCTATCATCGCTTTGACTTCATCTATGTTGTCCCTTTATCCGATAAGTCATCTACGCTTGCTTTCTTCTAAACCCAACCGACGGGTCTGTACACGTGGTCGTCCATCGCCACGAACTGTATACCGTAGGTTAGGGGATACAGGAATTAAAGCTCTAGAAGCTTGCTGTTCCTATTGTCGCAGCAGGGTGGAATCCATGGAGCCCATCCGTGCCCAAATTTGGAAGTCTTGGCTATCCGCCGTGCAGTCCCAGGGCCAACCTGAAAGTTGTAGGTTCAGCTTCGGTTGAAATTTTGAAGTGCTTAGCGCTGGACCAAGTTCTGAAGTGTACCGTTGAATAACAAGGGTTATTTTTCGCCATCATACTTACCAGGATAACCCCAAGGTGCGCTCTTTATCGGGAGAATCTTTCTACTTAATTCTTCCTAAATTTTTCTTGGAGTTTTCCGTGTTACACGTAGAAAAGTATGGTAAAATATTTATAAAATGTCAGCATTTTTGTAAAGGGTGCCGCTTTTTTCCTGTCAGTGTCTTCCTAGTGATTTTAGCATATCATGACACCGAAGCTATATCCATGTCCGACCCCCGGATGCGGGAAAGCGAGTGGACGAAGGTAATGGATGCGATGATACTGATAGGTGGGCTCACGAAGGCCTTTCTGGGGTTAGTAAGGATGTGTATCAGCCTTACTGTACGAACAGTGTGTCGGATGTGTGTAGGGTCTCTGCAAGCAGGCTGCAGGGCTAGCCCATCTGAGGCAATGTAAACGGGACAAGGTCAAACTTCTTCCTGAAGATTGCAGAGTCGGACAGTGTAAGTCGCAGTCGTGCGATGCTTTAGCAAGGTTATATGCAGAAGCCCTGGGAAAGCCTGAGAGGTAGGTCTCCGAGGTAATGAGACCAGGCCGGCGGCCGTCTCACACCCTCTGATTTCACTCCAGTGCATCAAACTACTCACAGTGAGTGGGTGATACAGAAATCTGAGAAGAGACATGGTTTGGAGAAGGACAACGGGAGAAAGGCGAAGGAAATCATCGTGAAGACAGATGGATCTGGATGTCGTAATTTGGAAATCCAGCTGATGAACCTGCAGAGACGTGTCCAGTCGCTGGGACGGACTTCAAGCCGTAGGCTTCTGATGCTGAATCAGGAGGAACCATTTAGCGAGGAATAGAAGGCAAGAAGGGATATAGATAGGAGACGAGTGTACGGCAAACTACGACTCGCAGGTGAGCCAGGTCCTATGTCTCTAAAGAGTTCACGGAGTGAGGGCGTGGAAATCTCCGCTGAAGAAAACGGGGAATAATATTGCACGACCAATACCGGCCGAAATTGTGGACGAGCATTGCAGGGATATGTCGCTGGCCAAGGCGACACTGATAGCCCACACCACTAGGGGAAGGAATCAGGCTACACCTGACGCGCATGGAGTAGATACGAGTGGTTTGTCTATAGGTGGAAGCGTCGCTTAACCCGTGAGGGAGCTGGAGAAAGGACTCCGGAGACCGAAGAAAGCCTTATCCAGCTGTCGGGTTGCTTCGTCGACAGCTATAAGCAAGCAATACAAGCCGTCAGAATTTGTGGTAACTGAGGACATACTAGATGAAAATTGGTGGTGCTGCCCATTAGAAGACGACAAGACCGTTGTAAACTTGGGTGTCAAGGTAGCGCCCGTAGGCGTGGACTGGGGGTGTTCGGATGTCCTGAATGACCATCGGACTCCATGCACCCCAGTGGTGGACATCACCGCAAATAAAATGCTACCATCTCGGGCGTTGGGCCTCAGGCCAGCCGACACTAAACAATAAAAACCGTAGGCGTCGAATTGGACGCGGTGGTGCTGTACACCAAATCATTTGGTACTATAAACAAGTGGAGGCAGCTCTTCAGAGCCGCAGAGGAGCAAAACACCCCCATTGTTGCCAATGAGGAAACATGGCCCTCTAAAAATGACCAAGCGCAGGTAATAACAGAAAAAGCGGCTCGCTGTCTATGGGTGGGACAGAAAGCATAACCGTTTAGGGGGAGGAGTGGCAGTCATCATCAGGGCAGGAGCAAACCATCTAAAGCAGCATACCGCGGTTTGTACTCGAAATATTCAACCGTGCACGGGTGCGCCAACTCTCATGGATAGAAGGGTAAGTGTGGCCTCTGTGGATGGGGCCCCGGGTGCAAACCGAGATGAGGACGTTCAACCGCTCCACTTAATCATCATGCCAGTTGAGGAGGCTAATAAAACCTTAATAGCAGGACACTTCAATCTACCACACATGGACTGGGTAGACGAGGCATGTACCCCGGGAACACAAGAGGCGGGATATTCACAATGGCTGCATTTGAATGCTCTGACCCGACGCATGAGGGAAAACACCAAGTGTAGGACTGATTGTACGCCTACCTTTCCGGATCTAACGACAAGGAATCACGAGAACAATGAAGCTGAATTCTAGGTTCACTTTTCGTTGGGTAGGAGTGGCCATGAGAATGTCAGAATCACTCTTTGCATGCGTCAACAAAAAGTGGCCCCGAGGTTGAACAGAAGCTTCGCAAATGTGGATATTCCTAGGCTTCGAAAAAGAGCCGGTAATCTAATTTAGGACATAGCAGGCGACGCCAGTTTGGAGGAACTTCGGCAGGTGATTAAAAGCTCGTTCTTTCCCCGCAAAACGAATTTGCTCTGTTGCAAGGTAGGATGGGCGAAGGCAGGCCGGTGTGATGGAGGGCCGCAACGAGCAAGTCAGTCAAGCTTAGAAACTATATTTGGGCTCTCTTCAAGGCTTCCGGAAGTCATCAGGCTCGGATTCGCTATACCGAGCATAGAAGTTCAGCGGCGGACCCCTGCTGAATCGCTAAGTGGATGTACGAAATCAAGTTGGCCCAGTGTGTCAAAAAGCATCCGAAGAAGTACTAGGGCTACCTGCAGCCTAAGGGTTCTTTGGGAGATGCAGTAGGATCACTGACGACCCATGATCATGGAGTAGCAGAAGACAACCAAAGCAAAGCAGATAAACTAGGGGGGTATTTTAGTAGTGTGCGAAGAATATAAAACGGTTTGCAGGTACGGTTTGGAGTGGGTGATTCTTACAACGGGCATAGTAGACTAAAAATTTTCAGAGGAAGTGTTATGCAAACAACTAAAAGGGATAGCGTAGTGGTTCGACTATTTCCACACGCGGTCTGGTGCGCTTTTGCTTCGTTTGCAACATCCGGCCAAACGGGCAACGTTGGATCGCAACTATCAGATCGTTTAGATGTAGCTCGGCCCCGAGATTTATCAGGACGCTATCTGCCAATAAATACATGCCTATTGTGTATTAAAACGAACGAGCACCAACCAAGTGAAACAGAATATATTCCCGCTGTCCTTGTTTGGTTTTGTCCTTCTTCCAGTGCACGTAGTCCGGGTTCACGTTATTCCATTGCGTACGATTGGCTCGTTCGGTACGACTCCCACAGTTAGATATTCATAAGTCTCCCGGGCTAGATGATATCCACCCTGCTATAAATAGGCCGTTGGTCGATATCCCATCCCTTCCAGTATGTAACTTATACAAAACCACCCTGGACCATGGAAGGTTGTCACAGGATTGAAGAAATGCAGCAGTGATAGTTATACATAAGCAGGGCCCCGCTATGAAACGGGAAACTACAGATCTATTGGCCCAACCTGAATTCTATGCAGTGTTAAAGAAGAGCATCCGGCAGCACGTCTGCGAGCGTCTACCAGGGAAATCTATGCTTTGCTCAGCTCAGTATGGATTTACGAAAAAACAGGCCGTGCTTGACCAATCTATTGAGCATCCTGGACGAATATCCAGTTGGTGCCTCACCGGGTCTCCTTCTACACTTCTCGACTCTTCTTTGAATCTCTTTCGCTCCACCGCTCTCTCTTTCTCTCTACCTTTATCGAATGCACACCGAATTCCGTAGATCGCCGTGATCCATTCTGGACTACGGGATCCGGCACCCACAATGCAAGTTGTGCATTATTCCTGCTTCAACTCCCTGTTCGTGTTGTCTTGTCCAACACCAGATGATTTATGGGGTCCTGCAAACAATGCACATTCGCCCTTCTTCAGTATCGCCTTTATCTGCATTCCTACGTCTCTCTGGCTAATCATATCGACCCCGTCCCAAAATCAAAACAGATTCACAATGGCCGCGCAGACCCCTCCTCTTTAGTTCACTTAAACACCGTCCAAACTTTTTTGTTCTACCACTGCAATTGCGTGAACCTTGAACTCCAAAACTGGGATTACCCCACATTGCTGTGAATTGTTATATTCTCTGATCATGCCTTGTGCGTGTGCCTTGAGCACGATCAAGAAATATACCATTATTAATAATATTATAAGTCACTCAAAGATTCGATGAAGGTAAACAGGTAGGAGTAAGTAACCATGACTTTGGCAAGGCATTTGACTCGGTAAACCATCAGATTCCACTAATCAAGCCGAGTTCAGTTGGAATAAATGGGCAGATTCATGAATGGTTAATGGGTTCCCCTACCGGTAGGGCGTTGTACACTAGATTGTGACAAGAACAATAATTTGGAGAAGTTCGCCAGTGGAGCACCGCAGAGTTCCGCACTAGGCTCACTACTATTTCTTCTGTTTATTATTCATTTGGCCTCAGTCCTGCGGTCGCCAAACTTCTCCGTAGACGATGTGAAATTGATGGGAGCTTAGGAGAGAAAGAAGCTGGGCAGGGGCTTAGCCGCCGTTCTTAATTGGGCATGGAATTGGAACTCACCTCTCGATGCTGGGAAAAGCCAGCTGTTGTCACAGACGGCGACAAGCCTGACGGTTGCACGCGACCAAGGCCCGTTTATTATAGAGTCAGTAAACAGGGTGAAAGACCTTGGAATTTTGGTGACTTCTGATCTTGCGTGGTCCGAACAGTGTGCAGCTGCTGCGAAAACGGCACACGGTGAGCTCATCAGGTTGAGATCAGCGTTTTCGTGTAAACAGCCAAGAGTTTCCATGCTAGTTTACATGTCTTTAGTTTGACCTGTCTTAGAAAATTGTGTTCAGGTATGGTTAACCTTCTACAAACGGGATACCACCTGTTTTGAAAACGTACGGTGTCTTGTATCGCGCATAGTTGAGGGTCAAAGGCGAAAAACGTATGGGCAGAGATTTCAGGACCTCCGAATTTCCTCCAAGGAAAGAAGGAGACTGCCAGGGGATCCCACAGATATTCAAGATAATCAGAGGCTTTTCTTGGCTTAAATCGGAGAGTCCTTCCCATATGGCAACAGACTCTAGAACAAGACGCCATGAGAGGAAGCTGGCGAAGATTGGATCTAGGCTGATAGCCAGATGTCACTTCTTTAGCAGTGGGGTGGCTAACTACTGGAATAGACTGCCGAAAGGGATGACAGTTTAATACTCCGGATACCAGATACTAACTAGATCCCAAGAATGGCCTATGGAACGCGCAACGGGCCAAAAGTTCCGACGCGCGCCAAAAGACGGTAAAAGTCGACATAATTGGTGAAGAACGTTTTCACTGATACAATTTCTTTCAAGTTTACGATTTTGAGCGACGCCGGACGAAATACCAGATAAGGGAGCTGAACCTTCAACCGTACGCGGGCGGAGCAGTCAAAAGCGTGTTCTTCAACTGGCGAAAACCCATTATCCTTACCGCAGGCAGACAAAAAACGCACAACCCTGTGGCATCGAACCACGGACAAACGAATTAAAGCTAGGTGCTGATTGGTTATGTTTGTACGGGATAATTTTTGGTCATGAATTTACGCATTCACACCTAGTCATCTCCCGGTCGCTACAGCAAATCCCCTTAGAAGGAAACTTTTGGAGTGACCCTCCGACCTAATTGAGGGGGTACCGCGCGCAAGTTTCCCTTAGCATCACTTATCTAATCTGATATCGGTCCTCTAGGGGACCATGTTACGCCGCCACGATCTACTCATGCGGCCTGTGGAGAATTACCAAAAAGCAAAGGGGTTTAGCGGTCAACCAGAGGGCCCACACCTAGGTGTCTCCTAAAAAATCTATATATGTTTACCGTACAAAATAATCCAACATGACTTTCCTGGGGTTCCTCCATTCACGGTGCCTGTACATGCAGTGGAAGAGGAAAACAAAATACTTGAGCAAATGGTGATGAGTAAAAACGATTTAGGAGAAGCTTACCCTGGTCTGTCGGCACAACAAGTGGATTTTTAAAAATGTTAAGAATGCTTTCTGGTTTTCAAAATGAATTTATTAAAACTCGAACAGTAAAAAAGACCAAGTAGTATGAAAAAGGAATGCTATCTACGAGATGCCTTGGCCAATGTACATGACAGCCAGGTCGCGTCGTTTGCTACGGCTCCTCAGCTTTAGGCTGGGCTGGATGAAGCTTGGAGGAGGCATCTTTGATGGGTAAATGAACCCTTGGAGGACTGTCTTTAAGCGGTGTTTCCTCTTCTAGACTATCTCCAGGGTGCGCAACCATAAGATGTTCTACCGATGAATTTTCATGTTTACCTTTTTGTTCACTGAGATAAACTCGATTGCTTGGCTCGGGCACCTTAAAGCCACCTCCATAAGACCGCTGTAGAGATATCCTATCGCCTCCTGCGCGTATGAAGACGGAGGTGCAGGTGGAGGGTTCAGGTGGAATATAGGTCGGTCGAGACTGCGTGCATGGCGAGCGCATTTGAAAATGGCACAGATGTGCCGCTGACAGTTGAGCGTATGAAGCACAACCGTCGTCACTTATGCGACTCATGGCAGAACAATCCCCGGGCAGTCGAAGAGTTTGACCAAGAGCTAGTTCCGCGGCTGACGCGGTAACATCAGGTTTGAAAACGGAACGCAAACCTAAGCGAACGACTGAAGCTCCTGTTCCCAATTAGAGCTGTCAGCAGCAGTGAGCGAAGCTTCGAGCTGCCGATGAAAACGCCTAGCATGCTGTTGGCTGCTCAGTAATGTGCTGTTATTTAAGAACGGTAACAATCTAACACGTGCAACGTTTTTCCAAGCAAGTATGACTCGGGCTGTGCGCCGCAGTCAGTAGTTACCGTTGCAGCGTAGCCGTACGATGAGACTCGGCGTTCTATAAAAGCAGCTACTACGGTTCGTGTCTCTACTTTGGCAATAGGAGGAGCGTCTGGTCCCCGGGTGAAACGATCGACCATGGTGAGCAGGTAACGAAAATCTTCACAGGGGCTGAGGGGACAAGTTATATCTACGTGAACGTGGGTGAATTTTGAACACGCAACCGGAAAATGGCCTAACTGGGTCACCGAGTGTCTACTTACATTCGATCGTTGGCTCTGGAGACTTGAAAGAGCCCAATCAGGAATATCCGTTTGTATACAATGCTCCACCTCCCCGTCTGCAATCAGTTTTGGTGGCGGCCGAGATTACAAGAGAGGATGAATTATTTACCGACTCGAAAACTATGCGGTGCTAACATGAGGGAAAAATCGGTCTAAGGTTTATCAATGCTGTTACATATCATCAGGCCAGAGGAAGTAGCTCAAGGAAATTCCGGAGGTTTAATTGGTCCTATCTGGCTTGGATATGTAAAATCCAACCTCAAAGGTTGGGCTGCAGTGAAAGCCTCGAGGTCAGTGACCTGTGGTTGACTAGAAGCAGCGTTAACTCGAGAAAGAGCATCTGCCACAATGTTGTCGGCCCCGGAGACATAACGAACATCACTGGAAAGCCGTACCACGAGGTCTAGATGACGCAACTAACTTGGTGAGTGTTTATCGGTTTGATTGTGAAATGCACACATAAATGGTTTGTGATTTGTTGAGATGACGAACCGTCCGCCCTCGAGAACATGTCGGAAATGTCTCGCAGTGCAGTAAGCAGCGGGTAGTTCCCGACTAAACGTAGAATACTTAACTTCAGCCGGTAGGAGACGACGAGAGAAAAAGACTGGTGGTTTTCATCGCGAAGTAGACCACTGCTGTAGCGGGCCGGCTATGGCTTTGTCAGGGGCATCGGTGGCTACACTCAGTTGAGCTTCGGAGTCGAAGTGGACCAGCAAAGTAGCAGAAGCTAAAGCATCTTTAACTGCATTGAAGGTAGTATTAGCATTTTCGGGTAATTCTGTGTGGCCATCTTCAGCACCCCGAAGCAAGTCTGTTGACGGCTGCATCAAGTGGGCACAGTTTGGGAAGAAACTCCGATAATAACTTATCATCCAGTTGAAACGACGGACGGCGGCTAATGAAGTAGGTAGCTGAGGGTCACGAGCGGCTTGTACTTTTTCTTCCGAGGGCCGAATACCACGTTCATCGGTCATTTGGCCTAAAAACTCAACTGACTCTTGGCCAAGGTTGCTTTTGTCCACTTTGGCGGTTACACCATATACGGCCGAACGCTCGAACATCTGATTCAGTGGTGCTTGTATGCATCTTCAGGACTACAAACTACTGGAAGATCATCCGTGTAGAACAAAACCAAATCTGAACCCTTGGTAACCCAGTCAATAAAATGCTGAAATGTTTGTGCAGCTTTGCGTAAACTAAGCGACATTCGTGGGAATTCGAAGAGACCAAAGGGCGTAGTCACCTGCCATAGGAATCCGGTGTTAGGCACTTCACGTATCTATTTTGGAGAACTTCAGAGCAACTCTGAGGTTGGCCGTAATGTCCTGAATGTGTTGTATTGGATACCTATCTGGGACAGTGGCATTCTTGGGAGCTCTTTAGTCTCCGCATAGTCACCAATCCCCTGAACTTTTAGGAACCATATGAAGTGGTGAAACCCAGAGACTATTTGACGTACCAAGAATGCCCATTTTGAGCATGTGCTCGAACTCAGCTCGCGCTATTTTTAGCTTGTCGGGTGCAAGCTGACGGGCTCCAGCAAAAACTGGAGGACCTGCCGAGCTGGTTACAACAGGTGGTACGGACGGTGGATGCATCACTTTAGGGTATGCATTTAGTAGGCCACCGAACAAGCTCGAGCCGGATTGGACCCGACCGAAATCACATTCACAGGTAGATTGGTGATGCGACCAAT
The DNA here is from genome assembly GCA_948099385.1 of Fasciola hepatica. Classification (NCBI taxonomy): domain Eukaryota; kingdom Metazoa; phylum Platyhelminthes; class Trematoda; order Plagiorchiida; family Fasciolidae; genus Fasciola; species Fasciola hepatica. The sequence continues at coordinate 1,823,701 of CANUEZ040000168.1, forward strand.
GAGAATTATGCGGCGAGAATCAACCAAGAGGTGGAAATGATGCAGGAAATCAAAACCCAGAAAGGCGTCCTGAATGTCTGCATTCAAGAAGACCCAACGGAAAGTGCGACGAGGACCAAAACCTAGTGTCTTCGAAATTCGTCCATAAGTCCATATGGAGGAGAGGTACCTATCTAAAGCTTTACCTGAATGTGAGAGCACAGTAGACTCAGCATCTGTGCCTCCTAAGTAGGGTGTCCCTGAATTATAACCGGCTAGGTAGAATAGGCAACTGCACTGGTCGGAAGCGTCCGTCACATCTACGCACTGGCTTCCTCACCCCCCTGAATGGCTAGGGCCGTTGCGCAGGGAAGAGTGCAATAACACGCCTTCGAACGATACCGCTGATGATTCTAACAAAATTCGTCAGCTGGTGCTGGCTGAACAGGAATTCTTATAATGTTTCCATTGAGAGATCGGTTTGGGCGACTCCGCCTTGTAGGTGAGGCCGGGGTTGGACGTCCAGCAGACGACACAATGAGTGCCTCGATCTTTTTGACAAGATTCTGCACAGTGGCTTCTAAAGAGGCAACGACGGACTCGGTTTGTGAGGTAATCGCCTGACTGACCTTTGGTTCGTAGGTTTCATTAATTTTGCCGGCTTTCTCTGCAAGCTTTTCGAGACGTTCCTCGGCGGATGCAGAAAAAACCTTCTGCATGTCGCTGGGAAGATTTTGGGGCCAAACCTCCTTCGGGGGACTATTATCGACCTTAGTAATTGTAGGACAACTTTGAGCTATGCGTAGCCAAATTCACAACGGATCCCGAAATCAGAAGGCGAGTATCCGCGAAATTCTACTATGCTAGATTATCAAGTGAACAATGACACGAAACAGGTACAACCCTCAATTGTGTGATCACAATGACTCAGAAAACGAGTACAGAATTGCGGCTTGCGAGAAAGGAGAACTTGTGTCACACTGGTCCAGTTACCTCCAGCCTCTGGCCACGTTCCTCCATTGTATCTCTTGAGAACGTTCAGCGTACTTTCGCCAAAAAGCTGTTGGGCGTATCCATGGCTTTAACATACAGCCAGCGGTGTGAGCTCCTACAAATTGAGCCTCTATGGATTCGTCACATGAGGCTCAACCTGATTTTCCTCTTTAAGCTAATCCATAACCTGGCTTACACCTCTTATCCCATCTCATTCGCTGCGCCCTGCTCCTACCCGGTCCAACATCGTGCCTTCTCTCTCTCACTGTCCCTCATTCTAATCTCAGTCTGAAGTCCCGATTCTTTCTGTCAGCCTACTCAGAATCTGGAATAAGCTCCCCCTTAGCTTACGCAGTGCCGCCTCGCTGTCCGCTTATGGGCGCGCACTTGTGTTATACTTAACGGTTCCCAATGCTATATTGCTCACCAATGAGCTCGTTTCCACCGACCTGGCCCTTGAAGGAAGCCTCACACTGTAACCCTACCACCTCTGCGCCACAGGCCCCTAGCTACACCCTATGCCCGACTCTTCCCCCTCTCCAGAGCCGCGAACTAAGGCCATTGCCTTCACTGATCCATAGTGAACTTACCTCCTGCCTTCATAAGAGAACCCTATTGTTCACCCACTTTCATCCGTTATCAATCATTTTCATTTTTTTCTCTTCAGTGTCCGTAGCTTCTCAGGTAGGGCGCACCCAGACTGCGCTTCTCTATCCCTTTTCCCTTTCCAGTGATCCTCAGTGACGGCCAACCACTTCGGGCACTGTGCTTACCATCTCCCTGGCAGGTGCACCTGGATAATATTGCTACACGGTCGTCTACCACTCGCTGTTTCCGCTGGCTCTCCTGTCCATGGTCTCACGTCTTGGTCAATTGTTCCTGGATCACGCCCCCCCATCGCGGTCGTTTTGTCCCCTGTACAATTATCCATGATCACTCGTGCCACTCCCAACAGTGCGGGGCGCGGCCAGATCCACCGCTATGGCCGGCGCATATCGGGCGTGCAGGCCGTTTGCAACGATGTGCGAGCGCAATTAGACTGGTGGATCACACCTCCTGCGTTCACTTCACGAAGTGCTTTTAGGCTGGGTGCCCAGCGCACGACCAGTCTCACCCACTAGCACCGGCTGTGGATCGCTCGCCCTAACTTTTCTTGGACTACCGAATCCAATGCTGTCGGTTGAAAATTGCATGCTCCCCATCCTTGTCCGCCACAGTTCGTTCACCTATAGCTCTTACCATCTGTTGCCACTTCCTATTTTTGTCGTTCTGCCACCTTTTGCACACCTACCCGTTCTGCCCTTCCTCCTTTTGCCCCTCTCTACATCAACTTTCACTGCATTGAGTCACTATCGTCCTAACCACTCTTCTGTGCCGAAGCTAGCCAATATATTTTTTTCCACCTGCCGTCATTGCCGGCTTCTATTCTCTATTCACTTAGTATTACCCTCCGCTCAGAATGCCCATTGATGGCATTCTTGTGCCCCACTGCCTTTCGTTTTGGTAAATACCTCCTTGTTCTCCCTCCTCATATCCAATGCCACTATGCACCAATCACACCCGCACCCATGACCAATCCGCATATTAGAACTTGTCGCCCCAAACCTTGCTTCTTTTACATTCGCACTTATTATCTAATTACCACCACTATATTTTCCTTTCTTGGCTCCGCGATTCCTCTGTGATTCTTTCCATTAGGCATTGTCCCGATTAGTATCCACCTGCTTAATTCACCTGTTCAATTGTCTGCCGGCACACAGCTCTCCAGTTCCATTGCCCCAACTCCGTCGAGCATTCATTTCCTGGGCCTTTTATTTCAATTATTGTTTCACTTATCTTGGGGGGTCCTGCTTCCTTCTCCGCCTCCTTCGTGTTTCATCTGCAGTAAAATGATCTGATTGGTCATGTCCTACCTGTGTCCCTTCGGTCACTGCTTTCATTCCTTGATCCGGTTATTGCTCGCTACGGGCATTTTTCTGTGTGCCTTTCAGTGTGGTCTGCTTTTCCATGTTACGCCGATTGTAAAGACAACGTTATTTCATGATGTTCTTTTACAGCTACAAACCGTTTGAACTGTCACCAGCCGGTTTCGCTGGTCTGTCACCACATGTCGCACCTGCGTTGATCAAGTAATTAGACCCGTTTTCATCTGATCTCTTCGATCCTATCCTTCATCTTCCCTCGTTTATGATCTGCTCTTCACAGACGGCACCACATTTGTCCTTCTTCAGTCTTCTCTATCTGTTGATCCACTAAGTTATTCCGTCATGAAAAACTTCGTCTGAATTCTCCCAAGTCAATCCTACGCAATTTGATCCCACCCTATCTCCCTCTTCAAATCACTGATACTTTTTTCTCCTAGTACTCCATTGCTTTTTGCTACTGCCCCTCGCATATCTATTTATGTAAATATATGTATATATACACATACGTGTATATGTATACGTGTGCATATATACTTTTGCACTGCATCCTGCACTTTTTTGCCGGCTATTTCTCGTGCTACCATCCCGCTGACCCTCATGATATGCGTCCACTCCTTTTACATCTGCACCTCATATTTACCATATCAAATCCCTGCAGATCATTTTTGCCATCCGTAACACCCTTTACTTATTCCAATGTCTGCTACCTGTTCTACGATGAGTTTTGTGCCCTGTCCGCTGACCATCTACTGTAAATTAGTACAGGCTTATTATCATATAATCCCTAGCAATAGATCCCTCTTTTTCTCTACCGTCTCCCGCTACCACCCTTTCCCACATCAATTTCTAGCCCCTTTCATGCATGCCTGACAGTTTTCAGATACCCCAATTGGGCCACAGGCATTTCCTGTGTGCTTTTCAGTTTGGTCTGCTTTTCCATGTTTCACCGACTATGAAGACAAAGTTATTTCATGATGTTCTTTTACAGCTACAAACCGTTTGATCTGTCACAAGCCGATTCCGCTGGCCTGTCACCACATGTCGCACCTGCATTGATCAAATAATTAGACCCACTCTTACCTGTTCTCTTCGACCTTATCCCTCATCTTAACTCTTCCATGGACTGCTGCTCACCGTCGTCATCACTTCTATGCTTCTGCACTCCTTTTTCCTCTCTTTTGGGCTGCCAAGTCTACCTGTCATGAAGATAATCCATCACGATATTCCAAAGTTAATTCAACAACCATTTGATCTAACCTTAACCACCCCTCCCAATGACTGACAATTTCTTTCTAGGATCCATTGTTATTGCCCTTGCTCCTCTTATATCGATACATATATATAATATATACACATACGTGCGTAAATATGCATATGTGCACGCGCCTTGCATCCTGCAGTTCCACACAGGCCAGTCCTATTGCTATCATCCAACGATCGTCATGACTTGCTTTCATCAATCCTACAGGCGTGCCTCACATCTATCGTATCCAATCCCTCTAAATCCATTTTGTCATCTGATCCGCCCCCTACTTCCTGTATTTCAAGCTCCCTGTTTTACGATGAGTTTTTCGCCCTGCCTGCCGACCATTCAATGCAATGTACCAAAGCCTCTGTAACAACCGGTCGTGGAAAATCCCCCTTTTTCCCTCGCGCTTCAATGTCTTTCCTAACACCACTCATTTGCCTACACTATTGACTTGTCTTTACGAACCGGTTGTTTCTATGGACCAATTGTTGTTTGTTCGCGCCCAAAACGCTACTTTGGCACATCCTTGTTCAGGACCTGCGTGACGCACGTGCTGTTTGCTCACATGCTGCTATTTGGTTTCTCGTTGTTGAGTCCTTGTGATCGTATTATTGAGGTTTGTATTCCTTTTGGATGTCATTGTTCATGCAATAATCTAGTATCGTAGAATATCGCGGATAATCGTCTTTTGATTTTGGGATCCGTCGCGAATTTGGCTACGCATTGCCCAGACGTTCGTTACAATACTCAATAGATCAATTTGGAACGAGGAAAAACACGCCAAGGAAATGATCGAAAACATTGGAATCCGGACAGGAAGTAACACGGCAAGTCTCTGGGGAGGTTTTGGGTACATTTGATTGTTTATTTAATGTTAGATCGCCTAGTCCTGCCAGTGCTAGTTCATGTGTTAATGAGAGCAATATGGATCGTAAGGATGTTGATTTATATAGGCTGAGAATACTAGACCTAGAACAACAGTTACTATCGGCTAGACTACAGGCACAAGAAGCAGAAAAGAAGTGTGCAAAGAAAGAGTGAGAGCACGAGACCAGCGACTACGAAGCTTCCGATATATCAGGGTGCAATAAGATAGGGAACCCCACGCCGGTCGCCGACCACAAACCACCATCGATCGATTTGCCAAGAGTAGAACTAACGGTTTTCGGCGAGCGAGCTGAACAATAGTGCAAGTTTGTCAAGCATTTCGAGACGTTCGTTGAAAATAGGGTAACCGACCCTGGACAAGAGCTTCTTTACCTTACTCACTACTGTCGAGGCCGAGCAAGAGAAGCTATCGACGGGTGTAACGTGCTCGACCCGGGACAAGGCTACACAATAGCAAGGAAGATTCTAAGAGACTTGTTTGGCTAACCTTTCAAAGTAGCCCGTAACCTAATAGAGGGCGTGACGGTAGGGGCAAAGAGAACCAAGGGCGACGTCTACACCATGGACGACTTGGTGATTAAGATGCAAAACTGCTCAATAGCCTTCAACCATTTAAGTTACAGGGCTGACCTAGATGCCATGCACACTTTAGAAAACATAGTCCGTCACCTCTCTCCCGAATTATAGGGTCGGTGGGCAGAAGAAGCAGAACGGATAAGCCGAAGCGACAGAGAATCCAACTTTGAAGATCTGACCGAATACTTGGACGGGCAAACGAAGATAGCTGACAGCAGGTTCGGCCGACTCATCCGGGACAGCAACCGGGCAAACAAGCCCAGTACTATCCAAGTCCAAACCCCTGTACGGGAACATCCAAAGTACCAGCCTTGGACCAATACACATGTCATTTTACGAGATGCTACGGCGCAACCCAGTTGCAGATCCTGTGGTACTAGCCATGGCCTACCAGAATGTCCCAAGTTCGGCAACGCCATAATAGACGAACGGTGGGGAATGGCGAGGATGGCAGAAGCGCTTAATTTTCTCAAAACCAAGCACCGGGCAGCAGCCTGTAGGACAAGGAACCGATGTAGTTACGAGGGCTGCATGGGCAGACACCATCGGTTGCTGCACCAGGCGAGAGTGACCCTACCCGAGACAAGTACCAAGCCCAGTGTTATTTGTTCAACGTCACGGTCTGCCAAAAAACCAGTACGTTTAGGCGTAGTCGCCGTGGGAGTAGTGACCCCAAAGGGAGCGGCCAAAGCCTTGTCCTTCACAGATAGCGGCTCGGATACCACGCTAGTGAGGAAGGAGTTCGCAGAGAGATATGGGATCAGAGGGAATCAATCCTCATTAGCAGTAAGCACAGTGAGTGGCGCCGAGGTCATCCAGTCGACCAAACTGCACTCACAACTCGCTTCCTTGGTCAGCAACGATACATCAGAAACCCTAAAAGCATTCACTATAAAGGACCTGCCGATGAGAACACCTCAGTCAGTGCAATCTATTCTGACTCAGTGGCAGCATCTCAACGGGATTACGATCGAAAAGTGGCAGGGTAACGAAACTGATCTGCTGATCGGCTGCGGTATACCGGAGGCGCATTGGGTCCTGGATCAAAAGATAGGAAGCCGCAAAGCACCCTGTTTAGTAGGCACCCTATTCGGTTGGACTTTTTATGGTAGCAAAGGCGGCAGATGCGGCAAACAAATCAACTGCATTTCGGTGGAAACGACGAACATTGAACAGGCATTCCAACAATTGTATAACAACGAATTTGCTGACCTGTCCATGAACAGAGATGCCCCATCGAGAGAAGATAGGTTGGCTTTGGAAATGGTGGCCGAGAACGTCGAGTACGCAAAAGGTCGTTTCGAGGTCCCTGTCGCGTGGAGATCCAACATGAAACCCATGCCAAACAGCAGAGAAATGGCTCTGAAAAGACTAGGCTTTCTCAAAACCAGGCCTCTACGGGAACCACAATTAAAGATAGAACACACGCGAGCTATGCAACGTAGCATCGACTTGGGTTACGTGGAAGAGTAGATACAGCGGTTATCAGTGCAAATTTGAAGTGGTACCTACACCATCGCCCGGTCGTGAACCCAAAGAAACCGGGGAAGTTCACAGTGGTTTTCGAGTGTGCCGCGAAAAGTCGGGGTGTTTCACTGAACGACCATATACTACAGGGCCCAGACTGAACAGCAACGCTGGTCGAGGTTTTATGTCGTTTTCGGCTAGGAATAGTCGTCTCTGCGGACATACGCGAAATGTTTCTACGAGTGAAGATGCCGGTTAAAGACAGGGGCGCCTTCCGTCTCCTCTGGTGGCCTGAGAACGACACAAATCGCGCACCAGACGAGTACAGGCTGACCGTGCACCCCTTTGGGACGGTTTCATCCCCCTTTTGTGCTAACTTTGCCCTCTGTGAACCCTCAAGCCTTTCGAAGGCACCGGTAGCTTGTTAGGAAGAGCAATGGACCACTTCTACGTGGACGATTTTCTGTGCTCTTTTGACGACCCAAATAATGCTATTCTTTGTATGACCGAACTGATCACCACTCTAAATGCCGGAGGATTCAACCTCACTAAATGGACTTCGAACAACCAAGAGGTGCTCAATGTTATACCGAAGTCCGAGAAAATTGAGCGTAAGAAAGAGCTTTTGGGATCCTCTTCACAAACGGAGCGCGCACTTGGACTTCAATGGAAACCCGGAGGTGACGGATTCTTATTCACTCTGGACCTACCCAAACAACCAGCCACACGGAGAGGAATCCTATCATCAGTCTCAACCCCTATGTTCCCCCAGGTTTCTTATAGCCATGTTGTTACCTAAAAAGTGCTTGCTGCAATCGCTGTGCCAGAGAGGGACGGGTTAGGACGAACCTCCCCAGGATGACGACGATAAGCGATGGCGCGACTGGCTGCACAGTCTGGAGCAACTTGGGGAGATAAAAATACAAAGACGGTTAACAGGTATCAAGTGCACAAACGATGCCCAACTCCACCCGTTCTCCGACGCATCAGAAATAGGCTACGGGATAGTTACTTACGGCTGCTGGGTTGACGCAAATGGTTGGCGGCACAGCCAGGTACTGTTCGCAAAGACGAAAGTGGCTCCACTGAAAACGGCGTTAATTCCAAGGCTGGAACTGACGGCAGCAGTACTGGCCGTGAAAGCCGCGACGCTGATAAGGAGATGCTTCGACCGGATAGAGTAGGAAACAAACTTTTGGACGGATTCAGCCACGGAACTTCATTACGTAAACAACACTACTACTCGTTTTACCACTTTCGTGGCCAACAGACCCACTATAATCCACGAGTCGACTAAAACCGATCAATGGCACTATGTAAAATCCGCCAGTAACCCGGCAGACTTCTGCTCAAGGGGCCTGAAAACACTAGAGAGGTTGTCGACGTGGACAATGGGACCGGACTTCCTAACGGCAACTAAAGAGATGTGGCCAACGTTATTAACACCCAAGGCTGATAATGGTGACATCGAGACTAAAAGACTGATACTGGCTAAAAACTTCACGGGAAGCGTAAGCCTGATAGAGAAACTGTGCCAATTCCCCAACTGGACAAAAATGTTAAGAGCCGCGGTCTGGTGGACACGGTACAAAGCACTCTTATTGGTTATGAAAGTCGCAAGACCACAAAACACATTGAACGTGGGGACGATACTACCGGGCGAGCTGAATCAAGCCGAACTCGGCGTTCTAAGCCTACTACAACTAGACGCTTTCCCGTTCGAGGCCCGCGAGCTAGCCAGGACAGATTACAACACCAAAGGAAGCAGGCTGTTACACAGCAGTACACGAAGACTAAACCCCATGCGAATCAACGGACTACTGAGAGTTGGAGGGCGGCTGATGAATTCAAGCCTAGAGTTAGAAACAAAATACCCCAAAACAATCCCGGTGACCACCATATGACGAGATGCCTGATAGATCATGTACATCGGGAAGAGAGACACACAGGCCTGAATCACTTATTGAACAATATACGTCGACGATTTTGGGTGACAAAAGGACCAGCGACGGCCAAGCGAGTCATAGGCAACTGCATCACTTGTCGTCGCTGGAGAGCGGTAGCAGGCCAACAAATGATGGCCCCCTTTCCAGCCGTAAGAGTTCAACCGGGATGGAGCCCGTTCGTGGAAACTGGCGTAGGCTGCTCTGGCCCGTTACTCGTACGACATCAGACGAGCACCCAAAAGAGGTATGGCTGCCTGATAACATGCCTACAATCCAGAGCAGTCCACCTGAAAGTGGTGCATAACATGACAACCGATTCATTCCTAATGGCCCTTCAAAGGTTCATCGCGAGGCGGGGCGTCCCCAAGAATATATACTCCGACAGTGGCTCGAACTTCGTTGGGGCTCATAAGGAGTTAGAAAAATGGTTGAGCCCCTTGAACACCGCCAAAATACAAAACCAGACCGTAGCAAAAGGGATAGAATGGTACTTCAATCCACCTTACGCCAGCCATCGTGGTGGCGTTTGGGAAAAATTGATACGATCAACTAGGAAAATACTCACAGCCCTAGCCTCACAACAAACCCTGGATGACGAGAGGCTGACTACTTTACTAACAGAAGTAGAACGCATATTGAACAACAGACCCCTGGTACCGATCGTCAAAGACCCGGAAGGCGAACCGGCACTCACCCCCAACGACCTATTATTACTCCGGTCAAATGCAGGAGTAACCACCCCGAAAGCCCTGCGTGGGACGTAAGTTGCTGGATGGAAACAAGTGAACCACCTAGCACAGGCTTTCTGGAAACGATGGACGAGGGAGTACTTACCGACACTGCAGCTTCGGCAAAAGTGGATCTACAAACAGAGGTCGTTCAGACGTGGCGACGTGGTCATCCCCGTGGAGAGCCACCTACATAAAGACGATTGGCCGGTTGGAGTGATCAAGGATTGTCGTACAGAAATCAATGGTCTCGTGCGCACGGTGGTGGTGAGGACGGACAAGGGAGATGTATTGCGAAATATACGTAAAATATGTCTACTTGAGGGTGACAGCGACGCGGACGAGGCCGACGCTACCGACCAAGCTATACCCATGTCTGCTGATAGCAGATGAAGCCGAATTCATTTATTTATCCCTCATTTATTCCCCTGCAAGACCAAACCCCCCACAACATCTTTGAAGTATATTGTGTTCAATTTCATACAGCATTTACGATGTACTTTGTAGCTAATTGTCCAAACCTTAGCTCACCACACGACACGACACTGCAAGTAGAAGTAATGGGGCTTAGGTCACGCACACATGCCTACATTTTGCTCGTTTTTGCCACACAGCCCTTTGTTGACAGTGCAGAAAGTCCTCCTTTGGTGTGCAGTCATACCTGTGATTCCATTGTACACCCCGGCACGTACACACACACACACACACTCAAGCGAGCATATACATCCAGGGCAGGACGGCCCTTCCAAGGACAGCATCTATGTGTGCCCTTCACGCACCCCATCGGTCATTTGGTCTTGTGGAAGATGTAGACTAGCCTCACGTGTATGCAGCCAATGAGTTAGGTGCGACCAGCAGTAGAACGTTGACGACGAGCATTAGGCGCGCGCACTGACATCAGGTTCTAGGTAAGTAGAAAGAATCAGTACATTTATACCGAACCTTTGACTCTGCTAAGGATCCAGGAGGATTTTGGTGGGCGGCGTAACAACCGGTCGTGGAAAATCCCCCCTTTTCCCTCGCGCTTCAATGTCTTTCCTAACACCACTCATTTGCCTACACTATTGACTTGTCTTTACGAACCGGTTGTTTCTATGGACCAATTGTTGTTTGTTCGCGCCCAAAACGCTACTTTGGCACATCCTTGTTCAGGACCTGCGTGACGCACGTGCTGTTTGCTCACATGCTGCTATTTGGTTTCTCGTTGTTGAGTCCTTGTGATCGTATTATTGAGGTTTGTATTCCTTTTGGATGTCATTGTTCATGCAATAATCTAGTATCGTAGAATATCGCGGATAATCGTCTTTTGATTTTGGGATCCGTTGCGAATTTGGCTACGCATTGCTCAAACGTTCGTTACATCCTCATCGATATCTAATCCACAGCAGTGCAGCTCACTATTTTCTCCGTTGGCCCTGGCTACTGAAGTTTCTTTTACCAGTTTCTAGCCTTTTCATGTATTCAACATTCCGGATAAGTTACCTCTCTCAACTGCCAAGAACTTAATCTTAAAGGCTTGCAACCTAGATTCGCAACCTTGCTACTGTGTCAGACTCCGCAAAACTTCACCGCAAAATACATGCCCACTCCTGTTTCAGTTTAATACTGAAGTTGCTGCCAAGGAATTTATTAACCGACAGTCTTTTGTCGCCGCGAATACAGGTTTCAAGCGGGCAAAAATACTTCCCGATAAAACCCCCCTACAAAGAGAGGTTCACAAAAGCCATGCGAAAAACCATAACCCTGGTAAACATTTGGCCAGTAGCCCCTCTCAGGTGGTCGATTTACCAAGCGTCGGCCACCATGCGAAGACCTCTTCTGTGGTTAGTCGCAAAATCGTTGTCGACCTAGATAGTTCATCAGTCTCCACTCCATCGGAGCCGCGTTGCAAACGTCAAAACTTACAGAACAGTCTCAATGAAACGGTCCAAATTAATGTGCCTCCTGACGTCCGCAAAACTGATAAAAGTCCCGCTGTCTCAAAGACTAGTAACAAAATACCACACAAAACCCCGATTGACATGATTCCCTCAACTAGCTCAGGAAGTGTCTGGTCGAACCTACAAACTACTCCCACAGAATATGGTTCGAAAAAACGAACGCCGACCCTTGCAGGAGTCCGAAATCCAAAACCGGATCGGGAAAACAGTCCGACACCCGGGGTAAAATCAGTAATCCCTCAGCTGTTGACGTCAGAACTAGCCATTCCTTGCATACCACAGAAAGGAGCGAGACTAGATGTATTTGCACCGGCACCCGTAACGAATTCGAAAATAAATAGAGTAGCTTTATCGGCAAAATCAGCCATCTCAACTCGCGGACTTGGACCTTGCTCTCCGAACCCAATCAGTATTTTGCCTCCAGGTAGAGTGAACCATAAAAACATTTCTTCCAACGACGAAAAAGGAAGTCTCGGCAGGACTGTTCAGACCGTTTTGCCAGTACCTTATCCAAATGCGGTTCAGGTTGACTACTTACGGGCTACCCAACCACATGCATCCTGCTCTTCAATTCCAGATGGTCGCGAGCTTTCGAACTTAATGCCACCCCATCTAAATTTGCCGGTTTTTCCATTTCCCCTGAATGTCCCGCCTCCTCCCATACCATATCTCTCCCCACACCATCCCACAGTCCGCCAGTGGCTACAATTTCTCCAAATCTGGCAGCCACCTTAAGGTGTCATACGTTCCATGTACGTCATGGCCACGATAATGATAGTTTCACAATTGCACTTTTCAATGCTCGCTCCCTTGTAAGTAAACTTTCATCCGTCCGCTCCTTTGCACTGCAATCTCACCCGGATGTAATCCTCGTAACTGAAACCTGGCTTACTGATAAAACTCCCCTCCGACACATTTCCATACCCGGTTATAATATATTTGCTACGAACAGATCTGAGAGACGTGGTGGTGGATGCCTTGCTTATAGTAAGAGCAGTCTTGGAACACACTTACTCCAATTTCCTGTCCTTGATAAGGTCCAAGAGTCTGTTTGGATCTCTATACCCCTGCTTCAGGGGCAGCTCGTCATTGGTTGTATTTACTGTCCGCCGGGCTACAACATGGGCAACGTAAATGCAATCACTGATGCTTTCTGTCACGTAGCTGAAATCCCACATGCTTCTAAAATCATAGCGGGGGACTTCAACCTCCCTGGCATTTGTTGGGCAACCCTGAATTCCTCTCCGAAGTTATGCAATTTTATCTCATGTATCCGTGCTGGCGGATGGACACAACACGTAAAATCACCAACCAGAGGGAACAATATTCTTGACCTTGTCTTTACTTTAGGCCTCCGAAATATAAAGGCAAATGTCCTTAGCCACCTTCCTGGTTGTGATCATAGGGTCATAACGTGTGAATTTTCCGTTCAGCCGCATCACCAGGAAAGTCCTCAAAATCGAAAATCTTTTCGAAATGCAAATTGGGATACTTTACCCACCATCCTGCGTAACCAGACATGGGATGAATTTTTTCAAACAACTGATCCTCAACTGGCATCGGATGTGATGTACTCTAACCTATTTTGTTCTCTTAACATCATATCTTCCGAGATAACTGAAGTCAGTGGGAGAAAAACCGATCGACAACAAAAGTTGCAACGTAAGTTCGAAAAGTTGCAGCTTGCCTACGAAAGGACCAACGACCTTTCTATCTTCCTCTGCCTCAGCCACCTCTCACGCCAGCTACTAAGCGAAAATGAGAACAAGCTGGAGAAGCAAGAACTGTACGCTCTCAACCAGCCGAATAAAATAGCCCACCTTTCTGGCCTTATCAAAACTCGAAACCCTCGCTGTACAACCAAAATACCGTATTTGCTCCTATCAGAGAACATTTATATTAGCTCGCCTCAGTTAATCGCTGAGGCATTCAATAATTTCTTCGCTTCTACCTTCATAACAGACCACAATAGTCCAACCCAGGATCTCACCCCCTTGACTGCTGACACCTTGTCAACCGTAGTATTCTCAGCCAACGAAGTCAGAAAGCTGTTAAATTCCACCCGGCCTCTGGCTCGCCCTGGTCCCGATGGTATCCCACCAGCTCTGTTTCGTCTTGGCGGCCCGGACATTGTGATACTTTTGATGAACTTATTTAATCTCTCCATGTCACAAAGCATTTTCCCATCCCAGTGGAAAACTTCCGTTATCATTCCCCTCCATAAGAAGGGTGCTTTACATGACCCTGCTAATTACCGCCCCATAAACCACACTCCCATTATATCTAGGATAATGGAACGAGTAGTTAAAGATGAGATTGCCAATTTTATCCTCACCCGTGGGTTAATAAATAAAAACCAACACGGCTTCTTAAAGTCTAGGTCGTGCCTGACCTGCCAACTCGATTTCCTTAATCTGATCACAACGTCAGCTGACTCTGGAATGGCATTTATCGTTATCTTCCTTGATATGACGAAAGCATTTGACCGCGTGCCTCACGCCCAGCTGCTAACCAAGGTTAAATCTTACGGCATAATAGACCCGCTCTTTTCTTGGTTGTCATCCTATCTTAGCATGAGATCGCAAGCAGTAAGCATTGGGGGTTACCTCTCATCACCCCGGCCAGTCACAAGTGGTGTTATACAGGGCAGTGTGTTAGGTCCACTTTTATTTCTTCTCTACATAAACGACGTATTCAAAGTAATACGCCATGGCACCGCGTTCCTATTCGCCGATGATATTAAGATTGTATATTCATTTGAACCTCATACCTCGACCTATACCCTCACCAAAATAGCTGACGACCTGAACGCTCTTGACATATGGTGCAACACTTGGAAAATGAGTTTCTCTGCTGCTAAGAGTGCCATTCTCACATATAAAAGCCAAATTCCCCCTAAGTCCCTCGCCTTAAACGGCTCGTTCATTCCTACTACTCCGCTAGTACGAGATCTCGGTCTACAATATTCTTGCACGTTCACTTTTCAAGAACAAGCCACCTACCAGGTGGCTAAGACTAACAGAACGATAGCTCTCATCTGCAGAAGCTTTAGAATGCGCGACAGCCAGCTTCTGATCTTTAAATCCCACGCCAGACCACAGCTTGAGTACTGCCCTCTGGTATACACTCACATGCGCAAATCTGACAGACTTGCGATCGAAAGAGTTCAGCGATCCTTCACCAAGCACTTACTCGGCTCATCATCTCCCTTGAATTATAAAGAGAGATGTGAGCTACTAAGGCTTGAACCCCTATGGCTACGACGTATGAAACTCAATCTTTATCTTCTATTCAACCTCCTACATTCTAGAGCGCATACGTCCATCACTGATCTATGTTTCGCTCAAAACGCACCCTACCCTCTTCGTAACCGAAATCATACTACAAAAGTCCCATACACCAGGACAAAACTAAGAGAAAGGTTCTTCATCACCGTTTATTCCCGCATTTGGAACAGACTGCCCGAAGACATTTGGGCCTGCCAGACACTAGACCGTTTCAAAATTGTCCTTAAAAAATACTTAGATGTCGCCAAGGTACTACAATTAACCCATATGTGCACCACGTTGGAACAAGCTTATGAGGGTAACCTAGATTTTTGAATAGAGAAAGAAAGCACGACCCGGTTAACATCCTTTGCAAAGTCGACATCACCTACCCCATATGCCTTTTCCATCGCCAACACATTAGTACCCCTTAGAATGACTTACATCACTGACACTGCTCTTGTTAGATTCTCCCAATTCACGCGCTCCAACGTCTCCTACCTATTATCTTTATCATATTTAATTCGCTTTACTCGGTCCGAACTGACCCCATTCCCCTCCTTTATTTTGCATTAGCGCCCCAACACTTAGTCCGGTTCCAGTGACCACCACTTACCTTCTAAATCATCATTCTTATTCCTAGTTTTGGTCATTATTTCTGTATTTCCATTCACTCCCAATGGCTCACAGTCCTCATTCTTCCCGAAGTAGTCTGTGTCTACATTACTAGATTTCTCTTTTCACCATTGACCGTTGATCCTCAGCTGGGAGCATCCCAGACTGCGTCTCTCTATTCTTATGCTTCCAGACACCAACCGGCGCGCATCTCCCATCTGATGTCTTGGAATGATCCGGAGATAACACCAGCGAAATATCTGGCCCAAACGTCAGGCTTCAAATCTGGATCCCCCACAATCTCCTAGACTACGCCATTTCTACGTCTGTATGATCTCGGCCAAAATCACCTGTGCAAATCCCGCCGGTGCGAGGCGCGGACAGATCCCCTGCTTTGGCCGGTGCACATCGGGCGTGCAGGACGTCTGCAACGATGTTTTCAGGTTAGGTGTCCAGCGCACGGTCAGCCCCACCCACTAGCACCGGTTGCGGATTGAAAAAAAACAAGAAAATAGAACAAAAGGAATACCGTTCATATACTCAAAATGTTGCTGTCTCCTCCAGCCAACATTGACTCTACATCGTGCTCGCTTCAAATTTGCCTTCATAACCTAACGCTTTTTTCGTCCGGCAAAAGTTGCTTTTTTGGTGCACAATTATCGTATACTTAAAAACCCATCAACACTTCTGGCTCATTATTCCCAGTCCACTTCCCGCGGTTTCATGCCAAACTACTCACCAGTCTTATTTGCAAACTTAACCGCTCTCTAAGATAAAGCCCACCCCTTTTTGCTACTTTTACCGATATACTCCAGAAATAACGCATTTATTGCTGTCACTAACTTCCGTACCACAATCTCCAGACAGTATATGACACTGCGAAATTTATCTCTTGAGATTCCCAATAATCGACGACTCTGTGTTTGCTTGCCTTCTCTGCCAGCTCCGCTGTTTGCCCACTTAAGGCTGTTGCATTGCAATGTCCTCTTCTTGCAAGGTATTGTGTCCCACTTTTGCACATCTGATAAGCTCTTGTGCCGCAGAGTTATGTTCTGTCACCACTAAGTGGTCCACCTTTTGTATCAAACATAAACTGATAGTCTTCTGCCCATCACTTCATCGGTTTTTCCAGCTGTGTCCATCCTATTGTTGTAGTTGAGCACCACGTTACGACTTCCTCGATAATTCCTAGTTCATGCTGACCCATTACATTCCTTTTTTTCTGAAAGCAAAACAATCCACTTAAAGTCCATATGTTTTATCCGGTCACTTCCTTCACCATCACTCTGGCAACCACCGTCCAGATGTGTAGTCCATTTGGTTTATCACACACACTCCGCCCATATCCGGCTGCCGAACTTTGCAAACCTATTCATCGGTTGTTGTGTATTTCCTTTCTCATGCTCCATTCCGATAGATCGTCTCAGACACTTCCGATACTTGACACATTTTTTTCACTACGTGAAGTCTTTGCTGAGAATTATCAGTATGTAAGTACTTACCTGTCATTCAACCGGTCATCCTTCTTGCAAGCCACGTTTCTGCCACTGTCGTAGCTACGCACCACACGTCGATTTTTTTTGTCAGTTACCAGTTTCTTGCTGAAGCGTTACATTCCTTTTTTCTGAAAGCAAAAAAATCCACTCAAAGTCTATATGCTCTATCCGGCCACTTCTCCCACCATCAATTTGACACCCACAGTCCAGTGTGTTGTCCGTTTCGTTTTACAACTGGCTCAACCGATATACGGTCACTGTACCTCAAAATTGCTATCCTCGACCGATTTTCTTGGTCTATATGTATTATGCCACAATTTTTATCGTTTTATTTTTCACCGCAACTCCTCTCATACATTGTAAAGCTCCATTGCTCGGATACGTCTCCTTCAGGAATGTTTCTTCTTCACGATATCCGCGTATCCGTCAATCTAGTTTAGTTCTCCGACAGGACAGTTTTTCTTCTGTGGGATTTGTGTGATTTTGTACCATTCTCCATGCACCCCACATTTTGGCAGAATAACTACGCCTACCTCCAGCCGGATCGACCACCTGACCTTGAGTTTAAATTCACCGGGCGGTATCGCAGCGATTGACTTGAATGCCTTCTCTTATATTCAATCGCGTTCGCATAATTGTACAGTCCCACTGTAACTTTCATTCAGCTTTCAACTGTACCGTTTGATCTTGCATTTCAGCATGCTTCGGGGTTATCCGAAATAAACTATTATTATCAGTCGGCCTCCAGATGTCTCCACCCGGACCAGCCATACTCCTCATCTGACCTTGACTTTTGCTCTCTTCGGGGTCCATTCAAATCCACCTTAGAGTTCACTGAATCTCCCTACAATCTCTATGGTGTGCATACACTTCTCCTATTTTCATCCCACTTTGTTCCCCCTTCTGAGCCTTTTTATCCTACTTCATCATGCAAATTTCCACATTTTCATGAATTATACCCGTCCATTCCATCACCTGTATCAATAAGATTATGCACATGGCATGCTGCGGTCTTCTCCAAAAATAATCAATATGAATATTAATGAGACGAAGCAGCCTACTGAGCGCGGACAAACAAACGTTGGTTCGTAAAAACATACAGGGCATAAAACAAGTCAATAATGTGACTAAGTGACTGGTGCTTAGGAAACATGGAACTGTGGACTTTTTTGGAGGATTTTCGGCGACCGGTCGTTACAGTAGTTCCCAAAAGAGTCCGCATGTGCCGAAGCCACTGGGAGGGTTTGCGACCTCTGAGCTCGTTGTCTGAAAACAAACAGACAGTTCACTGTTCGTCAGACACACCAACCTGGCTAATGACTACTGCTTTGATGTTTTCGTAGGGGTTGGGTTCTTTTGATTCCAACACATCTTGCAACTAGCCGACGACGTGTGGAGGAAGAACTCCGGCCACGTAATGAAACCTACTACTTTCAGTGGACACACTGCGCAGAGAGAAAATTGATTCTAAATGTGTGACCCAAGCTCTAGGGTTACCATCCCTGAAAGGCTCGAAAGTATCGGCAAGTGCATTTACCTCGGTGTCAGAAAACTTGAGGTCATGCATACTGCAAACGGTATGATGAATTAAAATTATTCAAAAGGGAAAAACCGATGCGGTGGAAAAGTGCCAAAAAAGTTTGAACATATTAGGGCACAATCAGCTAACATCGACAAAGTGAAGTACCAGTAATCGAGGATCTGCAAAAATTTGGAAAAAAACGAAGGCTCATACATTTATTACGCCGGATACCAGATACTAACTAGATCCCAAGAATGACCTATGGAACGGGCAACGAGCCAAAAGTTCCGACGCGCGCCAAAAGACGGTAAAAGTCGACATAATTGGTGAAGAACGTTTTCACTGATACAATTTCTTTCAAGTTTACGATTTTGAGCGACGCCGGACAAAATACTAGATAAGGGAGCTAAACCTTCAACCGTACGCGGGCGGAGCAGTCAAAAGCGTGTTTTTTAATTGGCGAAAACCCATTATTCTTACCGCAAGCAGACAAAAAACGCACAACCCTGTGGCATCGAACCACGGACAAACTAATTAAAGCTAGGTGCTGATTGGTTATGTTTGTACGGGATAATTTTTGGTCATGAATTTAGGCATTCACACTTAGTCATCTTCAGGTTGCTACATCAGGACGGGACCGTCCAGGCCTTCAAGGGGCTCTAGATCCTGAGTGTAATGAGGCCATTTCTGACAGGGAATTCTAAGCATGTTACTAGATGAACGGATGTGATGTGTTTAACTCTTGAACTTTTCCATTTGCTACGTAATGACTTGTTGATCGTTCACGATGCATAATGACTCTTACAGTTGATACGCGATGAGATTTTATGTTTATTTTCTATTTCTAGTGGGTATTTGATGAAAAAAGCCGCTCAGTGGTGGGTGCCTACCTAGTATGATAAAAATAATGATTTATTTCGGAAGCGCCCGAAGCATGCCATGTGCATGATCATGTAGATACAGTTGATGGAATGGACAGATACAATTCATGGAAGTATGGAGACTCTCATGAAAATATTGGATAAAAACGCTCAGAAGGGGGAATAAGGAAGGATAAAAATAGTATAAACGTATGCACACCATAGAGATTGCGTGGAGTTTAAGTGAGCTCAAGAGCGGATTTGAATGGACGCCCGGTGAGTTTGAAATTCAAGGTCAGGTGGACTGAATGGCTGGTCCCGGGCGATTACATATGGAGACAGACTGGTAAACATGAGAAAGGCTGGAAATCGGTATAAAGAACTGCAGTAGCGAGGAACGATGGAGAAAAAGGTGAGGTACACTGCAGTGGATTAGATGACAATGAAGCATTGGTACCTTGCAGTGAATTGTCGGCGGACAGGACACAAAACTCACCGTAAAACAGGCAGCGAGCAGTGCAAGACGTAGAGGGATGATCAGATCACAAAAACGATTTAGAAGGATTGGATTCGGTAGATGTGAGGCACAGATATAGAGTCGATGGATGCCTATGATGACAGTCGCTGGGATGATAGCAAGATAGATGGCCGGTGAGGAGCTGCAAGATGCAGAGCGCGTGCACATGGATATATATGCGTAAGTTTATATATATATTATATATATATATGTATAGGTTTAAGAGAAGCAGGAGCAATAACAATGGGGTCCTAGAAAGAAATTATCAGTCATTAGGAGGAGTAGGTAATGTTAGACCAATTGGTTGTAGGATTAACTTTGGAATGTCGTGATGGATTAACTTCATGACAAGTGCACATGGCAGCCCAACAGAGAGGAAAATAGAATGCGGAAGCACAGAAGTGATGAAGACTGTTAGGAGCAGTTCATGGAAGAGTGAAGATGAAAGACAGGATCAAGGAAAACAGGTAAAAATGTGTCTAATTATTTGATCAATGCAGGTGCGAGATGTAGTGACGGACCAGAGGAATCGGGTGGTGACAGGTCGTACAATTTGGAACTGTAAGGGAACGTCACGACGTAACGTTGTCATTACGAT
Organism: Fasciola hepatica; assembly: GCA_948099385.1. Classification (NCBI taxonomy): domain Eukaryota; kingdom Metazoa; phylum Platyhelminthes; class Trematoda; order Plagiorchiida; family Fasciolidae; genus Fasciola; species Fasciola hepatica. The sequence continues at coordinate 1,844,266 of CANUEZ040000168.1, forward strand.
GGTGGAACATGGAAAAGCGGACCACACTGGAAGGTACAGAAAAATGCCCGTAGCGAGCAATAAACGGATCAAGGGATGTAAGCAATGACCGAGGAGACACAGGTGAGAAATCACCAGTCAGATCATTTTACTGCAGATGAAACACGAAGGAGGCGGACAAAGAAGCGGGAAGCCCCGAGATAAGTGGACCAGTAATATAACAAAAAGGCCACAAAAAATGAATGCGCAAAGGAGTTGGGGCAATGGAGCTGGAGAGCTGTGTGCCGGCAGACAATTGAACAGGTAGATACTAATCAGGACACTGGAAAGAACCGCAGAGGAATCGCGGGGCCAAGTGAGGAAGATATGGTGGTGGTGATTAGATAATAAATACGACTGTAAAAGATACGAAGTTTGGAGCGGCAAGTTCTAATATGCGGACTAGTCATGAGTGCGGGTGCGATTGGTGCATCATAGCATGGGGCACGAGGAGGGATTAACAGGGCGACAGGTTTAAGCAAGCTATCAATGGGCGTTCTGAGCAGAGGGTAACACCAAGCGCATAGATGATAGAAGCCAGCAATGACGGCAGGTTGGAAAAGAGTTATTGGCGAGCGTCGACAGAGAAGAGTGGTTAGGACGATAGTGACTCAATGCAGTGAAAGTTGATGTAGAGAGAGGCAATAGGGGAAGGACAAAACGGGTAGGTGTGCATACCGTGGTAGGGCGACAAAAATGGGAAGTGGAAACAGATGATAAGAGCTATAGGTGAACAAACTGTGGCGGACAAGGATGGGGAGCATGCAATTTTCAACCAACAGCATTGGATTCGGTAGCCCAAGAAAAGTTAGAGCGTGCCATCCGCAACCGGTGCCAGTGGTTGGGACTGGCCGTGCGCTGGGCACCCAACCTGAAAAACACTTCGTGAAGTGAACGCAGGAGGTGTGATCCACCAGTCTAATTGCGCTCGCACATCGTTGCAAACGGCCTGCACGCCCGATATGCGCCGGCCATAGCGGTGGATCTGGCCGCGCCCCGCACTGTTGGGAGTGGCACGAGTGATCATGGATAATTGTACAGGGGACAAAACGACCGCGATGGGGGGGCGTGATCCAGGAACAATTGACCAAGACGTGAGACCATGGACAGGAGAGCCAGCGGAAACAGCGAGTGGTAGACGACCGTGTAGCAATATTATCCAGGTGCACCTGCCAGGGAGATGGTAAGCACAGTGCCCGAAGTGGTTGGCCGTCACTGAGGATCACTGGAAAGGGAAAAGGGATAGAGAAGCGCAGTCTGGGTGCGCCCCAGCTGAGAATCAGCGGATACTGAGGAGAAAAAAAGTGAATATGATGGATAAGAGATGAACATAGGTGAGCAGTAGGGTTACCTTATGATGGCAGGAGGTAGGTTCGCTGTGGATCAGTGAAGGCAATGGCCTTAGTTCGCGGGGTGTGCCAGTGGCTTGTGACGCAGAGGTAGTAGAGTTACAGTGTGAGGCCTCTCTCAAAGGCCAGGTCGGCGTAGACGAGCTCATTGGTGAGCAGTATAGCATTGGGGACTGTTAAGTATGACAAAAGTGCGCGCCTAAAAGCGAACATTGAGGAGGCACTGCGTAAGCTAAAGGCAGCTTATTCCAGGTTTTCGAATAGGCTGACAGAAAGAATCGGGACTTCAGACTGAGATTAGAATGAGGGACAGTGAGAGAGAAGGCACGGTGCCGGATGGGGTAGGAGCAGGGCGCAGCGAATGAGATGGGATAAGAGGTGTAGGCCAGGTTATGGATTAGCTTAAAGAGGAAAATCAGGTTGAGCCTCATGCGACGAATCCATAGAGGCTCAATTTGTAGGAGCTCACACCGCTGGCGGTATGTTAGGGCTATGGATACGCCCAACAGCCTTTTGGTGAAAGTACGCTGAACGTTCTCAAGAGATACAATGGAGGAACGTGGCCAGAGGCTGGAGGTAATGGGACAATATTCTAGGAGCTGTCTCACGTGTGAGAGATACATGGAGAGGCGACTGGCCGGTATTAGGAAACACCGATTGATCAGGCCTAGGGTTCGCTTAGCCTTAGCGATTTGGAATGATGCCTGTTCGGAGAAGTTAAAGGAACATGAGTAGCGTACTCCAAGATCGGTAACCATGAGGTGTATGGGGATGGGCAGGCCGTCCAGACAAATTTCGCCGGGTGGTACCGTGCACTTGTATGGTAGGAGGAAGCTTTTCTCCTCAGAGAATTTCATGAACCACGAGACGCACCAAGTTTGGAAAACGAGTAAGTCATGCGATATGTTGCATAGAGTCACGGATAGGTCACTAGGGAGGAAGGAGTACACTATTTTTATATCGTCGGCAAAGAGGAAAGGAGTGCCGTGTCAAATAGAAGAGAAAATGTCATTGATATAAATAAGGAATAGTAATGGGCCTAGGACACTGCCTTGGATGACGCCGCTGGTAATCGGTTTGGCGGAAGATAGGTGGCCGTCGACGAGCACGGCTAGTGATCTGTTAGAGAGATAGGAGGATAGCCAGGAGAGGAGAGGGTCAGTAATACGGAGAGATCGGATTTTGGCCAACAGATGAATATGGGGAACACGGTCAAAAGCCTTAGACATGTCGAGGTACAGGACAATTACAGAGTTGCCGGCGTCGGCAGCAGACGATAGGACATTGAGAAAGTCAAGCTGACAGGAAGAGCAGGAACGGGAGTTCAAGAAACCTTGCTGACCAGGGTTCAGCAGGTTGTTGGATAAGAAGTACTGGACAATGTGTCTTTTGATAATTCTCTCCATAATTTTGCAGACTACTGGGGTGTGGTTAATGAGCCGATAATTATCTGGGTCGTGTAATACGCCCTTTTTGAAGCGCGGAACTATAACAGAGGATTTCCATTGAGGTGGGACGGAACTGTGAAGCATGGAGGTGGTATACATATTAGGTAATAATAAAGGGAGGTCAGGACCACCGAAACGGAGGAGGGCCGGTGGGAAATCATCTGGTCCCGCATTCGAGGAAGGTTTAATAGTGGAAACTGATTTTTCAATTTCTAGATGAGTGAAGGGAATCGATGAAAGAGAGGCAGAGGTGCAGGGGTGGATTGTGGGAGAGGGAATACCAGAACAGCTTATAGGGGAGGAAGAAAAATGCTCATTGAAGGCCTCAGAAATAGATGCTGGAGTACCAGCGGTAGATGAGCCACAGATGAGGAACTTGGGTGAGGCATGATTGGATTGATTGGACCTTTTACTAAGCAGGTTGGACAGGTAGCCAGTTTTGTTTGGGTGTGCTGGGGCGATGGCCTCTTGCCTTCTCAGATGCAAATCGACCATGCAACGCAGCCTCAGTTGTAGCTGGTTTATGCGCAGGAGAATTGTAAAGTCGTGTGATCTAGCGAAGGTAAGTTGCAGCTTAGCCAGCTTATGCTCCAAAAGTGACAGGCGTGAGGTGCTGGAATTGGGGCGTGGATCGGCACATGGGTTGGCGGTATTTAGGCAGTGTAGGAGGTTGGAGTAGAGAGAGTTCACAACAGTGAGGGGATCGGATGAAAGAAAAAATGTGTCCCAGTTAAGGGAGCGGATTATCATTGGCACTAGGGGCCAGTTACAGGAACGGCAGGAAGTCAGAACAGGGGGAGAGGATTGCATCGGATGAGAACAGCTGAACTTGCACCTGACAATACGGTGGTCACTACCCGGGAAGTGATCAGTAGTCTGGGTGATCATATCAGGAACATCAATGGAGAATACTAGGTCCAAGATGTTGTTCCCCCTAGTAGGGCAGGAGACATGTTGGGTCCATCCACCAAGACGGACACAAGAAAGGAAGGTGGAGAGGGCGGGAGGGCCAGCATAGGAGGACCAGCAAATTGAAGGAAAGTAAAGTCACCCGCAATAATTTTTGCACTGGCAGGGTAGTCAAGCGCAGCATTAAAGACATCCACGGCAGAGTCAAGTTTTGCAGGCTCCAGACCCGGAGGGACGTAGACGCAGCCAAGGAGGAGGTTCTGGCCGGAGGCGTGAATGGATAGCCATAACGAATCCTTAATAAGAAGAGAGAGGTGGTCGATAACACTAGCGTGGATAGTGCATTTGACAAAGGCTAAACAGCCCCCTCCACGCCTGGACTGGCGGGTGTTCGAGAAGCATTGATACCCAGCTATGCAAACAAGGTCAAGCGAAGCATCATCTGACAGCCAGGATTCAGTTACTAGTATAATGTCAGCGTTTGACGTAAATGCCAAAGATCGCAGGTGCGATATTTTTCTAATTATTGATCGAGCGTTAATAAGAGCTAGTAGGAATGAGTTCAGTGTCGGTGTGCGCAAAGCATGGATGCCAGGTGCAAGACTATTAAGATCACTGTGGCGATAGGAGTTGGGTCTCAGTGGGGATAGAGCGTCAGTAGAAGGGGGAGGGCAGGCAGTGTTGGGTGGGGGACGGAAAGTAGGAGAAGCGTTAGCATTAGGCGCAGTCGATCGCTGTGGGTGATCAATACGGTGGGTGTGCAGCACACCGCTGATGTGGGCCGGAGGACTGTCACACGGTGCAGAGGGAGGGGGCACCATATGGCAAAGTGAGAGGTTAAGAATATCTGTCGAAGCGGGGTGGACAGGGAGGAGTGCGTGGTGTAAGGTGCTAAGTGGCATGGCATCGAGTGGGGAGCGATCAGTGATATGAGTCTGTGAAAGTTTATGGATATGGTCCATAGGGCGACTAGCAATATGGCCACGGGTGCGGAGGGCACCGGTCAGGAAAAAAACGAGATCTTGACTGCAGGTAACCTACCTGTTGGGCAGAGTCAGTATAAGGCCGGTAGGTCGGTATAGGGGTGAAGGCATGTGGGAGAGTAACTGGGACGTAGTGTGAGGTGGGGGGCGGGAAGGGAGTGGCGAAATTTGGAAAGGTTTGGAGGCTCATGAGGGGCAGGGGAGCCGGTAAGTGGGGAGGTGGGGCGAGGAGGCGGGATACAGGTACGAACCTAGAGTATCTGCTAGGGTATGTACGGGGTACTTCAGGGTTAGATGAGGAATTCTGGAAACTGGATTTGGCCGTGGCCATTATCTGTCTTGTGCAAGCTGAACTGACCCGAGAGGGACTTCGTGCGAGACCAATCTTAGTGGAGTTCGCTGATGAGTCCACTCGGGATGAACTGCTTGCGAGGGCAGCAATAGTGGCTCACATTACCAAGGGCAGATGCCAGATTGTGCCAGACGAGCATAGAGTAAGGCTTGGCCGTTTAGCCCCGGGAGGTAACCTTGCTCGACCAGCCAGGGCGCTGGTGAGAAACCAACAAGTTCGGCGGAATGCCGTACTCGGCTCTCAGGCCCCCACCCCGACAATAGTAAAGAAGCCACGTGCGGGGCCGCAAGTAGTTGTAATTGAAGACGCGCTGGAAGACGAGAATTGGCAGTACTGTCCGCAGATAGATGACAGTGCGAACCCTGCCAGTCTGGATTTTGTGACAACTCCTATAGAGATGGATTGGGAGCCGTCGGAAATTCTGGATCGCCAGCCGGCCTCATGCACCCCAGTGGGGACATCCGAAGCAAAAAACGTGTCATCATCTCAGACGCTGCGCCTGAGAAATAGACAGGAGTGAATAATAAGAGACATCTAGGCGACGGAGCAAACGCGGTGGTGTTATATACATACGCGTGTAGTATTAGATACAAATGGGCGGAACTCGCCAGAACCGCTGACGAACAGAAAGCGTCAGTAGTTGCCGTCACGGAAACGTGGCTGTCTGAAGAAGACCATGTGCCAGGCCTAATAAGTGACGGTCTTGCAGTCTACAGGCAGGATCGAGAACAGGATCGCCTTGGTGGTGGAGTAGTCATCCTCGTTAGGTCAGGTAAAAACCACCTTGATTCTCAGACGAAGATGCGCACTCGCAATATCCAGTTATGCGCCGCTACGGTCATCCTTCCAGGCAGAAGGGTTAACGTTGTCCGTGTCTACAGGGCACCAAGCATAAACCACGAAGAGGACGTTTGTTTACTGCGGACTTTGACTGAACTAGTTAAGGACGCACAAAAGACCCTCACAGTGGATGACTTCAATCTCCTGCACATCGACTGGGTGGCTGAGGTCTGCGTGCCGGGATCGGAGGAGCAAACCTACTTAGAATGGCTGCATGCCAATGCGTTGCACCAGCATATTAGGGAAAATACCAGATATAGGACTTGATGCGTTCCATCCTTGTTGGATCTAGCTATAACGAACTTCCCCAACTAAGTGTCTGACTGCATTATTGTGCACCGCTGAGCAAGAGTGACCACGTGTGTGTAAAAATAGTGCTACGCATGCGGCAACCCAAGGTACCTTCAAGGCTGGTCAGACATTTCGGTGGTATGGACATAGATAGGCTTCGTAATAGGGCGATGGGTTTGACATGGGACACGACAGAGGAAGCTACTGTCGAGGAGCGCTGGCAGACCATAAAGGGATTTCTGACTGCCCTGAAGGAAGAGTTCACACCTTTAAAACGAAGGAGTGGGGAGGGCAAACCCATGTGGTGGAAGGCTGCAATAGCCAAAGCCATCAGAGGTAGAAACCGCGCTTGGAACCAGTACAAAGCTTCCGGCAGTCAGCTAGCCTGGAACCGCTATACAAAGCTGAGAAGCGAGACTGTAAGCCTCTTGAGAACTTCCAAGCGGGAATTTGAGCTCAAATTGGCCAAGTCTGTAAGACAGCAGCCGAAAAAATTCTACAGTTATGTACAGTCTAAAAGCTCAACAAGAAATGCCGTAGGTCCGCTATCCACTAGAGACTATGGTATTGTCACTGATGACCAGGGCAAAGCAGACGCCCTGGGGGAATACTTTGGTAGTGTCCATAGAATGGATAGTGGGGTACGAGTAGATCTCACTCTGGTTCATCCTTCTCCTCAGTTAAACGAGCTAGACCTCTCAGAGGAATGCGTGCGTGAGTACCTACAGGAGTTAAACGGCCACAAGTCGGCGGGCCCAGATGTCATTCATCCAGCTATCATCAAGCCGTTGGCGGATATCATAGCTCCATCGGAATGCAGGCTGTACATGTCTACGTTGGACCAGAGTAAGCTGCCTCAGGACTGGAAAGTCGCGGCAGTCGTGGCAATACATAAGAGTGGGCCTCAGCCGGCTGTGCAGAACTACAGGCCGGTAAGTCTAACTAGCATCCTATGTAAAGTCCTGGAGAAGATCATCCGTGCCCATATCTGCCAGCACTTACTGCAGCACTCCATGTTAAGTCCGGCGCAGCATGGATTCCTGAAAAAGAGATCTTGTCTGACCAATCTCCTGTGCTTCTTAGATGAAGTAACTCGACGACTGGACGAAGGTAAGGAGGTTGAGGTATGCTTCCTCGACTTAAGCAAGGCTTTCGTCTCCCTTAATCATAGTATTTTGCTATGCAAGATGGAGACTTTCGGTATAGGTGGGCCAGTATATAGGTGGCTGGAGGACTTCCCCTCCCACAGGACGTTTTACGTCAAAGTGGGGGACAGGTGCTCCAGTTTGGTGAACGTCACCAGTGGTGTACCTCAGGGATCCGTCCTAGGCCCGGTCCTGTTCTTGTTATTTATTAATGGCCTGGCATCCGCTCTTCAATCGCCCAGCTTTATTTTTTCGGATGACGTGAAGAGTGTTGAATCTGAGGGTAGAGCGGACTTGGGCAGGGAAATAGGTACCGTCCTGAACTGGGCATACAAATGGGACTTACCTCTGAACGCTGAAAAAAGCCATTTGTTGTCAAGTACAACAGAGGGCCTAACTGTCGCCCATGATCAAGGGCTATTCACCGTAGAGGTAATCAGTAGGGTTAAAGACCTTGAGGTCATCATGAACAGTGACTTCAAATGGTCGGAGCAGTGCAACGCTGCTGCACAAAAGGCTCATGGGGAGCACTTTAGGCTGCTGTCAGCTTTGTCTTACCAGCAGCCGGAGGCATTCGTACCTATTTTACACGGCTATAGTACGACCTCACTTAGAAGGTAGCGTGCAGGCTTGGTCACCCTTCTACAAAAAGGACGCCGCCTGCCTAGAGAAAGTCCAGCGTCTCGCCACACGAGTGGTTGAAGTGCAGAGGGGTAAGACTTACGAGCAGAGGCTCCGTGACCTGAATCTGTTCTCGCTGGAAGGGAGGAGAAGTCGAGGGGATCTCATAGAAACGTTCAAGGTAATGAAGGGCTTCTCTGGCCTTAGGCCAGATAGTCTATTCCAAGTGGTCGTAGATTCCAGAACAAGGGGATATGAAAAAAAGCTGATAAAAGCCCGAGCTAGGTTGATGGATAGATCGCACTTCTTCAGCAACAGGGTTGTGAACAGTTGGAACAGTCTGTCTGGTGGAGTGGTAGATCTGCAGATCGTCCAATCCTTCAGAAGTGCCCTAGATCGCAAGTGGTACGAGATATTTCCTCGTAGTGAGCCTTGAGTATGTTAACTAGATGGACGACGGGTAGCTCTGTGGTCTTTCTGGAGTATGTTTTAGCAGACTTTTTCCCTCATTGCATACAGTCTCAGTGAACGCTTGCTATGCATAATGTCTCCCGCAGTTGATGTGCGATGAGGTTTTCCGTTTCCCTATCATTTTTAGCGGGGATTCGGCGAAATGCACTCGACAGTGGTGGGTGCACACCTGGTGTGCATGCCATCGGAGGAATTCTGAACTCTCGATTGGCCGTGGCCATTACCTGTCCTGTACATACTGAATTGAACTGAACTGAACTGACTGCGCTACGCCAGCACGAATCTACGCTGTTACGGGCAGGCCCCCAGCAGCCGTATTGGTGTTCGAATAATGTAAGTGTAGGATCCTGTTGTTGCACTTACTAAGCCTTTGTGCTCATAGAGTCTTCTGTCATATTTTAAGCTCGAACACGAGCAACCCTCACGGAAGACGCTGATCTTTGCATACTACTTTGCTGCATGTAGAGAATTTAATTCGTGGTATTGTGTGCTAATTAGTGAATTCCATATTGGCATTACCCCTCAGAAGAGCTCTGATGCGAAAAATGCTTGCTTAGTATGCCTCAAAGCCGCGAAAAGTTGCAATAAACTGCTCCAGTGTGATCATCGTGTATACACGATATATATATATATATATATATATATATATATATATATATATATATATATATATATATATCGTGTGCATATATGCACAGTCAACGTATTGGTGGACTGTTACAGAAACACACCTCTGTGAACATGGTAGTGTATGCTGCACTATCATATTTTCCCTCGACATTTATACAAGTCTTCGTATAATATGCGCCTCATTATTTCCTGCAGTTGCAGGATATAATGTGTTTTGCCCCAGGATACACTGCAGTGCATCACGTCTGAGAATAAATTGTGTGCATCAACCCCTGGATCTGATGTGCTGCGCAAAAGGAAGAAGATTTGTGTTTCGTCTCAGGGTAGTCTGCGCTTGTAAGGTTGGTTAGACCTTACTTCGCGGTTCCCTTAGTAAACGCGTGCTTCGGTCCTTTGTACTGCGTGGACCACCTGCACGTTACTCTAATGCTCGGCACTATACGAATATGTTAACCAGAACAGTATTCTCCGCGCCCCGTGAGAATGAGAAGGCGATTGGGAGAGATAGTGGTTAGTGTATATTTTAGGAGTGTGTGTGAGAGCGTGCGCGGGAGCAACGGTCAAATGGCAGTCAGCGTTCAGTTAAACAATAAACGTGGTAAAAGTATAAACGAAGATGGCAACCGCTACAGGGGCCTCCTAGAAGTCCGACGGAGTTGGGCTTCGGTCGTGATGGTAAGCCGGAATTATTGGTTGTCCAGGAACTCCTCATAGCTTGTCCGTTATATTGTTGGTGACGTCGAACGACTGCTGATGAGTTTACCGGTGCCTGCACTCTCGAGGTCCGATGTGCGTAGGTCCAACTGTGTTTTGGCGCCCACGGGTCTCATACGAATGCGAGCCGGAAAATGCCTCGTCAGGTCCATCCAAAAAGGCGTCCAGTTGCCGTCTCCAGTGCCAGACTGACCAATCGTCCCGTTGTCCAGTGAGCGGTTGGCTCCTTGAACGTGCACGGGAGTCAGCCAGGCTACAGATGAAGCCAATGTGACTGTGTAGATCCGTCTGAGAGAGGGCAAGGTAAACTGGAACAAAATAGCGCCTGAGGGCGCCGGCGGATGTTGGGCCGTAATAACATCACACAAACGATGTTCGGTGTTGTTGTAGTCGCTAGGAGACCAGAAGAAAATGAAATCATAACTACCGATTGTAATTTTACGGGTCTGTTGTTTGGTAAATCCATGGCGAACTTCCCAACTTATTGCTAACAGTCGGTTGTAAAAATCGTCACGAAATCGACGAAGCGGACGGGATTTCGTAGTTGGTGACCGCGACGGCTACTTCGCGTTGCGGGTACGGTTGGAGAATCTGATGGACTAGCTGCCGAGTCCTCACTAGGCGAACATGGGGGTGGTTCGAGTGGTAACTCGCTCGATGCAGGTGACTGAGCGGCTTGAGTAGGTGTAAATTGACCGAGCGGCTTGCACTCCATGACGGCAGGCTTGAGACGGTCGATAGATACGGTGTCGTGTCGTCCGCTGATATCTATGACAAATGTTTTTGCCCTACGTTTTATCACCCGAAACGGGCCAGTATATGGCGCTTGTAGTAGTGATTGAACGCCATCGACGCGAAGGAATACGTGAGTAGCGGTTCCTAACGCAGTTGGGACATAACTTGTAGACTGTTGTTCACGTGGCGGACTGGCCTTGAGCACTCGCATGTGCTGCGTAAGGCGCTGAGCATAGTCACCGTAGTCGAAAGTCACGGTTGGTGAGGGGGCTACCAACTCCCCAGGCAGACGAAGTGTACAGCCATATACTAGTGCGGCCGGTGTTGTGTGTAATTCCTCCTTAACGGTACTACACAGGCTTAAGAGTGCTAATGGTAGTGTTTCACTCCAAAGGGGGTTGCCGTTTGCTCGAAGGGCGGCTTTTAATTGCCGGTGGAAATGCTCAACCATACCATTGGCCTGAGGGTGGTAAGCTGTCGTCTTAACGTGTTGGCAACCGAGCGTAGCGAGTAGGCTGCCGAAAGCGCCGTCAAAGTGTGGACCGTGATCGGTGGTCACTATTGCCGGGCAACCGAAATGACTAACCCAACCGGTCAGAAAAGCTTTCGCGGCCTCTTCCGAGGTGGGACGAGGGATAGGGATGGCCTGCGGCCAGCGAGTAAAACGATCCACGCATGTGAGTATGTAAACGTACCCAAGCGAAGGTGGAAGCGGTCCTACGAGGTCGACGTGCACATGATGAAAACGTGTTTCAGGTTCTGGGAACCTGGCTAACGCCACCTTAGTGTGCCTATGGGTCTTAACACGTTGACACTGCAGACAAGCACGAGCCCATTGACGGACATCTCGTTTGACATTGTGCCAAACAAAACGCTCAGTTATCAGTTTCACCGAGGCAGTCACACCCGGATGAGCCAGATTATGGAGTGTCAGGAACGTAGGATAACGGTGGGCAGCAGGAACTACTGGCCTAGGGCGACCTTGCGACACATCGCACACGATGGTATTCTGGGAAGCTGGGATAGGCACTGTAGTTAAACTCAAAGAACCGTTTTGTCGAAGTTGTTCGATGTCAGGGTCCATAGTTTGAGCCTGTGCCATTGCGTCCAAGTTGATGTTAGGCCTCTGTGACAGACTTAGTTGATATACGCGCGATAAGGCGTCTGCGACGGGATTAAGTACCCCAGAGGCGTGTCGTATGTCCACAGTAAACTGTGAGACAAAGTCTAAGTGGCGAATCTCGCCTGGTGAGTATCGATCCGAAGCTGACTTTAGTGCGTAAACCAAAGGCTTGTGGTCTGTAAACACCGTGAACGAACGGCCTTTGAGTGCATGTCGAAAATGGCGAATTCCCAAGTAGATGGCTAATAACTCTCTACCGAACGTGCTGTACCTTGATTCCGCGGGTTGTAGGCGCTTGGAGAAGAATGCTAAAGGTTGCCAAGAGTCATCTACGAACTGTCGCAGTACTGCTCCAATCGCTGTGTCCGAGGCATCCGTCACTACCGAAATAGGAGCCAAAGGGTCGGGGTGTGTAAGGAGTGCTGTGTTGGCGACAGCATCTTTGACCAAGGCGAATGCGGCTTGTGCCGTGTCGGGAAACACGAACTTCCGCTTACCCCCGCGCAACAGGTCGGTGAGGGGTTGCATCATTTCCGCACAGTGAGGAATAAATCGGCGGTAGAAATTCACCAGGCCGGCAAACTGACGCAACTGGCGAAAAGATTGGGGTTCAGGGTAGTCGCGAATAGCGGAAACTTTATCTGACAGAGGGTGGATACCCGAGGATGAAATAGAATGTCCTATGAAGGTGATATCAGCCCGGCCTGATTTGCATTTCGCGATATTGATCGTAACGCCGTGCTGGCTAAGGCGTTCGAAAAGTGCTCGTAAGTGTGTAGCGTGCTCTTGCTCTGAAGAACTCGCCACCAAAATATCATCCAGGTATACGTGGACATTTTCCAAACCACGAGTTGCCTCGTGCATGAACCGTTGAAAGGTCTGGGCTGCGTTGCTGAGTCCAAACGGCATTCTCAGGAACTCGAACAGCCCGAAAGGCGTAGTGACGGCAGTTTTAGGGATATCGGCCTCTGCTACCGGGATCTGGTTGTACGCACGAACTAAATCGATACGGCTGAAGACGGAGCAACCTGATAAAGACGAAGTAAGGTCCTGTAAATGGGGAATCGGGTATCGGTCAGGGACGGTGACTTTGTTAAGTGCTCTGTAATCACCACAGGGTCGCCAGTCGCCACTAGACTTAGGGACCATATGAAGAGGGGAAGCCCAAGGGCTACTGGAAGGGCGTATTATACCCAGTTCTAGCATATGTTCGAATTCAGCCTGTGCAACACGAAGCTTGTCCGGTGCTAACCGACGCGGCCTACTGAACACTGGGGGTCCCTTAGTATAGATATGGTGAGTGACACTGGTGGTCACTGCTGGGAGAGGCCCGACCTGCCGAAACATGGCTGGGTAGGCGGCGATGAGTTTGCTATCAGGTTCGTGTGCCGGTGGTTGGACGTAAAAAGGCGTGACGTGATTCACTCGCGAATTACAACCCGCAACAGCGAGAGTGGTCTGACGATCCACCACTCTGCGGCGCCGTGCATCAACTAGCAAGTCAAAGTGTTGCAGGAAGTCAATGCCTAGAATTGGGTACGGGACGTTGGCGATGATGAATACCCAACGAAAATTACGCTTTAAACCCAAGTTTAAGGTGAGCGACCGCTGGCCAAACGTTGGGATGGCCGTGCCATTGGCAGCGCGTAGTGTTTGGGCCTGCGGTGTGCTATTGTCGTCTTTCGCTCGGGGGAGGACGCTCACTTCGGCACCGGTATCTACAAGGAATAGGCTATTTGAAATGATGTCCCTTACGTTCAAAAGGCGACTGTTGGTCTGATACCCGGCTTCGTGGATCGCCACCACGGGCCGGGGGTTTAGTTTCCCTGATGAGCACCGGGAAACGTACACCCTCGTTCGCATCGTTTGGCTCCCTCACCAAAACGACTGTGGTATTTACAATACCCTTCTTTTGAAGAGCCGAAACGTCGTCGCAATGACGGACTATGGCGCCTAGGTGAGCGTGCACGGTACCGCTCCTGTGACCCACTTCTTACTGCTAGGCGTTGCAGGCTCGCGTCAATTCTGGACAAAACTGACGCGAGGTCGTTAGATGTTGGCAGGGCAGGTACCGTTGTGACGGAGGGCCTGGTTACTCCAGCTGCAGCGGGGTTGTATCGTGAAATAATGTCATCAGCTATTGCTGCAGTCTCCTCCAGTGAACACGCGTGTGGCACTTAGTAAAACTGGGATGTTGTGCGGCAAACGCTGCAGCCAAAGTTCCCTTAAGAGCGGGTCCTCGCCTATTGTCGGTCCTCTCAAGCGCTGCATCTCACGCAGCAGTTCGGAGGGCTTCCTACTTCCAAGCTCAACGTTTTGAAGTTGTTGCATACGTTGGTCCTGCGTTGGGGTCGTGCGGGCAATGACGGCCTCCTTTAAGGCCTCATAGCTTCGGGAAGAGATTATTACGTCCCTTACTTGCATTGTGACCTCCGGCGGGAGGCGGCCTGCTACACACCTGAAACGGCAGGCGTCACTGGTTATACGGCAGTTTTCGAATTCCAACTCGACCAGCGTGAACCAGAGTTCTGGATCAGCAGGCGTGAATGCCGGTATGTGCAGCGTGATCGCCCCAACGGTGGGGTCTGAGCAGGGTTTCCGTTCGGCAGACATAGCGATTACTTTATGGAATACAGACGGGAAAAGAAATCAACGACCAATGGGGCACTATAGTCTTCGCGAAAAAAAAATCACGACGAACTAGACACACAAAATATGTATGGACGAAAAAAAATTATTTGGTAAACCGACCAAAACAATCAACAATAAAACACACAAAAACGTACGCAGACGGGACCTTGAACGGTAGAAAACAAGGAAACTCACGTGACTTTAGGATCACGTCGGGCTCACCAATTGTAAGGTTGGTTAGACCTTACTTCGCGGTTTCCTTAGTAAACGCGTGCTTCGGTCCTTTGTACTGCGTGGACCACCTGTACGTTACTCTAATGCTCGGCACTATACGAATATGTTAACCAGAACAGTATTCTCCGCGCCCCGTGAGAATGAGAAGGCGATTGGGAGAGATAGTGGTTAGCGTATATTTTAGGAGTGTGTGTGAGAGCGTGCGCGGGAGCAACGGTCAAATGGCAGTCAGCGTTCAGTTAAACAATAAACGTGGTAAAAGTATAAACGAAGATGGCAACCGCTACACACTTGGCTAGGCTTCCACGGTCCCAGACCAGAGTGCCTTGCTGGCCAGGACGTATGCCGAAACTGTTCTTCCCTCGCTGGATACTGAAACGAAGAATTTTTATTTGGATACTGCTGTGCTTCCGGTACTCAGTTCAGTCTGTGTCAACGCATACGCAGGGATCACATCGGCATCTGATACTGCACCCATTGTGACAAAGTGTCGCCCACAAAACACGTCCGACACAAGACACCGATGAAAATGCTGGGGCCTCAGATCTCATTACCGTCACTGAAACGCCCAAACTAACACGGGATAGAGAAAATTTCAACTTGGCAGAGCATCGCAACGCCTCCGTAAAAGGCAGGACGAATGATTGAAAAGTAACTGGTCAACGCCAACGTAAGGACTCACTGTCACGGAAACAATGCTTTTGTTTGTGGACCTTCCAGAAGCAAACAGGGCCATGGCCCAAGCATTCTTGGGCTATCAGACTTCCGAGCTAAAGGTTTTAACTAAACTGCTTATCACTAAGGATGACAATATCGCGGACAAAATCCGAGTGAGGTCGGCCTTCCGGTTGAGTTGCGCCGGTGAAACTGGACGACTATTACTTCTGAAAGTGTTCCTTGAATCCGAGCACGAGGCAGACTCCGTGCTACAGGGATCCCGCCGACTAAATGGTGGACGAGTGCGGCCGTTCCAAGACATTGGGCCTGAAGACCGAAAGAGGCACAAAAGTGTCTCACTGAAGTCCATGCACGCCGAGCCAACGGTGAAGCAAACCTTGCGATTCGGGACTTCTGGGTGCAGAAACAGCGCCCTCAGTTTTGGTGGAGACCATCAAACTTGGTACCCCTACCGGTTCCACCGATTAAGCTCACTGTGACCAAGAGAAAGAGGTGGTGGTGGAGCGTTTCAGCCCAATCATTATACTGTTGGATGTCCGAGGTGAAAGGGCTGAGCTGAAAGTTTTGCTTCAGTCCAGCTCACCTACTATAGTGGCGCTGACGGAGACGTTGTTCGATGTGAATATCCTGGTATTCCTCCCTAGCCACACCGTATTCCAAACTGGCAGGAACTCTGTCCCATCAAGTGGAGAAGTGGCACTGTTCGTCCGATCGGGCATTCCGGTCGTGCGGTTGGACGCGTATGCTATACCATAAGGGTTTATTGAAGCCTTTTGGTGCCACATTAAGCTAACTACTGAGGCCTTAAGGCTGCTGGGACTGTTTTTGAAACACCATTTGACAGTCTCCCAGATATACAGATTCCATTGGGTAGATGAACGTGCGACGGGAACTGTCTTGGGGGCTTCGATGTTGACAGGATGAAACATTCTCCACTTAGGAGCAGCGACCACATGGTGCTGGAAGTTGACTAGCGTAATGGTCCTTGTATAGCCCCTGGATTACAAATCGGACGTAGCGTTCGCGCACTATATTCGAGGATTTTCGGAGTGCTACTTTAGGTGTCAACTGGTTTCTCACGATAGTGACGTGAACGACGCTTGGGAGTTCATTTGTTATGATATCTTACACCTCGTGAATACCTACTCTCCACTCATCAGACGAGGACCCCATGTGAAGGACCCACCGTGGTTTGACCCGGAGCTCAGACGCCTATTCAAATGACAAGACCGGGCCTGGCAGTTATTCCGATCCACAAGTAAGGCTCTTCATCACTATCGTGGGATTCGTAACTAGTCCACTGAACAAAAACAGACAAAGCCAATGGTGTTTGACGAAACCCTTGCGGTTGATGCAGTGTGAGTACCTAAGCACCTGTTTGCACACATTAAAGGCGGTACAAAAGCAAATTTTTTTACCACAGCACTGAGTACCAGCGACGGCCTGGTTGCAACGGATGATGGAAAAGCTGAAACCTTAGCCAGAAATCGCCTGTCGGTGCATTCTGTGGAGTGAAGCGCGTGAGCGCCGATGGTGAATGGCTTACAGTCATCTGTGATGCACGATTTTGTGAAACCAGAATTGATTAACATCCTAAAGTTTATGAAAAGTCGCAAGTCACTGGGACCCAACATTGTGCATCCGTTAACGTCGAAGGACTTGTCTGACCAAATGACTCCGCGGCTGACTTGGGGAGTATCACTTGAGTCCCACCAGAAGTGGAAGTAGAGTCTAGCATTCGATTACTAAAGCGAGGGAAAGCGGCCGGTCTTGACGAACTCCCGCCATCTCTTTTCAAACTGGGTGGTGATGCGTTGACGAAGTCACTGACCACCTCAGTCCGTGACGTTTGGAAAGAAGAACGTATTCCGTTATTATGGGGTAAGTCATTGGTTATACCCATCCTCAAGAAAGAAATGCGCAGTGACTGTAGTAACCAACGTGTAATTAGCTCCATTCCAATAGTCACCAAGATATTAGCCTTGATTTTACTGAGCTGTCTTGCATCGGCTCGCTAGAGAAACGCCCAGGTCGAGAATGCATCGACCAGGTTTTTACTCTTCGTCAGTTACTTGAGACGTGCCACACACACCGTTGACCGACAGTAATGGGCTTCCTTGACCTGAAAGGCGCCTTCGATTCAGTGGACCGAACAGCACTATTTAACACTCATCAGTGGAAAGTTACGCCACAGGATTTCGTGAATCTACTAGGGTCATTCTACTCTAATACTTCTGGCCGCGTAAAGGGGTTTACGGTGAGCTATCCAGTCGGTTCGAAACGACGAGTGGTGTTCGACAGGGATGTCCCATGTCTCCATTCCTATTCAACGTCGTCACGGACAAGATAATGGAGAATGCCTAGCGAGACCTCCAGGATGTGGGTGTCGAACTAGGGAATAAAGGAAAGCTATCCGACCTAGAATAAGCGGACGACCTTATCTGCTTGTTCGAATGCACGGACCGTGCGCAACGTGCACTAGGTAGACTTGCGAGAGCTGTAGCTCTATTTGGTATTTGCTTTGCACCTTCAGAGTATAAGGTGATGTTACAAGACTGGACGTCAACGATTCCGAGCCTGATACTCAATGGGGAGGTGCTGGCAATTGTCGATCGTTTCACTTACCTCGGCAGCAGCGTGACGACGGGTGGGGGCACAGTAGTAGAGGTGAGCACGCATATATCTAAAGCTGGAGTGGTGTACGCTGCACTGAAGCACTTGCGGCGGTGACCTGATCTTTCACCGAAGTTGAAAGGTCGTGTGTATACACACCGCGGCACAATATATTGTGCTGCGCTACGTTCAGTTTTGTTGTATGGTTACGAGACTTGGGGTCTGCTTGCGGAGGACATCCGTCGTCTTGAGGTTTTCGACCATCGATGTTTGCGTATTAATGCTAAGCTTGGATGGAATGACTGGGTGAGCAATGCTGAAGTCAGAAGTCGAATATTGGCTACTGGTTCAGAGAGTGCTCCATCACAGCGAATCCAACTTAGTGGACTTCGTTGGTTGGGGCACGTGTTACGTATGGCAAACACACGTCTGCCGTATGGTGCCCTTTTTTCGTTCCTGCCAGGGAGCGGAAGAAACCACGTGGGGATCAACAGATGACGTGGCAGCGGGGAACGAGAAAGTGTACAACGAACTTAGGAAAAGTGGGTGCCTCACGTCTCCGTGGTTGGGGTCCAAAAGATCCATCAACCAGTTGGTTGGAGACACTGAAGGATGTGGCAGCGAACCGTGAACAGTGACGATCGTTTTGTCACTTTTTGTCTAATCAGACTGACTGATCGATGTGCGTTTGTGTAGTTAAACTGTGTATTCCGTGTGTTGGTTACTAGGGCGTTCTTTCCTTTTCCCGCCCGTGTAAGTCCACTCTTTGTCCATCTTGTATATTCATACTTTCTAAATCAACGTGCAACATGGTGAGAAAGGCAGTGGTTAGTCAGGCTTGTCCTGCTGTTTAACTCTGTTTGTTGATGATGAAACCAGTGCACAGAAATGCGAGGTTGGTGGTCGTATAAACTGAACTGAAGCCGAGCTCGGGCCTACGACGATGTTGCACCTAAGTTCATCGCGATAGGTGGTGCATCGCTGTTGCACTTTATCGTCCTTCCTCTTCATATGTGCTCTTCAAGTGGTTCTTGAGATAGCCGCACCCCCGAATATACACAAGGCGGGTTTGGCTTTTGCCACTTCGAGACATCTGATTGTCCATCAGGATTCTAGTATGTTCTATGGTTGTCAGATCCGTCCTTCTATACGACCCAGAAACACGGCCGTTACGGGTGAAAAATGTGCGAAGTTTGCTAGTGTTTTGGCGTCAACGTCTTCGTAGTATTGCTTGACTAAGGTTTGAACATCGTATCAGCAATGCCGAATTTAGGTGTATGGTGTTAGTGACCAAAGGTCAATCACTTGAAAAAGCGTTGAATCTAAGCAGGCTGAGATGGTTGGGACATTTGTCACACGTGCTCACAGATACATTTTCTCGATGTACACTGTTTTCCAAGGAAGTTAGTGGTTGGAGGGTTAGTCCATGGCATGAAAAAGATGTGAATCTTGGCCGAGTAGGACGTGTTAGACCTCTGGGTTTAGTTTCACAAGACCCGCTCACATCAATTGTCGTGACAAGGTGCCGCGGTTGGTGGCGTACTTGCGTTCAAACTCCTTATTTGTCTAGATGGTTTCCATTCATAACTTTATTTTTTGTTTGCTTTCTCGCTGTACTTCCAGTCGTTTTCCTCTCCACCAGGCAATGCTGTGAAGTAGCGACAAAAACCAGAACACTGAAGTGCGAGATCAGTGGTTGAAAAATCTAACTGAACTGAATTGGACCGCCAGGTAGACCCGGCAAGTTAAAGTTACAGAGTCGAGGTAATGAATCCAAGCAGATCAGAAATGATAGTGGAATGAGCGCTGGAGAAGCTCGGTGAAACCAGGTGGCCAATTATCCACACATTTGTCCTTTAAGTATATCGAAATGTTAATACCGAATAGGTTATGATAACCCATCCGTGACCTGGCAGAAGGGTGTTTAAATCTCCATGTGCGATCTTTGTATCGTAGGACATGTTGAACATCTCTTGAGAGACCCGCCTACATGTAGGTTATAGAGTCTGAAACTAACTTCTACTGTGAATCTTTCTGTGCCTTTCGTACCATTAGTTTGTAATTTCCGTCCCGGGTGCGTTAAACTTGTATTACAAACTGTCTTAGAAACTGACATAAAAGCAGCATCACATTAAATTAACACACCAGTGTTCGAAGTTGCTGGCGTTCTAACGCAGTGTATCTTCTCATGGAAGTATTTATTGTCGCGTGGACAAAGCCTCTCAGGAGCGCACGTACAGGTATCCGGTAGTTCTCCGTTCATTCATTCCCGTTCTTGGACACTCCCACTATGTTTCTCCACAACAATCTTAGTTGTGTATCAGGGGTGTGGGTGTATACGCCTCCCAGGAGGGCTCACAATTATGATTTGCTGATAGTTCTATGCGGGTTAGACCTTACGTACGTTCGCTAGTCCTTCCCAACACGCTTGGACCACCTGTTCGTTACAGTGGTACTCTGCAATATACCATCACGATCACCACGACATTGTTTCCCACAACCCATGAGAAGGAGAACACTATAGGTAGGGAGAGAGTGGTTAGTGTATATTGGAGAAGCGTGCACGGACAACGTTTTAGTGGGCACCGCGCTTGGTGGCGCGAGTTCACATAAACACTGGTGTGTGTTAAACAAATAATCAGGGTTGAATGCCACTACAGGGGCCTCCTCCTAGAAGTCCGACGGAGTTGGGCTTCGATTGTGGACGTAGGCCAGTTGTGTTGACACCCCATGAACTCCGCGTATGTCACTCCTTTCATTCATGGCCTGACATGGGGTGGCTAATGATGAGGGGTTAACATCTGCACCTTCGAATTTCATCCAACAATGCGTCCACCTGTCGTTTCCAGCGCCACGCTGACCATTCGTCCTGTTGTCCGGTGGGTGGTTACCCTGCTGAACGTACCAGGAGTCAGCGAGGAAACAAATGTAGTCAGTGTGACTGCATCCATCTGAAGAGAAGGCAAAACGGAAGGAAAGTGCGCCTGGGGCGCCAGCAGATGTTCGACCAAGATAACGGACAAAAACGACGTTAGGTGCAGTCGTTGAACAGTAGAAAAAACGTACTGACAGACTAAATTTGTTTAGGCGTAATCACGGGCGGTGAGCGCTAGTAACGGCGTTAGGCGTAATGAATCATTTAATGGGGAAGTCCCTTGATATCACGCCCGCCTTTTAGGCATGTGTCATTGTGTCTGAGTCGTTGTCAGACTGTGGCAGACGTAAGCGGTGTACGCGTGATAAAGCGTCGGTGACGAGATAGTGCTCCAGAGACTTATCGCATGTCCACAATAAACTGAGACAAAGTCTGAACGGCGAATCTCGCGAGATGAGTGTCGATCGAAAGCGAACTTTAGTGTGTACCAAAGGTTTGTGATCTGTGAACACCAGGAACGAACACCTCTAAGTGCACGTCGCAGACGAGCTATAGTTCCCCACCAAACGTGCTGTATTGGAATTTGGCAGACTATAGGCAATTAAAAGAGACAACTACCAGAAGCCGAGGTTAAGGAAGAATCCAGCGAATAAGGATAAAAGATGCTAATTGGACGAAGAAAAAACAATAGTACATGTACTAAAATCAAGAGAACCAATACCATTCTACGAAAAATCAACAAAATAAAACTGGCGTGACCTTGATCACGTCGGGCTCACCAATTGTAAGGTTGGTTAGACCTTACGTACGTTCGCTAGTCCTTCCCAACACGCTTGGACCACCTGTTCGTTACAGTGGTACTCTGCAGTATACCGTCACGATCACCACGACATTGTTTCCCACAATCCATGAGAAGGAGAACACTATAGGTAGGGAGAGAGTGGTTAGTGTATATTGGAGAAGCGTGCACGGACAACGTTTTAGTGGGCACCGCGCTTGGTGGCGCGAGTTCACATAAACACTGATGTGTGTTAGACAAATAATCAGGGTTGAGTGCCACTACAAGCCGTAGCTCACCTGGATAAGGACGACATTGCGGTCGCGAATTGGAATCCTACCAAGTAAGTAGTGTATATGACTGGGTGGGCAAAGTTTTTCGAAAGCACAAATGAGATTGTTGTGAATTCATTATACTGTTCGGTCGTCGTTATACAGCACTGATTAAACGTGCATCTTTTCTCGATCATCCAGATGGCTCTGCATTCAGCAAACTTGCGGCATATTTCATTTAATTGCTCAGCCTCTTTGCGTTCTTTAACACGGACATTGTTTTCACGTGAGTAGTCGATTTTCTCCTAACCATCGTCCGATTAGCTTCGATCAAAAAGTTCTACAAAAACGTCTCGATCGCACAACTTACCGGATCGGGTGAGCATGTTGGTCTTTGCACTCGTTAGCTTTTTGCGTTATTTCCGACTGCGTCAAAACAACGGGTCACCGGGTTTTTAAAATTTAGTTTGATTGGATTTGACTGAGCAAACAACTCACCACTGGACTCGATTTCGATTTGCCTTCAGGTCCGTCGGGCGTAACGTATGAGGTACAACTGGACCAACGCAAATTGCGCACTCCCGGTGGAAAACCATTCCTCGTACCGCATGAGATGCTTGCTCTGGCTGTGGCTCAGGAATGGGACAGTCAAAAGGACACCATAAAACGCCATTCCATGCATCTTGTAAGTTTTAGGTTTTCTTTTCGATAAGTTGATTTGAACGCGTAATCCGTTTCACTTGGACTTACGACTGAGTGCTCCTAATGACAGTCTAGTTGACTTCCCCCACCGGCGTCTGCCTACTAATTTCGACAGAAACGTCTCGAGAGGTGAAGATCCAATTTAATCGATGTCAAAGGGTAGTACCCAGCCCAAGGCTCTTCACGACCGATGAGGTTTGGTCTAAAGTTTTCAATCAGGGTGAGTTCTGATCGGCGTTGTGGAAGTCGGTCATTGCCCTAGGTAAATATTTGTGCAAGGTAGCAATTTTGGCAGTCCGAAAGACATGACCCATATGAAAACAGCTTGGATACCCATTGGGTTTAATTAACCTGTCTTTGAGTATCTTATACTCTGTTCCTGTCCATCTTTTCGAGTTCATTGTACGCGTCATATGAATAACAAGGTGGGTATGGATGAGTACAACCAGAAGACATCAGTTGTGATATGAAATCACACAGACAACCCTGTGCCTATCTACTAATATGTCAGTGATGGGGTGAAACACCTGTTTAGGTGGTAGACAAGAATCAGCTGTCGCCCGGCGCGTAACAGTGCTTGATCTATTGGGACCCTATGTAGGTCTCTGCCACTCCACGGCCATGGTTTCCCATTGTCCATAATAGTGCAGTGGACCTCTGAAGCTATGGGGCTTCCCTCTTTCACTGCACTTCCTCGTTAGCATGCAATAAAAAACCGCAGATAAAGCGGTATATTATGTGAAAAGACTTCAGCCTAGATAGATTGCTAGAGTGCCCTTGAAGGTTGTCCTTTATTCGTTCTTTAGTCTTCGCATCTGTCGGGGTTACTTAAATGCCAAAAGTCGTCGACCGGGATGAGATTCGACGATCCACGAACGAATGCTACCGCGTCCGCCCTTTTGGGTGCCACACCAGACCGGGGTCATCGCACAAATGAGTCATAGTTGACATTCTACATCTTCCTCTCCCGCAAAATACAAGTGGCGCTGGCAGTCACCAGGAGGCTCGCCATCTGACCATCTTCGGCAGAGCGGCATCCGCGCGTACATGGGTTCGAATCCCAGCGAGAACAACAACTGGAACCGTTTGATCACTTAAACACTAGTAGTGGTCAAGTGTTTCCCTCCCATCTCGGAGATCAGAGGTCCAAATCCTGCTACCGCCGGTGACTTTGGTGGTAGATAATAACTTACTGTCGTTTGACTCGTTGCCACACCCAACCTATTGGGATCTTATATGGTTTTCTGCCACTCCAAGTCCCGGGATCTGATTGCAGGCTATCCGTATTAGTGTAGTGAGCCTTTGTGACTATTTGGTGTGCCCCTTCCACTGCACTCATGCGCAAGCATATATTAAAAACTGTGATCACACACAGGTATTTTGGCGCCGACTTAGGACTGGTTGATTTGGCTGAGGAAGTTGGGGTCTTTGAATTGTAGCATTATACTGACTAGAATCTTCTCGACAGTGTAGACGTTTCCAACCAATGGCTCCTTATTTTTGACGCTGTTCGATTGACCAAAAGCTTTCTAGTTGCCCTTTATCAGTAATGCATATTTGTTATGCCCTATAGGACTTATTTGTATGACTTTTACAAGCCAATGTGCTTGCATTTAAGTCAAAATCCCATAACATTCCGAATGTTTCTTTTAAGTTGTGGGCAGTCGCTGCATCCGGTTTCACATAAGCTTCCCTAGAGCGAAACTTATCATGATTTTCGGGCTGTTCATGACATATACATGTGTTATCATGGACTACTTGTCTGACTACTGTTCCTTGTATCAGACAGTTTCATGTTGAATTGTTTTCTTTCACACACATTGTGTATAGTCTACCTCAATGTCGGACCGACTTTGTCAAGACAGCAGCAAATGATGAGCGTCATACCCATGGTATACTGATGAAATGAAGCGATTTTATGATAACCAGTTCGTATAACCTAATGATAATGTGCATGATTCAGATTCCTCCTTGTCAATCTTAAAACCCGAGGTGCGTTTCATTGGTAATGAGTACAAACAAGCCTGAATAAATTTTCACAGCGTTTCTGTGATTAATCGGCGTGATGGATCATTTTCAGTCATCCTCTATATTGCTGTTGTTACTAAATTTTTTTTAATCCTTTCAGACCGCACTTTGCAATCGTGTGCTGGATTTCCAGGCAGACGTAGAACCTCAGGCTCTGGTCAGCGGTATCATGCAGTACGCAGACACGGATACAATTTGGTATGTACTACTTGAATCCCGTATCAGAGCAGAACGGTGGTAGTCGAGTGGTTTAAACCGTTTGCTTCCCATCGTTGAGGTCAGAAGTTCCAATCCAGCCATCGCCGGTTATTTTGGTGGTAGACAGTAATCCACCGTCATCCGATTTATTTCCACGTCTGACCTACTGGGACCTTATGTGACCGTCCACTCCAATTCAGTGCTGGGTATACTCCTTGAAATGAACTCATTTATTACAGAAAGCATAAGGGGGTAGTTAATAGTGTCAAAACTGAGGTTATCTGTTCCATAGTTCAGTTTCTTTAGGCTGATTGATGCTGACTTGCTTGCCGAACCGCGTCGTTGGGGAGGGGGAGTGAACACCAATGCACTGTGCCGAAATCGAACTCTTCACTTCGATGTTGTGAGCGAATGGAACAACGCGCGGTCCACGGTTTAAGTCAAGACCAAACAACTCCGAACGTTAGACCTTATTAAGTATGGAGAGAACGTGAGGTGCAATAGAGTATTCATAACACCAAGCTACGGTAACTTGTCAGATTGAGGACAAATCCATGGTGCACTACATGCTTCGAAGGATCCCGTTTGAAGAATGCGGTGAATACTCTGCCTACCAGAAATATTTCCTGGACCCTCCTAGAATCTGATGATCCGCAGATTTTTCAGTCACTAAAAATCCGTTAGAGTATTTCCTGTGACTGAAAAACCTTATCCCGGAGCGGAGAAATGCGAGATTGGTGGTTGGAAATACTGAACTGAAGGTCCGCTTATCGTCATCGACTGGGGGAATCAACACGAAATCATAAAATTCATCACTGTAACAAGGAAAGTTCAAAATATCCTCATAACTGTGAATGCAAAATCAAGCCTCTTTTTTATTGCATGCTTACGCACGGTTGCAGTGGAAGGGGTGAACCCCAAAGGCTCAGTGTATTATTAGGGAAAATTGGCAACTAGACTGTGAGACTTGCAGTGGACAACTACATAGGGTCCCAGTAACTCAGGTGAGGTAACGACCCGGACGACAGTAGACTATTTTCTACCACCAAAGTAACTGGCGGTGGCGGGGATTCGAACCTCCGATTTCCGAGGTGGCAAGAAAACACTTGAAGTCACTGGGCCACCACCTATCGTAGGAAACACACACAGCTTTTGCGATACCGCGAATGACTTTACAGGAAAATTCTTATGGCAAAGTAAGTTCTTCCACTCTCATGGAATAATCCTCCGATGCTTTCATAACATTTTCTACGTCTTCGCGGCCTTCAACTCTGTCGACAAGACGGCACTATTGAACTGTTTGTTGAAAAATGGGTATCTGAGACGTTCGTATTCTCAAGGAGTTGTATCGTCGCACCTCAGGTTGGGTTAGGCCCAGGGCCAGCTTTCGTCCACTTTTGTTGTCTCCAGGGGATTTCGACAAGGTTGCCCTATATTTCCATCTTTTTCGTAGATGATGCTCTACGGAATGCGTTGTCTGGCATTCCAAGCGGTGGATTTGAACTCCTCCCAAGGGGCAGAGTTTTCATCTTGGAATATGCCGATAACACCGCCTTGTACAGTTACAGTGCTTCACTATGAACCGCTTGGCAGTTGAAGTATTCCAATATGGTGTCCACTTTGCGCCTTCCAAGTGCAAAATAATTTTTCAAGACTGACAAAAACCTGTGGTAGTTTATCGATAGCTTTAAGCACCTCGAGAGCTTGATTACAGCTGCAAGCGGTGCTAGGGAGAAGATCACATCACGAATATCGAAGACCAGGACAGCTTTCCCCAATCTGCGGCTCTGCCGTGACATCGGGCTCCTCCTTAAGGAACGCGGGTACAACACCGCGGTTTGTGGTGTTTTGCTTTACGGTTGCGAGACCTGGCCATTCGTTGTTGCGAATGCCCGGCGGCTTTCCGTATTTGATCACCGATGTCTCCGGAGCATTGTTCCCATCAGGTGGGAACATCGTGTGAGCACTAACGGAGTTTGTGATCGTGTGTTGGGTACGATAGTTGTCCTCTGACTGAAATGATCGCTCTGCACCGCCTCCGTTAGCTCGGACATGTTTTGCGAATACCTGTGTGCCTTCTTCCTTTTCGTGCTCTATTCGAGCGCGTCGGACAAGGCTGGGAGAAGCGACGCGGCGGTCAGACCATGACTTTGTAGAGATATGAAGGAACCAGCTTCAGCACTGGTTTCGATTGATGCTTCCCGCCTTTGTGTTCGGGGTTCAACGGATAAGGATTGTCGTTTTTAGAGAAGTTGAGGGGCATAACTGAGAGCAAAAGCCAGTGGCGCGAATGCTCTAGGGCCTGTCTGTTGCACTACTGTTCCCCTTAAACACAAAACAAACCAAAAGTCCGAAAGTGTACAGTGAAAACACAGGAAGGCATTCGTGGTTCTTATACACATTGAACGTCCTCTCCCATCTTGTTGTACCCTACGTTTTCCGTTATTTTGTGTTTCTTTTGAATTTGTTGCTTTGGCACCAAAATCGATTTCAAGTGATATATATATATATATATATATATATATATATATATATATATATAATCATGGTAACTGTTATTCTTATTCTCCTGGCAGCTTCCGATGTACTGAGCCGGATGATTTGGTTGAACTACAGAAAAAATCCTGGGATCCGGTGCTTAACTGGGTTGCTAAACGCTTCAAAGTACAACCAATGATCACCAACGGTTTGATTGGCACAGTCACCATGTCCGAAGAGGATCGAAATGTAATAAATCGACACTTCCTAACATACAATCGTTGGGGGTTAATCGGTACGTATCTCAAAAAATTCAATTCCACCCTATGCTACATTTTTCGACCTACTGTTCCTTAGGGAAGATTAATTTTAAAGAAGCAAGGTAAATCAGCTCTCACCGAGTGAGCTCAAACTCTGAGGGTAAGGTGCCACACTGTTATCGATAGCGTGTATGCCCAGTGGTTATTTCACATATCTCCAGCTTTTGTACGATTTCAGGGTTATAAGGATTAGTTTCGTGTCGGTCAGGGTTCAAACCTCTACGTACTCTCAGGTCAGAGAAAAGGATAGATTATAATTTCACCTTTTCACGCAAATTATCTGAACTGGTCACATCTAAGCGCATAGATCAAGAACCTCCGATCCATGGTAATTTTCCGCGTCTTGATTAGGCGCCGAATTCTGTCTGGTTTTGATTGGTGGCTAGACGAGACGAAAACCAGAATACCACTGGAGGCATAGTTTGGATCAATGTTCTCCACTTGCGGTTTCAGCGTTCCTCCCTTGCCCAACGATCTGGGGTGGCGCTTCTTTATACGTCGAAACTGACGTACATCAGGATTCAAAGAATGAGTTAACAGCAAGGTAGAGAGCATGTAAAAAAATAAAATGGTGAATACAACAGCACAACTTTGTCAGTTTCATCTCTAACTGCACGATTTTGTTGTCAAGAAAAAGCGCTTATCGCCGGAGATGAGAGGCTCGATTCCCCTAATTACTGGTCACTGGTAGCTGAGAGCTAACCATTGTCGCCCGTACAAATCGATTTTCCTCACGGTTACTCTCCATGGGAAATAACAATTTTTAAAGCATGCGCAGCAGACGTTCTAGGTCGATGGAGTCGGAAATCCAGCGCCCTTAAAAAGTGACCGTGGATACTTTCTTGGGAAACGTAATTTACTAAAGAGAGCTCGGTGATGGTGGCCTTTAGTTGGAATGCACCGCTAATGTTAAACGCTCGATGTCGAGCTTGGCTCATCACTGTCTACTCCGCTGTCCATCGTTAAACCCGATGGTGTGGATACAACTACGCACAGTGGACATAAAAGCGCCAAACCCTTTTAGCTGGTCTTTTGCTTTTTTGTCATTAGAAAGGTCTCTGACATTTGCAAACCAGCCAAGATAACATCCGCGCCTAGAAGAATCCCAAGAGATGTCACGCTTTACCATGTACATCTGCAATTCCCAACGCGTTCGAGAGGCCTCTGCTGCCTCGTTCTGTTACTGTAAGTACAGAAAACATACCAATTCGTATCTCGATCGCCGCGCTTGACCCTAGACGGTGACGCGATTTAGCGCGTACCATAGCATTAGTTCATGGCACGAATTGCAAATCTGCATCTTGGGTTGTGAAAATTCACCCGATCGCCTCTGCACGTACGTGTTACTGAGTCTAATTTCCGAAAGAAGTGCTGTCTCAAACATCACTTTTCACTGGTCGGAACTAGAGTCGTTTTCCATCAACCTGCATTAATCGGTGTTTCACGAAGCGCTTTTCGCTTATTTTTTTACTGCATGTGAATCGACTCCTGCCTCATCTGCATCTGGACCGTGGTCACAGCTTTTGCAAACCTGTCCCATCTGTGGAGCCGCCATGACATTTCGCTTTCCCTCAAGGGGTGTGCAGTGCCACAATTAATAGTGTTTTTACGGTTGCGAGACCTGACCACTCCACGTTGAGGATGCTCGGCGGCTTTTTGTATTCGACCACCGGGGTCTCCGAAGCGTTGCTCGTGCCTGGTGGGAACATCGAATGAGCAGTGACGAGGTTCGTCATCGTGTGTTCGGTGCAGATAGTCACTCTCTGACTTCGATTATCGCTCTACACCGCCTCCGATGGCTCGAGCATATTTTGCGTATGCCTGCCCATCGTTTGCTCTTTCGTGCTCGGCAAGGCGGTCAGGCTTTGACTTCGGTTAGTGCTTCCCGCTTTCTTGGTTGGAACTCGCGATGAGAGTGGCCGTTGGTTAGAGACGCTGAGGGATATGGCTCGGAACCGAATCCAGTGGCACGAATGCTGTATGGCCTGTCTGTTGGCTTCCCGTTCCCCATAAACAACTGGGAAACAGACAAAAAGATTTGTAAAACGTGCACGGTGAAAATATTAAAAAGAGTTTGCTTTTATCTGTTGTAATCTTAGTGTTAACTCTTAGTCCCCCCGACTTTGTATTTTATTTCCTGTTGTTGCCGCGTTGGCACCATGCTTGTTCTCAAACCGGTGAACGGGTCTGACCAAATGGTACGCTGGTGATTGTCTCGTTTCCTTGCACGGAATATTATTTTTTTACTTATTAGCGAACCAGTGGTATGTACACTCCTACTCCCGCGAACAGTAGCGCCATATCGTCGTCGCCCGTCAAATACTTGTCTCGCAAAACAAGTTTACGCCCAGGAGCCATTACAAAACGTTATTACTCTCATTAAGTGACTTCAGCACTCCATAGCTTTAATTGATGACTACGTTCATCCGTTTTTGTTATTTTCCTCAGAACGGTGGTGTTCGAGTGGTTCAAGGTCTTTACTTACCAGCTCGGAAGAGAGGTTCCAATCCCGCTACGTGAGCGTTCACTTGAATGAATTTTGCTAGCAATATTGCGTACGGACTTTCTGATGAGAAATTGGTATACCCGCAGAGGAGGTACAACAGATGCAAACTCGCTCATTCAAGAATACGAACGCTGTTATGGATGAAGACTATCATACAAAGCTGAAGTCCCCAATTTTTTTAACGTTTTAGTAACTACTTTGTGCGGAGCATCGTTTTGACCTGAGTGACTATCATTTTCCTTCTAGCGGTCATAAATTTCATTTGTGTAGAAAGTCAATGTAGTGTTTTTATATTTCTCTATTCGTCACCTTCATTTTACACATACGGCTCAATTTGGCTATCTGTCCCCTCCTTCATACCACAGGTTTGCAGTATTGCGTGGAAAACCTCAAGTCGGTCTTTTTGACTTTAGCAATGGTTGACGGCTTCTGTTCTTCCGTCCGGGCTGTGGAACTTAGTCAATTGGAGTTACTATTTCAGGTAAATGGTGACTTTTTTACTGACTGATTAATTTTCAGTGGAAAACCTGCTTAAAGTTTCTCCATGTCTGTCGTTTTCTCCTTTTCTTCCGTGACTAATACTACATGAAAACTTTTTCCATGTCTCATAATGTTATGCCGGCTTATGATTGGGTTAACGACCATCTTACAAAACACAAGCCACGAAGCAGAACAAATCGACATTCAATTTTAATTCGTTTACGGAATCACGGCCTGTTTTGTATACAGCAACAAACCTGGCTTGTGGCTAAGCATGCTATGCAGATTAATATGAACGTCTTTCCTATCCGAAGACTGCAAGCACAAAATTGTCGTTTTTCGATAAGTGGGACGGTCACAAACGTAACGAAATACACTGATATTGTTACATCCCCCCCCCCTTGTTACTACATTCTCTTTGCAGGTCGGTCGTTGGGGTGAAGTACTATCACATCATGATGTACAAACAGTGGAACTGAATTCACGTGTCTCAGCCGGTCTGTTGTTTGTGCTGATCAGTCACCAGCAACGTGAGGTGCGCAACAAAATGGGTCTGAACGAGCTGAAAAATATGGCTGGATAGAAACAAATGAATTGACCACAAACCTCATTTTTTGTTTTGTATAACAAACAGTGTCTCCAGTGAGAACAACGCCATAATTCTTGTAAATAAACTGGTACATTATGACGACTTCAGTGTAGATCGTGCGTGAGACAAGTGTTTGAAAACATGACGTATTTACAAAAAAACAAAACGAAAGAGAAAAAGACGGGTAGTGAGTAACTTATGCATACGATTAGATTAGAATCCACGTCATCTGTCCTCATTCGATGCGATTTGATTAAGTGCTTCTGTCTGACGATTCAGTAGAGCTCTTCGGTCGATAAAGCCAAATTGACTTTTCCCGTAAGAATTTGGACCGGAGGAAGTGGGTGTGAACCTGTCCGAGACAAATTTTTTCGAATTGTTTATTCATCGATAAACGATAACGGAGTGCGAACATCCGGAATACTATGGGAATCACGATCCAGTGTAACTTCAGAGCTAAAACTGTCTGTACCGAACTGAAGATACAAACTAGGTCGAATGCTTAACCTACATTAATTGGGACACGTTTACTCATTGGGACGGATATCACAGGTTTGCTTTGTTTAGAAAAGAGCAGTTTAGCAAGGATGGGAAAAGTTACTCGGTACGGCAACATGGGACTGAAGAATTGATTGGCAGCTGCGATTATCACTGAACTTGTATTCATCCTCATTCTCATGCATTTATGCTTTGGTATCCAAGTAGCAACTTGTGTCAGGGTTGGGGGTTGTCCAGAAACACACTACAAGTCTGCTTCAATTTCGATCATTATCGCACAGTCAGGGGAAAGACACCTCATACCGACAAACGCTTGACTGAATTCTACAGAAAAATGAACCTGCGGGGTGGAGTAGTTTTGCTAATTACTGTCTGCAGTGTGGGCAGCCCAAAAGTCTCCGGTACCCTTTCGAGAGGTTTTATAATTTCCCACTCTCTATTCATGAATTCATGTCACATAAAGGCGGTTTATGGAACATCCATCGTGTAAGTTATAGTCTATAAGCAGGATAAAGGCTAATTACACTTCCTAAGCGGAAACACCTCACTTGGTTGTCTTCAGTGTCCGCGCCGTCAGACAGAGCAGCGTGCGGTCTTAGCAAAGACTCTTGAAATTTTCAAAACATGTATGTTGTACCTCCGAAACTCGCATACAGGACCCTGCTCCACTTCCTAGATTGAACCTGTCCTTCGTTTCATGCTTTGCGTATCGGGTGATTCCTTCTCTACTGAGCTTAGTCAGATCGGCGTCGGGATCGCTTTGGATGTGAACGATGGAGCTTCAAAGCTAAACTAGGCGTTTAACAGCGGTCGCTTTTGTGCAGTTCTATGCACATTAAAATCAATAAGTGAAGACTGATATTTGCTCGTCACATCTGTGCGCGTACACTGAATCTGAATAACCAGAGGTAAAATAACTAATTATTTCCTGAACCATTTTAACTGCTCCACAAGGAGCGTTCTATGGACATGGTGAGCGTTGCTGTCGATTCCAACGCCTAAGTCAGTTGTTTGGATATAACGGAAGTAAACACAGGGAACTTTCGCTAATCGAACCAACAGCAGCGGTCGTCTCACCCCGTTGTATTCTGACTACAAACTGTTTCTATCACGTGGTAGATTGGGCCGTTAATAGGCACTGGCCTTAACATTTGATAATTAATCGGAAATTACGACAGCCTAGTGATTCGCTATCCAAAACGTTTTAGGAAGCACTCTAAGGAATATCAGATATTTCCCGAGAGAATGATACCTCTCGGCAGATGGGCCTTTGACCCTAACTCACTGGTCTGACGCACGAAGCAGACTAGCATATGAACTCGATCAAAGCACTTACGTAAGGTCTGTCGCGCGAGATACGGTTGTTTTTTCCTGATTTTTTCGATAGTGCAATATTCGCCGATCCACTTCGGATTCAGTCCTCAGTCCCATACACCCAATGGAGAAAACGGGACATAGACGGGGTAGCGTACTTTGGGTCGGGGGCTGCTCGGCTCAGGTGGGGCACCATTGCCCAGTGAAGTGCAATGACTTTTCCCACCGTCGACAGAGACCCGAGATACTCCACTTCAACGTCCATCTACAAGCTTTCTCGTCGTTAACTAGCCTTTTCGCGTCGTTTTTCAGCCAATAAGTACCTTCAGCTTGAAATCTGTTGAACTGAGTTCTCGTAACTGACTTCAACAGAGAGACGAACCCCGAGCCATGTTCGTCGATTGGGCAGCTATATAAGAAGTGATTGTCGGATACGTGAGATCAATCGAGTTCAATTCGGCAGATTTCGCGCTGAATGCACTGACTGGCCGGGCATAGTGCGATGCGGGTGGGAAAGCTTGTAGTAAAGGTTCTTTGACCGACAAACTGCTTCTGTCCATGTTTTTTTGCCGGACAGTCCTCTCCACGGGTATAGTAACTGGCTGAGCAGTATCTAGTGTCGCCTACCAACCAGTTCAGGGAGACTTGGGCTTGTATGGCCTCTACTCGTTGATCTGTTGGACATTACATCTCCGGCTTAAAGAAGCCAACCAATACTAACCTTCAAATCATAAGGGCGCAAAATTGAACACACCACTTCAAGTTATAATCCCACTGTAAAAAGTGGCACGCCTGAGAATTGATTCGGTCTCAGACCCAATCGGTGTTGCACCGATCAAATTTATACTCCACAACAGATCTTCGAACAAAGACATACCTACCGTAGATCCAAAAGTTATCTTTCTTTATCTGTGTTGACCACACACCTCTCTGGCGCCAACCTTCAATAAAATTGACCTCTCCCTGCAATCTTTGTAGGCGAATAGCCAAAGACCAGTTTGTGATCATGGCGATCATTTGTTCGGGTTTATCAAGAGAGCTGGCGTTTAACAAAACTTCGTTATCACCCTTGTTTCTCAACTCTGTATTTGAAATGATATAAGAAGAATAGCCCTGTCAACATCAATCTTCGTCCAGACAGTAAACTGACTGATTAGGAATACGGGGACCTTTTTATGCCTCTGAGTGAGTAACCAAACATGTTTCGGGTTTTTCTAGGGAATCTTTGGAATGCATTTTGCATCTCCGAAGTGTAAAACATTCTTACAGGACCAGACTGACTCTACATCAAACCTTATCCTAAAGGGGGAATCACGGCTGAAATGAATAAGTTCCATCGACCGAACAGCTACATCTCCCATGGTGGTCGGATCTTGGATGAAATGTCGTCGCGTACACAATACAAGTTTGACTTTTGGCTGTGGTGTCGACGTGGCTTCCGTATATTTATCAAGGGTAGATTGCATATTGCGTCAGTTAGGTCAGTCCCTTCATACGGCTCGGAAATGTGGCCGTCGTGGGTTGCCACTCAATGGGGGGAAGTGTAGACACCTGACCCAGGACGCTGATGAGGATTTAAAATATATAGACCCGAATGACCCACAAATGTTAACACGGGCCACAGGTATCACGGACCTTGGAGTTCGGATAAGTGACTGCTTTCAATCATCTGGGCAGTGCCTGGCCGCAGCGGCCAAGGCAAAATGAGCGCTGTACCAACTTCTGTGCACATTTGCATTACGAGACTCACGTAATGCTACCAAACAATAGTCAGACCACACCTCAAATATTGTGTCCAAGCGTGGGTTCCTGCCCTGATGCGAGACGCTGCAGTACAGAAAAAGTTCGGCGTGAGTTCACAAGGATGGCAGATGGATTGAGGAACAAGCCATGTACAGAAAGAATCACGGCGTTGAATCTGTCCTCCTTAAAGCGTAAAGACTTAGAGGTGAACTCATAGAAGTCCTAAAAGAGACCAGGGAACTATCCATCTAAACAAAGCCGATTGTAGAAATAGCAACGGAATCCCGACTTAGGGGCCATGAGTACAAACTAGTAAAACCAAGAGCACTGAGGTCAGTTAGAGCACAATTTTTGCGTGTCGCGTCATCAATGCGCGGAACTGTCTGCCGGCTGAGGTGGTGGCGGGCACGGTGGTTCAGTTTGAAGCCCCTCTGGACCGTTGCTAGTCGACCGTATTCCCTGAGGGCAACTAATCTAACATACACCGGGCAAGTTCGAATGCAACGCCCTTTTTATCTACCGGTTTCCTTATACCTGTCACTCTCCACTCTCACATCTACACTTCACTCCCTTTCAAGGTTCTCCGTACTCTAGTCTCATACCTGACCTTCTCATACTAGCTCCTATGTCAAATGCTGCTATATGAATGGCCCCTTGGTTGGGGGGTAGACTTGGGTGAGGACCCGGTTCGTAACCGTGAAGTTGCTGTTCTGACAGCGAACCGAGCCCTAACCATGTTCCTCCACAGACCCGAGATTGAAAAGAAGCAAAAAAGCAAACAGGAAACATAGAGGTCTCAACCCGGCGAGAACCAACTGGCGCTTGCTGGTGCAAGAATCCGGAGTGATCTATTGACCCTAGCTTCAAGTCCTGTGACCTAGCCTGACCTGATTTAGTTTACTGCCGCGATACTTAATCACAAACTTAACATTTCAACTTAAGGTGACTGATTTTGCAGCGCAATCAACTGAGATAGCATTTACTAACTAACCTTCCTTTATTTCGCATGCGGATCCTGGCCTCCTCTGGGATTTCTTCCTCCTCGCTCTGAGGTCATTTACACATTAGGACAATGTAAAACTCACCTCATCATCCGTATTGAAAACTTCCTTCAGTTTCTTCGCTGGTTTTATGGTTTTTTCTGGCATTTTCGGCTAAAAATAAAGTGGATCCTCAATTCACTCACTTGAGCTGGCAGGCTGATTTTTATCGGATGGATTGCCGGGACTTTCGAGTCTGGCGGTTTAATGGCCTCCTTATCTGCAGTGCTCAGCTTTGCGGGCACCTCCAAACCCTGAGGCTCCGCATTTTTGCGTTTATTTTTCGTACTAACTGAGGGAAATCGTGAAGAATACCCGGACGTACCAATGCTCATCAGCCGGCCGAAGTTTAAGCGAACAACCGACGCAAACTTGAAGGCCACAGAACTCCGCCGTAGATTTCTGATGTTAGTTCAGTATACTTCATGTTCAGGTTCGGGTTGATTCCAGGACTTCACGGCAGGTGGCCAAGAATAGGATGCTCGCTTACTGCGGACCCTGACAGAACTAGTTAAGGCCGTAAAAAAGACCCTCATAGTGAGTGACTTGAAGTCTTGAAGTAAAATAAGGGTGCGAGTCTGAAGCCAAAGTGTTCCCGGATCTTGTGATTATCTTGTTATCTGAATGTCACCAGTGAGCTGCAAGATAGTTCGCTGGATAATAAGGAAATTGGAAAAGGGTTCAAAATACAAACATTGACAGCCTCTTGCATCTGGTATTGCCCGCGAACAGGGAGATAGACCACTGGATAAAGCGAAAGGGCTCATGACAAAAGTTTTGACTGCATCTTGCGTCGTGAACTGCCTGGAACCTGGAATCTATATCTCTGGACCGTGGGAGGAGTTCAGCTTTGCTGCAGTCCGTTCAGATTGAGTGGCACGAAAGACTCCATCATGGAAAATCTGTCAGACATCAAACAGCGAGATTTTCGGGAAGCACGCGGCGCGCGTCCTTACCGCGATCTTCCGCAAATTGATTGGAAGGTTGAAGTCTGCACTCCGGGATCGGAGCGGGAAACATACTTAAAATGACTGCGTGCCAATTGTTTGCGTCATCGTATTAGTAAAAAATACCAGATATGCAGCTAGAAGCGTTCCATCCTTGCTGGATCTAGCAATAACAGATCTGTCCAACGATGTTTTTGGACTGCATTACTGCACACCACTGGGAAAGAGTGACCACGTATGTGTCAAAATCACCTTATGCATGGAGCAATCCAGGGTACCGTCAAGGATGGTTAGGAATTTCGGTAGTATGGACATAGATAAGCTTCGCGATAGGGCTGAAGTGAGACTCGGCAGAGAAGGATACTGTCGAGGAAAGCTGGCAGTTCATAAAGGGATCCCCGATTGTCCCCCTGGAAGAGCTCGTACCCTTGAAATGAAGGAGTGGGGAGGGCAAATCCATTTGGTAGAAGGCTACAATAGCCAAGGCCATCAAACGTGGGAACCGCAACTGGAACCAGCCCAAAGCTTCCGGCAGCCGGCTAGCCTGGAACCGTAGTACAAAGCTTAGGAACGGAGCTGTGAGCCGTCTGCAAACTTTTAAGCCAGAATTTGAGCTCGGATTAGCCCAGTGCTTAAGACTGCAGCCTAAAAAATTCTATAGCTATATGCGCTTGAAAGGCCCAGTGAAGGACATCATGGGTCCACTATTCACTAGGGACTACGGTATTGTTAATGCTGACTAGGGCGAAGCGGACGACCTGGGGGAATATTTTGGTAGTGTACATGGGATAGACGGTGTGGTACGAGTCGATTTGGCTATAGTGCTTTCTCCGCAGTTAAACGGGCTAAATCTCCTAGAGGGAGCCGTGCATAGGTGCCTGCAGGAACTTAACAGCCACATGTCAGCGGGTCCAGATGGCATCCACCCAGCTCTGATGAAGCCGTTGGCAGATATTGAGGCAGGCTGCACAAATCCGCTTTGGACCAGAGTAGGTTGCCTCCGGATTAGAAAAGAGCGGCCGTCATGGAGATACATAAGGGTGGACATAAGTCGGCTGTGAACAACTAGAGGTCGGTAAGCTAACTAGCATCCTATGTAAAGTCCTTGAGAACATAACCCATGCCCACATCCCTCAGTACTTACCGGAGCCCTCTATGCTAACTCCAGCCCCAGCTTGGATTCCTAAAATGTGGATCTTGTCTGACCAACCTCCTGTGCTTCTTAGATGAAATGGCTGAATGAGTGGATGAAAGTAAGCAAGTTGAGGTATATGTCCTTGACTTAATCAATGCCCTCGACTCCGGAAATCATCGTCTTTTGCTGTGCAAGATGGAGGCGTTCGGCAAATTTTGGTCAGTATATAGGTGGCTGGCGGACTTTCTCCTCTCCAGGAAGCTTTACGCCAAAGTAGCAGACAGGTGCCCTAGTTTGGTGATGTCACCAGTGGGGTGCCCCAGAGATCTGTCCTAGACCCGGCACTATTCTTGTAGTTTAGTAACGACCTAGCATCCGCCCTTCAATCGCCTGGTTTCATTTGTGCGAATGACGTGAAGATGGTTGGATCTGAGGGCAGAGTCTACTCAGGCAGGGATATAAGTACCGTCCTGAACTGGACATGCAAATGGGACTTACCCCTGCAAGCTGGAAAAAACCATTTAATGTCAGGGGCAACAGAAATCCTAACTGACACTCGAGGCCAAGGGATGCTCACCATAGAAGTACTCGGTAGGGTTAGGGACCCCGGGGTCATCATGAGCAGTGAGTTTAAATGGTCGGACCAATGCAATGCTGCCGCACAAAAGGCTCGAAGTGAGCTCTTTAGGCTGCAATCAGAATTGTCTTGTCGGCAACCGGAAATATCCGCACCCATTTATATGGCTACAATACGACCTCACTCAGAATATAACGTGCGGGCTTGGTCATCTTACTACAAAAATGAAGCCGCCTGCTTGGAGAATGTTCAACGTCTTGCGACGCGAAACGCTCAAGGGCGGCGGGGTAGGGCACATGCACAGAGACCCCACGATCTCAATCTTTTCTCGTTGGAAAGGGGGAGACTTCGAGGGGGTCTAACAGAAAAGTTCAAGGTAATGAAGGGCTGTTCTAACCTTGGACCGGAAGGTCCATTACCGGTGGCCCAATATTTTACGGGAGAAGGGGCACGAAACGAAGCTGACGAAAGCTCGAGCTAGGTTGAAGACTAGGTGTCACTAGTTCGGTAACAGGGTATTGTACAGTTGGAGCGGCCTGTCTGGTGGAATGATGCACCTGCAAATCGTCCATTAATTCGAAGGCGCCCTGGACCACAAGTGGTACGATATTTTCCTGGCCGAGAGCTTCGAGCTTGCTTACCAGACCGATGACAGGCAGAACTGTGGTCCTTATGGGGGATATTTTGATGGACTTTCTCGTTTATTGCAAGCTGTCTCAGTAAAAGCTTACGACGAATAATGACTCTTGCGGTTGACGTGCCATGCGGTTTTCCGTTTCCGTCCCATTTTTAGTTGGGATTCGACGAAACGCTCTGTGGGCATAAATTGGGTGCATAACTGGTGTACATATCAGCAGAAGAATTCTGGAAGCTCGATTGGTCGTGGTCATTACCTATCCTGCGCAAGCTGAAATGAAATGTACTGAACTTGCTTAGGCATAGTCCGCTGATCCTACGGTGCTGCGACAAAGGAGCAACTAGTTCCTTAAGCTCAGTACACTTCATTTCAGTTCGCACAGGTCAGATAATGGCCACGGCCAATCCAGCTTCTAGGATTCCTTCGATGGTATGCACACTAGGTAGGCACCCACCACTGCGCTGCTTTTTTCATCGAACCCCCGCTAAAAATAGTAAAGAAACATAAAACTTCATCGCTTATCAACTGCGAGAGCCGTTATGCATCGTGAGCTTTCACCAGGTCATTAGACAACAAATGGAAAGGTTCAAAAAATAAACACATCACATCCTTCAGTCTAGTACCAAGCTAAAAATTCCCCGTCGGAGATGGTCTCATTACTCTAAAGATCTAGGGCCCTTTGATCGCCTGTACGGTCCTTAGCCCCGTCGCCACTTCTGGCAGTCTATTCCAGTAGTTAACCACCCTACAGCTAAAGAAGTGACATCTGGCTGTCAGCCTAGATCCACTCTTCGCCAGCTTCCGCTCATGGCGTCTTGTTCTAGAGTCTGTTGCCATATGAGAACGACTCTCCGATTTAAGCCAAGAAAAGCCTCTGATTATCTTGAATATCTGTGGGATCCCCTGGCAGTCTCCTTCTTTCCTTGGAGGAAATTCGGAGGTCCTGAATTCTCTGCCCATACGTTTTGCGCCTTTGACCCTCAACCATGAGCGATACAAAACACTGTACATTTTCAAAACAGGTGGTATCCCGTTTGTAGAAGGTTAACCATACTTGAAAACTGTTTTCTAAGACAGGTCAAACTACAAACATGTAAACTAGCATGGAAACTCTTGGCTGTTTACACGAAAACGCTGACCTCAACCTGATGAGCTCACCGTGTGCCGTTTTCGCAGCAGCTGCACACTGCTCCGACCACGCAAGATCAGAGGTCACCAAAATTCCAAGGTCTTTCACCCTGTTTACTGACTCTATAATAAGCGGGCCTTGGTCGTGTGCAACCGGCAGGCTTGTCACCGTCTGTGACAACAGCTGGCTATTCCCAGCATCGAGAGGTGAGTTCCACCTCTATGCCCAGTTAAGAACGGCGGCTAAGCCTCTGCCCAGCTTCTTTCTCTCCTAAGCTCCCATCAATTTCACATCATCTACGGAGAAGTTTGGCGACCGCAAGACTGAGGCTAAATGAATAATAAACAGAAGAAATAGTAGTGAGCCTAGTGCGGAACTCTGCGGTGCTCCACTGGCGAACTTCTCCAAATTATTGTTCTTATCACAATCTAGTGTACAACGCCCTACCGGTAGGGGAACCCATTAACCATTCATGAATCTGCCCATTTATTCCAACTGAACTCGGCTTGATTAGTGGAATCTGATGGTTTACCGAGTCAAATGCCTTGCCAAAGTCATGGTTACATACTCCTGCCTGTTTACCTTCATCGAATCTTTGAGTGACTTATAATATTATTAATAATGGTATATTTCTTGATCGTGCTCAAGGCACACGCACAAGACATGATCAGAGAATATAACAATTCACAGCAATGTGGGGTAATCCCAGTTTTGGAGTTCAAGGTTCACACAATTGCAGTGGTAGAACAAAAACGTTTGGACGGTGTTTAAATGAACTAAAGAGGAAGAGGTCGACGAGGCCATTGTGAATCTGTTTTGATTTTGGGACGGAGTCGATATAATTAGCCGGAGAGACGTAGGAATGCAGATAAAGGCGATACTGAAGAAGGGCGAATGTGCATTGTTTGCAGGACCCCATAAATCATCTGGTGTTGGACATGACAACACAAACAGGGAGTTGAGGCAGGAATAATGCACAACTTGCGTTATGGGTGCTGGATCCCGTAGTCCAGAATGGATCACGGCGATCTACGGAATTCGGTGTGCATTCGATGAAGGTAGAGAGAAAGAGAGAGCGGTGGAGCGAAAGAGATTCAAAGAAGAGTCAGGAAGTGCAGAAGGAGACCCGGTGAGGCACCAACTGGATATTCGTCCAGGATGCTCAATAGATTGGTCAAGCACGGCCTGTTTTTCGTAAATCCATACTGAGCTGAGCAAAGCATAGATTTCCCTGGTAGACGCTCGCAGACGTGCCGCCGGATGCTCTTCTTTAACACTGCATAGAATTCAGGTTGGGCCAATAGATCTGTAGTTTTCCGTTTCATAGCGGGGCCCTGCTTATGTATAACCATCACTGCTGCATTTCTTCAATCCTGTGACAACCTTCCATGGTCCAGGGTGGTTTTGTATAAGTTACATACTGGAAGGGATGGGATATCGACCAACGGCCTATTTATAGCAGGGTGGATATCATCTAGCCCGGGAGACTTATGAATATCTAACTGTGGGAGTCGTACCGAACGAGCCAATCGTACGCAATGGAACAACGTGCACCCAGACTACGTGCACTGGAAGAAGGACAAAACCAAACAAGGACAGCGGGAATATATTCTGTTTCACTTGGTTGGTGCTCATTGGTTTTAATACACAATAGGCATGTATTTATTGGCAGATATCGTCCTGATAAATCTCGGGGCCGAGCTGCATCTAAACGATCTGATAGTTACGATCCAACGTTGCCCGTTTGGCTGGATGTTGCAAACGAAGCCAAAGCGCATCAGACCGCGTGTGGAAATAGTCGAACCACTACGCTATCCCTTTTAGTTGTTTGCATACGACTTCCTCTGAAAATTTTTAGTCTACTATGCCTGTTGTAAGAATCACCCCCTCCAAACCGTACCTGCAAACCGTTTTATATTCTTTGCACACTACTAAAATCCCCCCCTAGTGTATCTGCTTTGGTTGTCTTCTGCCACTCCATGATCATGGGTCGTCAGTGATCCTACTGCATCTCCTAAAGAACCCTTAGGCTGCAGGTAGCCCTAGTACTTCTTTGAATGCTTTTTGACACACTGGGCCAACATGATTTCGTACATCGGCTTAGCGATTCACCAGAGGTCCGCCGTCGAACTTCTATGCTCAGTATAGCGAATCCAAGCCTGATGGCTTCCGGAAGCCTTGAAGAGAGCCCAAATATAGTTTCTAAGCTTGACTGACTTGCTCGCTGCGGCCCTCCATCACACCGGCCTGCCTTCGCCCATCCTACCCTGCAACACAGCAAACTCGTTTTTCAGGGAAAAAGCGAGCCTTTAATCACCTGCCGGAGTTCCTCCAAACTGGCACCGTCGGCTATGTCCCATATTAGGTCCTCCACTGCGTCCTGTTGGGATACTTCGTCACGGAACATTCATCGTTTTCATTGGCTATTTCTACAGCTTTCTAGGGATTTAATTACCTATTTTGTGGGAAATCACCGCAAAAATCTACATAAGTTCTAAAGACATGTTTCTTACTCTGGTTGAGACGGTTACCCACAAACAGCAACATAAGGTTAGAGGCAATGAACCGCTAAACATCTGAAACAATGCTTTATACGATCGGTGGACATCGTGGAGGATACTAGCTTTGATGCTCGTATTTGTTGTGACGTTACGACATTTCAACAAGGCTCATGATCCTGGATGAAGACATCGCCATTTTTGCTGCGGTGCAGCCTAGATCTGCTACTGACTTTCTTCAATCTGTTTCTACCGAGATCTTCAGGCTCATCTCAAATGGCAAAGCTGCCATTGCACAGTAACATCTCAACCCCGTCCGACAAAAGGCTATTCCCCCTCTTACCCGCTGAGCTGGGTACCTCAGACAACCCCGCCTATGCCCCCATTACCCCTTGTGTCGGCACAGACCTTTATGAGGACATCTACTCTGCGGACGAGCTGAGACAATCAGCAACAGACACGGAACCCCACGTCATTGCCCTCACGGAGACCTGGCTCGCCCCAGGCTTTCAAGATGGTGGAGTAAAAATAGCGGGTTGCTTCCTTGTCCGTCGTGACTCAGGAAGAGTACGTGCTGGCGGGCTGGCTCTCCGCATTGGCTACCTCCTACCTCCGGGCTTCTCCCTTCGGTATATCTCATCGGCCTTGAGGGACTCCTTGCGTGTAATCTTCCACTTCTGCCGCTCCAATACCATACTTCTGGGTGTGATTCACCGCTCCCCCTCTACATCACAGGTAGATTCGCTCTCGACGGCAGGGCTACTGAAGGCCCTCAAGACATTTCACTCTTTTGGTCACCTCCTTGAGGGGGATTTCAAAGCCTTCAAAGTGGACCGGGTAAGCCTTAGCACAGACACCCAGTATAGCAAGGCATTACTGGATCTACTGGCAGAGCAATCCTGGACCAGCACGTGGTCTATCCCACCAGGTTTAGAACGGGTCAAAGCTCATCACTTCTAGACCTGGTCCTAACCAATTCCAAACACACGTAGACATCGCCAATCTTCTACTACCGCTAGGTAAAGCGACAGTGCAGTCCTCTCCTACGACAAAATATTGAAGCGGCTAGTCATATTTCCGCCATAGAGATTAGCTCGCCCGTTCAAGCGAACAGATCTCCAAGAGATGAAGTCCTACAACAGAAGCGAACTAAGCGACATATCTGACCACATAGACATAGAAGAACACAGCAGGCTACCAGAGCAGTGTGTTCTGAAGGCAGATATTTTTTATGCACCGAGAGTCCCGAAGATCCCTAAGGTAGGGCACTTCTGCCACCATCAATTAGAAGCCTTCTCGACAAACGCTGTCAGTTGTTTTCTAGGTACCGAGCCACATCCCTTCCGGCGGATGCAGAAGCTTTCAGGTGCGTCCAGAATCTTTGGGAACCCAAGGTCGGGAACACTTCAAAAAACTACATAAAGAAATGTTAGACCGGACGCGTACGGACCGCCATTTGCTCTGTAAATACCTGCGCCGCAATTGTGAATCAGGATCCTCAGTACTC
Source organism: Fasciola hepatica (assembly GCA_948099385.1). Lineage (NCBI taxonomy): Eukaryota > Metazoa > Platyhelminthes > Trematoda > Plagiorchiida > Fasciolidae > Fasciola > Fasciola hepatica. The sequence continues at coordinate 1,888,302 of CANUEZ040000168.1, forward strand.
GTGCTGTAGCTTTCTGATTGCTCTCCTGCCACCTCCCCTTCTGAGGCAGCAGAAGTTTTCAGATCTCATTTCATCTCGGTTTTCATCACTCAGGTAGCGCTTGCTTGTGGACACACATGTTTTCGGCCAAAATAGCTAGTCTTACCATTGGGGCACTTCACGGTGTCTCAAGTAGAAGCGGAAGAGGGGCTTAACAGGCTTAACCCGTTCAGGTTGATGGGACTGGACGAAGTTCATCTTCACTTCCTGGAAGAATCCGCCTTCATTCTTGCAGCATCGTACTCTACGCTCTTCCAACAGTGCAATGACAACGGAAGATTTCCAAATCGACACCTTCCCGGAAGTTACGGGCCAGTAAGCCTCACCAGTGTCCTAAGAAAGTCTTCGAGCGCATCGTAAGACGCGATATCTTGACATGGTTGCTCGACCATAGTTTACTATCCCCAGCGCAACATGGCTTCCTTCCTGACAGATCATTCACCACCAGTAAGGTGACCTTCAGGGATAGCCTTACACAGGCTCACGATGATGGCAAGATATCCCTTGCCGCATTCATCGATTTCGCCAGAGCCTTCGACAGCATCCCGCGTATTCCGCTTCTGTACAAACTCAGGATATACGGCATTCCCGGTCGCCTACCTTCTCGATTCGTGTGTATACGTCTCGATCTCAACATGAATTCACCCATATAAGAATCCCTCAGGGCTCTGTCATCGGTCCTTTCCTATTCCTCATTTACTTCAGTGACCTCCCTGATGTGGTTCCGGTTAGCATAGCAATGCACGCAGATGGCATCACAATCTGGGACACGGAAGCAAATGCTGTGCGGTCGGCCGTTGGCTGGGCCAAACTTTGGTCAGCTGACCGGAGCCTCCCAATAAATGATGACAAATGTACAAGCGTGTCATTTGGCACTGCTGCGGCCCATCTCGTCAAGATAAGTGAGAACACGAAAATACAAATGGTGGATCAATAAAAGATCCTTCGTTTCTGGCTGCCCCGTAATCTCTCATTCTTCTTCCACGAAGAAAAAGCTAGTAAAACTGCCTTTCGGGTCCTAGACCTTATTAGATGAAAGTTTCCGATGATCTTCAAGGAGTACTCCAATCTCCTATATGGAACCTACTTTCGACCTCCTTTAGAACAAGACATCGAGATGGCATACACTGCCCTCGTCAGAGACCGGGACGTCCTGGAGCGGATTCAAAAGAGAGCTACCAAAATGGTATATGGCTTACGCTTTGAACTGTACCCGGTTCGTTTATTACCACCTAATCCCTAACCTCTTGAGACAGGCCGTATTAAGAAAGAACCATTCATGATGATCTATTCTTAAAGGAGCTAGTAGACCAGTTTTTCACTCGTTCTAACTTGGAGACCCTGCCAGGACACGAAAAATCTCTTTAAACCCCGTCCACTTACCTTCGTTGGGCATTTGTTCTCGTCACGGATAATATCTCTATGGAATAGCCCTCAGCAGGAGGTAGTAAAAGCCTCCTCGTGAGAGGCATTTAAGGCCGGACTGGGCAGCTGGTTAGGACTATTGCCAACGCCAGCTAATTCCCAAATGGCCCTTGCCTAAACTATTCTCCCCCATATTTTCACGTCTCTTCTTCAATCCTATATACTTGTACCTGCATGCAGCTATAGTTAGATCCATTCTCCTTCCTCCTGCGAATGTTTACGCAAATCACTCTTTACTGAGCCACACATGTCCTATCCTCTTCCCATTCTCTTCTGATCCAACAGCAAAGGGGTTTATCAAAAAACAATCTTGACTTTCTCTCAACTCCCCATATAAATCAGTCAGGATTACGGCTGACAAGATCCCTTTCGAAGGAAAGCGCCGAGGGCAACCATCCAAACAGTAACTCCCACTAGCACCCCACAAACCGGCCTTCGGAAGAGGCTAGCCTCAGATATGCAACTATCATCCCTCATCTCGGCAAGCTCCGCGCTACTTCATGCGCCTGTCGACCTCGGCAGTTCGTCCCTGTTGGACCCCCAGGGAACTTCCAACGGAAGACAGGTACCTCCGGCTGCAGCCCCTATCCCCAGCCACAGTGTATCTACCCTCTCTGCTCCCATCAACGGCACCGCAGGTCGGGCATCAGGAACCTCTTTACCACCGACCTTATCTCCATCAGGTAAGAGTATTTGCAGGTCGCACGCCACCTCTACTACCCCTACTGCTTCCAGCAAGGTTCGCCAGCTTGCCCTGCCTGCCATAACTGGATCTCGCAGTTCTTCCACGGTCCTTACCAAGCCAACGAAACGTGCGAAAGTGAGACCCACTCCGGTCTATCACCAAGCGAAAACACGTAGGGCGAGGCCTCACTTCCAGGGCCTCCTACCATGCAATCCGAAATCAAACCGGGAAAGCAGTAGGCGATTACCTGTGCGCTCCCCGCAGCGACCGCACCGATCCACCCACAAATGCGCACCCAATCATGCAGGCTCCAGGCTTAATGAAGGTAGTGCCTCAAGGACACAAGCATCCAGCTTACTTGGGTTGCATCTGAATCGTCATCCAACTCGCAGCAGGGTCGAGCCCACACCTGAACCCCCTCAGTGTCATGCCTCCGCAGAGACCCAGTGGCCGGATTTCGACTGTTAATCAGCACTACCTCGTATGCCTTCACGAGTGTCACAGGTTGCCGCGATACCAAACAGGGTGCCAGGAACACCTTTCTTTCCACCTCCCACCCAAAGTAATTTCGCTTCCGAGCCCTGCACCTCTCCAAACAGGATATCCAATTTCACCCCTCCGGTGGTCCCTCAGGACCCAGATCATCATCTGCCCAATATTCCTGATATCCCACTCCCTCCCTCTGTCGGCTACTTCGGTGCAGTCCGCGACCTTGGCGCAAGCCTCACCTTTCACTCCGCCCTCGGATCGATCCTGTTTTTTCGTCCCTGTCTCTCACTCAACCACAATCCCTACTTTGCAGCAAGCTCCCGAAAATGCACCAATATCCCTAAGTCCTTACCACCACTATCTCCCCCCAGCTCCATCCGCACCGCGTTTGCCTCCTCCAGGATTCGGCCATTAATAATAAAAATAGTATTGATTTATTTCGGAGACTCCCGAAGCATGTTAGGTGCATGATTAGGTTTTACAAGTGATAGAATGGACAGACAAAATTCATGAAAATGCAGAAATTCGCATGAAAACGTAGGATAAAAATGCCCAGAAGGGGGAACAAATTGGGATGAAACTACGGTAAGTGTATGCACACCAACGAAAGTGTAGGGAGTTTAAATGAACCAAGGACAAACTCAAATGGAAGCCCGATGATTTTGAAAGTCAGGGTCAAAAGGGGAGTATTAATGGTCCAGTTGGGGACACCTGAAGGCCAACTGTTATACATGAGGGGCTAGAAATCGGCATAAGTCACTGCCGTGGCGGAAGACTGCGAAGAAAAAAGTGAGGCTCACTGCAATGGATTAGATATTAACGAAGCGTTGGCACTCTGCAATAGATGTTCGGCGGGCTGGAAACAGAACTCATCGTAAAACTGGGAGCGAGCAACGCGAGACGTGAAGAGTGGATCAATTGACCAAATTATTCAGGATGACTGGGTAAGGTAGATATGAGGCACAGGTACAGAAGGAATGGATGCATACCATGACGGTTGGCGGGACGGTAGCAAGAAAAGTACCCGGTGAAGAACTGCAGGATGCGGAATGAATGCATATATATATATATATATATATATATATATATATAAGAGGAGCAAGAGCAAAAACAAGTTGATCCCTCTAATGTTCTTCAGATAAGGTCCATCTTGAATGCTCAGCGGTGCATCTGGCCACAGGCACAAATTCTTCATCAGAAGCACCGGTAAACTGGACAGAGCTTCGCCCGCCCATCGTAGATCACCCTTCATCCGACAATCCGTCATCACCTAATAACAATGAAACCACGACACTATCTACTGAGAACTCAACCAAAACACCATCTCGCTCTCATCAATTAACTCCCACTTTCTCCTCCCGAAGTTGCCCTTACTTCGAGCGCTGGCATTAGACCTACACTTGGGTATCTTACTGGTTACCGAGAAGTGGCTGGCTGATCACACCGCATTAAACCACGTTTCCATACCCGGTTACGAAGCCACCGCCAACTGTAGGTCTGGCCAAGGCGGAGGTGGCTGCATCATTCATACCAGACGTGTATTCAAGGTGAATAGGTTCCATCATCCCATTTTTGACAGCATTTGGGACTCGGTCTGGCTCACCATCAAAGGAGATCAACAACTACTTCTTATAGAATGTCTCTACCTTCCTCCGAACCAGGATATGCGCTAGTTGATAGCACGTGATAGACGCGTTCAACTATGTCCCTGAGCTCTATTAAACCGCCAAAATCTCGACTGGTGATTTCCGTGAGCCTGAACTCTTCTGGTAATCCTTTGCACCCCCGCCAAAAAACTCCATGGTTTTTTCTCTCGTGTATCCACGTTGGTAACTGGGCACAACAAGTTTGACTCCCAATCTAGGTAAAAAAATAGATCGGGCATTGTCTTAACTATCGGTATCAAAAAATTAGATAACGAAATCTCAAGCCGCTTCATCGATGGTGACTATAAGATAGTATCATATGTTTTCTCTGCACCCTGGCTTCACACCGATAAGTCAGCGGAAACAAACCTTCCAATCAAAAATAAGCAATACCACTGAGCTTGCTGGAATAGTCTGCCGCTTTTTATCCTTTTCCACAACGGGGACGAGTTCTTTTTATCTGATGAGCTAGGGGTATCGGTTGATCAGTTGTAGTTAAATCTTCACAGCTGACTCAGGACCCATAATCCGCAACCAGCCGAACTCCCCAAGTCATCTTAACAGCAACCTAACCTACGAAGCTTCACTAAAGCGAGGGACTTCTCCTAGTATTCCCAAACAATACGTATATCCCAAACGGTTAAATTGTTTTGGGATTCTTCCAAGAAAAAACAGGAGCTTGATACTCAGTGCCACACAAACAAGGTGAAAGCACTGGCCACGATGGTGAAGGTAGAAAACAAGCCATCCCATTTTTCAATTATAAAAATAATTACTTGGATGACCCTCTATTGTTTGCGGAAGTTTCCAGTACTTACTTTGTCTCCTCTTTAACGACAGATGACACCACGTCTATCTCCTTCCTCAATACGGTAACAAAGATAACCTTCTCAACGATAGTGGTTTACTCCGATAAGGTTCCAGCCCTGATAGCAAAAGCAGGACCGCCCTACAGACCAGGTCCGCAAGCTTTACCGCCAGTCATTTTTAGTCGAGATGGCACAGACGCTCCAATGCTGCTGGCAAACATAATAAATTTGTCACTAAGAGGCAATGCTTTCCCTTTTTCAATGGAAGACTCTCGTTATCACGCCTATGCACAAAAAGGATCAAGTTCAGATTAGTTAACCATCGACCGGCGAAACGCATCCCGGTTGTTTCCAGGATGGTGGAGAGAGTGAATGGGGAAAGGCTGACACGTCACCTTAACCATAACCTAATCAGCCATGGCCAGCACGTTTTTTGAAAGACAGATCATATACGATGTGCACGACAGAATTCCCCAACCTGGTCACGGATGCCGTCAATATTGACAAGTCGGCGACCATGATCTTTATTGGACAAGACCAAAGCCCCCTAGTGGCACATTGCCCACTGCCAAATTCCGGTAATGCTCCAGTGACCGATGGGCAGAGAAATAACGGACATCTCCAAAAGAATTAATATTATTGCCCTATTTTCATGGATATTTGGGCTGGTTGATCGCAGTACAAACACAGCATCAACTGTTCTACCGAACCGGAGGTCATCTGGATGCAGCCGTTCTGGTTCTGCTTTGCTCGCTGAGGTATTGAACTAACTTTTTCAGCTTTTAGTGCTGGTGCTTCCTGGTAGCGGTAAGGCATTGGTAACACATCAGTTTATCATTTGCTAGTTAGTAAGTTATAACGTGAATAGTAAATAACAGTACGGCGCTGTGACTGTAGTTATAACTTAACAAGGTGTAGTGTTTGCATGAAGTAAATTTCAGGCAGCTGCAAATGCTTTTGCATGTTACCGAGACACACCTGTGTATCATGCTACCCAGATATATCTGGGTCTTGCATGATATCTCTGGTATGGTTTGATTCACGTTATGCTTCGTTCCGCTAATTTTACGGTTAACTGTTCAATATGTTTCAGGACCTTGGTAGGTATTAAGAGATACCATCTGAAAAAGGAAGAGCCGAGTCCCGCTAGGGCTTTTCAGGAGGCCGCTTGTTATACCTGTAACTTGTGTGTGATGCTGTCGTTTTACCAGTCCCCAAGTTTGAGCCAAAAATCATTGGTAGCGTTGTAGGCTGTTGGTAAGCTTTATTCATTACAAAGACAGATTCAGATGAACAGAAGAGATATCGCCTGAAACAGAGAACTTAGCTCTCTGAAGTGTGCCCTTTGCGGTGAGGCCTCACTATGGGAGCATCGTGCGCGATGCCCCAAGTTCGATTTGTTGTCCTATGAGAGCACTTGATGGGGTTTATGATTTTCGTTTACACTCAACCCATAGAGCCGATGCCGGCGAATGCCACAATTTGAGTGCGGAAAAAGCCCTCAATGAGGAACAGGCACAGACAACTGCAAATGACGCTTGTAGTATGCAGAGAGCCTCCACATCAAGACAAACGCCAATGGGTAAATTATTCAGTCGAATAATGGCGTCATAAGCCATTCACTGTTAACAGTTAAAGACGCTGTCCATAACGAAGTTTTTTTCCGAAAAACAGCCGTCAGTTTCAGGTAATTGTGGTTGACGTGCGTTTCCTTGCAGTACAGTTACTCCGATGGCCAGGTTTGAATGCGCAGCTCAAACCGACGATGATAGATGTTCTCTGTTGCATTCGTCGTCCAAGTCTTTTATTCGTTTCAGACTAATGTTTGTTCAACAAATAGGCATCTTGGACGCCTTAGCAAACATATACCAAACGTATGGCGAGATCCAAGAACCTTTTTGGGCACACCGCGAAACTGTCCCACCACGACGTTAAGCAGCGGGCGGTATATGCATGTAGGACTGAGCAAAGGACTTACAGCGCAGCTGAGCAACACGACTTCAATCCTGAATGAAACTTCCATCCAGCTAAACTGCAATGGTACCTCTGTTTTCCGTTCTTCGGATCTACAGTGGCGGCCTATACTTGACAGGATAATTAAACCACATTAATTGTCGGTGATAACTGCGGGATTTTGCTGTGGTTATGACAAGCCCTCGAGAGTCACCTCGTACATGTGGGACTGCATTCAAGGGCTACGCACCTTGCTGAGAGAAGGAGTTTGTGTCCGAGGAAGAACTATCAAGTGTCATCTACAGTCTGTTATCAGTGATGCTCCTGCGCGAGCCTTAATCAGACAAGATGAAGGCCCAACGGGATGTTTTTGCTGTGAAAACGCATCCAACGTGATTTGCACTGAAACAGAAAGATGACTTTCCCGTTTAGGAAGTCTCAATTACGCGACTGGTGTACATTTTGGTCATATCGACATCCTAAACGTCATTTTGGGGTGAGTCCCTTTTTACGGCTCTCCGTGGTCATGATCCACACTTTTCCTTTGGACTACATGCATCTCGTATGTTTTTGTGTGACAAAGAGAATGATTGATCTTTGGATGTTTGGTCCTCGGCACTCATTCGGCCGGTTAGGCAGATTTACCTCTGCGTAACTCGGAAGTCGTATACTTCAGTCACACCCAGCTGCACCCTGTGGTTTTCAGCGGCTTTGCCGACATATACACAATGTTGAGAGTTGGAAGGCCACTGAATATCGCATGTTTCTTTTTTATTTAGGACCAGTTTGTTTAAGGGATTTTCTGTCTGATTTTCCCAACGGTCATTTCGTGCTTTTCTTTATTGTCATTTGTATACTTTGCTACCCTTTTTGTACACATCTTGAGATCCTTTCGCAGATTCTGTTCTACTTTTGTCTATTTAAGGTTTATCTACCCTGTATTTTGCTTCCAGTCTTGTGTGCAACGTTCATGTTGTCGTTCGCCTACAGGCAGACGCCGTTCGGCACGGCACTCCAAACGGATTTTCATGTTTTCCTTTCGAATTCCACTTATGTGCACTGAAATCCAATATTTCAGGACCTAAAAATCCTGCGCAGCGGTTGCTTCGACGCTTGTGTGAGCAAGCATTATTGGACAAATGTGGCGCAGTCGCAACCATCTTGGATGATTTTGGAACTCCGGTTCGTCCTTTTCATGGTTGCATAAATGCTAATATGTCCAACAAAATGGTACTTTCTTGAATTTCGCCAAATAATGTTGTCATTGCCCACGATAAATCAGCTGAAATTGTGGATATATCTGGAGATTTACCTAATGTCCATTACTTTTTAAACCCCTCTGATTTTTTCGTCAAGCCCATGAGGTCCAGTCATTTTAGTATATATTCCGTTGACGGAATGGGTGAGAACATTATTGCTGTCCCGGTTAATAATGTGTGCTAATGTTTCCTCATCCTTGTTCTTGATAATAATGTTTTATTACCTATGTTATATACTTAAGCGAAATAAAACTTGCTTTCTCAAAGAGAGCTGGGCTATTATACTGAGGCAAGTTACATTTTCATTGAATAAATAAATAAATAAATAAATAAATAATTGTATATTTCGGATGCGCCCGAAGCATGCTAGAATGCATGATCAGATGATTCTAGTGATGCCGGAATGACAATTCACAAAAGGGTACAACAAGTGCATGCAGAGTATCAGAGAGAGTGTTACAGTGAACTAAAACTGTAGTAATGCCCGGCAAATTTGAAGGTCAGGGTCGAATGATGTCAGTTGGTCTGGCGTACATGCATAAGTGGTATATGAAATAATTACCACTAGTGGAAATTCGAACATATTGAAAGGAAATGTTTTTGGTGCGCTACAGAATATGAGAGGCATATGGATAGAAATCTCGTCGAAGCGTTCGGTGAATTATTCACTTTACTACAGGCATGTCAAGAAGTATTAACATGGAAATATTTCAGTCTGCAAAGATGGTAGTATATAAAGTGGTGGCTGTATACTGGAGGAATCATATATGTTGCAAACAATTGCGTATTTCTTGGGAGGGATACTACCAGAGTGATGGTGGCAGGGAACGGCCGGAGTAAAACAGGTGAGCGTGCGGCAAGTTGTTAACTTTATGTAGGGTTGGTATGAAATGTCAAAGCGGAAGTGGAAGACTAATCAATATTGACCGTGTGGTTACATCCATTATACAGGTGTTCAGTTCTGCGAGAGGAAAGGTAAAGTAATCCACAGATAAGTGCACGTCAATAGATGAATGCTGTGTGGTATGTACCATGCAAAAATGACAGATCAATAAAACTGCGCAGGTATATCGCGGGAAGCGGCCGTGGATCAACGAATATAGAAATAAAATGTATCGGCCGGTGCAGATAGTGGTGTGATTTAGAGGCTACATACGGGGTCAGTTTCGGTAATATAACACGAATGCAACATCTGGAAAATCAAAGGTCTCGATAACGGTGATGGTATAGTAAGTAGACGGTGAGTGTCACATTTCTAATGACCCATTTGACAGGTGTAACAAATGATGGGAACGGAGCGGCGATGCAGCATGGGAAGTGTATCGAAAACGTTTAATCGTGGAGGGAACACAGTGATCTACAGAGCCCGAACACTCGATGCAACAGCATTGCGGATGCGATCGGATGGACCGATGAAGAGTGCAGGTAGTTACTAATTACTTCGCTGCCCACTGGAGGACTACTGAAAGATATGTCAGCGCCGGACGTTTTTTTTGGTGACCGATGAAGCAATGAACAGTGACAATAAAGGTGCCAGTGTTTGAACAGTATTAGCGGGTTCTAACACGGAACGGGCATAATGACATATGGGATTAAAATGAGTTGTATGAATGCAGTGAGATCGAGTAGTCCAGGTTCAATAAGTCTGGTGGGAATCTTGGGGAAAGCGATCGTGAGACGGGCGAAGATGAAGTTGTGTGTAAATCTCGTTTGTCCTGTCCAGCAAGAGAGGGTCCAAGTTATTCCTGGGAAGTGGACGGCGACAATCGTCCTTAGGGTGCAGGTTCTGAAAACAAAACGGAGAGGGCTGCAGTCTGGCAATTCTACCAGCTGGGGGTTAGGGGAGAAAGACAGAACACCAATATCATGCCAGTGACAGAAATGGGTGGTCGCGACGTTGAGGTCTTTTTTTTGTATTAAACAACATACGGAAAGCGGAGAAGACCGGTACTAGCGACTAATTCTTGTGAGGCTTAGTGAGAGTTACCAATTTATGTCTCAGATGTACCTCGTTGTGTTGTTTGAGGTGGACGATTCTGTGGCCGTATGTGCAGCAACTGGTTGCTGGATGGAAATACGGTGCGCTGGCTATATTCATACAACTTCCAAGCTTATCGACGCATGCTGTTAGATGGGGGTACTCTACCGGATGGAGTGCAAGCACATCAGTTTCAGGAGATATATCACATAGGTAAATTTTCTCGGTACGAACAAACTCCTTAGGTAATCTCAAGGATGCCATGTTCTTTGAGAGTAAGTTCCTCACGGAATCTGCAAATCTCGAATCCTCTGACGATACGTTGTCCATGACACCTTTCACACAAGGTTACACCGTTCGGTGGAGGTACGTTTCTGCTTTTTATTATATATTCCAGGATACCGGTAACTCTAAAATCCGAAGATAGTTCCAGCGAACGGCCATTGACATAGAGGATCAGAAGAGAATCTCCCATACCACCACACAACTCACCGGGTGAGGTGGTGGCACTTTGTCGTTCATCCCCGAGGCAGGTTCACAACAAGTTTCCTGTTTGATTTTTCTTCAGCCCACGAAATTTGATATATCAGATAACACCGACTGAGGATATCGGCAAAACTGCAGTCATCAGCTCGAGGTATGTTTCACAGGATAACGGATAGCTACCGAAACTGGATTGGTAAGTCTCGACCAGTTACAATTCCAGTGCCCCCCAATGCGACACCGGCATGTGCTGGAAGATGGCAGGGTTACTGACCTGTTTATAAGATGCCCAAAAATTAGACTAATTCAGGCGCACACTTTCCAATCAAGACGGCTCACGCAATGACATGGCTTTGATGTTTGCCATACGGGGCAATATCATCGCTCGCTTGGGGGCCGCTGTCAGCGCAACTTTCGAACCATCACAGAACGACATTGGGCTTGACCTCCGAAAGCTGAAGGAAGACCTCGCATTTATGGAGAATTTTGGCGGTACCGTAAATCACTAATGGCACCAATATCATGTCTGTACCATCATAGCAGGTGAACCGTCTGAAACGTCAACTACGCACAGACCTAGGGTCTAGCTTGAGGCGAATGCCTTTCATCTAAGTCGGGGAAAACCTGACTCTGATTTGCAACTGGAGTGGAAGAATCTGAAAGGTGACTGTGGGCCATCAAAATTCACCAAAGCCTTGATTGGTATGCATATTCTTATATAACCGCCATTTGCTTAAAGACGCCAATAAATACAAGACACATTTCTGAGGGTCTTCGAAGCTGGACATCAAATGCATCAAGAAAAGATGGTTCACACACGGGCGCGATCGCGGTTTGAGTCGCAGAAATGCCAGGTTTGGTCATACTTGTTATTGGTTTATAGTCCCGAGGCAAATTATCAGTTATTTACATGAAAGGACAATACCGTTGTATAATGCGGCCTTAAAAAGTTATTTTATTTAAAGATGTAATTAAAATGCCCGAAATAATGTAAACCGTTTCACTTTTGTTCCTTTTTAACACATTTCAGCGTGATACGACGTGATGTTCACTAACCAATATGAAGAGAAAACTTTGTATTATCACCATTCAATTATTTCATCCTTAAGTCAAAAGCCATTGGTGTCCCCTTGCGTGGATCATTGATTTGTAAAACATCCTTTGGCCGTTACACAGTACGGTGTCAGATGTCTGCATTATTCGAGACCAATTCCAGTAGAAAACCTTTGAAAACCGAAATGGGAGTGTAAGCGGAAACTGGGGTACAAAGACATATTATTTTGTTAGTGCCTCACTTGCGGGAACACTGGTTCAGCCTAGATAACCAGCCAATTTCATATGTGGGCACAATGTTGACTTTTGTAATGTAGGTTGGAAGCAGTCGAAAAGTGCACGTCTAATATCGTTTGCCAACTAATTGCCCATCCGGTACCGGCACCCTGTCGGTACTCTTTCCGGCAAGTTGCCCACGTCCTATCGGAAAGTAGCCCAAGTACTACCAGCACCTTACCGGTAGGCTGTCAGCATGGGTCAGGATACGGGATGGATCCGATTTGCCACCAGGGGTGTTTGACCGAGCATCTCACGTAAGTTTACTGAGTAAGTTCAAAACATATTGCATCGTAGACCCGACGCTTGCTTGAATTCTATGGTACTTATCAGCCTAAGATCAGATAGTGAACACAGGCTAAAATTCGTCTAAACCCTTTCTCGTGGCTAGTGGTGTGGTAAAAGATAGTGCTTTCAGCCCAATACTTTCCCTAGTGTGCGCAAACGATATACTTACCATTTTCCAACAGAGAGTTCCTCTTCTTGTTGGCAGACGATATAATACCGGTGTGTGCTTCTAATCTCGCTACGTTAGCCTCTACTTCAGACTACTTTACAATGGAACCGTTTCCTCTTAGTCCCTGGCAAGATGATCGTAAAATGAGATTCTCCGCCGAAAGAAGCAGTACTCTTACTTATGTGTCGTGCCTCCAGAGAAACAATAAAAACAAACTACCAATTTATACACAAGGGTTCTCAGGGTCGCGACTTGGGTTTCTACACTATTCCTGTACGTTTGGCTCTGCGAAACACTCAGCCGTCCAAGTGGCTAAATAGCTCCGTACGATCGGGCTCATATATCAAACTTTTTTGTTGCCGGAAAGTAAACTAAGCATTCCAAGTCTCAGTTCAGACCTCTTCCGGAATATGAGCTAATCGTTTGTTCCAGCATACAACAAAGGGACCGAATAGCTCTAGACAAAAAGGGGATTCCCGATACAGTCCCTAGGTTTTAATTCGCCCTTAAACTGCATGGAACCCTTTGATCTTCTGAAAATCGATCTCTTATGGCTGCTCCATCCAAGAACTAACCTCCTGTTTCTTCAAAATATCTTCAAAAACTAATCAGGTATTTCAGCACAGCAGGCGAGAACACTTACCGCTTAGTCCTTAAGTAAAAAAGAGTTCCTGGTTGCACTTAGGTAAAGTTTCTTCATCGACAAGGGAGCTTCAGTGTGAGACAAGCTGCCACCAAGCATTCGGGGATTATCACCGATATCGGCGGCTTTCAAACAAGAAATATGCATATCCCCCATGATGAACACACTGACCAGGATGTGCGATCCTTATACATCAAGAGCTCAGGCTCTTGAGATAGGACTGGGGTAATAATAAAGCAGATAATCGGTATAAACGTCCTAGTCTCATTTGGGCTACAATATGGTTGGCGTTCTCCTGACAGCAGTTAGAGAACCCAGCGGATCACCACCACGACGTGGAACTGCACAACAGTCTCCAATAACCACCATCAAATTTCTCTTTTAGGGCAAGCAAGAATAGTGGTCTATTGCATATTTAGGTTTGGGGCTTCAGATGCTAAAGTCCATAAACCTAGGTGTCCGATCCAAATCAAATAAAAGTCTTTACCAAATCCACCATGTTCAGCCATTTTTCCGATAACCTTGTTAGTGCCGCAAATAGTGCCTTATCTTTTTGCGAACTGGTGTTCCGGTTAACATGAACCCCATCGAGTGGTCGCAAGCTGTGGTTGGCTCTACCTCCCCCTGCATTTTCTGCTCCATGTAAACCGCCTTGGGGTTCTGACCTTACGGATATGGCGGGTGTTACTGCGGCACATCTGTGAACGTTCCCGGCTGTGATTGTCTCCCTGCGCAGAGTTAACCACCACTGAGACAACACGAACATCAAAACTAAGAGATCTGTATAAAAAAGAGAGAGAAGAATATCCCACTGTTTTGTCTTTCGGACACACCAGCCTTGTCACATGTGACCCATGTCTCCGGGCAGCAGTGTTGCTACGGATTGGCTGGTGTGGTTGGCTTATTCCCAACGCAACCTGTTTCATGCGGTCCATGTTTTGGCCGGGGCGTAGGAGCTGTGATCATCCACCAAAAGCAGCCCCGCCTTCTCTGACAGCCAGATATCTGACTGTGATAAAACTACAAAAATGATGAAAACGTCTAAAAAAAGTGTGAATAAATCTTGCGGCGCCACGCGCTGAATACCAATGGATTTGTGTCGCACTGCCTCCATGCCTGAAGCAGGCCCTTGTGCCGCCTACCATGATCACCGAATGTAGACCGTTGGAGTTTGCTTCCCTGACGACAATTCGGACCCATCTCACTCCCACCTCCCACGGTTCTTCAAGCCAGCCCTCACACTCGTGTTGTCCTGCTTTGCAATATGATAACGACGAAAGAGACACCACGATAACCTTGCAACGAACTTCACATCAGATTTCCTTGCCCACACTCGAGCACAATCTCAGTACGAGAGCACCACCAATTAAGAGCATAGATGAACTTATGGCTACGTTTCCCGACGCGAGACCAATTTCCTCTAATGCATCACCACTGACACCCTAATAGTTTCTTCTACTTTAAGGCTCTTCAGAAGTTGTTCAGTATAGACTAACCACTATAACAGACGAGTCAGCAACAAATATAGCACTATGCTATCAGGGTACCAGTCCCATCCACTCAAAAACTGTTCTTTCAAACCCACTCCACCACCTCGGTGCTGAACTGCATTCTGCGTAAGCAAACAGTATTGAGGGGTGACTATTTATAATTGCTGTTAGCCGTGGAACCTTAGGTTTTATTGGTATTCAAAACTGCCGCGCCAACTTGCAAACCACTTATCCTTCGGGATGCATCCACAGTTGCCTAATTGGTGCGCGCAACTTGCTAGCCTGTAGCATTATGGCTCGATCTCCTGCGAGCCTATGTAACCCAGAAAGTGAAGTAGGTGCCACTGACCGCCCCAATGAAACTTTATCCTTGCCTCATTCACATAAACCTAACCAGTCCATTATTATTGCCGTCATAAATCACCATAACCTACATCTGGAACCATGTCCAGTCTGCGATCACCAGTTATTCCAGGTTCGTCGTCTCCCACCATCTCAGTCGCAAAACTGGATAACCAAGGATGCCACTTTGATTTGCACTGACAGGGGCCCAAGTTGAGCCTGCCATAGCAACCGGGACTGCAACCAAGCCACCCGATAGAAGATACCTTAATTGCCTATCAGATTGTTCAGCGTTTCCTAATGCTGAGCCCATCTTGCAGATATCACCATTGCAGCCCACACAAATAACAGCTAACGCGCATCCTGATAATATACCGGTCAATACCCGTCATCAGTTTAATCCGTCATATCTCACCACACCAGACTGATTGACCGAAAACTATCCTTTACCCCGCCACACGAAACATACACATAGGATGTTGTACACCACCAGTAATGACGCTGGATGACACTGAGACCAAATATGTCAATATATATATATATATGTATATATTTGCAATTGAGTAGTAGGAGATTAGACTTGTAAATTATATGATTCATTATGCAGCTTGAACGCTCAACTCATTATTGAAAACCATAGAAGCACTGTACAGCTGTTTCATCATCAGCAGTGCACATCTACCGAGCCCCCTCGGGGACTCGAACCCGGGGTTTTCAATGGTGAATTGAGCGTTCAAGCTGCATGATGAATCACATTATATACAAATCTAATCTCCTACTACTCAATTGAAAATAGTAACCAAGCTCTGTAGGTTTTTCATAACGGAATGTTTTCGTTGTACTTAGGCCCCTACAGAGAAGTCATTCGTCACAGGAGTCGATCGCTGTGTAGGAAGCGGGTTGTTACCGTTCAAAAGCCAGTAAAGGAAGTGTGCTACACCATGTAGCGTAGATGTTCAACAAACCGTTGAGAGCCAGCGCGGATAGCCTTGTGGTTAAGGTGTTTGATTCACAGTCGTTCACCCCGGGTTCGAGTCCCCGTGGGGGCTCGGTGGATGTGCACTGCTGACGATTCCCAACAAGGATGAAACAGCTGTACAGTGCTTCCATGGTTTTCAGTGGTGAGTTGAGCGTTCAAGCTGCATGATGAACCATATATATATTTGTCAGCAAAGCAGCATAGTAAATCTCAAGTCTATGCGGAGATTTCCTACTCCAGTATCCGTTGCAACAATTCATTTTTCCCCCAAACCATAGCCGGAATGGAGTTGATTCTCCATTTTTCCCAAACCCTCCGGTCACGCCTTCTCATATCTGAATGGTAAAGGTTACTGATTCCGGAAATAAAATCACCTTTTCATGGACTGCTCTTCCTTCGACACTCACCAATGTTCCCAAGTGCATTTTCATAAAATTGGTTTCATGCCTCCTTGTTTCAAAACTCATCCCGTTTATTAAACCCCGGTGGGTCCATTATTCGGGGTTTGCATCATCTACATGGCTTGCTATTCTCTTCGTACGCATCAATTTTCCCGAATATACTTCCATATATTTCTTACTGTTTCGTTCTGTTCAGAAATTACTCTGTTCTCAGAACCCCGGTAAGCCTCCGTTTTCCATAGCTTGCATCATTCTCGTTTACGATGCACCTTTAGCACCATGTATTACCGACCTTCTCTGTATCCCCACGGTGCACCACCGCCCAGCTCGCACCCAAAACTGGTCCAACATTGCCGCGAGAACCACTGTTAAGTTGATCCATTCAACTTATTGCTGGTTTTGTTTTTTATTGCTGACACTGTTGACTTTTATACCTGAAATTTTTGATTATTTATTCTTATTGGGTAACGCGTTACATCATTATCATGCGCCTTCGCGGGCATCTCGATAACGGCCAAGAAATATACCACTGTTACTAGTATTGATAATATTTCTGCGAAGCCCAGGAATGTCCATACTTGCGAGGCTTCTGATCAACTTCGAGGTTAATCTGGGTCAACGCATGCAAATTCCTGTTTTGACACTCACAACGGAGATTAAACCTGAATTTCTTCTGGTCGGTTCATATGATTCGTTATCCCTAGATCCACGAGCCGGCAAATCTCTTATTCTTACCAAGTTTGTTATATGATATCCTGCCGCACACTCCTTTTGTCTATTTTCTTTGGATACGGGCTCCGGCACCACCTTGATAAGTAAATTTCCATTTCGTCCCACTGCAATATCGCCATTCTTTATCAATTACCGTAGCATAGTCGTAGGATTCTTACTTACACCTTCTGTTGCCTCCTTCCTGGCTTCTAGTAGTGCATTCTGATCCCCATACCTCCGCAATTTCCCATCGCATACCTCACCTTGTCGGGTGCTTCTCGGATGGAACCATTTTCATCAGCCTTCGTGAGTTCCATATGTATTATTGTAAGAGGTCCGCCCTCTCAGTTGAATACAGCGTCCCCCTCATTCTGGTCTTCTCCGGTTTCTAATTTAAATCCTGATTTAGACCCGATTCAGTAAGATTGACAGCCTTGTTTGTGGCAGTGATATTTGCTGGTTCAGCCGTTGGATTCCCCGCTTAACACTAGCCCTGAGTCTGATCTTACATCTAGGGCAGACCCGTGATAATTCCTGGCGTTCAAAAAACACTGCGTATATTGCTTCCATTACCGCCCCACACTTGGGATGATACCATGTCTCGCAAACATCGCGCCGTACGCTTTTCATATCTATCTCGTCCTTACACCCCTTCTTACCGCACCGTGACTTGCCCACGAGTGACCTTATGACCGTAACCGTGAACGATTCAGCGACCATCGAGTTCTGAGCAGTCGGATACGGGTTTTGGAGGCTAGGCCGCAAGGGCAAGAGTATCTACGACAGACGGGACTAAAAGTTAAGTGCTAAACGGGTCCTTCCACAAGCGTTACCTGCAGTGCATTTCACCTTTGAGGAGTTTATCCTTGCAGATACCGTGCACTCGTTTTATTCGCAAGGCTGGTAGAGCTGCCTGGTTCCAAGATTCCTGTTGCCCTTGTGTTTGACAGATGTGTAAAAATGGTCCTCGCGATGTTTTGTAGTGTCTTTGTGCATTTGCTCTACTACAATGTCGTTTTCCGTTTAAATCCGGTAAGGGCTTGGCCGAGCCGCCTTTTTCCCTACGTCGAGGTGTGCATATGGTCAGTTTGCTTGAGACAAAGATGGTTGACACCAACCGTGCTTTCAGGTCGCCATGTTTTCGCCCAGTTTACTTGCTCCGAAAATGAGCTTTGAATACTTGGTCTGAAACGAATTATTTTTAAGGCAGTATCGCCTTCACAGACAGGTTTGATGACTGAAACCACAAGGGGTTCATTACCTCAACCCCATGGCTAATAGAGATGCCCCTGGCAAAGGCGTGTTCCAGCACGAATCCAGGGCGTTCTTGAAAGCTGGTAGGTTGCTGCAACCAGCGGCTTCCTCCGACGGTCCATAAAGACGGCTACTAGTTTCACTCTATCTAAATAGAGCGCTCGAAAACCATCTAGAGACGGTCCAGAAACCACTCAGAGGCAGCTTGTAGACCGATCAGTGTATTAGCAAAAACCACCAAAGAACCGGTTGGTTTCGGAGTGGTTTCACTACAGAGGAATGTCTTTCTGAGGACATTTCTTGGGGGCTTATAATTTGGTTGACCCTGAGACATCAGGGCAGATAGTCGAAGCTTCCAGGTTCTTGCATGGGTACGGTCATCCGGTGCTGCGGCAACAAAAAGGACTAGTTTCTTGAGCTTTGATTCCTGTGTCCACTTGCATTATATGGTGGCATTTGGCGACAGTGGACCACCACATGAATAGACCCGTCACTATTAAACTTAGGAGAAAGGAGGCGAATATGAAAGATCAGAGAAGGGAGCAAACGTGGTAGGTTCTAGGGTATTCGGGAATGAGCGGTGAATAAGGTCAAGAAAGATGGAAGGAAACCCGCGGTGGGAAAACCAAGGGGACAAAGAGAAAGGAAAGCGAAAAACTGTGGAAGGATGGAGGGAAGTGGATTGGAGAGGTAGACAAAATAGACACTAGTCAACACCAGGTATAGAAGCTGCCACCGTTTTATGCGGTACCAGTTTGTCAGTAATGGTGACTTACCATGAAACACTCGCCCATGTCTCCATTCTGAAACCTGTGTGTAAGGAAACTGCGCAAAGTAACTCCTGGCCCCATTTTGATTACTGCCTGAAATTCCCAATATGTTTGCGACAAAACCACTCGAAGCTGATCGGTCTTCGGCCGATTTTCGAGCGGTTCTCGATGTTACACTGACCAGGTATCGAGCGGTTTTTGGAGGGTTTCTGGGCGAACTTTATCGATACGCTGATGAAAGTTATATTCTTCCATAATTTCTATCACTTTTCAAGGTGAGCCCCATAGACTGTCCAGCCAAAAGGTAGTCAAAAATGGGATAAAGTTCTGTAAAAAAGGAAAAGCTTGGCCAAAAATATGTAAATAATAAGTACCTGTCCTGAAGTCCAAATAAGTAGAACAAGTTTTCCACGCTTACTCAGGCCCAAAGAACAATTTCCTGAGCGTGGCCGCCAAAAATCAACGTAAACAAGCTGGACTCCTACGGTCGGTCGACGTGAGGGAGAAAGTGAAACCAAGGAGTAATAGAACAAAACTGTGTTCAATCGGTGCGACTCACCACCACACCAAATGTCCGCAAAGTATTCCCAGTAAGAAAGGACAACCATAAAAAAACGTGAATGCTTCAAGCGTAGACTAATTGCTGACCAAAAAACAGTGTTTGCATGAATTAGGTTGGAGAAGGCGGTCCAAAGTTGGTCATAGAGTAAAGAAATGTAAACAAGAGAGGAACTTTCCAACAACGTGGACATTACACCGGCAGCCAAACATTTTCCCGGTCGTCCACAGCGGTGTCAGACAGTAATCTTTCCTGACTCCTCCTTCCTACTCACGCTTCCGAGACACCGGAGTCCACAGGACTTACAGCAGTACGTCTGCACACCCTCTATCATATGACCCCGGTTTCTAGTCGGTACCTTCCGAGGAGCAAATCTTTCTTAAATCTCTTCGTTGCTTTCCTTCCCTAGTGCGGACCACGGCCGTCAGTACGAGTCCATCTGCTTCAACTCCGACGTTCACAATTATCCCCATGTGCCACGTATCTCTCGCAGAAGTCCCTGAAGCAACTAGCACAATGTTTCCTTCTCAAAAATTTCTGTTTCTTAGAGCTACTTCTGTCTTGCCTTCAGAGTAGGGACATATTCTCTCACCCATCGATGCCCAGAGTTATTCGCGAAGTGACTGACCTGCTTTCAACGTCTACAGCAGTATTTTCTCGCGTTAGCATTATCCAATATACCGGAATCGCCCCTCAGAAGTAGTAGACTGCCAGTAGTTAGAGCCAATCAGCCCTGGTCATCGGACAAAAGAGAGTCTATCGGTCGATTATTCAATATCCTCTTAACTTCAACAAAATAAGTATTTAACTTCTCCTTACTCATTTTCTGTTCCTCAGAATGCACTAAATGCAACCCGCTTACCGAACGGATCGTTCTCTCCCATACGCCTCCTCGGTGGCTCGATGCTGGGGGGTTAAAGTGCAAACCTGACTGGCCAGGCGATAGTTAATGTGCCGTCTATCCCAAAGCTTCAGCTGATCTTTGAGCTCGGTAAAAGCACCCACGAAATTTGATCCGTTGTCTCTATAGATTTCCGTTGGTGTTCCACGTCTACCAACAAAAACAGACAAGTGACATATAGAACAAGTCAGTGCTTAAGCTGGTTGTCATGCCCAAATGAGTGGTTCGAGTTTGTAGCCAAGAAAATAGATAGCCGTATTTTTCCGGACCCTCGGCCCCTACAAACATGGATAGGACCAAAGTAGTCTATCCTGACCGAACTGAAGCAATACCGCTCTCCTTCCACACGACAGGGAGGAGGAGGGGCCATCAACTGCTGACCGGCGACGAGTGAGACATCGTCCTATCAGCCGTTCAACCAAGCCATTTCCTCTGATAATCCAGTGCCTCTCGCGGATTGCGGCAAGCAATTGAGCATTGCCACTATTTCCCTCTCTAATATGGTGATGGTGGATAATGAATTCTGTCACCGGGTGTCTGTTCGGCAAAATAACTGGGTATTTTAAAGCGCTTGGATATTCAGCATGACTGGGTCGGCCACCAACACACAAAAGGTTTGGCAATACAACCGGGCTTAGCTTTTTTAAGGAGCCCAAGGCAACCCTGCATAGCTCATTCGTAGGTGGCCTTCACTGTAGAAATTCTCCGAACAACTCCATTTGAACCATTGCTATAAATTTGGACCTGGCCTTCTCCATCTCTTCTGCGGACAGGTCACTCACGTTCATCAATCCCTTGCTTCTTGAGAACATAGCTTGAATATAGGAAGTAAACCGGATAAGCTAAACCACAGCCTTTAGGAGCTTGGATCAGCCAGAATATCGAGAAAACATGGGGGTAATGCCGGTGAACGGGTTGGCCATCTTCCCAAAAGCCGGCCCTTACTGAGCCTTCACACCATCCGGTGGGACCGACGATCCAACTCCTGATGGATTATAATCGTTCAGAGGTGAGGGGCCCCTCAACCAAATCCTCATTTCCTCTTCAGTTGAAATTACTCTTGAGGCCAGATCAGAAATACTATCTTCTGATCGCATGTGCCGCCATTGGGAATTGTTAGTATACTGATGAATAACTGCCAATCCGTTGGCGGTGAAGGAACTGTAATGCCTATCGGTGTTCTGCTTGCAGTACCTGACGATCATCTAGTCCGTTCCAGAATAATCCCCGTCAAAACAATCTGGCGAGCTTCGTTTACATCTCACTCAATTGAACGCCTAAGACGGCTGCCGCCAACTTAAGCCTTGGAATAGTAACGGTTTTGACAGAAGCTACTCACAATTTGCCAGACGGGAGCACATAGTATAGGGTTCTGTCCACGGGAGTTCGCCCCGCGTATGCCACTGCAACGTATCCGGTTTCTGAAGCATCACAAAATACATGCAACTCGATGCGTCCCATTCCTTGTCGATTCTTCCCGAATTATGCTTCTCGGTACCCTTATTTTTTCGAATTGGTTTGTAAATGATACCCAATTATTCCACAACACCGTATCTGCTGGACTGAGTGGGCTATCCCAAACTAATTTTGACCTGCATAGCCCTTGGAACAACTGCTTGGCCGGAAGACATAACTAGGTCACTAGCCCCAGTGGATCAAACAGGGAATCGGCGTTTGACATTATGCCTCTCTTCGTCAATGGCTT
Organism: Fasciola hepatica; assembly: GCA_948099385.1. Classification (NCBI taxonomy): domain Eukaryota; kingdom Metazoa; phylum Platyhelminthes; class Trematoda; order Plagiorchiida; family Fasciolidae; genus Fasciola; species Fasciola hepatica. The sequence continues at coordinate 1,910,609 of CANUEZ040000168.1, forward strand.
ATCAAACAATGGGAGCCGAAAGGTGCATTCGTCCGTGATTCTATCCCACTGAACGCCCAGGACTCTCTGACCAGTGTCGGTCTGCTGAGGAAGCCGAACGGATAGGGCATTTAAATCAGGGTCCGGAGATAAGGCTTTAAACTTCCGTGAGTTGGATACCCATTTCCGCAGCTTGAAGTCAGCGTGCATCAATGACGCAGTTATCCCCGTCGGAAGAAGTAGCTGCAGAGTTAGTTTTGAAGGATGCAAGGCAGTCATCGACACAAAAATTGCGCTTTACGGCTCACAACACAGACAGTTCATAACCTACCCCAAAATCCCTCCTAGCTCTGCTCAAAGCGAAGTGGGCACAGAATGATGAGGAAGTAACCCTAAAGAGATAGACCGTCGCCTGGTATTCTTTCGGCACTAGCCACAGGTTTCTTTGTGGCCACCATAGGAACCACAAGGAGCTCCTGTCTCTTTCGGACGTCTTCACTTGCATGAACATCTCTTCTATGCCCGCTGAAACGGTCACTTTTTTCTTGCAAAACCGCAAAAGTATAACCAAAAGATCGTTCGTAGTATCAGGACCCTGGCAAAGCATGTCACTGAGCTACCTTTCCTCATGTTTGACTGCGCAATCTAGGACAATAAGCAACTTCTCCCGCTTCTTTGGGTTTAAGACAGTGTGGTGCGATAAGTACCACCGAGGTCTGTAGTTACAAAGCATTTGATGAAAAGGTACCCTTATCGCGTATCTCTTGGCTATGGTTTGATCCGTAGCTTCGGTATATCTCATTCTAAGGATTTTTCCGTTTGTCAGGCGACGTGTAACCGCGTTCGCGCAGGCTCTAGGCTTCCGAACCCTGTAACTATATCCTTCCTCCATGGTAGAGGAACCAAGAAGTGCCCCTGTATGTGCCGCGTCTCACACTCGACACATTTTATGACTTGTGCTTCCTCTAACGAATCACTTTTGTCCAGTGGCTGCACGTCCTCAAACACAGCATCGAACATCCTTTGTATTTTCTCTGCGGGTGATGATTCGCTTTGAGTCACCAGTTCAGCGATAAGGACTGATGCATTTTGAAGGTGGTCGGACCAAATACTGCCCAGCTTAACAGTGTACGAACTGCATGGGACGTTCTCCACCGCTTAGCCTCTGATCTAAAGCCCAATGAGCCTCGGGTAAATCTCATCCGATAAGCAATACCACATCCTCATTTACGGTTCTTATAGGTGGGTCCTCAAAGTGAGGCCACTTTCTAAACTCACCATCGGAACTGGGCTTTGGCGCGGGCGATGACTGTGCAACAACAGCTTGCTCTGTGTTGATTGAATCGGCGCCGTTCAGTGCGATCAGTTCCAACGCATCACTGACCGCGTTAACTGTTTTCGATCTTCTCAGAGTCTAAACCGTCAACTGGCTGTTTCGAAAGCCTAAACCCAGAAGCTGTATGACCTCAGCCCGAATGAGAGTAGTGTCGGATCCGTTGTCGAGAAGAGCACATCCGACAACCTCCCCTTCTGAGGCCTTAATTCCCACAAGCAGTAGTCCAAGGCACACGCCATTGTGCAGCCTCTAGGTCACTCTGCAGTGATTCTCACTCACTGCCTTGGGTGGTACCGGGCGGTTTGGCATAGCCTTATAGAGTAGCTGACGATGCCTACCGCCACGGCCTTCAATAACAAAGACGGTTTTCCCCCCGTAGTCACCCACTCTATGGCTTTCTTTCAGACGTGTAAAACACAACCCGCTTTTTCGGGCTTCTTCCCGTCTCGAAGTTATGTCTAACTTCGAAACCTCCTGGTACATCATTGTCGAGTGGCTTCCATCCTATAGCGGGCAGGTTCCAGGTCGCTCGTTGTCCTGCTGCATTTTACTTATGGACCAACTAGATCCAGATTGATGTGGACCTGGGTTGGGAATAGCTTGGTTCAGCCGGCCAGCGGTCTTGGTTCGGCTTGCCAGTTGCCCAAAGCGGCTACAAGCAATCCTGGCCGTGGTGAACATAAGTTCCTTCAAATCACTAAACGTTGGTTACCGACCGTTTTATGTTATGTTATTTACTCTGCAGGGTGTATGGAAGACCAATAAACACACGTTCCAGGGCGGCCAGCGAGTTGAGGTCGGACGTGTAATTCATCTGCTCCAGAGCAATCAGACATCTCTCCATCCTGACGGCTAGGGCCGACAGAGCTTCTGAGTCCAAAATGCTGGTGTTGAGTCCTCTCATTAGGCCCTCTAAGAGCCATCGCATTACGTCGTGCGGGCGGCCAAATAATTCCTTCAGTATCCCACAAGCTCCACCATAGCCTTCGCTGAGAGGCAGCATCACGCATTCCTCAGTTTCTTCCAGTGCCTTACCCTTACAGTAATGAAGCAGATACATCAAGCTTTGGCCGTCATCCATGACCTTCGAGGTGACATAAACACGAAACTGTTGAATCAATTCCCGGTACATTACTGGCCGGCCGCCGAACGAAAACAACTTCACTTTCGGTAAGCCTATCATAAAGAAGAATTTGGAAGCCGCTCTCCAAAACTAGTGATTAGAGCCCTGTCTACCGGCCTTCTCGTCCCCCTGGTCAGTAGTATTTGTGTGTTCATCAAAAATCGACCCCGTATGCACCTGAATGTATTTACGCTCTCTTTTATCACAGTCATTTGAGTCCAAGGATCGCAGAGACGCTCTTCTTTCTAACCCCTTCAAGAGTTTGGCGATTTTCGGCTCTTGCGTAAAACTTAGAAACTCTTTATTCTGGTTTTCTTCAAAAGCCTAAAAATTGTGCGCAAGATTCTCTTTGAGGTGGCGTTCCTTAAGTTCGACAAGCGACAAATTCGACCCAGAAAAACATCTAAGCCGACTAAAGCCTGTAACCCTGCAGCCATGAACAGAGAACTGTCAGGAGGAAATTGCCGGGTTCCAACGATGACTTGCTCCGATCGGGTTCGACCTTCGGACAGGTTGAGTCCAGTGGTCGCCTTATTGCTCTTTGTTTTTCTCATCGCACCAGGAACAATGTCAAAAGACCGAAAAGCCAAAGTCTTGGTCCGGGTGAAGCCTGATCAATGATTCAAAGCTCGATTCACCGACCAATAAGCTTCACTCGTTCTGGATTGGCGATAAATCGACGTGTGATTCTTAGCTAAGATAAAGGCAGAATCGTAGCTTGCAAGATAGATGATCATTTAAATGAAAGGTGAGTAGTTTCATACTGATATTCTCTAACACGAGACTGCTCATTGTGAAAAGAGTGTATCACGGATCGGAGGTATCTGAGACGACCTATCGGAATAGAGCTCCGGACAGGGGATACACGAATCTATCGATGAAAAGGTTTGCAAGGTTAGGCAGCTGGATGTGGGTGGAGTGTATGATGAACCAGAAGTAGCTGGAGGGAACAGCAGACAATGTTCTGCTTTTCAAGTATATGAATAGAGATTTTTCTCGTTTTTTTTTTAATCCGCCACTGGCTGTGAGCAACTTTTGGGGAACTTGAGTCACGGTATTTGAGAGTTTCCTAGTGGTAGTTACCAATGGCCTGAGGTAAAGCGGAGCTCTGGCGCACACCGGGGACCTTCAGGATGGCTTCTGCAGGCACGTATCACTAATATTTGGGTATTTCCCAGTATTGGGTGTAAGGAAGTCATGGAATTTTTCTTGCTGCTAACTTCCTGCGGCCAGTCTATTTTTCCTGTTTCACACCAGAATTAAAGCAGCCACCCATTATTTCATATTTTTTCTGCCAGCCCGCTGATACGATGAGCCCGGCCGATAAAAGTAGAAACTTGGTCTTTTTTCACTAGCTGTGTCTCCGGGACCGAGAACAATCTGAATCTATCACCTCAGTTGAAGGCTTCTTTGCTTTGCTTCCAATACCATAAGCAAAGTCACCTACTAATGTGAACTTTGGTGGGCTCGTAGCTCACTTTTGGTGCACCGTTAGATTGGCTCCGAGGGATAACCCAGCTTCTGCTCCCTCGAACGGATCTAATTGGGGTGGTAAACATGCTATTACTTGGCAAAAGTAATGACAGCGAGTGCTGGGCAAGCCATGAGTTCTGCTGCCCAAGCCTCTGCAGGTGACATGTTGCTGATTGACCCTTCCACAGCTATATCGACCGCCCTCCAATCTGCGGCGACCCTAGAGCCCTTTAAGCTGCCATCGCTCCAGTGTCTTTGCAAGCTCCCTAAGGCTCAACTACGTAAAGCCCGCGTTTATCCGCAAATCTCCATCGCTACGCAGACCGATCATAGTCAACAACCGATCATGCGAAAGAGGTCTAAGAAGGTACATCTGCGTGTTTCTTGACACAAAGTACATAACAGCAGCCTTCACAGGCTGTCTTTGCGCGCATGAAATCGACCACGGCTCTTTTGGTCGTCAATCACGGGGTAGGTCGACCTGAGAATCAAAGACACCGGTTGAACGATATTCAAAGGATCGTTTGTTACCGGGGTGACACCTGTATAATCAACGCGTAAGTATAGAAACAGTACAAACGTCCAATTGATTGCAGTTTCTCTCAGACTCGTGGAAGAACAAAATCCGGAGGGGAATCAAATAGTTCAGGCTCAGAAGCTCAGTAGGCTTTTGATGACAACTGAACAGCACATGTGCTCGGTCCGGGCAAACCAAAAGTAAAACCGGACGGCCTCGACCGAGTAAAGAGAGTGAATAAGTAAAGCAAATGGAGGCAAACGAAAAGTAAGACGCACAGTCTTTGGGGTCTTCCCAAAATGTTATATATATAATCCAAAGAAACCGTGGGCTTCCTTGCACGGGTTGCATGCCGGAGAATATACGTGACCATTACAGTCATTGCAATTGTCCGGAGAACAAGAAAAGGGACACGAGTGAAAAAAATATAGGATGCAGCAGACGCAGGGCAATTGTTCTCTGACCGAAATAACCTTTGCGTAAATATATGAACAGCAGTAAGATGTTTTTTGTTTCCGCACCGATACTTTCCAGTGTAGAGTGGGCCGGTAATTCGAATTAAGATGAACAGTGGGAAGTAACGGCTGCTCAAGAGCCGCCGTATCCATTTGAAAAAAGAGAATCCAAAAGGCTGAACAAGAGCTGGTATTCACTTGAGTCATTCTGTCGTGAGCTTTCAAGGAAGCATTGCCCCAAGTCCTCCCTTTGGCTGCCATGGTCCATTTTGGATCGGGAATGGACGGATTGCTACTTTCAGGAAGTGGTTTCGTCCGCGGGTCATCACGATACTTTACAGCGGCAAGTTATGAAAGTAGCAGCCTTATATAAAATTAAAAGGAGCAAAGCTGCACCTTGAAGCCATATGTATATTATAATGGGCTGAGCAAGATTTTAAAATTCGAAAACTCGTCAAGTACTTGGGCCCGGGGTGCAGCAAATTATTCATTCAAAGGTATCCAGGGAAAACCCAAAAGTGATGAGTTGTAGCTGCAGTTGGAGCCGGGTAGTGACAACTTCCCGGTCGAAAGTTGAGACATTTTAGGAAGACCTCAAAGACTGTGCGTCTTACTTTTCGTTTGCCTCCATTTGCTTTACTTATTCACTCTCTTTACTCGGTCGAGGCCGTCCGGTTTTACTTTTGGTTTGCCCGGACCGAGCACATGTGCTGTTCAGTTGTCATCAAAAGCCTACTGAGCTTCTGAGCCTGAACTATTTGATTCCCCTCCGGATTTTGTTCTTCCACGAGTCTGAGAGAAACTGCAATCAATTGGACGTTTGTACTGTTTCTATACTTACGCGTTGATTATACAGGTGTCACCCCGGTAACAAACGATCCTTTGAATATCGTTCAACCGGTGTCTTTGATTCTCAGGTCGACCTACCCCGTGATTGACGACCAAAAGAGCCGTGGTCGATTTCATGCGCGCAAAGACAGCCTGTGAAGGCTGCTGTTATGTACGTTGTGTGGAGTAACACGAAGACGGACCGCTTCATAAACTTTAACCCCAACAGAGGTGTTATTGAGCCCATGCTGTAGCTTTCCACAGCCCCCACAACCCAAATGTAATCTCCTGCGTATTCTGTTTTTTGTGACTGCTTGAGGTTGTCTGTTTCCCGCAAGTTCGGGAGACGCTACTATATGGGTGCCGTTGACATCAGGGGTTTCGCTAGCATATGCTGGAAAAGCAGAGTGCAACTGAGAGACACACGGAGTAGGACAATGAGTGTTTTATTACACTTGCCTGCATACATGTATCAGTCTCACACAAAACTGGACCATGACTAAGACCATCAGATACCATTCTGGGCTATCTGGTGTGTATAATCTTCTCTCCGCTGATAGGAAATAGCAGAGTTCGTAAGGGGAAAGTGATAGTAGTTGGTGTGTGGTAGATAAAGAGATGAGACGAGAGGACAGGCCAACAAGTGGGTATTAGGATATGGGAATTGATGGCAATAGGCTCCGGAATGAGATAATTATGGAGGGCCCAGATGAGGCCGGGGATGAAACCCAGGCGGGTGGTGGTAGTCAAAATGAACGGGGAAGCAGTAAGAAGGTCGAGCAAATAGGTGGGAGGCAGAAATCATTGTCCCTTGGCCCAAGGCCGTAAACTTATTTGCTCAGGAGAAACCTAAGGCTAAGAACCTTAGACCGGTTGGTAGTAGAACATGAACATTGTCTAGAATTAGTAGAAAGAACAGGCACCAAACTAGGTATAGTCGCAAAAGTCAACAAGCTTTAACTACTGCAGTATAACGTAAAAATGTGGTCGCCATGACGTTTGACATTGCACGAGTAATGAAATTTCTGTGCCATAATCCTAATAATCAAACCCGTCTACGTCGGCCAGCTCTTTGTTGACTCTCTGCCGGTAAGAAGGATCCCATTGGTAATAGTCAAAAAGTTATCCAGTGGGCCTCTGAACTGAGAGATGGAAAGACTCTCGACGGCATTTGTTGGGAGTTTTTTCCAGGACTTTGAGCTTTTTTATGAGGCGAAAGTTAGATCTCAGCGCTAGTTTTGATCTAGAAATAGAGAGCTGCAGTGACCGATGGTGTAAGGCATAATTCGTGGAGGGAATGAGACGAATGGGTCCTGTACGCGAGGCCATACGGCAGTATAGCCTAAATGGGAAGCATAAATTGAGCTTCATGTGACGCTGCCATAGAGGGTCAGGAATGAGTAGGATGCATCCATCCCCGTAACAAAGACTAGAGGGAAATCCCACGGGTTGTTCTGGCGAATGAGCGTTGCATTGACTCCACAGAAATGCGGTTAGATTTCGTCATTTTGGTAAAGACGATTGGACAGCATTCAAGAAAGGGCCTAGCGTGGGACTCGTAAGCAAGCTGTTTGCAATCGTTTAGCCGAAAAGTTCCGGAGATGAGACTAATGGTTCTCCTCGTCTTGGCAAGTTCAAGTGAAACATACTCCGAAAGCCTAAAGCTACAAGAGTGTTGAAGACAGATGTTTCAATCTAACGGGCTCGATGAAATGGGCAGGTCGTGGATAAGCAGGGTTTCGGGGGCCACTTGATATCTGGAGGTTATGTAGCAGCTCTAAGAGGTTGAAAACCTTCTACTCCACGAAATGCACCAGTCCCCGAAACGCTTTAGGTCACTAAAGCTTTCATCCAACATGGTATTGAGGTTCTAACGAGGAAACTCATAGAAAATCCTAATGTCATCAGTGAAAATGAATGGGGTACCGTAATGCAAAATTGAAATGCTTCATTTTTGTGAATGAGAAAAATCAGTAGACAGAGTACACAGCCTCGTATAACCCCACTGGCGACTGGAGCAGGTTGTGAGAAACACCCATCGATGGAAACCACTTGTGAGCGGTTTGATAGATATAAGGTTGGCCATGACAAGAGGGGCCCGGAAAAGCCATGAGCTTCGCGTTTGGTCAATGATAAAGAGTGAAGATGCGGTCAAAAGCCCTTGCCATATCTAGGTATATGATGACGACAGATTTAATGTTGTCGGCTGCAGCCGTTGTGAGGTTAAAAAAGTCGTACTGGCAAGTGGTGCACGAATGTCAGTTTAAGGCTCAGTGCTGCCCACCATGAATGATGTTATGAGACAATGGGAAGTCAGACATTCGCTGTTTGATTAGCCGTTCCGTCAACCTAGAATCGATTGCAGCGTGGTTGATGGGGCGATAGTTTGAGGGGTCATGCATCTGTCCCTTTTCGCGAAGTGGAATAGTGATTACTGTTAAGAAATATACAATTATCAATTATCAGTTTTTACCTCAGTCTTTCACTGTGAGGGAAATATACCACATTTGGTGAAAAGATTGTAGACCTTAAATGGTAGGGCTGCGAAATCGGTTCCTTCAAGACGTAGAAATTTTGGTGGCACACCATCACGGCCAGCGCGTGAGAACTTTCGGACACGGATAAGCTGGTTGGCCACCTCTTTTAGAGTAAATTCGAAATCCTATAGTATGTCCTGGTTGGTGGGATCTATGCAAGTGATAACGTGAGGGGTCCGTAGTCATCGATGCAGCAAAGTATAAATTAAAGGCCTCAGCTGTCACTAAATGTGAGGTGAGGTGGTCGTTGTTTGCTGAACTTACAGAGGGGATACCAGCGAGCTGGCGCTGATTCCTGCTCCTCAGTAGACTTCCCAACTTTGAGGTAGTGTCATGGCATCGCAGAGTTGATACCTCTTGTTCTTTGGGCGTATCGTTAGTCTTCCTTCTACCTGCTACCGAGAGACGTTGGAACAGCAGGACAGACGATAAGTCACTATTGGTGTGATATACCTTCTGGAGCTCTAGATATCCCTTTTACATTCGGGTCAGGACTGAATTACTGGCTTGGTTCGATATGATGCGAGTTGTAGTGATTGCGGACAGCAAGTCAGATAAGTTAGTATATAGTAAATCGGTAGCCAGCTGAGGGTCGCTTTGCAGGACGAAGTCGTCCCAGTTTAACGATCGAAGTGTGCAGATAAGATTGTCCCAGTTGACTGGTGAAGAGGGATGATTAGGTGGGTCGGTTCCATCAAAAGCTTGCAGACCCACAAAGGTGCAGGCCTCCATTCTGTGGTCACTTCTGGGAAGACCCAGAGCTTTCTAGCTGAGATATCGGATAAACTAATAGCAAACAACAGACCAAGGATGCTGTTGCCTTTGGTTGGGACTGTATTTGCTGGGTCCAGCCCCCTAAGCCGATGCATAGTCTGAAGTCTTAAAGGTTGTTTGGGGAAGATAGGGTATTCCAACAAATTTTCGGTGCATTAAAGCCCCCCGCAATGAGTTTAGAGGAGCAGGGTAGCAATGTAGGATAGTTGAATGCATCAATAATCTTGGTAGGATCCATAGCGTTGGAATCAGGTGGCCGATAGATGCAACCTATGTGAAAGTAGGAGTTAGGTAAGGGAATCGTCAGCCACAGAAAATCCTGAATAGCGTCCAGAGTTGTGTCAGATTAGACTGACCGGCAGAGCGTTTTTCACACACATGAAGCAATTCCCCTAAGACGGGGCCTGTTCCGGCGGAACATCTGGTAATTAACTAGAAAGACTCCAGCTGACGGGGGGAATCTGTCAGCCAAGTTTTAGTTACGAAGATAATATCAAAGTCGGAGGTCTGTGCGATGCTGCGGATAGCTTGAGTTTTGTTCAGTAGTGAACGGGCATTTATGAAGATGATTAGAAGAGATGATGCAGGTCTCGGTGGCAAAGTTAGTGGTGTAGAAGATGGGGTGTTTGGTGGTGATGATGGAGGGGGTAATTTCAGTGAAGAATAGAGCAAGGATGGGAAAAAGGCCTCAGTTGTTCCAAGGATTTGATGAGTTGAAGCCTGTAGGGAGGTGGTGCCAGGATGGAGAGATGGGGAGGTGAGGGTTGAGAGAGAAGTTAAGGTGCGGCGAATATTCTTGGAGTGATCAGGAAGGAAAAAAGGGACCACGGGTCGGTGACGATACTAGACCAAGGGATGTCGACGAGCCCCCATGGGGGTGGGAAGTTAGATGAGTCACGAAGGTGGTTCCCATGATGGGACTAAGTAACTGTTTAGGTATAGAGTGGTCGCTGTGGAGGATAGAAATGTAATGGTGCGGTGATTGGGGGGGGGCAAAGGGTGGATCAGTGCAGAGTGGAAATTAAAGGGCATTTAGCCGGAATCGAAGAGTAGGATTCACAACCACACAGGAGGCCGGTAAAATTTCACACGAGTGAGCCATTTTCTCATAGTTTTACGTGTGATTTATGTTGATAGGTCTTGTTCTTTGAGCGACTAGGTGGTAATTCCTGGGGGTGAATCTGTATTTGCGGGCTAATCTGCGGTGGCAAATTGGCGAGAGCAGCGGATGGGCTTAGGTGTCTGTTGCAGTACCAATAGTGCCAGGGGTATCAGGATGCATGGGTGTGGACGGAGAACGGGTGGTTCCGCGATGAGCTATGGGTTTGGTTGAATAACGAGACACGGAACTAGTAAGAGGATTGGTCCATTTAGACTTGTGGGAAACATGCTCTCGCCCGTGGATGAGTCGAAGGAATCTCTGTCAGCTTCTTGGTTACCGGGACGCTTGTTCCAGTCTAACGATTTGTTTGGGCTATTCTGAATATTTTGGCGTTTGCCAGTTGACCCAGCTGGCGAGAAAATCGGCGTATTGTCTAAATCTTCAGTTGCATTGTGATTTGTCATAGGTGGCAACATTGGGTGATGGCCATTGGTGGGCACAACGGAGTTTTGGGGTGGATCGCTGGTTGCATTTACACCGGGGTTATTGTTTTGGGCGTGGCTGTTGTGCATTTCTCTTTGCAGCGGGGTTTGGTCAGGAAATATCTTGGCACACTTGAAGTCATTTCTGGATACGACTAAAGATTGTCGGCAGATGGAGATCTCGGCAACAACTTCAGTTTTAAACTGGAACAGCAGTAGACTGGTGGTGCGCTGGGATGTTTTGAGGGATCAAACACAGTGACACCGATGTGAGCCAAGGTTGCATTAAAGATCATGTTGTTAGCAGCTGGAAGAGGTATTCGGTCTGGAATGTTGAACAAGATCGCACTGCTTGCCTTTTTTAGCCGTCTGAAGATTTCCGAGACAATTTTGTCCATAAACTTCTTAGCCAGTAATAAGTCGGTTGGGGTATGATATGTGGCTGGATCAGGCACGAACATTGGAAGGACCAGTTGACCGATAATCAGATCGGCGGAGTCAACTCGAAGGGCAAGACTGCCTAGATTCTCGCTCATTTCCGTAGTTCGTCTATTGGCATGTTCAAGCATAACTGCCAGGGAAACTGACCAGTTATCCGGTGAGTTTTCGGGTTCGGCGGTCTGCGGTGGTGGTTGGGTCCACTGGTGTGAGATGTATGCATATTTGTGGTGGTAAACGCATTGGTGGCCAAACAGGTGGGGTGTGGCTATATGCAGGGGTAAAGGGGCTATACGAAAGCAGTGGATAAGGACAAAGTAAAGCTTACATATGTAGGCCTTAAGGTGAGAGTGCTCGTCACGGGAGGTCAATGTTGGCGGGACTAGTTTTATAATTTTTGTTAAGCTAAAAACCGCCGGCAGTTTCTACGGATAGTGCTGTTGGAGTGTTTCCGGATGTGTTACTCAAGTTAGGAAAGCAGGATGATCAGGATGAACTTTGGCATAGACTGCTCTTACGTAGCTTACGATACGGAAACGATTTCCAACGCAGTATCTTAGGGGGATCGCCTCAGAGATGTGTTCAGACAAAAAGTCACCAAATTTTCCTGAGATATAAAAAACTCTAGAAGCCTCAATTTCTAGGACTCTTTAAGATAGCTTGACGAAGACCATGCCAGAATTATCTTACAGGTCATTAGGAAGGCTGGATAGTTGGAATGTACTTCAGAGTAGGCGGCTTTAGTAGCAATACGAAGATGATTCCTAACGCCGTATCTTGGAATCCACCAATTTTGTCTGATTAAGAATGATATTTCAAAGTGCACGTACACTGAAATCAGTTCCAAGGTCACTTTGGCAAGAACATTTTATCACCGGATGGCCCAGTGTTCAAAAACAATCACTGGCTTATTTTGAATCAAACAACAGCCCTAAGAGCCAAAGTTTAAGGGATTGTCCTAGATAACTTAGTAGAAACTATACCAATAACAGCTAGAAAGCTACGCGGTGCAACGCAGGCTAATCCGTTACCACAAATTGAACGTATAAACCCTCAAAAAAGTTGGTCAGGTGTGATGCCCCCAAAGTTACCTTTATCCAACCATTCCCTTTTTCACCTCAGTCCTCTACGTGCTGCGATGATCGTCTTGAGCTGGACCAGTCATCGTTTTAGACTGTGCTACTTGTTGTACTGAGCGCCAGCAGTCATAAATTAGTACTCGTTTGCACCATCCTTGTAAATGTTGCACTGCCCACTTCCTTTCCGACGTTCTTTCCAACATTCTCTGTTTCCACATTTCTTTGATACTTCCCATATACCCCTTCGGAACTGCTTCATAATAGCAGCGAAAACTCGTCTTATTTGATTTTTTTATAATCTGTGCAGCCAACTACAACCAATTCTAACAAGTGAGATGCCGCCTGCAATGAAACAATTGCTTTGCCCCATCTATAATTTTGCGCGCTGCGAACGCGCCTCTGAGAGTATATTGCTGTTAGTATTGTCTCGTCACTCTTACCCAACTGATCGTGCAACCAAGAATGTCCCGGGCGCCTCGATGTATATCCTCGTTGCTATCAACATTATTATCATTCCAGAAGGAAGTTTTCCCCGAGACTATCATGTCTTTTACTCATTGTATATGGTATTGTCGCCAGTCTATGTACACGAAGACAAGGCTACGTACAAGCCTTGAGTGTTTTACAAATTTCCTTGTAGCTCACCCTCCCATTCGCCAGCAATTTGACAAAGTTCCCCGTCCTTAGCCGGCCAAATACTCGCGGCTGGTCTTCAAGAAAACCAGAAAAACGGTTGTTCTTTTCCTTGAGTGCGGTACGGAAGAAGCCGCTCAAAGCGTTGTATCTCGGACTTTTGCTCCAAAGGTAGACAACAAGTGAACCAAAGTCATCGCCCCGGATTGTTCTTTACACATTTGAAAGGCCTCAATGTCGCAGGCGCCAGCTGGCAAAAACAATGACCCGAAATTGGCCGTGTCCCCTACAGTTTCCCGAACTAGATTTGATGCACGAAGCAGCTACCAAAAAACCGCCAGAACGAGCGGTACCTCCACCCTTGAAGGCCTGAGCGACGCCGTGCTCCTCCAGCGACAGCACTTAGTTGACCCAAGGCCAAGAACCTATCACTGTGATCCATCTTAGCCCTCGACCGAAAGCGTCGAATCATATGAGAAAGGGCGAGCTGAAGAAAAAGGTGGAAATTTGTGCAAACAAGTCGATGAGCCCGGTTTCCTATGAAGTCCATCAACCTTCCATACAGATTTCGAGCAAGGTACAAAGAGGGCAAGGGTGAACACTAAAATGAGGGGACCAGATAAGAAAACAGCCCTTCCAGCCTGTCTGGTAGGTTTCCTTCTAGTAAAAGCTCTTTTTAGGGCCCCTGCCGAAAGAAGCTCCCCCACTGGACCTGTGTAGCTTCACTGCAACTCCGCACTCACCCCTGACGTCATAGGGCCTTTTGTAAAGCCCACCCACGGGAACGTTTAAGCGACATGTAGCACTCAATTTCGGCGCAATTCAAAGCAAAGTTGAGTCCACATAGCCACGGCGTTATACGCAACAAATTGGGTAATTTTACAATAATCAAACCTCTTATGTGTTCCTTCTGGGCCCTCACGCTCCAAGTTAAACAACAAATCAACAGCTGTAGCCACATTACGGCAGAGGGTTAGATACAGATGAGATTACCGAATACAGTCACAACGGGGCTCAGGCTGAGTGACTCACGCCCGAGGCAACGGTGGGAGTCCAGTTTGTGAAAAATGTTTAGAGCAGTAAAACAAACAATCGAAACCCCGGCGACAGTAGTTCATATAAATGAAAAATTTTGTTTGTAACATGGATTCTAACGAATGGAACAGGGTTTCCTGAACTCCTTTACACCCCTCAAAATCCCTTCCATGCGTTCCCATATCTCCCATTTCCAAACCCCTTTCTGCTCTCCCCTTTGTCCTTTCTGATGGACAGGCTTTAAGGTTTCTCCGCGTCAACTATCTCATCCTGAACAACAAAATGACAGAGCTCGGGGTGACTAGTGATAAGTGAAGTGCCCCAATAGTTGGCTACCGCTGAGATGCAAATCACACCAGCACACCTCAATGGCGAGATAGCGGTACAGAGATATATTCGCCTGAGAAGCGACTCACTAAAGGGTCAGGCTAGTGGAGTTATTCCCTACTTTGGCGGCATTCTCTCTGCAGTGATCTCCCATGTTGTTTGCCCCATACTATCGGTGGACACTTTGTGGGCATATTCTAGCCTATTTAAAGCAGCTTCAGCACTAATTGGCCTAATTTACCTATCCCCATTTTCCTTATTAGCGGACTCAGAAGCCCTCGTGAACCGGGTAAAAAACCGTTCAAACATTGTTATCCCTTATATCGTCCTGTTTTCATGGGTGACTTCACTACCCTGGAGTGGACTGGGTTCGGTTTTATTTCGGTAACAACTTTGACAAGTCTCTTTCAAATCCATTGGCTGAACAGCCATGGTCCCAGCATATTTTGAGTTCCACTAGACTCCGTGATAGCCATGGGTCGTCTCTGTCAGACCGAGTTGCTACAAGCGACAGACACTGGATTGACGTAATCACCCATTTTCCACCACTTGGTGAGAGTGATCACGTCGTCCAGTTTTTTGACTCCATCATGGAGGAGCTAGGTGTAGTCTCAGACAATAGGCCAACACGCTCATTCAAGCGTGCGGACTACTTGAACTAAATTCTAGGCTGCAGCAGAGCGCTTGAAGCATCAAGAGGGATTCGAATGTAAATATTTCTCAACACGATGGCAGAAAAGTCCAATCAAGTGGCTGATTTGCTATCCGAGCCCAGTAAAACGATTTAACTAGTCAACTCTTGCTTTTGTCCTGTTTCAACCAGTTCTTTTATCTACCTCCCTATATATAGTTCACCACCTCCTTTTCCGCAATATTTGGTTGTTTTATTTCTTTGCTCCTTCCCACATTCTGACACGGTCCATCTGTCAAAAATGAATTCGTCGTGAATATCATACATAACTTCAAACCGTATAAAACACCTGCGCCTGCCCTCTCCGATCCTCATATGATTCTTCTTTCTTACGATATTCGCCATTAAAATTGCTGTTTAATTGCACTACTTATGCGATTACAGGTACTCGGAAGACGAGAACCTAATTGCGGCTTTCGGGAAGGAAGCACGTGCGTCAAGCAGGTCCAAAATATGACATGACTGAGTAGCGCGTTGGACGCATACAAACAAAGGTTGGTTCACGAAAACGTGCAGTGATTAAAAAACCCGCAAATAGTGCATACAGGCGAGTGGAGTCGATGAATCATGAAACTGCAGTGTTTTGGGGGGATTTCCCACACTGGCTCGTTACAGTGGGTCAAGATTCATATTTTGGCACGGTTTTCTGTAGTTTATAGACGTGGACCAAAGGAGTAGTTGTTTGGTGAAATGCCTTTGTACGCTTTCTAGCGCAACTGTGTCAAATCATGTCACGTTAGAAAATATTTGGCAGCACTCAGGAAAAGACCTGATGTGAGATTTGTAGATGTTGCTCATACTGCCTTGGAGATAGAAAAGAGCGGAAGAGAAGAACCACGCCTCTTCTAGCCCCGGCCGCCTCGATGGCGGCGTGCTCAGAGAAATTGAGGGAGCTAGAGCAGGCCAGGCCCAAATCGCGGACGGTAGGTCGACTAGCTATTGGAGACCCACATATTTTTGTCCACTAAATTCACGTAAATGGCGATAGATAATTATGAGGCATGTGTGGCGGTCAGGTTCTCCATGGCTTTTCTCCAGTAAACCAGTCCTTTAGTTTGTGTTTTTCCTTTACCTAGGTCATATCTGAGCATTGCCCAACCTACGGGTGGCCGTGAAGAAATTTGCTATTTCCTCATCTATTTGTTCCGATTTAAATTATCCAAACCGTCCCCTGAACCAGCCCCTATCCGCTTCTCGATTGCATTTTGCAGTGGATTTTTTGACAAGCATTAGATAACACAATTTTCTTTGAGAAAAATCGCATTTTGACCATCCTCCGAAGTCAGCGGAAAGTGACATCATTTAGTTCAACAATATTTGCGGAACTCCCAAATAACACGATCTTGAGTTAGATGCCTGTTTACGACTAGACTTTGCGCGGTTTTCCACTCAAAGAAGATACACTTCTTCAGAAACATTTGTTGCCTTTGGCTAAGTAGCCGTTTCCAGAATATTGGCCCCATTTATTGATCATTTTCTGTTCAAAGTCTCATACTGATAATTGGCAGGGACACCCCGGTGAACAAACTCAGAAATTTCAGGACTCGAGCTACAGCCAGCAGAACGTTAGGGTTATAAGTGGTGCAGGAAAAGTTATTTTATTTCGTGCATTCTGCTAGCTTATATGCCAAAATGTTGGTCGAAAAATAGTAGCTCACAATCGACGTCATTTCCAATTTCGTCAAGAATGAAATAAGATCAAAATAACTGCCTTTTTTGTGCTGGAACTTACTTCCACCATGAGGGAGATGACACTAGCGCAAAACTTTGAGTGCCGCCCCAAAAAGACGAAGCACTGGCTAATGGATCACCAACCTCGTGAAAATACTTCAATTGTTTTGATTACTTTTTAAAATTAAGGTGGAATTTGGACGAAATTGCTTTTTGGTCGAATATTTCTGACCTCACTGTTCACATGTGCTTACAAATTTTGCACTGTACAATACACTTTTTCAGTATAAAAACGAGTTTCGACATTCTTGAATAATTGATCCCATTTATTATTTTGTGAATTTATTACTCGCATCCGTTCATTATAATCTTAAACTTCAGCCGTTTGCATTTCGGGATGATGAAAAAAGGGAATTTCAGATTGCAGTGGGTTAAAAACCTCTCTACCTACTTTCGATAAGCTGAATTCTCAGTCCTGCTGAGCATTTTTGCGGTCGAGGAGGGCCTATATTTTGTTGCCCCCTGGGGGGTTCTTTATTCAAGGGGCCATCAAGATGGAAGACTGACCCCTCTGCGTTCGTTGCTGACCATAACGCGCACTTGCGCCCACGGACAGAGAAGGGCTCACTCATTTTCTCAGTTTTCAGCCAAAAATAGCCTACTCCGCGATTTCTTAGAAAGTCAGATGTCTAGGCGACAGACGAACTGAGAATAAGAACCCAGCTGCAGAAGAATACCTTGTCTGCGGCTCGTCTTGGACTTCTACGACTTCACAAAACTTACTCGGTTTGTTTACTGAGTGAGATTGTTGAACATTTCATGTTGTAATCGTGACTGAGGCTGCAGAATTGTAGGTATAAGCTTGTGCCAAAAATGCGCCAAAATAATAGATTTGCTTGGCCGGTTCTTTAGGTGACTTGGCTGAACCAATCAAGAGTAACAGCGGCTTTTGCCAGTCGGGTGCTACTCTATGAAGAGCCAGCCATTTAGTGACTAAATGAGGCCGCTTGCGGCGCGCTCTTTTTAACATCTCGTCCCGTGGCTTTTGCAAATTCAAATGACAGCAGATAAACCACTATTTTTTCAGTTGCCAATGTTTTACCTCACGGGCAATACCAGAAAGTACATTGTCAAGAATTATATACTGACCCTCTCCCACTGTTTTATTGCTATGTGGAATCGTATGCAACTTACCCAGGTGCTTCCTTATCATACGTGTTCTCCAGTCCTTCCTACTACGAGCGGAATACCTGTCTGCTACAACAGTGCTCCGCTCCACGCCATCATGTTCGCCAGAGCGATTTCCCACGACCAATGAGAAGCAAAGCCCTATCGGTTGGGAGATGATGGATAGCGTATATAGGGAAAGATTGTAGCTAACACTGGCATGAGTTAATTGGCTATCACGCTTGGTAGCAGCAGTTCAGGCAAACAATAATGTGTGTTGAACAAAAGGACAAAGTTAAATGTCGCTGCAGCCCTATTATACCACTATCCATTAAGCTGTACTCTATCCCGCCGGAAATATTCAAGTAACACAATAACCACAAGGTTGGGGAATACTTGGGTTCAAGTCTGGCACTTGCATGTTATCTAAAGACTTCGGCAATCGTGGAACCAGACTACAATTTCTCGAGGGTTCTACAACTGAAGTTTGGAAGTCAGTGATAATAACGTGTTTGAGATTGGGTTTTCAAAATTTTGGTTATATAATGCGAAGTGCTGCTTCCTGGGGGTGTGATATTTGACAGATTTGGAATAAACTGTAGAGTATATTCCAAAGCGATATAACCTGGACACCCAAAATTACAGGGCTTCATCATAAATCCCCGACCGTCTATGTGATGGTTTGACGGCTGAGCTGGTGGGAGAGAAGAATAGCCACTCTTCCAATCAAAGCCTATACTTTCTTCTAAGGTGTTGGTGGCAGGACGAACACGCCCGAGTCCAAGCCCCAACAGTCGAGTTGAAATAGTCCGTAGAGGATACAAACCATTTGCATCCGATTCGAGAGGATGAATACTAAAAGAGCAAGAGACTACGCAAGCTCGTATATGATCAATAACCTGCCTTCTGCTTTATTTTCTTTCGTTAGCATCAGGCGAAGATTTTTGGGGGAAAAGAAGAAACCGACGGCCCGCAGGATGAGGTTACACAAGTTTTGACATTTTTTCAACAGCACCATCTTACATTCCTAATTTATTGCTACTTTATTTTGAGTGACCATGACCGAAGGGGCTAACGGTGTACAGGCTTTTTTGAGAAGCACAGCTACTTATAGAGTGACATCTCGCTAGGGGTAAGATAATTAAATCTTAAGGCCCACAGGTGTTGGTGCAAACTTGCAGAACAAAGAGTACGGCGAGAGAAAAGACGAGGAGTAACCCACAAGGAAGGGTCATATAGAATATCAAACCATGGAACAATTGGTTCAGAGGGGTAAAGTTCATATATGAGGTGACAACAAAGGTGACGTTTGCTAGAAGTGGATGCAGAATCAATGCACAGCCTCCCTCAAAATGGTTGGGAGAAAGGCCTCCCAAAAGTTCAGTTGCAATGACGTTCGCTTTTTACCAAAAGAGTTAGCTAGCTTTGGAAGAAAGACAAAATATCATTGCGCAAACGGCGAGTAAGACTTGGATCAACACCGACTTTCCGTGTTTTAGGGATAAACGGAGAAGAATCAGATTAGTCTGTTTAAATCTGCAAGGTTGCATGGTGACTCGATGAATGCCCTGATATTTCTTGTGGATGAGAAACTTCCGACCTACTGTGAGTGTGCAGAGCCATCGCAGCGGGTTGTCCACCGGAAAAGGTTCAGTCACAGTTGCTGAAACAAAGGCTAGGCATTCCAAAACCTCGATATGTTTAAGACGGTCGTAGAAGAGTGCAGTCTTTTCTCCATACCGCTTCTCATCACAGGCAAATAAACCTTTGACGGAAAAGCCATTATCTGGCTAAATAAGCTCAAATAGGACCCGGTAGAGAGTGCTACATGGCAGGCGGAACCAGCCAAACGAATGCTCGAAATAAGGGCATTCGCGCTCTAAAAGGAACAGATTTTTGCACCTTCTAAACCGGGATCACCGAAACTCAAGAAGTCCAATCCGCTGATCAACGGAGGGCTTGTTTTATTTGACACCATATCTCAACATAAAAGAGTAATAGATCAGGACTTTGCAAATCATTCTCGGTTGTGTATGCTCTCAGACTGATTCTTAGAGTAAAACCAAACCAGTGTTACCAAATGACCGAAAATCAAAAAATCCAAACAGTTCGTATCGACTTGGAGAACTTGAAGCATTTAAAGAAGATTGAAGATGAAGAAGAAATGGTCATAACTGGTGAAACCAACTGATTCCAACGAGCTCTTTTCGTGTGCAATCCGCTATGATGCGTCAGCGGCCGTACCTTTCCCCCAGAAAAGTTCTTCGAATTTCAGCTAGTCTGTTATTTATCATCCAAGTTACCAGTGTGGTTTGGTTTGCTGTCCTAACAAGCGTACATTCAAAGTGATGATCATCCGGGAAACGGCAGGGAAACTATCGTTCGACTATAGCCCAAATGCATCATCGTTTCTTTTCGGTAATCTCACCAAAATGAAGCAACGGATCAGGAGGCACACAAAATTTCAATGACTGTCTGCAATTACGCTGGAATGACACAACAACACGAAGGTGGCATGAGAAAATGAAATATTATTAGACAACCAAATGTTCTGCTGCGCAGTGCAGGAAGCTTATGGTTCAGTCACCGTACCTTAGCGGAGCCTACGCATTCCATGTAAGACAGCCATTGATTCACATGATCAGCTCCTCAGAGTAACATCGTTGATGGAAATATAAAAGCTTAAAGCAAAAAGCAGGGCAACGGTCACGGACATGTCCCAGAGTTTTATTTGGTTTTTAATCAGGCAGCAACGATCACAGGTTCATCAAACTGGGTAAGTTTTCCAACGATTCATAACCTGAGCACTGGCCCGATTTTGATAGTTCCCAGCAGGTGAGCAATGAAATTCAAAGATCACGACCGAGAGGTAGATCACATGTGACGGATGTGCTGAGAAGGCTCACTACACCAGGCTTTGTACGGCATCACAACAAGCCTGACACATGGACCGCTTGTGACAGTGCGGATGGGCACTAATGAACGGAAAAGACACCATCGACTTACTTCTTTTTCCGGTAACCAACCCCAAACTGCTCGCGTACATTGCCGCAGTATTACCGTGATGGATGTATGCTATAGTAATCCAGCGTAAACCACGTCACATTCAACAAAACACGAGCGCGACGATGTCAAATGAGTGCACTGGAAGAGTAACCAAGGCCACGAAACTGCAGCAATAACCTATGTGCTGAACCTAATGAAACCAACCGCGTTGGACAGCCGAAAGTCGTTCAGATAAATAGAATATGAACATGTGCGCTTCAACAACAATGATAAAAACTTGCTAAAATAATGACCATGACAAACATTCGCAAACAGACAAGGTGTACCACACACTGGATTCATCCAGCAATCTTTCAGCCTCCGGCCGAGGTCCTGAAGGCTCCGGTGACGAAGCTGTATGAAACGCCACTTAGAGAGGGAATTGTGCCGGGAGACTAGAGGAGAGCAACAGTGGCAGGAATTTACAAGAGTGGACCCTGGCAAAAGGCCGAAAATTACCGGCCGGCTAGCTTGACTTCAGTACTGTGTAAGTGCCTGGAGCGAATAGTCAGGAAACAGATCTCTAGACATTTGGTTCAACACAACCTCATATCAAATGCTCAGCATGGGTTTGTGGCAGGACGATCCTGTCTGACGAATCTCCTGTTGTTCCTCGATGAGGTAATCAAGCGTCTGGACGAAGGGCAATCGATTGCGGTCTGTTACTTGGACTTCAGCAAGGCGTTTGATTCCGTGAACCACAGATTTCTGGACGTCAAGCTGCAGTCCATGGGAATCGTTGGAAAGGCAAGACAATGGATAAGTAGTTTCCTAGCAGGGCGACCCTTTAGTGTTAAGGTGGGGAGTCATGTCTCAAAACCGGAAGGTGTAGCAAGTGGGGTGCCGCAGGGCTCGGTGCTCGGCCCTCTGCTCTTCCTCATCTTCATAAACGACCTAGCACGTGGGCTTACAAACCCCACCTTTATGTTTGCCGATGAAGTGAAGATAGCCGGAGTGGATACAGAACTTGACGTGTTAGCGGTACAAAACTGGGCACGTAAATGGGACCCTCCACTAAACCTTACTAAGTGTCAATGCTTGACCACAAATACAGGGGCTAGTGAGAATGGTGTGGGTTCGTTGCAAGTGGTCTCGCAGGTCAAAGACTTGGGCGTTATAATGGACAACAGCTTTAAGCCGTCAAAGCAGTGCACCTCAGCAGCCAATACGGCCAGGAGAAAACTCTTTCCAGTTAGATCCATTATGTCGTGTAGAGATCCGGAGATTTTCGTTCCGATATATCAGGCCATAGTCAGGCCGCATATGGAGTACTGCGTGCAGGCCTGGGCACCGTACTACCAGAAGGATATCGACTGTCTGGAGAAAGTGCAAGGGCTAGCCACTAGAATGGTGGCTGGGCGAAGGGGGTTTAACCACACAGAGCGTCTCCGTGCCCTAGACCTATTCTCGATGGAAAGACGGCGCATTCGCGGGGATTTGATAGAAACCTTCAAGGTAATGAAAGGACTGTCAGGAAAAAGACGAGAAGACCTTTTCCCTCTGATCTTCGAGAGAGGTACAACGGGGCATAGCCTTAAATTACAAAGGAAGCATTCGAGGCTCCAAATTAAGGCGAAGTACTTCTCAAATAAAGTGGTACCCTATTGGATTAAGCTCCCGGAAGAGGTCATAAATACCACAACCGTGAAGGCTTTTACGAAAGCAGTAGACCTATGTTGGGTGGCAGTATACCCCGAGATACGTTAAGCAGCTTTTAGGGTCAGATGCAATTTACTTATTGTTTCCACCTTATTCTGCTTGGGCTGTTACTGCACAAAATTTCTGCCTTTCAGAAAAATAAAATGACACAGTGTTGGGAGAAACGGAAACGCGCCGACAACACAATATCTGGACACACGATTGGCTCTAGCCACACCAAGTCCTGTGCAATTTGAACTGAACTGAACACGAGTGAGCTAACACTTTTACTCTGCAACAAACACAGTTGGCGCGTCATACCAAAAGAGCCCTTGGGGTGCACGAACCAGAGCCCCCCTAAAAAGTCCATCCGTTCCTGATCGCACTTCATTAACAAGCCCTAGTGGCTATCGGCTTCCGCGACAACTAACACCGAATATTAGAAAAAAACCTTGGTCTCACACCTTGATTTTTCGTCAACTACTCTTGCTTTTCTTGTAACCTACTTACGTTTTCAGCCTTACAACGTTTCCAAACTTAGTCCGCCAACAACCACTCTCCTGCCCAGTGTTTGACTTGGGTGAGGGAGGAATTCTGGCGGTGAAATATAGTTTCATTACTCCGAAATATCTATACGACACAGGGACTCTATGGTCTTGATTCCAGTATCCAGGACTGCGATGCGGTCAAACTTCTTTATTGTTAAATATTCTTCCCTCTGGAACAAACTCCCACCTCAACTTAGGTCAATGTTCTCGGCCTCTTTATTATTCAAAAAAGAAATAAATAAACATCTAACTGTCCAAAAACTTATCCGAATGCATGATCCCTACATGTCTATTACCCGAGCCTACGAACTGGGCCTGGGATACTAACCAAAATCTTAACAACTTTGTTCAGTAGACAGTTATTACCAACGGATGGTAAGGAGCATTCTGTATTATAGTTAGCAAATAAAAGCAGTCCAACCTATACTCCATGACTGTCAGCAGCACACTCCACGTGTTTGTCTAGCCACTTCCTATTTTCAACGCTTCTGACCACGACACTCTACTGGCCACTGTTACTCCGGTGATTCTTTTTTCATGCTGTCAGATTTTACCATAGTCGGTTAGGTTCTTTTTTTATCAGCTGCCGCCAGGTATAAGAGCATTTATAATGCTAGAAAATACATAGCACCATATATAATATGGTCCTAAAGGTACCAGTCTCATCCACGCTTCAACTACTCACTCATTGAGACCCTATTTCAACACACGAGATTCCAGGCCTCGTTCTGATGAACGAACCGCCACAATTGATGTGGTCTTCCATAAACCATTCGTCGAACTACACATAAGCATTTGCCCCCAGTGTCGCCTATTCTCACTTCCTTGCTTTTTTGGTGACTCTCACTAAGCCTCACAATAATTAGTCGATAGTACCGGTCTTCTTCGCTTTCCGTATGTTGTTTAATCCAAAAAACAAGATCTCAACGTCGCGACCACCCATTTCTGTTACTGGCATGATATTGGTGTTCTGTCTTTCTCCCCTAACCCCCAGCTGGTAGAATTGCCAGACTGCAGCCCTCTCCGTTTTGTTTTCAGAACCTGTACCCTAAGGACGATTGTCGCCTTCCACTTCCCAGGAATAACTTGGAACCTCTCTTGCTGGACAGGACAAACGGGATTTACACACAACTTCATTTTCGCCCGTCTCACGATCGCTTTCCCCAAGATTCCCACCAGACTTATTGAACCTGAACTACTCGATCTCACTGCATTCATACAACTCATTTTAATCCCATATGTCATCCTGCCCGTTCCGTGTTAGAACCCGCTAATACTGTTCAAACACTGGCACCTTTATTGTCACTGTTCATTGATTCATCGGTCACCAAAAAAAACAACGTCCGCCGCTGACATATCTTTCAGTAGTCCTCCAGTGGGTAGCGAAGTAATCAGTAACTACCTGCACTCTTCATCGGTCCATCCGATCGCATCCGCAAAGCTGTTGTATCGAGTGTTCGGGCTCTGCAGATCACTGCGTTCACTCCACGATTAGACGTCTTCGATACACTCCCCATGCTGTATCGCCGCTCCGTTCCCATCATTTGTTACACCTGTCAAATGGGTCATTAGAAATGTGACACTCACCGTCTACTTACTATACCATCACCGTTATCGAGACCTTTGATTTTCCAGATGTTGCATTCGTGTTATATTACCGAAACTGACCCCGTATGCAGCCTCTAAATCACACCACTATCTGCACCGGCCGATACATTTTATTTCTATATTCGTTGATCCACGGCCGCTTCCCGCGATATACCTGCGCAGTTTTATTGATCTGTCATTTTTGCATGGTACATACCACACAGCATTCATCTATTGACGTACACTTATCTGTGGATTACTTTACCTTTCCTCTCGCAGAACTGAACACCTGTATAATGGATGTAACCACACGGTCAATATTGATTAGTCTCCCACTTACGCTTTGACATTTCATACCAACCCTACATAAAGTTAACAACTTGCCGCACGCTCACCTGTTTTCCTCCGGCCGTTCCCTGCCACCATCACTCTGGTAGTATCCCTCCCAAGAAATACGCAATTGTTTGCAACATATATGATTCCTCCAGTATACAGCTACCACTTTATTTACTACCATCTTTGCAGACTGAAATATTTCCATGTTAATACTTCTTGACATACCTATAGTAAAGTGAATAATACACCGAACGCTTCGACGAGATTTCTATCCATATGCCTCTCATATTCTGTAGCGCACCAAAAACATTTCCTTTGAATATGTTCGAATTTCTACTAGTGGTAATTATTTCATATACCACTTATGCATGTACTCCAGACCAACTGACATCATTCGACCTTGACCTTCAAATTTGCCGGGCATTACTACAGTTTTAGTTCACTGTAACACTCTCTCTGATACTCTGCATGCACTTGTTGTACCCTTTTGTGAATTGTCATGCCGGCATCACTATAATCAACTGATCATGCATTCTAGCATGCTTCGGGCGCATCCGAAATATACAATTATTATTATTATTATTATTATTATTATTATTATTACTTGCTTGCAGTCATTATCTCCAGGAATTTCGCAAATATCCGTCTCTGGCACAAGAGAGCGATCTTCGAGGATGCTTCCCACTTCTGCCAAGAAAATCACCAGGATTGCGTCCGTCACACCACAAACATGTGCAGTTGAATAAACCACACGCCAAAACGGGAATATCATATGTTCACAAGTTCTAATGCAGCTGATAGCTTCCGGCGATCCAAATCTCTATGCGATACCACAATTTGATAGGAAGCGGCTCACTTTATCTTACAATAACTCTGGAATAAACAGTCGAATTTCAAACAAAGCCACCTTGAAATTGCTCCCGTGATTACCAAAAGGAATATGTGGTCTAGCCCTTACGACCATGACGTGCTTCGGTGCCTGTATAAGAAAATCCGTGGACAAAGAGTGCGCATTTTTGGTGCACACCGCTCTCACACAAATGTGTGTGAACACACGGCAGTACCATTTCTTCTCGGGTCTGCCAGGCCTAACAAAATAGGTCAGAATGTCTATTCCTACATACGCAAAGGCATAACCCTCATTCACTGATAGTTCAGTCGTTAGGGAGGCCATTCGTTGTGCACACGGACATGTTGGCACTCGGCGACAGTGCAAGAATTTTCCAAGGTTACGTCGAACAGCAGCCCTCCCATTCAAAATCCGGATGAATATCTGATAGTCTTGGAACGGCAAACATGACCTTCTGTTTTATGATAATCCTTAATGCCCAAATGGGCGACCCTATGCCTTCTTGGCAGAAAAGTGTAATGCTTAGATCTCTCCGAAAAATTAACTCAAACCAATCGCCCTCCTACGCACAACGGCCCGTCAATTAACGTGAGACTCAAGGTTTGCACGAAGGTGCGCTTGAGATAGCCCCTCGAGTAGTTGTTTGATTCCACGGAGTCGACTTTCATGCAAAAACGTTCCCCTTTTACCAACTTACAGATGTCTCACAACTGTTTCCCATTTTATGAACTGCAAAACAATCCACTCGCAATAATACATCACTTCGCCCCTTGAAGGTAATGCGAAGATATTGCTTGTACCGCAATATCCGCGCTCTACGTTTTGATAATCTACTCCATACGCAATCTTCCATGACAGTGGAACCAGGCCGGCTCGAATCTCGGTGGCTAAATGAAGTTTACACACGCCGGTTTGGTGAATATGCTGACTCGGGGGGGAAAGCACGACGACTGCATATTCTTCTTAAGTGGCACATCGTGGAAGGTACGACAACTGGAAATTATTGATGGCCCGTGGATCTCAAACTAAGTGAATACGGGAGTATTTGCTTTAGGACGATCCAGAAACTGGACTGTCTCGGAGTGAGTCCATGTGGGAACCAAGCCGGGTGTGAGTTGGACGAGTAGCGAATCCCAGCCAGGAAGCATCGTTTAGTCGAAGTCGTCCCAGTCCAAACCAACGCTTTTCAGACAAGATCTCAATGAAATATCAATGAAAACCAAGCTGGGGTTGTCATATAACGATTTGAAATTGATGTAACGCTTGCACAGAACTCAACGGATTACCGTTTGTAATTCACACAGACACGATCGTTCCAAGAAACACAAACTTTCAAAGCATCGTTCAACTCCATGCGCAAGGCAGCTACGGATATATAGCAACCAGCCATAGGGAGAGCTCAGTGCAATCCACCAATGGCACTTGTATTTTCACCTCCTAGGTACACCTAGACCCAGCTCTTATAAAGTTTTTAGCATGGCCTCCAGGCCCCTCCTCCAGCATCATGTTCATACGCCACCCCCAAAGTATCTTCGCCCTTTATCCACCTAAAGCACGGAGCCCTCCTCCCCTTACAGCAAACTGGGGGAACAGGTTTTATTAGCAACCGGTTTAGTCTGTTAGAACGATAACTTTTCAGTGCCCTTACACTTTTATCCCCATATGAGAGGGACACTGGCCCAGTGGCCCCGGTTGGATCAACGGCAGTGCCATGCCCCCCTTTCGATGGTACTGCGAGATATGTAGCCGCGGTTGGTACAATGTTGGGTGTTAACGGCTAGATCTCTCGATCAACAGGTGTTCTACATGGCTTTAGTTGGCTGTACTGTACGGTCAGGACATACGCACTTCGGCTTTGGGGTTCACAAAGGGCATACACTTGTAAAGAGCTCTGATAGACTTTAATGTACGGGCCGTGCCATGGTTGATGGAGTTTGCGTGAAAATTCTGAGGCCGATAGGGAGCGATAAGGCAGAACTAAGTCACCCGATGTATACTGAGGACCCTGAGCATGTCGAATTTATCCAGATTTCGATGTTGTTTGGCGCCGTGTATGGTGTCAGAAGCAAATCGAAAGGCGGATGAGAGGTGTAGCTACAGTTGGTGAACAAAAGGGTCCAAAATGAGTGTTTTCGCCTGTGCCAATGGTAGCTGCACTTCCTGTGGGAGAAGGAGTCTATGCACAAAGCGAAGAAAGGCTGGGGAAAATCCTGTGTAAAACTTGGGGTTCAGCACGCTAGGCGGAGAGGTCCGTTGGTGAATCTTGCAACGGGGAATGCTGGGGCAAGGGAACGACTTAAATATCGAGGCGAAAGGACGAACCAGCCCAGGGAAGCAGACTAGAGAACACACGGCGATTGTGTCAAAGGCCTCTCGAAGCAGACAAAAGGAGGCGTACTGACTACCGGAGGGAAAACAGTGGGATCTCCAGCAACCAGTGAGATAGCCCAGGTGAAGGCTACCGACCAAGCCTTCAACTGAGACAATTGGAACAACCGAATAGAAATAATGACCAAGAGGATCAAGCTTCCAGCCACGGGCAGCTGGCCAGGAAGCGCTCGAGGCAATCAAGCAGCCGCAAGAGCAAAGTTGGTGTCCGCGGTCTGAAAAAGGTCCTATTTAAACTATTCTGTGTTACATGACTTAACTTGTCTGACCGATGAAGCACAAGTGCCCTGCTCCGTGTTGCCTTTCTTGTTACAATAAGCGTCCCATTTGCTCTAATGGCCACAATCGACCTCTGCTTGCGGAATGTTTCTCAGTGTACGATTGGTCCGCTGGACCAGTCGGTAGCCTTGGGGGCGGTAAGGCGTGGTCCGAGTCTCAGCAGAGTCTAATAAGTGGCAGACAGATTCAAGCAACTGGCTTTTGAGTGCTGACCTCTGGTCCGACTGAAGGAAGTCTGGTGCTCCAAAACGATATATCCACTCACGAAGTAGAATTTGTCGAGGGTAATTCAAAAAATCATCTGCAGGCTACAGAGTATTAGAATTATATGTACAGAAAACATGACGATGTACAAGAATGGATGTTCAGGGAAAAAATGCAATGAGCCAACGGCCGATATGGTAGCGGGATTTGATGGAGAGATGCCGACGAAGCCAATCACAGAGATATAGAACAAGGAATCCAATGAAGAGGGGGAGAGGTTTCATAATCAATGATGGAGGAATTAACCAGAGGAAAGCCGGTGAGATATCTGAGGATTATTTACATTAGTATAGTTACGTGGTGAGGCATCAGCATGGATACGGAATTATGGCGATAAAACTATATGAGTTGCGGTATACGGCGATTGCAGAGGCAAACATCGCGCAGAAGCGACAGTGGAGTACAGCGTATGCAGGTTTCTCGATGACCGTTTTGATAGGTGGATTACACTGTGACGGTAAACCGACAGCTACGGGACCACTGAGTCTGATGTGAAAAACGGAAGTGGGACATCGGATCTGAGATAAAACAAAACGGTCCGTGGAGATGTTAGTAGAAACCGAAGGTTGGATACGGGTGGAGTCGGGTATGTAGCGAACGGATGACTTCTCTAAAGGCTATGGAGATAACCAAATTGATTGTGGAAGGAAGATCGGATAAAAACAGGTGGAGTAAAGCAAATTGTTTTTCTGTTTCGGATCGGTCAAGCAATGTCAATGTGAAAGCGGAAGATAAAGCGACATGGGATGCACAAAGTTACGGTGGTTGCAATGGAATGCATCTCGCAGAAGAGACGATAGAGTGGCTGAAAGTTAGGTGCACATCGGTTAACGAGCACAGCATAGATGGTACCATGCCATAAAGACATGTGAATAAAGCTGCATGACACGTAACTGAGAAGGCTGAGGTGAAACAGTGGCTGTAGCATAAAATAGTTCAAGCATCTGAGATAGCAGTCAAGTACGGACGCCCATGACCTACGGAATTTTTCACATCAAATGAGTCAAATGAACGGCACTACTTAAAGGAAACAGAGATCGCCGAAGTGAAGAAAGAAAGGCCGGCGGATAGCAGGTAAGCATTCAGCAAATTTTTGCTGCTTTATAAATGGATAACTACTTGTCAGGATGAAGTTGATAGTAGTGTGATGAATCAGTCTGGAATTCGTCAAAAAGTGACTGCACGGGCGATTAGCATGCAAAGTCGGTGACATCTTGGGTGGGCGGAAGGTGAACAACTCTTGATGACTCTTTTGAGAGGTGTCTTTAGATAATAACAACTGTGTAGCTGCGTGGTTAATGTATCTGAGAGACACACATACGGAGGAGTCATCGAGCAAAGGCAAAATCAGGAAAAACAATGGAAGAACACTGTGTATGTGGACAGTTGGACTAATGGAGAAAGCGAAAAAAGCTAGTCACAGTGCTGACTGCTGGAAGACTGCAGAATATACTCCAGCGAAGAACATTGTTTGTCGATTGTGGTGAGCGGACTAAGAGCGACAATAAATGTGCCAGAGAATAAACAGAAGCAGCGAGCCCCAATGGAGAATGGACACGTTTACGGATGGGGAAGGAGAGTAACCGGACGTGGAAAGCAGGGAAAAAGGGCTTTGAGGTGCCTGCCAAAATCGTTGAGTATTTAAATAGGCAATCACAGTGAACCAAATTGAAAAGGTGTTCATAGTTAGAAAAGAAAGCTACGCAAGTCGATTCTCGGAAATTGAACAACGAGTAACCAATTTAGGCGTATCCCAAAACGAAAACAAAATTATTTCGTAGAGCACCCAACTGAAAATCAAAAAAGGTACAAATATGTACAAATTTCAAGTATTCGGCCGAATGTACTCAACAATAAAGCTCAAAGGTCCAAGGCTCCGTGGTTCGAGCAGGACAGTCAGAAACGATCCAAGGCCTAATTCAAGTGTATCACAAAAATTAGCGAAAGTGTAAGAGCGTGGTGCATGGAGGAGCCTATCGTAGTAGCGCCTTATATAGTCACATTCACAAAGCATGAAGAACATTTGGAAGGATTGTCGTTAGTTGTCCTTCACAAGATACACGCTATTTAATGCGAAAGTGGAGTGATAAACTTTGTTGGGCATAAAGACGTCAGTTATATTGTCAATGTTGAGAGCCAGCTTAGCGGAAATAGCAGTCATTGGAGAAGACAAAGCAAATGACGTATCAGCAACAGCAGTACGAGCTGGAAAATGGTGTTCTCTAAGCCGCAAACGATACTGGCTGGTGGGACGGGCCAAGCTCTGGACATTCTATCTGGAAACAGTTTTTTGGTGAAGGGGGTGTTATCAGCCAAGCTAATGGCACCCGCTCACAGTTGCAGACGGTTGGCACTCCCGATATGTTCTAGCCAAGGAGGTGGATATCATCGAACCCCCTCACCGCTGGGATTGGCGCGAGTGATCACTGATGATTAGGCAGTTGGGCAGAGCAACCACGATAATGGCGTGTGATCCTGGTTTGATCGGCCGGGTTGTGAGAGACCTTGGACAACAGAGCCAACGAAAACCGCGATTGTTGGATGGACACAGCATTTTTATCTAGGTGCTTCCGCCAGAGATGTGCTCAGTACAGTGCACGATGAGGTTGGCCGTCACTGGGGATCACTGAAAGGGGAAATGAGATGGAAAAAAGCAGTCTGAGTAGGCCTCAGCAGAGGACCCCGGGTTAACCGAGCAAGAATAAAAGTGAAAAAGAGGAACCAGAGGCTCCTGGCCTAACGAAGAGAATGTATGTGTGAGTGGCTACAACCTGTTGTATTAGCTTGGGAGTGGGCAGTCGGGAACTGCGATGGAATCAAGTTAACGGCTCAGGATAGAGACAGAAAATGGAGTCAGGATGGATGCGCAGAAAAGTGTGGATTAGGAGTAGGGTAATCGCGACGAAAACAGGAGACAAGCCCACTGTGGATCAGGGATGACAATGATTATATTTCGTGGTACCGAGGAAGAAAAAAGGTTTATGCCTGAAGTATAGGCATTGGCTTGTGACGCAGAGGCAGGAGGGTTACATGATAAGACCTCTTTTAGAGGCCAGATCACTCATTGGCTAGAAACTTGGCGTTGAGGGCTGCTAAACAGGTGAGGAGTGCAGGCCTAAAAGCCCACAGTGAAAAAGCCTTGTGTGTACTGAAAGGAGACTTAGTGAATAGTTCGGAATATGCTGACAGGAAGGATCTGGGTCTCAGACGGAGGTTAGATTCAGGGGCAGGGGCAGAAAAGGCACGATGACGAAGGGGATGGGAGAAAGGGGCGGATGGTGAGACAAGGCAGGGAGTGTAGACTTATTTGTAGATTAGCCTAAAGCGGAAGACCAGAATGAGCCTCACGGAAGATCCACGGGGGCTCGATATGAAGCAGCTTACAACATTGGCGGTATTTTAGGGCTACGGATACGCCAGAAGGCTTTTTAGTGAAGGTAGGCTGAAGATTCTCCGGAGACATAATAGAAGAACGTGGCCAGTGACTGGAGGGAGTTGGGCAGCATTCTAGGAGTGGTCTCAGAAGGAAAAGATACATGGAGAAGCGATCGATAGGTAGCAAGAGACATCGATGTATCAGGCCTGAAATTCGCTAGGCCCTAGCCATTTGAAACAATGTCTGTTCTGAGAACTTAAAGGAACAAGCGTAGCATATACCAGGACCAACAAAGATGGTTTGCACAGGGATGGGAATGCCGTCCAGAATAACTTGGCCGGGCGGTACAATGCGTCCGGGAGGTAAGAGGAGGCTCTTCTGAGCAGAGCACTTCATGAATCCCGGTGTGCCCCAGAGGTGGAAACGGGAAAAGTCACTCTATATTTTGCATGGGGTCAGGGATGGGGAATAAGAAAGGAAGCGGCACAGTATTTCTGTGTCACCCGCAAGGAAGAATGGTGTACCGTGGCAAATAGAACAGAAAATGTAGATGATATAATAGGGAAATATTAATGGGCCTACGACTGCCTTGGATGACCCCACTAACAACGGGTTCGGCAGATGATAATTAGCCGCCAACCAACACGGCTTGTGACCTGCGGGAGATGTATAGGAATGCCTGTTGAGGAGAGGATCCAAGGCAACAAGGGATTGGATTTTATCTATCGGTTACATATAGGGAACACGGTCAAAGGCCTTGGATGTGTCAGGGTACAGAAGATCTACATAGTTTCCGGTGTAGCGATCGGTTGCGGAAAATATTCGAAGGCACCATAATATCGTGGATTCATGAAATCACTCAATTACGCCTATTATTTGCGTGTTTTACGCTGCTTACGTCTCTGTGAACTAACCCTTGTTTATTCTCGTCCAGCGAGCGACTTTGCCATGTCCCCTTTTTAACCCGCCTGACAAAAGCGCTTGTCTATAACACGCACGGAACATGATTACTGTTCCTAAGTCTCAGTGACCAAACATCTGAGGTTTGTGCATGTTTTATGATGTTGTTCACTCAATATTTCTGTATCGTAGAAGCTACGGATCCGTTGTTTCTTTGGTTTCGGGATTCGCACGAACTTGGCTACGTATTGCTCGAATTGTTTTATAGCTGGCGTCAGTTACAGGCCATAGGACACTAAGGAAGCCCAGCCGACAGGAAGAGCAAGAGTAAGGAACACCATGATGAACAAGGTTCAGCAGGTTGCTAGATAAGAGGTACTGAACAATGTCTTTTGATAATTCTCTCCATGATTTTACGAACTACGGGGGAGTGGCTAGTGGGCCGATAGTTATCTAGGCCTCGTTGAGCGCTTCTTCTGAAGCGCAAAGCAATAGCGGGGGTTTTCACTGAGAGCAGGTGGAGCAGTGAAGCATGGATGTTATGTGTGCATTAGATAATAACGAAGGAAGGTCAGGATCGCCAAAGCTGAGTAGGGCCGGTGGGAGACCATCTGAGCCCGGCTTCAGAAGAGGTATATTGAGGGACACTAGTTTGTCAATCTCTAGATGAGCGAAGAGAATCGATGAAAGAGGGGCTGAGGTGCTGGAATGGATGGGTGAGGAGACACGCTGGGGCAGATATTGATATTGGTATTGCATATTTCTTGACCGTGGTCAATACTCACGCACAAAGAAAGATCAGAGAATGCAGCAGTACATGTCAATGTGAGGCATTCACAATTTCTAAATTTATGAATCACACAGCAACCGAAATACAACAATAAAGGCAAGTAGTGTTTACGTGAACGAAAATGGTAATGCTTGAAGCGGGAATTGCAAATCGGTTTCGACTTCGGTGAGGGCGGTGTGGATGGCGGGGCAAACGTGGGATTGTTGATGTGAGCAATAGTTGGACGGTTACTAAGGAGTAACCGGGCGGAAGAGATGCCAAAGAACAATATTAAAAGTAAAGTACCTATGGGTCTATCAACGTGCAGTCAGAGATGCCAGCGAAATATAGAACACTGATGCAGCATTGGGTAACAAATTGTGGGGAAAGCGTGTGAAATGAATGCAAGTGAGTCAAAGGTGATAATAAAACGGACCTTTTGTGCAGGCGACTTCAGCGCTACATGCAAATTCACATGAAGGCTAAAAGCTTCACAAGGATTGCAGTGAACTTCTGGAGAGCATGAATGGTATATAGACGCATAACGGACTTTCAAAGAAGAGCCGTCGAAAAATTGGATTATTGGAGACAAGTGCTACTGGTGCGGCTAGACAGAAGTGGGAAGACTGTAAAGAAAAAAACAGTTCTTGTATATGTGATAAATAACTATTAGTCAAATTCTGGTTGGCTGCAGATGGCAGGTATTCTGTTTCATAAAGATCTTGGTTGCAGGTGACGGCAGGTAGAATGTTGGGGGTAGCAGGTAGAGGGGGCTGGTTTGATGAAGTGGACAGCGACGGGGGCTGGGTGCCGGTCATTGGTTTCATACTGCAACGCAGAAAGAGTAAAACTGTCGGAATGGATTATTGGGAATAGACGTTGAGCGGATGTGAGTTGACGGTTAGTGTCAGAAATCACCTCTACGATCCGGTGAGACCTTCATGAAGCTTCGTTACTCCGTGCAAGGTGCCCCATGTAAGGTCAACAGGCGAGAGTATAGGTTTAAACCATTGATCGAATCGTCTAGTCCTTACGGTAATCCGGGATTAACGTCAAGTTGGCCGACGGCTACCCAAGTAACCAATGCTATCTGAAAGAGATCAGGAGTGCAGCAGTCTGGGGTGTGTTCCAGCTGTGGGTTATGATTATCTTTTTAATGGAAACCAGAAAATGAACATTTTTTTATCTGAACAATTATTTATCGTTCGGCTAGTGGGTCGGTCTATTAGCGATCCCTAGACGGAGACTGGTAGCTTTCTAGGGTAGTTGGTTTATAGCAGGGATCCAGGGAGATATCAGGTAGGTGGTGGATGAAGAGAGGGTGTCCATTTGGGAACCAGGAATAAAACAATCGTGGGGGGTATGATCTGGAAGACGAAGGGGAAAATAGGAAGAAAGCAGTCTGGTCGGTTCACCAGCTGTTGTCGAGGACGGCACAACAGTGAGAAGGAAAGAAGACACTGGGTGTTGAGGTGGGGATTCTTCATGTAAGAGCAAACGTGCTGGTATTCCGCGGGGCCATGAGAAATAAGAGGTATACGGATTCCGGTTGGAATGGGGTCTTAAATTACCATAAGCATAGGCCCAGAGAAGTAGGGCCTAGATACTGAGGAATAGTAGTCTGTGTGGCAAGGCTCCAGTATACGAGAAAGGCGCAAGAAAAGCAGGATGGGACGGCTGTGTTCTAGCCTGAGACAGGAATTAAGTGAAGGGGAGCACCTATCACTAAAGGACAAAAAGGTTTTTTACTATATACATACATAGTAAAATGGCACGATCTAGTAAGGAGGAGGAGAAAAGTGAGTGGAGCATACCTAAGGTGTATATATATGGATATATATAGGAGTATATAAATATATATATATATGTATATATATAAGAGTATATATATAAAGGTGTATCCGTGGGTGTGATTATAGGACGGGTCATGGGAAAGCGGTCGGAAGCAAAAGACTGGCGCATTGGTGTGTAATGCTAATCACGTGGAGGCGAGTACCTATTACTGAAGGAGGAAAGAGCTTTTTATCTATTTATTACATGTATGCAAATTATGGTGAAAAATTGCACGACTTATGAGGAGGGAGGAGAGAAGTGAGTGAAGCGTACCCAAGGTATATATATATATATCTGCATACGTGGGTGCGATCATCAGACGGGTCATGGGAAAGCGGTCGGACGCAAAAGGCTGTGGCAAGGGAAATGAGATAGAGAGACGCAGTCTGGGTTTAGCCCAGCTGATGATCGCTCTCACGAAGCCTTATATGTCTTTTGATAGAGCTTATGAGGAAAACGCTGGATACTAACCTGAACCCTTGAGAATCTAGGATGTGCCACACCATACGCCGCAGTTGCCATCACCTAAGCGTAAACCTAACAGTTTACAATGCCTAAACAGAATAATTACCTCTAATCTATAACCACTGTCACCCCAATAGTTCCTTCTACTTGGACTCCTCAGAAACTACTCAGTATAGAACAACCACTATACCGAAAGAGACAGCAACAGCGTAGCGCCACGCAAACAGTATGATAGCCCTACTCGCTCTGTCTGTTATTTCAAACCTATCTTATCGCCTCGTGCCAAACTGCGTTCTGCGTAAGCAAACGGTATTGAAGGTTATCATTACTAACCACGGGCAAATCATAAATCCTTTGAAATGCATACAGCTACCAAGCCTGTGTACGCAACTTCAACAGCCTGCAGCAGTACAGCTCAAATCCACTGCGAGCCTATTTTATCCATGCCCCACTCACATAGACCTAACCAATCCATTGTTTATTGTCTTCACATATTATCATAACCCACAGCTGGAACCACGTCCAGACTGCAATCTCCCTTTATTTCAGGTCGTTGTCTCCCACTATCTCAGTCGCCAAATTGGCTAACCAAGGAGGCCGCTTTGACTCGTACGGACAGAGACTCAAGTGGAACCTACCATGGCAACTGGGACAGAAATCCAACCACACAACAGAAGATACCCTCAATTGCTTATCAGATCGTTCAGCATTTTCTAACGCAACCAACACGAATTCCAGCTCACGCGCATGCCGCTAACATACAGCCACACTCGGCTCATTGACTGACACATACTTTGCCCTGCCAGATGAAACTTACGCATTCGATGTAGTACGTTACCAGAATAACACTGAAGGCAAATGCGTCATCACATACATATATATTTGTCATTGAAGCAGCATAACGCTGAAGTCCATGCGAAGGTTTTCCCACTTTATTATCCGTTAACACAGGTTATCTTTTCTCCGAACCGTAGCCGGCTGGAATTTGACTCTCCATTTCTCGAAGACCCTCCAGTTGCGCTTTCTCATTTCTGAATAGTACATGTTACTGGCCCTGAATCAAAACTCACCTTTTTATGGACTGCTGTTTCCCCCACATCCACCGGTGTTCACTTTCACTAAACTGGCCTCAGGTCCCCCTGCTTCAAATCTCATTCCGTTTACAGAACTCCGGTAAATCCGTCATTCAGGGTCTGCATTGTCTTCATGGATCGCTATCCTCTTCGCATGCGTCGATTTTCCACCTTTTTTTTCTTGTTCAAAATTTATTCCATCTGCAGAACCTCAGTTGGCCTCTGGTTTCCTGGGCTTGCATCATTCTTGTTAATAATGCCTCCTTAGCACTGCGCTAACGATTTTCTCGATATCTCCACCGCGCACCACTGCCTGATCCGGATTCGAAACCGGTTTAAAACTGCCGCGCAAACCATTATCAGAATGGTCCATTCAAACTTTTCCTGTCATT
This sequence comes from Fasciola hepatica, assembly GCA_948099385.1. Taxonomy (NCBI): domain Eukaryota; kingdom Metazoa; phylum Platyhelminthes; class Trematoda; order Plagiorchiida; family Fasciolidae; genus Fasciola; species Fasciola hepatica. The sequence continues at coordinate 1,947,999 of CANUEZ040000168.1, forward strand.
GTTTTTTCATCTCTAATACTCTCGACTTTCATACTTAGAATATGTGAACATTTCATCTTATTGAGTAACGTGTACACCATGATCATGCTTTAACGCGTGCGTCTCGACCATGGCCGAGAAATATACCAATATTATTATTATATTATGAAAGAAGAACAAAAGTGAAGCACGGGCTCATCGATGCAGCGGATCCCCAAGACAGATTGAGGCCATGAAACGTGAGACCAAAAAAGGAAACTCATAAGAGTGGCTAAAACCTTCAATGGGAAAGTTAGTATTTCGCCTGGAGTAGTCATTCAGCAGAAGAAAAGACTAAGCTTTGCATGAAATTACGGAAGAAACTTAGCTGGGGGATAGGGTGGGGCAGAATTGGTGACGTCATAACTGGGTGTTGAGTTCAATTAGTGAGCCACGCTAAGGGAGATAAATGACACTAGATTTTCCAGTTCAAAATCACAGAAGTGGTGAGGGAAGTATATGTGGTTCGACCTGGCGCGGAAAAGAAGCATTGTAAGCTGAGAGATATCAAGGAGTGTTGAGTTACTCACCTTGTTTGTGGTAATAGTTACGGGACAGTAATTAGCAGATATATATACATGTATATATATATATAGCCGACCAGGGGTTGGTTGTTGATGCAGTTTTCATAGCTTTGTTGAGGTTAATCTCAGGACCGCAGGAGCGATATAACTAGATAAAGGTAATAAATCTTGGAGCGGATGAGGCATACTGACAATCTGTGGGGAGTATTACTGTGGTCTCTATAAATTCGAAAGCACATGAAAGAATTTATTTCAATGTTAAATTGGCAGGATCCTATAGGGTGGTATGGAAAAACAGTCAGTGGTCGCAGACATGCCTTACATATGTCGATGGCGAAGTCTAGGAGAAGCGGTCAAACAAAGCAATCAGAATTTTAAAAGCGGTGAAGTTGTTTAGGAAGGTAAAGTAAAGCGAGAAAGCAGAGCAATGGCCTAAAAGTCGAGGCCTTTCTCGTAAGTTTGACTTTCGGTTTTGTAAACATTAAACAAGCGCAAAACAGCTGGGACAAAAAGGAATTTATCAATGGCATGCACGAATGCATACTTTGACTGAGATCTGATGTGCAAAGGAAGTTTCTTCCAGATTGTGGTGTACGTGGAGAGAAAGAACTTAGAACGCAGAACAGTCCTCGCAGTGTGGTAATAGTAAACTGTCTATTACGGAATGGATATCCAATGTCCGCGGCGAAGCACAACCGGTTGGATGGATAGGATTGCTTAGTCAATAGCTTATACAGAAATATCAAATTTAGCTCGATGCAACGGAGCCACAATGGTTCGATTTTGAGAGATAAGCTCCCTGTAGTTTAAGTTTGACGACCAACCGATAAGCTGTTTTGTGAATCTTCTTTAAATACATTCGATAATAATCCCGTCGGATTTTCTCATAATAGTGAAGATTAGGGGACAATATTCGAGAAGGGGCCTGGCATGTACTTTGTACATGTAAAGAATGCCCTCTCTAAGCTGAAAGCATCTGAACAGAAGGCCAAGACACTTTTTTAGCCTTCGCCGTTTGGAAGACAGCATGTTCCGAGAAGTTGAAAGAGCAAGAATAATTAAAGCCAAGGTCTCTTACTAAGGGCTGGCTGTCGATGGATGAACCGCCAATGCATAAGGAACCAGGAGGAACTTGGCCTTTGTTTAAGAAAAATACACTTGTCGGCGGAGAATTTCATCGCCAAGGTTGAGCGCCATTCATCGAGAGCGGCTAAATCAGCAGAGATTTTAGGGATAGCAGTACTGAGGTTGCCAGGCGAAAAAGTGTAGACTATCTTAATGTCATCCGCGAACAAAAACGGCGTGCCATTAAGTGTTGTCGGAAACATATCATTTATATATAGGAGGAAAAGCAGGGGGCCTAAAACACTGCCCTGAGTAACACCGCTAGTAACAGGCTAAGGATTAGAGGTGTGCTCGTTGATTAAGACAACCTGTGAACGATGCCTTAAGTAAGATGAGAACCAAGAAAGAAGTGGATCGACAATGCCGAATGACCGTAGCTTTGTTAAAAGGTGGGGGTGAGGTACACGATCGAACGCCTTGGACAAGTGAAGATAAAGAACAACAAAAGATTTCCCACTTTCAGTAGAGTCAGTGACGAGATTCAGAAAATCATACTGACAAGTAAAGCAGGACCGTGAATGGAGAAATCCACGTTGGTTGTAATTAATAAGACTGAGACTCAATAAATAGTTAATGATGTGATCTTTAACCATTTTTCCATTATTCTGGATAAGATAGGGGTATGGTTTACAGGGCGATAATTGGATATCTCATGTAAGGGTCCCTTTCTATGAATGGGAACGATTACCTAGCGCTTCCAATAAGCAGGTACGGTGCTATCAATAAGTGAAAGAGTAAAAAGGTTAAGCAACAATAGGGGGAGATCCGGCCCGCCATTTGCAAGTGCAACTGGTGGTAAGCCATCGGGGCCTAATCGAGGGGGGGTTTGCTGTTGGGTAGTAGCTTAGAAATACTCTCGGCATCAAAGGGTATCGTAAAAAGGACAGAGTCGGTAAGTGGTGAAGATGGAGGAGGGGCAACGACGGTAGCTGGAGCCATGGCTGAAGCAAAGAATGCATTGAGAGCTTCGGCTATACAATGTGGGGAGGTGATAGATGAGTTATTATCCAGAATCAGAAGTTGGAAGTCGGCCTTAACATCAGCGTTTCTAGACTTGTGCAACATAGAAAGAAGTTGCGACCTGTTGGGATGACTCAATGCCTTGGCTTCTTGGTCACGAAGTCGAATATTACCTTGTCGTTGAATAAGTGTGGGTAGGCGGTTTAGACGAATAAAAATGAAGTCCCGGAATAATGCAGTTGGCTGAGAAGTTCATGACACTTCTTACGGAGTGGCGAGACAGGCGACCTCTTTTTAGGTGCAGCCTGAGAAGTATTAGACAATTTTTCAGACAGTCGGAAACGAAGGAGTAGAAAATATCCGCAGCAAGCTGGGGGTCATGGGTGAGGAAATAATCACCCCAGTCTTCCTGGCGGATAAGTGTGACTAGCAAGGCCCAATTTCTGCATAGGAAAGTATTGTTGAAGGGGTGTGCGGGATTAGGTGAGCCACTGAGGGGCAGATGGCAGATAACCATTTTATGGTCACTGCGGGGGAATTTCTGTGTTACGGACACGTCGATGAGAGACATGTTATGAGTAAATACCAGATCCATTATGTTCCCATTTCCGGTACGTTATAATAATAATAATAATAATTTATTTCGGATAACCTCGAAGCATACTGCAATGCAAGATCAAACAGTACAGTTGAAAGCTGAATGAAAGTTACAGCAGGATTGTACAATTACGCGAAAGCGATTAAATATAAGAGAAGGCATTCAAGTCAATTGTTGCGATACCGCCCGGTGAATTTAAACTCAGGGTCAAGTGGTCGGTCCGGCTGGAGGTAGGTACAGTTATTCTGCCAAAGTGTGGGGTAGGTGAGGAAGGGTGCAAAATCACAATAATCCTACAGAAGGAAGACTGTCCTGTCAGGGAACTAAACTAGATTGACGGATACGTGGATATCGTGAAAAATAAACTTTTCTGAAGGAGACGTATTCAAGCAATAGAGCTTTGCAATGTATGAGAGGGGTTACAGTGTAAAGTTAGAGGAGAAAAATGGTGGCATAACACATAAAGAACAAGAAAACCGGTCGAGGATAACAACTTTGGTGTTCAGTGACCGTATATCGGTTGAGCCAGTTGTAAAACAAAACGGACAACATACTGGACTGTTGGTGTCAAACTGGTGGTGAAATAACTGACCGGTTGTTACATAAAGACTTTGAGCGAATTGTTTTGCTTCCAAGAAAGAGGAATGTTTTGTTTCAGCATAAAACTGGTAACTGGCAAAAACAGTCGATGTGTGGGGCGTAGCTACGATGGTGGCAGAAACGTGGCTTGCAAGAGAGATGACCAGTTGAATGACTGGTAAGTATTTACATACTGGTAGTTCTCAGCAAAGACTTCACATGGTGATAAGAGTGTATCAAGCATCGGAAGTGTCTGAGAAGATCTATCAGAATGAAGCATGGGAAAGGAAATACACAGAACTACCGATGAACAGGTTTGCAAAGTTCGGCAGCCGGATACGGGCGGAGAGTATGATAAACCAAATCGACTACACATCTGGACCGTGGTTGCCAAAGTGATGGTGAAAGAATTGACCGGATAAAGCATATAGACTTTAAGCGGATTGTTTTGCTTTCAGAAAAAAAGGAATGTAATGCATCAGCATGAACTAGGAATTATCGAGAAAATCGTTGCGTGGTGCTCAACTGCAACAATAGGATGGACACAGCTGGCAAAAACGATGAAGGGACGGGTAGAAGACTATCAGTTTATGTTTGATACAGAAGGTGCACCACTTTTGGCTACAGAACAGAACTCTGCAGCACAAGTGGTTATCAGATGTTTATACGTGGGACAAGACACCTTGCAAGATGAGGACATTGCAATGCAACAGCCCTAAGTGGGCAAACAGCGGAGTTGGCAGAGAAAGCAAACAAACACAGGGTCATCGATTATTGGGAATCTCTAGAGATAAATTTCGCAGTGTCATTTACTGTCTGAAGATTGTGGTACGGAAGTTGGTGACAGCAATAAATGCGTTAGTTCTCGAGTATATCGGTAGACGTAGCAAAAAGGGGTGGGCTTTATCTTAGAGAGTGGTTAAGTTTGCAAATAAGACTGGCGAATAGTTTAGCATGAAACCGCGGGAAGTGGACCGGGAATAATGAGCCAAAAGTGTTAATGGGTTTTTAAGTATGTGATGATTATGCACCAAAGAAAGCAAATTTTTCCGGTAGAAAAAAGCGTCAGGTTATGAAGGCAAAGTTGAAGCGAGCACGATGGAGAGTCAATGTTAGCTGGAGGAGACAGCAGCATTTTGAGTATATGAACGGTGTTCCATTTGTTCGTTTTTTTCAATCCGCAACCGGTGCTAGTGGGTGGGGCTGACCTTGCGCTGGACTCCCAACCTGAAAACCATTTATGGAGGCAGGAGGTGCGATCCACCTAGTTGCGCTCGCACATCGTTGCAGACGTCCTGCACGTCCGATGTGCACCGGCCAAAGCGGGGGGTCTGTCCGCGCCCCGCACCGGAGGGATTTGCACAGGTGATTTTGGTCGAGGTCATACGGACTTAGAGATGGAGTAGTCTAGGAGATTGCGGGGGATCCTGGAGAGCAGGGTCAACGAGTTAGCGACGGAATGGTGGGTGGGTATCAGATTTTCAGCCGGATGTGCGGGCCAGATATTTCGCTGGTGTTATCTCCGGATCATTCCAAGACATCAAAGGGGAGATGCGCGCCGGTTGGTGTTTGGAAGCATAAGAGTGGAGAGAGGCAGTCTGGGATGCTCCCAGCTGAGCAACAACGGTCGATCGTGAAAAGAGAATTCTAGTAGGGTAGACACAGACTACTTTGGGAAGAATGAGGACTGTGAGCCACTGGGAGTGAATGGGAATACGAAAATAATGACTAAAACTAGGAATAGGAATGATGATTTAGAGGTAAGTGGTGGTAGCCGGAATTGCATTAGGTGTTGGGACGTTAGGGCAAAATAAAGGAGGGGAATTGGGTCAGTTCGGACCGAGTAAAGCGAATTAAGTATGATGGAGATAATAGATGGGAGACTTTGGAGCCCGTGAATTGGGGAGAATCTAACAAGAGCAGCGTCAGTGATGTAAGTCATTCTAAGGGGTACTAATATGCTGGCGATGGAGGAGGCATATGGGGTGGGTGATGTCGAGGTTGCAAAGAATGTTAACCGGGTCGTGCTTTCTTTCTCTATTAAAAATCTAGGTTACCCTCATAAGCTTGTTCCAAAATCGGTGCACTTATGGGTTAACTGTAGTACTTTGGCGACATCTAAATATTTTGTAAGGACAATTTTGAAACGGTCTAGTGTCTGGCAGGCCCGAATATCTTCAGGCAGTTGAAAGAAAAAACAGGTGTCCCATTTAGGGGGGCAAGTTATCGTTGGCACGAGAGGCCAGCTGCACGAAAGGTAGGAGGTCGGAGCAAGAGGAGGGGATTGATTCGGAAGGGAACAGCTGAGGCAGTACGGTGGTCACTACCCGGGATGAGGTCAGCCACATGAGTGGTGACTCGAGAATATCGATGGAGAATTCTGGGTCCAGTATGTTGTTCCCTTTGCAGGGCAGGAGACATGTTGGGTCCACCCTCAGAGACGGGCACAGAAAGGAGGGTGGAGAGGGTAGGGGGACTAGTATGAGAAGACCAGCGGGTCGGAGGAGGTACGAAGTCACCCGCAATAAATTTTGCGCCGGCAGGATAGTGAAGTGCAGCCTTAAATAAGAGCTCTATAGATTCTATTTTACAGAGCTCTAGACGCCGTGGGACGTGGAAGCATCCAATGGCAGGTTCTGGCTGGATGCGTGAATAGGTGGCCATCGTGAATCATCGACAGGGAAAGGGGGACGGTCAATAACTCTAGCCTAGATAGTGCTTTTGACAAAGACTAAGCGACCACCACCAAGCTTAGTCCGGGGGTGTTTGAGAGGAGTTGATGCCCGGCTATATGAACGAGGTAGAGTGGGGTACCTTCGGACAGACATGATCCGGTTACCAGTATTTAGTTAGGGTCCGTGGCAAGTGTCAAGCATGGCGGAGGCGATAATTTCTTAACTAGCAATGGAAAGTTTATAACAGCTAGTAGAAAAGAATCCAGCTTCGGGGTGTGAGGAGATCTGATACCAGGCATATGGCTTTTGGGATCGCTACGGCTGCATGAATCGGGTCTCTACGGGGAAGAAGCATCATCAGAACTGGGATGGTAGATGATATTGTAAGGGGGCAACAAATAGGCAGAGATTTAGCAAGGGGCTCCGTCGATCTTTGTGGGTGGTGGGTAATATGGATACGCGAGAGAGTATTCACGTGGGTCGAAGAATGGTTAGCTGTGGAGCCAAGGGCGTTGAGGGCATTGGTCAGGAAAGAAATGATTGTAATGCAGTGGGGGTTGTATGCGTTGGGCAGCACAAGTATGGGAGAGGTAGGAGGGCATAGGGTTGAATGAATGTATGCGAGATAAATTAGGTTACGGGCTCGGATACCAGTGGTCATTTACGAAAGAAGATGGAGGCTCATGAGAGGTATGGGGCCTTTATATGAAGGATAGACACGTGAGGAGCGAAGCGCGGGACACAAGTCCGAACATGGACTTACTGGTAGGATGTTCATATAACTGCTCGCTAAAAGGCGGGAAGTGGCGAACAGTTGAGGGAGTCTACTGGGGCTTGGTGCGACTGTCAATATGGGACTGTGGTCAGGTGGGGAAGCAGAGGTGTGTGTGGGCAAGACGGACGGCTGGTCTGGACTCTCCTTATAGTCAGAGGGGAGGAGAGTAGGTGGGGGTAAGTAACGGATAGTGGAGGGGTGAGTGGAGCGAGAATAGCCAAGGTGGCCACTGGAGTAGGCAGGTTCTGTGAAGTCAGCTTGAATTGTAGAATGGAGCAACTGTTCAATGTCGTAAGAGCGGAAGGACTTCAAGTAGCTTCATTGGGGAGTAAAGATGAATAGGTGAAGTAAGTAGCTTGCCAGGCACCGGCCCGGGTGGGATTCCTGACATACCCACAGGAGGTTTCGAAGAAGCTTGGCAAGGAGTGTTAAGAAGTAGCAGACCGGAGTGCGTACCGTGTGGGTATTGGGCACGGCTGTTAGGGCGGGAGGAATGGATAGCAACAGGTAATGGAGGCTGGGCGGACATGCGATGGTTAGTACGGCGGAGGTTGAAGGCTGAGCCCGTATCGAATCTTGGCTTTGGGGCTACGCTGAGTAAATGGGGGGGGGGTTAGTGCTGAGGTAAACTATCATTAACTTCTGAAAAGCTTTCGGTGACGTGTGGCACAACCGCTTGTTCCGTAGGTTGAGACAGTTGGGGGTGGCAGAACAATTACTCGAAGAGATCGAGGACTTCTTGAAGAGAGGTCCTTCTCGACGAAAGTGGCCTCCTCACACTCTGAGCGGCAGGAGGCCTCCAGTGGAGTGCCATAAGGCTCGGTCTTAAGTCCGTTGCTGTTCGCAGCTTTCCTCAACGGCTTGCCGCACAGCTGGTGTCCCTCTGTTTGGTCTATGCCGAAGATATCAAAATCCGGCGTGTGATCAAAAGTAAGGTGGATCACGAGGCACTACATGCGGATATGGATACTCTCACGCAGTTGTCCGAAGAGTGGGCTTTCCCAGCCAACGTTCAAAAGCGTGCCCAGTCGCGACAAGGGAGACCGAGGCCTGATGATGCACACTCTTCCCAAGGAGCTACTCTTCGTGAGTCCGTGGGTGGAGGAGACCTGGGAGTGATAGTGTCAACCACGCTGAAAACCAGCAATCACATTGACAGGGTGCGTTCCTCGGCGTGTAGCATCTGTGGCGCAATCCGTCGGACTTTTGGGAAGTTACCTTACGGGGCTTACAAACCTTTGTACACTCCAAACTTCCGTCCCCAGCTGGAGTACGAAGAAGAGTCTACATTTCCCTGCACGGCTTCTGAACTTGCGAAGCTGGTAAGGGTGCAGCGAGACAACACCCGTCCCGTTGTTGCACTATGAGGGATCAGATGCTTTGGGCGGCTGGGGTCGACCGGTCTGCTTCCCGGGGAGTGGCGAAGAGTGCGAGGTGACCTCGTACTCATGTGACGAATACTGCGGGGCGAAATGGGTGCCGAGTTGCGGGCAGAATTCCCTTGCGTGGCCACTCAGGCTCAAGAAGGCACTCGATGACGCCAAAGAGGCTGCAGTAGAATAGGCTAAAGTTGATTCACCTTCTTCTCAGGAGGGCAACCAGAATGTGGAGCTCACCACCAGCTGAAGTGATGAAGGAGGAAAACTCAGGGCTTTTCAAAAGGAAACCGGACGTGTATCTGACTGTGCTGATGTGAATCACTATTGTGAGGCCATATCCAACAGCGAATGATGATAAGTCTCATACTAGAGGGGTCCCACTGCCTCGTATCCCGAATGATCGAAACGTGAAAACTTGTTTTAATGTACCAAGGGGATATGAAACGACCTTGAGACATAGAAACTGGTAACCAGACGTTTGCTTGAATTTTTCCTAGGATGGCGGATGTGCTACCTCCTCGAAACATCGAGGGAACATACTCCTTCGCTAGTCAACCGAAAGCTATAAACGTCAGGAGAAAATACAGGTCAAATGATCCGAAGTAGGCGTAGTTTGTTTCATCTCCAGTTACATTTTGCAGCCAAATTGAAGCGCCGGGAGCGGGTTATGGCAATTTAATGTACGATCGACGTGTGGTACGGGGGAATACTTACGCCGTGCAAGTACTTCCTGCGCAAGCGCAGGTTGATCCAGCGGAATTTGAAAGGGAGATCAACCGTCGCCGGAGAGAAATGTCAAAACAGCGTGCGAAAGAGAAGGTGAAACTTTCACAGACAATCAGTAATCCTATTACCTATATGACCTATGGCTTCATATATAACCGTCAAGGCTGCTTCTGTAGTTATCATATTCAGCCTAGTAACGTTTTTCTATATGCAACTTGCCAGGCAGCACACCGCTGCCCTTGTAGCAAAACAGGTGAAAAACGGCTTCGAAACCGATTCGTTTTCGGCCGGTTTGTTTATTAGCCATTTTACACGGATGAAAAAATGAATTGATACAGAAGAAATTGACGACCGAAGTAGTGTACAAAGCTTGGTTGGCTTTTAACTTAATTAATCAAGTTGAAAGCCAACCAATTGGTATTGGTTTGACTCATCGAAATGTCCTGAAAACCTTAGTATGAATGGCTCTATTTTATTTCCTCTAAATGGGTAAAATAAGGACAGTTATTCGGAAAATCATAACTTAGGAGATAGAAATTAACGAAGTATATCACGTAGTTCAAACGACTGGCAAAAGCCGCTCGAAAACCGGCCAAAAGCCGATCGGTTTCGGAGCGGTTTCTGGCCAGCACAACTGCGATCATAACCGTTATTCTGTTCCTGCTTTTTTCAGCTAAAATAGGACCCAAGGAATGGTCCTTGCCAGCTCGCTGACCACTGCTTTGTTCCGCTATTTTACAGCTGATCTGTGCGAAGGGGGTGAGCGTATGAGTGATGTAGTAACGCTCATTCGCTATCCCTCAGACCAATCAGATTTGTTGCTGGAATCATCAATCAACTTCCCTCCCCCACCGTATTGGACAGTCACATGTTCGCAACTTCAAGGTCATCACCTCTGTTCGTACTGAAGGCGTACTAAAACAGGGCCTACCTGAAGCGGGGTAAAAGTACTACACTGGGTCCATTGCCCTCTTCCACAATAGGCAGTCCCTACCGTCTTAGAGCACTTACTTTCGACCCAGTAATGAACGATTAGCTACCGTATTACCATCCCATGCATATACTTATTTTGCATATGTGCACACTAAAGAGTAAAATCCCAATTTTCAGTAAAAATTCGTCATCATACGGTGTACAATTCAAACATCACTTGCTCACCGACTCGTCAAGATCAATATCCACAGGTCTCTGTTATTTCCTGGCGAGATGAAAGGAAGTTTACTGAGTAATGTTCGATTGGGAAGGTTGTACTCACTGTGCTGTCCGATATTCTCCCGTAGTTCTTCGCAGTGTAGTGTATCCATCCAAGAACCGCCCTGTTCACTTCTTCACCCTAGGGATGGCTTAGTGAAAACATGTATTTTATTGCAGCTGTGCATTATATTGCGTCGCGTAACTTACCCCAGATGAGATCATGTATTGTTGATCTTTTGAATGCGTACTTCCCGTGCTCCCAGAAATAGTTGATACAGGTTAATAACTCACTCGCTACTATCTAAGTTAATGTGCGGAAGAACACGTTGATGTTCGCAGCCCTCAAGCCAACAAAATCTGCCCCCATGACAGTTATAATAATATCCTTCAGAATGTAATATATATGTGTCCACTTACCAATTCTGCAAAAACTTGGGAGTTTGAAACGTTTGCTTCTACTTCTCGAAACTGTCCCAGTGAAACCACTGGGAACTCGTGAGTTGTTGTTGGCAGCACTTGACCTTTTAGAGTACTAAAGCGCTGCATCAGCTCTTGGAGCTTCCGCAATAACAGAGTACCCCTAGACTCGATAGTCTGTGTCAGTCTACTGACCGAGTCAATAGTTTGATGAGAGCGACTGATCAGTTTTCCATTAGATGTTCCACAAAACATATTCTGGTGTAAGTGCAGAATGCTGCAAACCGGTGCGAATTAATGTAATCTAAAATGATGTCATTGTACTTACGTGTTACATCTGCTTTTGGCCATGGTACGCTGAGCAAGGACAAAAGAAGATCTGCTCTCCATTCTGTTTTGTAAGTAATGTACATAGCTGAATTAAGCACTTGCCGGTGGCATCGAAATCCCTGGTTACCTGAATAACCGAATGATCAGGTTTGTTATTAACACAGACGCAGACATGCTTAGCACATCTAGAACATGAATTATACTATGGGTTCCTTACTTAAAAATTTTTCTGCCACGGTTTCCTCGTCCTCATCTTCTTCCTCGGAGAATATCTAGCACTGGTCATCCCTACGAATAATCACTAACTGTTACTAACAAAAGGTGAATTACGGCAATTGTTTCCAGGGCAAACCTTTGATTATAGTGCCGTCACTGGATGACAGCACGTCATCCAGATACCGGCGTAATGTGTCCCACACCAAGCAGAAGGCAGATGAAAGGAGCTCAATTTAGTCAGTTGAAGTTAGACTGTATGGGTTATTAACCGAGCTGGACGCAGTTTCGCGCTCAGTGGCACAGGCTCGTGATTCCGCACTATCCGGTGGACTTAGTTGCCGGAGACGTTTTGTACGTAGGCAGTGTACTGATCAGGTGGCAGCCACAACATGGAGATGATAAGTGCATCTTTATTGTCGTCACCCAGGAGGATAACGACAGCGAAGATTACAGCCATCTAAAAATAACACAGAAATGGATTATATAAACGCGTGCAATAAACAGTTGGTATAAGAGAGAATTTAAGACTGGATCAACCTTTTTTGTATGACAGTGGTATAAAAAATAGGTAGAACAGGATACTGTAGGCGCAACGTGTTTACAGTCCACCTTATGGTGATAGCAGATGGAGATATGTCCGAAACAAAGGAAGATGTATCATCCTCTAAAGGGAAAAGGGAATTCGAAGAAACAGAGCACTTTTCTACGTAGTAACTTCGCCCTCCCACTTTCTAGACCCACCGAACTTATCTCAGTTTTCCTTTTGCAATAGTGGAGCAGTATGGGCACAAATTTGAAAGCCTTAATAACTCGTCAGCAACACTGGTTTTCTCCTCTGGAAATCCAGACAAAGTTCATTTGTTGACTAGCACTGTTCCACAGAAAAGTGTCTCGAAGAATCTCCGAAGTAACTGGAAGCAGACAATTGGCTTTCTTTTTATGCTTCCTTTTAACTGATGTAAAAAAGACTCGGAAGGAAATGCACTAAAAGGATCTAACTTACGATATGTGGGGACGTCTTCTGCTAGGTATATCAGGGAATGAACACTCTTGGTCATCTGTTGATTACCATGCACCTGGTGAAGTGTCAACACAGAATGACGCAGAATGTATTCTGATGCACTTAGTGTTCCTTTCGCCGCTATCTGAAACTAAAATATCAACTGTCATTGAAAAAGTAAGAAATTGTTCATGTTGAAAATTCGAAGACCGGCCTCAAGGGCTACGATTCCTATGGATAACAAAAACTGTATAAATTCTGTACCTTTCCGCTTTCTACACTCGCTCAATCCGCGACATTTTCTGTGGAATTCACAAGGAAGTAGTGGCTCTTATTTCCGGATAAGGGCATTTAACCTCCGTTTATCCGTCTTTTTGACACGAAAGTCCGCACAAGTTTGAGTCCCAGTCCATACTGGAGTGCGACGTCTAAAGGCAACTAAACCAACGCAGCGCATATAGTCCATGGGAAACAGCCTTGTAATGCCATAAGGTATATACTGAAAAGGTGATTTACTCTCATTTGCAGATCTATCCTGTCTGTACGGTAAATGTGAGATCGATGGACTGTCTATATCAGGGAGGAAAAAGTAAAGTTGAGAGTAAACTTCCTTTTGTGCAGGCTTATTGCAACTTTCTCATCCAAAGTGGGTTTTCTTCCGTTTGACGAGAGACCAAACCAGGTGGTTGCAAACCATAGCAGCCAATTCATTTCGTTTGAGGCCTTTGGCACCGACCAATTTCACTCCGTGTAGGAGAAAGGACCTGATTTCTGTCACCGTTGGTTGTAGATGATGGCTGGCGTCTTCTGATTGTCTCGTTTCCAAATGAACACCTATGAGGAATGATGATGACCTAATGGGTTTTACCAGTCTACACAAGGTCGTCCATACTTGCGGGTTGGAAAACGCAAAAAGGTGCATTTCGTCAACAAGCAGTTGAATGGTGACTTCCTGTGCACTTGCCAGACGAAAGTCTTGAGTGAGTTTCATTAAAAAAATCTTCAGTCCGAGATTAAAATATTCGCCTGAATCCCATTGGCCCGTGTTCCATTGTAAGAAGGATAGAATGGAGGTTGTGTCTCATAACAGTCACTCAGTGTGATATCTGCTTCCGTGATCCATGTGCGAGCGGGAATGAAAGGGCATAACTCTACATCTTCAGCTGTCGCGTTCCTTAAACCCTTTCCCTCCTCCAGTTTACCAGTGAAGAAGGAATTGCAATAAGTTTGTCTCTTGTGGGAGTCGGGTTATATCGAATGCCTTGATGATACTAATAAATGCGCGCACATATATATATCTTAGTGGACAGTGGATCACCACATCCGCTGTAGCATACAATTACGTCGTCCTTAGTCGAGGAATTTCGTCAATGGACCTGTCCAAAATACAATCCACCCCAGCACTACGTGCATGTCTGACTCTTACAAATATCGATTTGGTTATACCCCCAAATGTAAGGTTTGAAATAGCTGAGGTTCGTGAGATGTTTCAAGGCAAGAGGGGAAACTGGACCGTTGTGTATTTAGGTCACGTTGTTTGTGTCATATGTGTCACTTTGATGCACAGAAGAAGCCATCAACGTTCGATGTGTATGTGCTTATGAATGTGCTGAAACCGTTGCCGGCGCCAGAAAAGCCCCCGGTTTGAGGATGAGTTCGTTCAGAAGAGTCATAGGACCAGGATGAAAAATGGTCACAGGGCCTACCTGATAAGAGGCATTAACTTAGCTCTATTTTAAGCCCAATCACACAGAGGTCTGGGGTTGAATTTATGCACGATGCTTGCGTGACATGAGTCACGGCCTTAGCACTATTCCGTTCCCACACGGCCCCTGCAGGGGCTACCGTAGTAGTCTGGGCTTGGCTATTTTATTTCGATGGTAAGAGCTGCACGCGGATTAATTCGGTGTCCATGGCTTTGTTCATGCAGCAGTGCATTTTTCTCGCAGCTAAGAGAGTACAGTTTAATTTGTGATGGAAGTGCTCACTAAACTGTAAAACTGATGGACTTCGCAGTTCCTCAGTAAACAAAACTAGTTTACCGAGGACTCATTTCTAATCAACGCGCAGTCGTCTAGAACTAAATCCAAGTAACAAACAGTAGAGGAAGTGATTCACAAATCCCAAGCTGTGATGCCGTATCTATGGAATAATGAAGATGCACACGGATAGATATGTCATTAGTTATCATGCTACGCTGAAGGGAATTAGAGCTTACCCGAAGAAGAAATGAAACATATTCGAATAAAGCTACATTTGTCATTGAGGTAAACGTTTTTCAATTAATTTGGTTCACTTGTGAAAGCTCTACTATTATAACAGCTTTGTTGGCAGATTTGTAATCATCCATAACATGTGCTATTTATAATGACTGCCACCACTCCTTATCGGTCGCGCACTGCCGACAGTAGTTGGGTTTATTGGAATGTAGTCCGAATTAACACAATAAGGATTTGCTAAAAGACTACCAACAGAGCAACACGTCGTCCTTAAGAATCAGAACAAAATTTTCGCTCACTAATCAGCAATAACAAAAGCAAGATTATGTAATATTTTTTTAACAAACAGTGGATCATAAACCTCATGTTATGTGCAACTATTAAAACAGTTTCCATTTCTGTTAATGTCAAGCTTGGGGAAAAACGAGAACCTGGGACAGTGGCTTTTATTTAACAGTGAAATTAATGAGTTATTTAGTACCGCAAGGCACTAATAACTCCACGACTATACGACGCTATAAACGATAGGCATAAACCGATTCGAGTTGTTCCTTGTTGTGACAATTCTTCAGTCTGTTATTGGATCTGTGATATGACATTATTCCTCAAATTGGTAACCATAATCACCATGATCAGATGCTTTTCACAAAGTCTCCGTCTGGAGCCGTTGATTCTCTAACCCTTCAATCTGTCAAGCATTTTGTAGCTTTTGTTATAAATGGAGCTCATCGTTCGTGATAAGCGCAAGTAATAGTTGAGTGGTTACATCTACCGGAAAATGTCACCATCCGTCGTTAATCTTACTTCATAGTCTGACCATCCCCACTGATACAGAATTAACGGCATCAGACAGAATGTGTAAACGAGATCTGATCATGAATTTAAAAAGGAACACCAATCAAACGCTTTAAAATAAGCTTGGTTTGTTAGCTGATTCACACTTAGATAGGCCGAAGAATAAGGGACTGCTGAACAGAAATTCAAATGAATCGAGTAACTTCCACCTGTTACCTGAGTGACAAAGCGAAGGCACAACAGTGAAGTAAGAAGCATAAAATATGCCGAAAATATCTGACGGTTAACACTTTTAACGAGTATCAATAAATCTTTCAAGAAAAATATGGTCCTATTTTTTAGACCTACTCTGGTGTGACTAGCAAGTTTCTTTACCGTGTTCCCTTAATAAGTGAAAATGATTATATACGACCATTCATTTATTAATAATTCTCGGCTTTTTATGACTTGAAATAAAAAACAAGAAGCTGAGACTGGAAAAGGATAAACTCACATATTTTATCAAACAATAGCACATTAAAACATGAATATTCAGCTATATTCAACAAAGCTGCATCTACTTTGTCAGAGCAGCACAGTTTCACTCAATTGGATACTGTCCCCACTGTCCCACATAAGACTATTCATTATATTCTTTATGTATCAGTTAAAAATGGCCATCTTGTGATCTAACTAATTAAGCTATCATTCACTGGTACACCACTAAACACAGGAATGAACTACCGTTTCACTGCGGTGACTAGCAGCTATCAGTAACGGCTTTTTTAAATCTCATGGTTTGGGCAGATAGCCAGTAACCGATTGAGTTTGTTTCTTACTGTTAAAATAACTCGTTCTATTGTTATATTTGCGGTATCGATCCTCCAATGTTCGGCATCAGCGGTTTTCAAAAAATAAAAAAATGGAAAAACGGATAATCGTTGCAAATAATATGATATTTCTGATCCACAGTTTTTTAAAAGAATATTATGTAACCATGTTTCTGTTATTACGGATTATTCAGTGGAAAACATCTTATTTCATCTAGAGTAACTTCCAATGTGAACAAGGGAGCAGTTTTAAAATAATTTCCGGCATTCATACAATGCCCATTTGTTTTTACCCGATTTAACGTTTAGAGAAATATCCACCTTTGGGATGGATAAGTGAGAAGGACAGAGGGACAGGGTCATTCTTCAGAAGCACTTTAGATCCAGGTATTTCGGCTATTGCTAATCAACTCGGCGAAACGGTATTTCATTCCTCTGTTAAGCGGCGTACCAGTGAATGGTAGTTTAGTTTTGATCACCGCTCATCGGAAAAGACGACAATCTGACGTTTATTTTTCACGCAACATATACGAACTAATGACAGAAAGAAACAAGCAACCAGGTAATGGGTTGAGCATGACAAATCCACAACAAATGGGTTTTGAATAACATTGGCAAATGAATGCCAAGCCAGTGCCTACCTGAAGTAAAAATTACTATTGACTTTATCTTGCGTAAGAGGAAACAGCATTTATCATTTATAGGCCACATTTTTCCAGATGAGAAGCTTCTATAAACATTGAGTGTTTGTCTAAAACCTCAAGGGAAACAACATAACAAAGACCACGTCTAGTTTCACTGTCATAACCTTGAAAGTACCCTTTTTATCTTGTTGATTGACCCGTGATTTTACTCTTTAATTGCCAACTGTAAGACGTAAAATGGAGATTTACGGCTAAAATTATCCACAACCGGGAAGTACGTACACAAAATACTCCGAAAACCAGTTTTTGCTTCCAAGTAACTCAATCCCACCAGGCTGAAAACCTACGCACGGTTCACATACTAAGGAAAATGGGCACCTAATTTTAGCATGCGCTTAGAACTGCAAGCAGAATATTGGTCGACATCCCCATTGCTTAATTGAGCCATTCTTCCCGTTAGCCCTGCGCACTTAAAGTCAAAAATGATAACTTCTGGCGAGAGTGAACAATATATATATATATATATATATATATATATATATTGCTAAATAAACACAATAATACTTCATTATCATGGATGTTTCCATTTGCGATTCCTTCGTTTTCGTCTTTTTATCTGGAAAAGGGAAAAAATGCAATCAGTGGGCGATAGGGTAAAATCTATGGGCTTTGTTACGCACAACGAACATAGTTTATCAGAGTTTCACAAATTTATTAAGTCTGAATAAATTGCCAAGTGGAGGAACTGCTATTATTTATTTGATTGCTTTGCACACAGTTGAAATAATGTAAGTGTACTTTATCAGGGCGATAATTCGTCTCCCAACTAGACTATTCATATTTCATTGTCTTCAAGGACCACCAAGTCTAGCTTGTTTTTATTCGCAATGTTGGCTGTTTACGTCAATCGTACGCCAACATACAGAAACAAATTTCCTTTAACTTCCCTTCCTACCCCACCCACCCCCCTTTCGGGCAAGTTATGATCAAAAACGTGTCTGTAGTCAAAAGCCTCGGTATATCTGTTTCACAAACGTCAGTTGGAGAAACTTTCCTAAAAGGGATGGCACTTCTTTCGGACGGGTACTGCAGTTCGATGAACCAAATTAACTGTGGCACCCTCCCTCATCCTAAAGTTTGTCATTTGCACCTTGGCTACTGGTAATGGATGTTAGTAGCACTTTTGCTCACTGTAGCCGAAGGAAATGAATCCCGTAGACAATTACTGCTAATATCTACGTGTCCCCTTGGAAGTGCGCGACCGCCTACAACCAGCAGTCTGTGAACAAGTGCATATGAGGCAGAGAATTAGTGCAACTTTTATATGCATGTTGTGCAAACGCTAATCATTGGTTGTCTAACCACAACATGACAACCGTGGACACACCCAACCAACCTCTGACAGAATACATAAGAAAGGCTCCAAAGGAGCCAGATGATCGTGGTTTGGTTCCCCGTTTACTCAGACACATGGAATCAGTGGTTCCTATTGTGATGGCTGGGAGGCCGGTTGTCTAGTTCTTTTATATAAATTCACTTTTCCCTTCTGGAAAATGGCCATCGAACAAGCCTGTCGGAAGCCATTAGGAAACTGATGTTACGAATGGGCTATGTTACAAGGGAGCCTGTAGATGAATCACTTGAACAGATTTTACTCCATGACACTCAGCGTGATGGGATCACGTAATAATTAGGAATTAGACTTGAGTGCTCGTACTGTTCACACTGAAAGCCATATAGCTCCTGCCTAACTACGCATACTTGAGGATCAAGAAAACCGGCTAAACGAGCATACACTCAAACTCGTATTCTGCGAAATCGTAATGAACATAAACATGCACATGCAATAAAACAGCATGAAGTACCTTCATTGACAATCACCACAAACTGCCCAAAAATATAGCACTCAGATATGTGGATAGATGATGTTTCCATTATTAACGTGGTTTCCATTCGATATTATTCTTCCTGCTCCAGTAACTGCTTGCCCCAGCCAAGCGAGTGTCCAGCTTTTGCTCAGTGCTACGTTGGGCAATGTGTTGCCTGGGTTCCAAAGCAGCACATCTCCCAGCACTACTCTTGGGTGTAACGGGCCAATGCTAAGCTAAAGCTGGTATGCGCTGGGCCAAACTTTTGTTACTATTTGCGGAAGAACATATACGGGCTTTTGTGAAACTCATATGGCAAAACTGCTCAGGGACCAGTTGGTTTTTGACTTGTTTGCGCTATTACAGTGATTATTTTTGAGCTGTTTTGGTGTGGTTTTCAATCGGCCGAAACGGGTTGTATGATAGAAGAGATATACTCTATTAATTTCTGCCATCTTCCCAAACTATGTGCTCATTTGCTCATTTTTATCTCCCAAACCATGAAACCCTATTAATTATCCTTAAATGCAGATCGGTTAAATCTTGCCATGCAGTTTCCTCATTGCGCGCGTTCGATGGACCATCCTTCTGTGCATGGACAATCTGTCCGTCACAGTGATTCTTTGCGATACTCCAACATGATAACCATACCAAAGCTTCCCACGACCCATGAGATGGAGAACACGGCCAATAAGGATACTGCGCAAGTGCGCGTGTTGAGTGCACGTGCCACGGTCAGATGGCTACAGCGCCTGACAGCAAGCGTTCATTCAAAGAATATTATGACGAACAAAAGAACAAAGTTGATACCAGTTACAATTATTTTACAGTTTTTGACGGCGCATGAAATAGAATGGCTTATAACTTAACTTCCTTTAAATACCAACTGGCATTAAAAAGATGTTACGGTGATGTGAAGTTTATTAAAAATTCGCAGTACCCGGGTCGTTGAATTTCTCCGTATCAATTCTATTTCGACTTGTAAAATAATGGTTACTTAATAATCCGTTCGAAAAGCGATGTTATGAACGGGCTTGTACTACAAGCGAATTTTCTGTTCATTACAAAAAGTATATTTCGTAGTATTTTTTGACACAAAATTGGAACTCAGTCTTGAGCAACATAACCTATTGGTTTCACATCGGATACAATACCACGGGGATCTGTTTTTATCAGTTCCACATCGATTTTAGTTGAAATACGTCACGGTTCCAAAATTAAGGTTTTCCTTTCTCTTGTTTACTTTCAAGCGGTATAATCACTAAAATTAGCGCAATTGCTAACAATTTATGTCGCGTGAGACACAGAAAAATCTGTAAAAGCTACTAAGGTATGATTTATTGGAATGAAAATCTGAATAGGGAAAAAGGTACAGGAGTCTCAACAGACAATGTGAAGTCGCCATATTCACCGGGTAAGTTCACTTTCGATCTGCCGAAGAAGAATCTGGGTGAACTGGTGAAAAGGCCCTTGTGTAGACAGGAAGAACGTGAATTTTTGACATTATATTACTATTTTTATAAATACTTTTTGTATATCCCTCAAAATGTAGTGGATTCTATTTTGTTGATTGTCGGTAAATTGTTGCAGCATTTCCAATTGGAGGAAGTGTTAGAGCTAATAACGAAACATGCTTAAAACGGGGGAAGGAAATGAGAAGCAAAAGGGCCTACTGGTTTTCCACATATTTGCCAGGCAAAGCCTACTCGGGCTCAGCTTGACCGCGGTAGTGGAGCCCTGCATTTTCAGTGGAGCTGACCAGTGTATGTGCAGTGCTGGCCACTAGAGTCCTAACCATTTTCCGCTATGATCTGCGCAGACGCAAATTATTATTTCTAAGAATATTTCCGAACATTAGCTCAGTACAACCAGCAGCACTCTGGTTGTGGATCAGAGGTTTGACTTACGAATCAAAAGCATTTACTTCACAAGTGCCTCTCTTTCCTTTGAAAAATAAAGGCTTTAGAGCACGTTAATGTGTCTGGCTTCTTACGTTAGTCTTGATGTTCCCCAAGTAAAGAATTTTACCCAGGGTGCCTTAAGCTTTATTCCCGAAGCAAGACTGACTGACGATGCTGCCAGCACACATTGAGTCCAAATCAAAAACTAATCCGACATCTTGCTCACTACGTTTTCGGTGACATTTGATTCACTTCTTCGTTGAATAACCGACACAGGCCAAACTTTTCAAGCCACTGCGCATAAAGCAAACTTGAACAACGACCGAAGGGGACCGAGCGCGATTTTTAACCCCTTAGCTAATCAGCATCTAGGAATGAATGTGAAAACGACCAACTATCTGTCCCCATCGCTAATAGACTTCCCCCTCCACCCCCCCCCCCCAGACTATCCTTTCAATATTCAACAACGGAATGTCTCTGACCAATCAAAATATTACTAAGTGATGGTTTAGAGTTCCACTTAAAGTCAGCAATCAGTAATACTACTTTGAAAATGACTAAACTGACTCCTTTTGAAATGCGAAAATGACCACAGAAAGCCTAATTTACAAACTTTATTATTATAGGAGATACGTACCTCGGATTTGTCACTGGGCAAAGATATCAGTGTTCAAGTCCCTTTGGTCCCAACCCTTTGAAAACATTGTCATTACTTAAATAGTTTATTAGTGAGCTGTACGTTTGTGCTGTCATTTTAGGTTGCGTCCGACCCCTTGAAGTCAGTTTGTAAAGCTAGAAAAAAACGTTCGACCTATTCGCAATGAACTTTTGTTATTAAAACACCCAGTCTTGCTGCAGATAAGCTGGAAATATCTAAGAGACGTGCCAGCAATAAAATCGTGCCAAGTCGTTCTTCTGAATGCAAACATATTGTGCTAGCCGGGCACAGTTCATTTCGGGTGACGCCTATTTTCGCAGCAACCTTGGGATTAGAGATCGGATGTAATTCTCAACGTTGTTGCCGTGCGCTAACGCACAAAAAAAGCACTAAATGTTTACAGCTGAATCAAGCTTACACTGGAGGAGTTCAGAAGGACGCAGCATGATGCACAAGTTCCTTGCAAATGACAGAGTCGAGATGTTTCTGCTCAAAGAAAAATATTTACCTTTTTGTCCGCGGTGTGTCGATGGTAGTACAGGCAAAGAAAATACAGGCTGTGATGGACTGACCAAAGTTTTCGGACATATAATAAGTACCCCGAGTTGAGTTGCAAGAAGGATCTCTATCTTAACGAAATCTGTCTTCAAATAGTTTGAGGATATTAGCTTTTTCTGCCACAGAGTTCCTGTTTTTCGGTCTGATGACACGAAACAGCGCTGTGTCTGAAGAATGCAGAATTTATTGTGTACTGTCAAGGAGGATAAAATATGGATGTCAGAAGCTACCGCGGTTTGATCTGTGGTTCTAAGGTGTTTTCCTGAGGGCTGTTTTTGCTTTAGCTACGGTGTACTGTGATAAGCTGATTGAGAAATAGCTACGGTAGGAGGACGGGATAAAGTAGCAAGGAGCCCGTTTGAAAGTCACGGCGTGCGGCGGCAAAAAAACTGGGTTTATGAGATGCACAAAACTGATGATGGCCTAGTAAAATCGAAGACAGCAGCGCTCTAGGTGTGTGGTTGTCCTGAACATGTAGGGCAGTTTTTAATTGATGCTGAAGTCATCCCATCATTTCATTAAACTGTAGATGGTAGGTTTCCGCTTAGTTCTGTCTTAAAGTGGACGTGATAAAAAGGTGATCGGCCTGGTCAGCGGCCAAAATTGTAGGGAAGCCAGACTGACTAAACTACCACCTACAAAACTTTTGCCTAGTTTTTTGAAATAGGTCAGCAAACAGAATAAAACTGAGGTCAAAAAGTGGAATGATTCAGGAGAACGAGAATGTTGATATTACCGTCATTTAATAACAAGAACCTAGCAGATCCGCACATACATGATAAAAACGTGAGCATGAGTTGGGGAATCTAGCTACTTCAACATGGTGCGTCATTGGATTTTCACGCACCGGCAATGAAGGTAAGTGCGGGTTCAGAGATAAACGTCTAGTTCAGCGCAAGGCTAGAGAAACCACTCGGGAGCGAATTTCGTAGACGCGGTCACATTAGGGCACGACAGACTGCAGGGTTCAATTGTTGTATGGCGCTTGTATTGAACGTACTACATACCGGCCGTATGGAGGCAAGCAAGCGCAAAATGTTCGAGCTACCAAGTTAACAGAGAAGAGCGGAACCAATGCAGCCGATAAAAGTCCAAAAGGGGATGTGATTGCTCGGTTCGTAATAAGACTTTCACTCGCTCATGGTAATGGTAAGTTCTTACCCGCAGCTGGAGTGATAAGGCAATCATTTGCGTTGACCGTGTACACAAGAATAACATGTGAAGTAGATACAAGGTTACTAAAAGCCTTTCATTAAAAAATAAAGATGTTAATGAACGATGTCGGCCGCATGAGACATCGAAGATATTAGTTAGCTTTAAATTCAAAAGATGTCATCAAAAGCAAGACGAAGTCACCAAACTTTTAGACCTCAGTGATTTGCGTTTCGGCTGCGATTGTCACTGCTAGATCGACTCTAAGTGCAAGTGACTCGTCATGGTTATGGATGCATATATTGATAGATCGTTAATCCTAGGTGTCAGATATCGGTAGTAAGCACAGAAACAGAGCAAATGCGGTGAAGAGCTGAACGGAAGGCGTACACCAACACCTCGTGATATTGCAGACACCGTGGGCAGATAACCCCTAGGTGTGTATCGAAAATGATGTTCGCCTAAATAAATAGCCACTGGTTTCCGCACGAAGTGCTCTTGTGGTGGAAAGACCACCGTAACGTGAATGTAAATGCGTTTACGAGAAAAGTGAACATTTATAAACGTACGATAGGATCATGCACGCACGTGTGTACGTCAGTACAATCAGCTGACCATAGATCGATTTGCGTGAGAAGCAAAAAGCAGAGATGGCACAGGAGAAATAATACAAATTCACATGGATCGAACGTTCGAACAATGGCATTCCCACGTGATATATATATATATATATATATATATATATATATATATATATATATATATATATATATAGTAAAGCTGCAAATCAAACAACGTACCAACGCAATAAAGAAAATCACAAAAAGTGAAAGGGAGAGTATAACAGGCAATTATGTAATGATGTAATTTTGTTTGCTGTCTTTACCATATACTTTTTGGCATTTGCTTGTCATTTTATTTGTCGAAATGACATTTTGTGTTTATGAGGCGCGGAGGTTCAACGCATGGACCGTATATCATTTGCGCTACTGACCTCTGCTTTGAGCCATGTCCCTCAACTTCACTAACCAGCAACAATCTTTATTCCTTGGGCTTTGAACAGGGAGGCGGTAAGTGCCAACCAAAGCTAATGCTGATGCTATTTTTTTAAATCTCTACGCCATGTTATAGCCTGACGGGCGCACCGGCTCTTCTAGCCTTGCCCAGCACGTACAAATATAGCACGGAAAGGTGAGTAGGCATTAGGAAAACATGTCCATCACTTCAGTCAGAGGATTTGAAAAATTAATAACGCTTTTAATTATATCCAGAATCTGATTTGCCTAAAACGTGATTACTGTCAGCAGTTGAAAAGGTATGGTTATGAGAGGAGTTTGTTTCTGGTGGCTGTCATAGGACTTCCATTCTAACACAGAAAAGAAATGTTTTTTCTCCGGCTTGGAAATCGTTATCCACAGCTGCGCTGTAATTGTACAAACACTTACCAATCTGTCTGTTCCCAACAAGATCTACCCTGAGTTAAATATTCTAATCATCTCTGTATTCTCTCCCCCTCCCCCCTCTTCTCTCTGATTCTTATTGATGGGTGTGAGCAACTTACTGTCCCGTAAAATTATCGGTCTGAAGGTGACAGAGTATTCAGCTGACAGCAGAATGAGATGAAAATGGGTTTGAGAACCCACGAGACAGGTACCATTCTTAAAAGTAGATCTGGTTTTCACGTGCAGTTATTCGTTTACCCGGTTATGTCAAAAAGGCAGACATCGTGGAGCAGTGAGCCACTTTAAAGGCTGCTGACGGAACTAACTAGAATAATCGTTTGAATCAAAACTGCAAGTCTGGCAAAATTATTCGATCTGATTACCTAGTTTTTAACCGTTACAAAAGGATATTAGTATTAACCGTTGGAGGAAATAGTGATCTAACAAGAAATAACTGCGACCTATACTTCCCCAAAACTGCTCAAGTGGAACGACTGTCCTTTGAAAATCCTCCAGATGTTCCTCTCGAATGGAATTTAGTGCACCCAAAACTAGGTTAACACCGTGGAAAAGTTTAATTTTGAAGGAATTTAGGTTAAGTAATTTTGCAATGCTTAAACGGTATTCATTCGTTTCGTTGTGAAGTAGTGTAAAAAAGTATTTATCGTTAGATTCCACAACCTATATAAGGCAACATAGAAAATGAGGCGGTGTTCCACATTTTATCATCGATCATTTGCCTAGTAGAGAAAATGTGGGATGATTTTCGTGGGATTCCAGTTGACTGTTCTTCCTTTGGCAACTAGAAAACATTGAACGGCAAGGTTTGCACTGAAGAAATGAGTATAGCCTGTGAGGTTTACGGGAATTATACTCTTTGATTAGTGGGTCAGTAATAACGGTCGAGATGCATAGTTGTCCAGTTATTGATTTTAAACGGAACTAATCATCCGAAGAAAACAGACTTTAGGATAAAGACGGAGATATACGGGGAATTAAAGCACTATACAAGATTATTCCAACTGCATATTCAGCTATCACTACCACGGTTAATTTTGAAAAGTTAATCAAGAACAAAATTACCTCCTAATTGCTATGTTTGCAGTTTCGGCCAACATCTCCGATGCCGTTGGAAGGTCGTTTACACAAACCAGTCCAGACAGAGCTTTACTTGGAAGCTCTGTCTGACCTTGTGGAAGAAGGTGATGTTGAGTGTCAAACGGACAAGTTTCTGGATCGGCCTCCAAGTCCACTCTTTATTTCAGCCAAATCCGGTGAAGATGCCGAAACCCAAATCTACGAAGGAGATGTGAGTTTGTATTCAGTTATTTCTGGAATTCAGAAAACAAGACCCATAAGAATCTTGGTTTGTGTGGGTGTGTGGCAGCCAATAGGGCAGGAATGTTTTGCTTTTATTCATGTGTAACCGTCAATAGGGAAAACAAAAGTCAACAAGACCAAGTGCCGTGGTCGAAAATATGTTTTTTTTGTGTCCACTCTTAGCACATTTACCTTCCTTTACAATCCATGTGCTTACAATTTATTAGAATAATACGGTATAACCTGACTTATACCGCTAGATAAAAAAGAAAGCCGGGAAAATGAAGCCGTTGAATGAATAAAATTTATTGTCTCTGTCTGCATGAAAATGAGACAAAAATTAATTACTAGAATTATATCATGAAGTCTCATCACTTTACCGAAGCAAGAAGATGACAAAACTGGGTGGGTGATCAGTTCATTTCCCCTTAGACCGAACTATTAATCTGACATGAACCTTTAGTGAGACAAAAAGACATTTCATTCAAATCTCACTTTTCCACTCTCTGAATCGTTTTTTTTTAATACTAAAAATAGCTATTCAACTTCGATCTGGAAGTCATTCCGATAATTGAAGTTCTCGTCGGAAAAACAATTGAACAGGCTCTCCTTGAGGTAGTTGAAGAAGAAGAACTCTCCCGTATTCGGGAACAACAGATGGCATTCGAAGAAATGAGACAGGCTGACCTGGCGGAAGTTCAACGATTATTGGAACAAGAAAGACGCTTAAGGTAAGCAATTTTTATTGGACATGGATAGTCTGACAAAATTTGCACACTGCAGAGTAATGAGTAGTGCTGGAAGCAGTGGAATTTTTCTCCAACGTTTCTGTTTTTCAGAGAAGAAAAGCAGAAAAGAAAGACTGAAGCGATTCAAATGGCTGCAAGAGAAAAAGAACTGACCGCCAAAGTGGCTGCTCAGGCTTTTGCACGTGCCTATCTAGCAGATTTACAAACATGTGTGTTTAAAAATCTGAATGAGAACGGCTACTTCTACGACCCGGTTGAGTACGGTGAGTTTTCCTCAATAATACTTGTTTTGATCTGAACAAAGAACGCATATTACTTTCTCTCTTATTCCGCTTCTCTCTCGCTGTCAACAAACTCGGCGCATTGGAATTTAATTCTTTTTTTTTACTAGCCTGCGATTCCACGACATTTATTTCCGTAAGTACCGACCTCCGCAAAGCAGCTGACAAAGTTTATGTTCTGACAATTTTTCTTTGTTACCTCTAAACTGGCCGCGAAACTGATCGCGTTAACAAAATGTTTTGTTGTTTTCGTCAATTTGTAGACGTGGAAACGGGATTCTTATCGTGGTTGATGGAACAGATCGCAGATGAACTGGAAGTGGAAAAGCGGGCCCGAACACTGATGGACGGTCTGATTAGAGAAGTACTGTGCTATATTATTCGATAAAAAATGTTTTTCCTATTTTCTATAAAAGTCGAGTAATAAGTAACCGACTTACAAAAGCTTGCCAAAGGCCTCCGTTGAAAACATACAGTTTCGATAAGCCGAACCATAAACACGAGAAAATGTTTTTATCCTCAAGGCGGACATATTCTGCAGTGAAAGAAATTTGCCTCGTTACAATGATTGCCGTTCACTGTACCCAAGATTATTAGATATTATCTGCTACTTCTATGTTTTTACTTACATACAAAGCCACTTGGAACATGACCGTGAATCGGTACGAGAAGCAAGCATAAGTGGTAAGAAAGAACATCCTCGGCGGATAAAAAAGAAAAACAGTCTGTCGACGACACAGCAAGCTGTTGTGCAACGATCCGGTACGTGATTAGTCACTTTGGTTAGGATCAGAGTCTAAATAACATCAAAACAACGTGTGCTTGTTTTGCCGTGCAAGTATATAAAGAGGTGGTTGATCTAAGTTTAGGCCTCAATAAGCATATAACCGTTTATTCCAGAAGCAAGTCGGTGATGGTCTGGTGGTGTAGGTATTTTTCACCTCGGATGTTCATCAAAACAGATAGAAGACATAATTTGCGAGATGCAAGCATTTCTTTTAATCTTCTCAGTCGCGTACGTAAAACATGCGATTTCGTGTTCAAATGGAGCACAGAGCAAAACAATGGAATAGATAGTGTCAAGCGAAATTAGGAAACCATTCGGTAAACCTGACTGGTTACCGCCACGGCAGGCACACATTGTGGGTCAAAAGTTTCTATGCACACAGTGGGGGCCTAAGTCTATTTACCAACACAGCCTCACAAAAAGCTAGAAGCTTTGGGTTCCGATTCCATGCCATCACTCGGAACGGTTGACCCGGATCAATCCGATGGCGAAAGGTCACCAGGTGTTTCGCGATCGATGAAGCCGGGTTTCTAGTCGTCGTCTGTTGTCCGGGTGGAGGATGACTCATCCACTGCACTAACCACTTCGGTACATGCTCCCCCAATCTTTGACTGAGGCAACGATCCGTTCTGCCTATGTAGGTGTCACCGCAGCTGCAGGTGAACTGATAAATGATGTGAGAGGCATTCAGGTTCGCGACACTGTTTGAATGCGCTTGGAGATTTAGTCGTTTGGTGGTTTGCGAAATCTGCAATTCAGCCGCCAAGTAAGTGCGCTTTAATGCACACTTTAGATTTTGGCTAATCCGACTGAACAGATGATCCCCTTTAAATGGCAACACTAAAGTAACTCGTTTCTTCTCGACCGTGTCGACTTGTACGGTCTTAGGCCTTTCTCTTTTGTGGATCTCAATGAACTTATCCGGGTATCCATTGGCACAAGGAATTTGGGATAAGAACTCTTCTTCCTTTTTCAGTAGGTCTACACTGCAGATTTTTCGCGCTCTGTGGAACAGGGTTTTGACCAAGCCCCTTTTGTAGGCAACTGGAGCGAAACTGGAGAACTGAATATGTGCCAAGTTCCGACACCACCATAGCAGCTCACATTGATAATTGACAGCAATTTGCTGTGTTGCAGGGTGTCTCCACGCTTGACTCATTGGAACCTTATGCGGGTGTTCATTATGTTCTAAGGATTGTGACTCACCGTTTCACTTTGATGGTGCAGAAGACCCCTTATTAGCGTGGAAATACTCTCCTCTGTACTCATTCTTAGCTGAATATGCGGGGAAAGACAAAGTTCGCGTGGCAGTCATTTTCGGTAAGAAGTCGAAATGTGAAATTTAAAAAAGCATTAGAATGTAGTTTATTTCGAGTTTTCGCGAAAATCAAAATGACTTCTGATTTAGACGTGTCATTTTTCCATGTATTCAATGTAAGGGTTAGATAAAATTGCCTTATTTTCGGAAATGGAGCTTCGCGTTCTCGTAAATTCAGGCCATTTGGACAGCTGCCCAACTAAATGCTCTTCTTTAAGATGATCAAAAAAGCGCTTTTGTCATCCACCTTCCTGCTCTCTAATTTCTAAAAGGTTCATCTTTTATTTTACTCCAAGTGGGTTCTGTGAAAGTCATTGATGAGTAAGACGAAGATCACTAGTTTCCATTGTTCAGTGAGAGTGTATCAAAATTTATCTTCCAATCAGATTGAACACTCAGTTGGTTAATTACGGAACTGTTCGTGTTATTCAAAGGCAGTCGTCAGTTTTCTGTTGAACCCTATTTGAAAAAGCTACCAGAGGTTTTCCGACTTTTATTTTCCTTCGGGATAGGCCGTACAAGAGCGCCACTACGAGTACCGCCGTTTGGAACTCCTGGAGGAAGACAAATCTCTGAGTATGTCTGCCGGATCTGCATTGATTCAGGGAGTTTCGCCGAGTCAGTCAGCCGAACTGGAGCAAAAACCAAGGGGGGCCACGGATCTGATCAGTGGCGATGATTTGGTTTCCCAAGGACCCCAAACGCTCAGGAAAGATATGTTAGACGAACCGCTTTCCGAAGAAGCCGTGGAGCAGGTATGAGTACACTTAACTCAAAATTATTTAAATTTGAAGATATTAGCAATTACTCTTGAGTAATTTTCATACACTATTTAGGAATCACGATTCGAGTCTGTACTGTGGGCACAAGTTCTGTATAGACTCCTTGAGGAAGTTGGCTTTTGAAACCTACTACTTTAATGCTTATTGGTAGGCAGTTCATTCCTACAAACAAAATGCAATTTTAAATAGCGCAAGTAAAATCTGCTGCTAAACGTGCAACATAGACTGACAAATTAGTGGACCTTCGTCACCTGACCAGGTCTGTTTCCGGGATGAGTAACAACTCAGCTGACTCTTCATCAAAACGAACGGATTAAAGCCCGGTAACTCTGACCAGTCAAGGTAGTCGAGGGAGGTTCATGTGTGCGACAAATTCCGCAGAAGTTCCCGTTCAGTTCGGATTTTCAGCCATTAACCAACGACTTCTGTACCCTGTTTTTCGCTACTGCGGCACAGAATCGTTCAGCCAAGAGTGAAATAAATTGAATCACAAAGTGTAACAAACAGAGTATATAATGGGATAAATATAAAACTCACGTAGACGAAGAAAGTGTGCGACTGCAACAACACCCCCATCTGATGACATCCCCGGGGAAATTTCATCGAATATATCTAAGTATCCGGTAAGCAGATCTCGAGGGCAGTAACCCGGAAGCCCGAAACTCCCACACGGCCAAGACCAGTAATAGTGGTTTTCATACATCACCACACCGTAGGGAGTTCCTTGAGAACGAACATTGCGAAGATGAGGACCAATGCAAAGAACAGTTACATATAAAACGTTATCTTTCATTGCACTCAACTAATCTCATTCGTGAAGCACGTTAAGGCATGATCAATGCCAGGTATCCCGACAAACAATTGTGAATTTTTCTCGAGGTTGATAGATTTTGTTAAATCAACAATCGAATATGGTTATGAAGAGAAAAATTTTACAAATAGAAGAGAACCTGCTATTTAGGAAAACTTCACGAAGCAAAATTTCCCAGAGTTGAACGATGACTTTCTCCGAATAGTAAATTCTATTCTGAATGACCAGGAACGAAAAAATTCAAAAGGTAAAATAAAAAGCAAGCAGTTTTCCAGAAACTAATGCTTCTCAATTCAAGACTGTTTTATATTATATGTGGTAAAGTTATTCAGTAATTCTCAGGTTTGCTTTTTCCAGGGGGGAAAATATCAAAAATAAATATAACACAAGAAATGCAAAATCTCAATCCGCTGTAACTACGTCAAGAAACGAGTCGGAGTAGTGATTACAAATGGGATGGCTCTTTGAATAGGTGTTTGGAAGTAGACAGATTACTGCAGAGGTCGTCTGATTACAATCTGTTAGTATTTTGTTTGAATGTACTTTTGTTGCACGCGGTAACCACAAGCGCTATTTCCGGCACTTCAGAGGCGCAAGCCACTGTGTGGATTCTATATCTAGGTGCTCTCAGAATACACGCGATTGGCATTCCACAGTCTCTTCTGGTTGGTCTTCTCAGAGGACGTTGACTGTGTTATAAGAGAATGTATCGCCCTACTTTGTAGTATAAAGAAATCAGATGGGTAACCGTAATGTACACCGTCAATGACCGACAGTATGAGAGATATGAACAAACAGTTGACAGTTTGATCGATAGCCCCTCATATGGGCTATCTTGCTGGTTGCCTGAGATTCAGCTGGGTCTCAACTACTATCCCGTATGCCTCTTTTCGTCTGCCGCGGAGTGCATCCGACATGTTCACAGTCTGTGGCTCTCGATAGGTTGTTCCAATCGGTTTGGTACTCTCGTCTTCCCGTTGCTACAGCGTTCCCGGATACAACATCACCTAAATCGTCTGAGCGAATAGCAAACGGAGCAGCGCTCACGTCCATCGCACTACCTGCTAACTCACAGGCGACCGGCTTTTGGTATCGCCATTTGTTTACTGAGACCATTGCAGTAGTAAGCTTCATATTCTGACATTTTCGGGGCGCTTACGGATTTCTCGTATGCTGCGCACCACGCTATTTTATGCCATCTTCATTGAACTGTCGAGTCGTATCTATCCGATTTCAATAGACCGGGATCCGTTATTAATCACCATGATTAAAGGTCAGGAGATACTGTACTCTCATCTTTATTTCGTTTCGCTTGGGCGTAAGAAGCAAATTCGCTGCACCCTTGGTTTGCATAGGGGTTGCTCAAATTAAACCGTTGTACCGCCGAACTATCAATCAAAATGATCAAACTGGCTTTATTCGTAGGTGAAAGTGTAATTTTCAATTTTATACAAGATACCTTCCCTGTGTAATGAATAAGGCAAGTGGTTTTTTTAATAGTCAGCAGAATGGATACTCAGTTAGATTCCGGTTTTACAAATATCGTGTACAAACCGTCCGAATCGTACTCTCCCATCATCCACAATGTGCTTCGATTTTTAGCCGCAAGCAGGGGACCAACAAGAAGGCATCGAGGAGGAAGAGGAAGAGGCCGAAGATGATGAAGATAACAAACCGGAAGACGAGTGAAGTCGGATAGCTGCTTTCAATGTTGTTGTTTTCTTTTCGTGCTGGGCCTTTTCAAACCGCACAATCCCTTTCCGGCAACAACATGGTAACATTTACTTCGTGGCATGATTGCCAGATTATTGACTAGTCATGTCCAATTTCGAACTGAATGCTACGAAAGATAAATTCTCTGCACATTTTGTATGGTATCCGTCTTGTTCATAAATGTGTTCTTCGAATGGCGGAAAATCGGATTAGGTTGTCCGTTGTCGTCAAATAAAAACGAACACGAACAATCTGCTCTGCGCTACTAAATTAGTATCAACTAGAGTGCACGTTTGATAATTTCTTCTTTCATTTGGAATAAGTAAATAAATAACAGGCAGGAAAGGTACAGAACAAATTTACGGTATTTATCATGATATTTTTTCTCAATGGACAATATTCGGCGACGATGACCACAGAATGTAAGTCCTTCTGGCCAGAAATGGAGACTTTCGTTGTCTCGAAAATACTGACAAGGTTACGGATTATTATCGAAGGCAAATACTGGATACTTCTGCATAAGTTGTATCACACAAACCAAATATAATTGTTTCGGTGCAATAAATATACTTTTTAAAGTCAATCTGGTACGCATTTGAGTTTCAAGGAGTAGGTGTGAGCTGTACTTCTTTCTTCTCTCAACACATGTGAGGGGTGATTTTCTCCCCAGGTGGGTTCCGGGGAATATGGCGGTTACCATCACGAGTTTTATAACTTAACAGCCCTGGTTCGATTACTGCCACGGCTGGCCACTTACCTGTTTAGCAGCCTTCCGGAAGTACTTCAATTTGTCGCAAAGTAAATAAATGAAGTAGAATGAGTCTTCTAATGCATATATATATATATATATATATATATATATATATATATATATATATATATATATATATATATATATATATATATATATATATATATCAGACCAGACAACCATTAACCGTGCACTGGGTGCGGTGGCTTTGAAGGCTTTTGCTTGCACGCGACAGCATTACCGTAGAACTACAGAATTTTATATGTACCATAACTAGCAAGTATTGGCGAGGTTTTAGGACAGTAACCCTTGCTATTTGCTTGTGTGGTGAATACCTATGCTCAAAATGCGGTCGAAAGCATATTTCCGCAAATACCAATGAGCCACAATCATAACAGAATATGAATCCCTGATTGAAAATGGAACAAGATTTTTTTACAATGAAATAAACAAAACATTATAAAGAACAACATTCAAGCATAACACAAAGCACTTGGTCTGCCTCCATTTTTCCGGATTTTTCAGTTTCGTCGACATAGAGTCCACCATACTGGTGAAGAAATAATTTTCCTATCTTATGTTCCATCACATGTTGCATTTTTGACTCCGATGACAGCGTGTAGGTAGCCCTTTAGCTGCTCTCGTCAGAACAGAGAGGTTTTTACGACTATGTTTAAATCTGCGCTATTAGAGGGTAACTGTGTGGACTGGACCTCGAAGCTGCGCATACTTTCTCGAGTCTTACAGTGAGTGATGAACAACTAAATCGTTTTGCATGACTTTATTCACGAAGCTCTCGTGAAACGTAGCATGGAGCGCCGTCCTGAAAACCTGCCACCAATCCAGGTGAATTCTTCCCTTTGAATTCGGGGGCATTCTCAGTTTTAACGGCTACGATTTCCTCACCATTCAGAGGTCTAAGCATACTTTATTCTGATCCAAATCAGTAATCTTCGATGATGTCACATGTCGGTATCCAACGAGATGATTTTTCGGGGGAAATCCCTATATCAAACGACTTTTCTCTGAAGCTCCCATGGATCACCACATAACGAACACTCATGAGGAACAAACATGTCCCTAAAATGACAGGCCTCGTGATTTGAATCTTCTTCTGGAATCAATACGTGTCCCTCCTATGTTAGACTTGCAATCCAGCCTTCATGTCCCGTGATGATAGCCGCACTGAAAATTCCAGCTACCTTATGTCCAACGGGGAGTGATAGCACCAGGGGATAGTCTTGAGCAGGATTAAGGGCAGGGATTTCCGGCACAATGTTTTGAGCGTACTGCGCATAGCATCTCTCTATTCATTCAATGTATTAGGTCTTCTACTTCTGAAGTGTGTATTTGCGGTGCTTTTCGGTGATCCACCGGAATATTGGTGCTCTTATTCACGTCAAAACCCCGAGCAAGATATGTCACGGAGGATTCAAACTTACAAGCCTTTTCAATTCTACTTAGGTCCTTGTAACGGAGACGCCGAGAAAATTCAGTTTTAGTGAGTCTGTTCATCGCTAGCGCGGTAACAATGAGTGACTAACGAAGTGCGCTAAAATGAACTTAGAGCCAACACTCACACTGACACAAACAGGGATTCCCATTCTTCGGAATGTTACATCTTCATCGTTAAGAAGCAATTTTAAAGCACATACAGTCTGTAAATTAAGTCCGATGACAGTTGACTTCGGTAAAATTCGGCCGAATTTCAGTTGTTACTACTGAAAAAATCGTCAGTAGCCAAACTTCAGTCAACCGCCATGGATTTGGGAGGAAATCCGGTGGAGTGTGTCCGTGAACGGAGGAAAATGGAGAAGTTGTATACGTTTTTGAATGCCACGAATATGTTCAAAATGGGTAAACAATTGTGTCCAGATGTCTATAACGTCGTGGTGGTTCATGGTGATTTGTGAATTTGTATTCTACTTTAAATCAAATGGCTACGAACTGCATTGGACACGCAGCCATC
The DNA here is from genome assembly GCA_948099385.1 of Fasciola hepatica. NCBI lineage: Eukaryota > Metazoa > Platyhelminthes > Trematoda > Plagiorchiida > Fasciolidae > Fasciola > Fasciola hepatica. Next base: position 1,983,042 of record CANUEZ040000168.1, read on the forward strand.
TGATTAGTCACACGGTAACTTATTAATTCATCCTCAAATGATTTCCTTTTCCGCCGATTGTTGTACCAAAAGCCGCTGTTTTCATCTTCGTCCACTGATCTGTATTTCTTCTTGTTACTTATTCTTCGATTCCACGGTTTCACTCTATGGAACCTGTGACTTTCCAACTAAATGGATAACATTGTGAGGATGAATGAAATAGAATGAAAGTGGTAAATAACACTGTTTCATTTAGCATAGCGAAAGAAGCGTAAAACGAAACCGTGGCATTTTACTGAAACTACTTATTGTCGTCATATGCGAACCATTTTTCCAACCGAACTTGGTATTACTCCAGTAGATTTTGACGTTAAACCGATTCTTACGGGTTATCCTTTATAAGTAAGTTATGTATCAGTCAACAGCCAACCGAGGTATTTCAACAGCAGAGTGCCGGAGCATTGATGTATTCCTGTGAATTAAAAAATAACACATATGCGCGACACTGTAACATCACACAAACAGAACTATGTGCTGTATTATATCCAGTTCATTGTAACAATAAACTGCGAAATAACTGGTAAATCCGTCAGGTGCATATTTATTGCTTATTCTCAAACCTTTAACTTCTTTCCAAGACCCACGGTAGGAAAGCAGATTCATTCCTTTGCCTGCTCACTTAGTTAATTGGCATCATGTATGAAATACTTTTCGGGACTTATCCAAAAAACTAGATTTCGAGTGAATCGTCTAGATTCTTGAATGATAAATTTGGTGCCCTTCAAGCTGCTGTCATTTCGCAATTTCCCCATTATTATGCAAGCAACCTTTCGCATTTCTCCTCCGGAACTGCAGTATAGTACGCTACCGTCAAAAAATGTTAGTCTTGCCGAATGTAAGCAGGAAACGAAGATGTGCCGGTAAGACAGACTAACAAATACGATTCACGCCTAATTATGGCCATATGTATCTATATGTGAGTTTACATACGTTCACTACAACACGGACTGATGGGATATTCCAGGGATAAGCGGCTGAACCCAATTAACACTAAGAAACATAACAAGGAAGAAATTGAATAAATTTTGTAAAATACGTTGAGAAACAAAGGCTAAAGTAAGTATAGATTTAGCGCAGAATTATTTAAAAATACCTGATTGAGGCATCAGTACAATCGGTAGAGAACGAGATTGTTTCCGGTGTTTCATAACCGGCTCAATATAGCACATTTTATGGGTACTTAAATTAAGATAGTAGAAGAAAGAACAAGAAAATTGGTAATCACGGTGAAAAAGAATGGCAGTTTTGTGTCCACATAGCTATAATACTATCGGTGCCACGAGAGAAAGTATGTGTTGATAACTGTCATGCAGAATTGAGCTATCGAATTTGAAAGATAAGTCAGCGCAATTCGCGCACACAATTGACTGCGTGAGAGTATCAATGCTTAACACCACTCCGAGGTACTTATGAGATTGAATTCTGTGATTGAATGGTGCGTGGAGTATACTCATCATTCGAGAAAACTGAGTGAGATCGGTTAATGGTACATTCAGAACAATTGGAAAGGTTACGGTAAAGATCATTCTGCTCATAATAACTAATAACGCTTCGAAGAACATCAGATAGGTTACTTATTCCTTTCTGATTGTTACAGTATGACAAATAGTTGTGACATCAGCATAGTTAATTACATTTCTGGAGAAGCCAGACGGGAGGTTGACAATTTCTATGTGGGGAAAAGGGCGGAAGGACAGCAACTCGAAGTATACGATATTCAATTTTTAGGAATCCGTAATACTTGCAGGCCATTCTGATGAAATATTCGCCCAACCCTTTTTTAACAGAATTGTTTCGCAATTTATTGTTGGAGTGCTTGGATAGAATATATAAGATCATTCTATTTAGCTGCCTTTTTTGTGAGATGCGTATGTGCTGTTTTTTGACTCCGTGGAAAACATTGCCATGTTAATATACCTCGGTCGGTTGTTTGGGAGGACACCACAGGAGAACTGGTTTAACGTCAAAACCTGGCGTAGTAATAATTAGGTTGATTGAAAATAAAGGTTCACATAGATCAGAAAAATAATAAGTCCTAATAAATACTACAATTCTGGCTTACTTTTTTAGCGCAGTGCAACCCGTAATGATGTATTTCAATGCTTTCATTCCACGTTATTCAATAACGCAATGCTCTCTAAATCTAATGGAAAATCCACTTGCAGTCTTCATATCGAAACGTCGGACGCCGGGATCGAACCGGCGACCCTCCGCATCTTGGGCAGATGTTCTTCCAGCTGAGCTATCGCGGTCCAGATAGTCGGGTGCGAATAACGTAAGTGAATAAGTGATTGAAATTCATACATCTGAGGCTGTAGAATCGCGGAACCGAATAAGAAATACCAAGTGAAATTAGAAGTTAGAACACTAGGACGACAAAAGCAATGTCTTGTACAGCAATAAGTGAAAATGGAATTCAATTAATTGCGGATGTGTTATCAAGTTGTCATTCTACGCGTCAATCGGCTCCCGTGTTCAATGCATTGAAATAAATCGGCAAACAAATTCACAAAAACGATAAACCGTACGATAGTTTGGGAATCTCAGCAAATTTTTTCGTCCCTTTGGAAGATGTTCGAGGTGGGAAAAAGTAGTACACAAAGGTATCGTTGACCGTTCAGTTTGTCCCCTGACTTACGGCGGATAGCTGACTTTTGACTACTGACAATTGTTTCAGTAGCGAAAACTGAGATTCGACCGGTACGGTTTGTACAACGTGAAATCAATAATGGAAGAATTTCTCTTGATGCTCACATATAGGCACAACCACGTAAACTATTATGGCCGAAGAAATAGCTTCCACCAAAGTATTTAGGTAGCAACCCCATCTAAATACAGCCTAGGATAATTTATGTGATCCTGTTGAGCAGTTTAATTTCCATACCTAGTTACATTTAGCTTTGCTCAGGGCCTTTTACTCTGGCAACCATAGTCACACACACTCGGCTACCTATAGTGCAGCAAAGAATCAACGTAAATGAGGGGAAATTTTTATTAAATTAGTATCATTGCCCGATGGTCTGATATACAATAATTAGGTCACGAAGCTCGCACTATATACCGAGTAAATTTTCGTATGCATCACTATATATATATATATATATATATATATATATATATATATATATCAGAACCGTCGCACACAGTGCATGGACAAAGCTTGTGAGAATTTCAACCGGACTAATAATTAGAAACCTGCCCTTTGCGGGTAGAAGTGAGAAATCCTCTTTCACTAGCGTTGTCCTCATTATATTTCTGGTATCTAAGGCTGCCAGATCCAGCTCTATGTGAATAAGAAAACAACTCGAACGATCGATATTTTTTCGAAAAATACCAGTTACTTCATAACAATTCATATTACTTGAAAACCGAGAAACAGGGGAATGACTGACAACATGTGTTCGGCGTCCCGTGTTTGTATGATTCGATGGGACCAGTTCAGTTTAACCTATTCAACCATTAACCACGCACTTTTGTGCTTTGGCTTCGGCTGATACCTTGCAGAACCGTCCAGTTGAGGGCAGAATCAAGTGAATACAAAATAGTATCCAGAAATTACGAAGACAAAGACACAGCCCAAATGAAACTGCGCCACTGACCGCGACACGTAGCCATACCACTTAATGTCTCCAACCATCTGGTATCCGAGTCTCGTGGACTCCAACCCGGAAGTCTAACACGTCGTACCTGATCAAGATTTTCATATCTGTTTGCTATGTCATGGACTGACTACTTGACCTACATTCAAACCACTACCTGCCTCGAACAGCGTACGACTAAGCAGCCTACCGGTGAGCATGCGCTACACATTCCCCCGGTACTTGTTCCAGTAACCGAACTGTGGTATCTTTTGCGTTCTACTCCTTAATTTATATGACCACCTACGCACTTGACTTCTGCTCGCAACTCCGACCGCTCCAGCCGGCTAATGTAAAAACGGATGATGTCACAACGCGCCGAAAGCCTGCGTATTCGTGTGAAAGAATGATATGCGAAAAAGGGAAAATCTCGAACATGCACTTACATTGGGATTGTTGCCTTGGTGGGCTAGGCTGAATGGCCTTTTTTCTCTAGTCTAGTTGAACCGGTTTTTTCAATTTTCGCTCGGCCAGTTCAACCACATGTGAAGGTAGAGGTGTTTTGTGTGGTTGACTCGGTTCGACACGTTTCCAAGGAATAGTAACTTAGATCCAGGTAGGTTTACGTGACTCCTTGATACAGATACTAGCCCGTTAATCCCTACGCCTAACCTCAGCATTACTGATACGGTGTTCCCAGTTGTTGAAGCACCTTGAGCTTATTGCCAGATCACTTAAGCTCATAACCTTTTCTAGCGCCACACCCCCGACAGCTTTTAGCTCACCTTATCACATTCCAACAGAGTAAATCTTGTCAAAAGCTATTCAGATAGATCATTACTGAATCTGATCAACAAGATCATCAAACATCTTGTGAAATGCATATCCACCTCCTCCACACGCCCTTGCTCTAAACATCCTCATGCACGCACTCGGGTGTACAACAGTTCCACTATTCCCTACCCAACCGGAATTTGTACAATGCAACTTCTGTAATATCACCACTCACACATTTGGAATAACGCATATGCTTGCTATCCATTGCATCATAATATTCTGTATAGTATTCTACCTTTTAAGGACGTAAACTCGGTTATAAGTAATACCTCTTCAGCCCTCAGAGCAGATAACGCATCGATTTGATTTCGCTTATCTTTTGTCTATTTTGATACCAAAACTAGGTGGATGCAACCATTTGGTTAATCATCCTTAGGTCTTTTAGCATAGCTTATCTCATGGAGAACCTCCGACAATGACGGAGGATTGGTATCTACATCTAGAACTCCAACCAACGCTCTATTCAGCAACGCTGTTTTAGACAAAATGTCCTGCGAAATGTTCCGCCCAACATTTCATACGACGCTCCTGAGTGTGAACCCGATTTTCGTCTCCTTTATCAGTGAGCTGGTGTTTCTAAGCAGACGTTAAAGACTGCGGCTGTTATCAACCGCAGAAATCTCTTGTATTTCCTTACATTACGTAATCCACCACTGCACCGAGTGATTTACCATAAAGCACAAATTAGCTGCACTGCTCAAGAACGAATATTCGCTTTATGACTGCCATCAACGTTGGAACTCTGTGTCAGATAGGGAAACAGGCATCGCACACACAAGACTAAATTGAAGTTATCGCCTGTAGCTCCCAAACGCAACCTCCATTTCTCGCCTCACAAATTCGCATGTCAAGTGATCCGTTATTTAGTGCTCGTGGTCAACCTGGCGTCCAGAGCACCTTGGACACGAACCGACTGTTCACTGTCAAATAAAGACCAATGAACTGAGGGGCAAACGGCTAAAGAAACCGAAATTAAGCAGTCAAAATCGAAACCCCAAAGGTCCGGAGTGAAACCAAATTAGTTGAACACACTGTCAACGGAACTCCATTGGTAGTCCAAGCACGATAACTCCCGTTGGTCCTATTCTATGCGGTCTTTAGCTGTCATTTCCGTGTGCGGAAGCCACTGTGCATTATGCAGCCGGTCTTTCTCACTTCACTAGTGTTTGTCTTAACCACCATACACTTCTTCATACCCTGAGGCATGCGGACTGAAGAACCAGGATGTGAAATTCTTTATGATAAATCGTACAACCCGGCTCGTTTGGAACGTTCGTGCTACTTTGTAGCTCGTACTGGCCTGGAGAAAAGCAAGAAGTGCATCCTCGGAAAAAACGCCGGAAGAGGTTCCGTCACTCATCTTCTTACTCTAGAATAGGCGACCGAGTAGTGCAACAGCCCACAAGGCTTCAAATGATTCACGTGAATTCGAATTCCTCAGCGAACATTACCTCTCACTGCATTTGCGATTCTGGCACCATGCCTGACTCCATATCCAGCGTAATTCATATAGGAATGCGTGACGTATCCATCCGTCGACTGCGTTGCAGCCAATACTGTATACCCATGCTAGCACTGCCGCATTTATACACGACAATGACTTCATCTGATCGAATGCCCGTTAGAGAGACTTCCTTGTTAATTCGTTTGACCATTCTAGCTATCACTTAATACAAGTCACGAAGAACGTACCAGGCTGTTCTGTACCGCATAAACTATTGTCCCCGACTAACATAAACTCGAAATCGAAATAGATGCACAAATCGTAACACTCGACCGGTGGTAGTTGAGTGATTTAAAGCGCTTGCTTAACGCTTCGGAGGTTGAATGTTCGAATCCCCACCATCACCGGTTACTTTGGTGGTAGGCATCATTCTACTGTCGTCCGGCTCGTTACCACTGCTGATCTAGTGGGACCTTATGTGGTTCTTCATTCCAAAGCGGATTGCCGGTTGTACCTGATAGTGTGGCGGACCTTTATGGCTCTGGGGTACACCCTTTATGTTGCACTCGTGCGCAGACACGTACTGAAAAACAGAATAGTTAGGTTACAAATGAAAAGGAATAATTTTACCAAGTATGAAGGTAAAAAATAAAATTTATTTTTTACAACCCTTTGACAGCAGGGTGACTGGTTTGTCAAACTGTAAAACGACCGGAGGAATCTCCTCAATAATAAGGACCCCATTTGTTTTCATTTGACAAGGAAGTGAACGCGCGAATGGAGACAAACATTAGCTTGGCACTGTACAACACGGCGTGAAAGACCCATAGTTCAGATAGTCTGCGTTTGGGTGATCGAACACACCGATTAGTCACTATCGCTGTGATCCGAATAGCTGATTCCAGGAATTCCAAACGTTTCGATTTCTCTAACCGGCGACCCTGCATCACAAAGCCTGGCTCGTTTTACTTCGGATAGACCTCGTTCCGGTAAAGCATCAGCGGTATTGCTAGTCGTGGTGGAAGCATAAAGAACAGTGGTGTTTGAGGACGACAATGACGAGCAGGAGGAGGACAATGATCCACTAGGTTTGGATGAAGAGGGCTGCTTGACCGTGGTATTTTTCTTCACACATACCGCGCCTTGAAGTTGACGTTTCAAATATGAAGATGTCGAGGGCTGTGAATGAAGTGAGAAATAATAGTGAAGCCTTATATGCAGCCATCTGCCCGAAATAGTCACAACGAATCGAATGACCCAAAGAGTTGATGTAACTGGATACATACATAACCTCTTACTTTCTTGGTTTATTATATGACAAAGTGAAATACTTCAGGAAGGGAGTTGTGGTCAACCAAAAGCTGCTAAATGGGAACATGACCGGCGGTGTCAAGATTCGAACTCGGGACTTCAACGGTCATCGCTGGCCATTACATATGGTATAATTCATCATGTAACATCAACGCTCAACTCACCGTTTAAAACCATGGAAGCACAGTGTTCACTCCATAATCGTTTACTTGGGTTCGAGTTCCAGTGGAGGCTCCGTGAATGGGCACCGGTGATGATCCCTAACAAGGATGAAGCAGCTGCACATTGCTTCCATGATTTTCATTGGTGAGCTGAACGCTCATAGTGCATGATGAATCCTACTGCACATAAATAACATCTCCACCTACTACTGATGTATATATATATGGTAGTAAGTAGTATGTAAACGTGTGGACAAAATTTCCCCGGAAGCACACGACCGGTTTCGCGGTTGTTGCCGCTCGTCAGGTATGCGTACCCCATTCACACTCCAGACGACTCAAATTAGATCCTAGTGAATATATATATATATATATATATATATATATATATATATATATATATATATATATATATATATATATATATATATATATATATATATTAATACTCGTCGGAGGACGGGTACGGCGACAACACCACATTGGGAAAAGTCAGTCAGATGAAGCACAACGAGCCGCAGATGCACGAAAAGTGGAAAAGAAAAGGTTTTTGTGGTCTCCGCCAACAACTTTCTCACGGTTTCAATGTTTTAGCTATTAGAAGGGGAGGAGCCGCCGAAGATTTTGCAGCACACCAGATAGCATCCGCGCCCCTAGCTTCAAATGTGGGCCAATTCGTCTGCTGTCTAACAATCGAAACAGGGAAAATGGGGTGCACAAACAGAGTCCAGTGCCGATGACAGTTTGTTATACCACTGGTTTTAGCTTCACATCACTTCTAGCTATACCCAGAATACACCAATAGCGCACGCTGCAGTAGGGGATAGTGGGGGACGTACTTGGGACATGACTGTTTCTTTTTTTCTATACAAACCAGTTTAGTGTAATCAATAACTGCTGGAGAATGAATTCAAAAAATCACATAGGCGACCACTGTCACAAAACATTCAATTACCTTTTGCACAGGAGTGACAAGATTGCGGGTCTTTGGCACGGGGATAGTCGGTTCAATAATGATGATCTTGTCTTCAGATGCATCCGTCGAGTCCGAGTTTGTCCTCTCGGAGATCGCATCACGCGAGGAGAGAATTTCTCTAGAGCATGAAAAAATTTGACACTCAATGACTGAATTCCTCACTTTATTAAAGCCTCATCTCCCTCTTCCTCGGCTTTTTTCTGTGCTTCTTGTTCTTGCCACAGTTTGCGCAACAACAAATGATCTGCTTCCATACCAGCTTGACGTTTGTTCAACTGCTTCAAATCTTCAATCACCTCAACCATTTCCATTTCCTGTTTGCTTTGATCTGTTCGTTTTTCTAACAATTTCATTGGGTTATTAGCTAACTCTTCTTCTTCTTCTGCTTGACGTTTTGCCTCCAATTCTTCGGCAGTTTTCAGCGCCTCGAAATTTCGCTTTGCTCCAGCCTCCAGAACATAGTCGCCATTCTCAAGATCCGTCTAGGGTGAAGATGACAGAGACAACCCCTGAATCACACTTACACGCCAAATAATTTCTGCACAACATGACGGGCAACGAATGTAGAATCGATAGTGTCTTAAACCCAGGTAATCCACATTCTCTGCGGTCTCCATGCGAGAATTGAACTTTTTCGCTTTGTAGATATAACCGTTGCACGTGAGACACCTACAAGTTGAGAAAAACACAAACACGATAAATGGAGCACTCACCTCATGTTGAACGGTGCCATAGTGCGAATATTGAACTGACGCCGCCGATCACCTTTACGGATGCGAGGAATTTTTGATGGATCATAATCCGGCGGAAAATATTTCTACACATCAGTTTCATTTATCGTCTCGCTTAGAGAAAATAGCTCGCTTACGTTTAATACTTTGCGTTCGGTCATTGTTTGTCAACGAGGTCCTATTCTCCCTGGAAGAGAGCGAGAAAAGAGTTTAACAAAGAGGCACCAGGCGACACAAGTTTATTAAAATTTTCCATCGAGCAAGTGTGTAACAAAGCGGGTGTCGTGATGACATACTGAAATCTCATGGTCCTTGTAATACTTGTGTGAAAGAAACCCAAGTGCGCGACTACAGAGGAAGGGAAAACAGGTATGAAAACCGAACTACTCAGCAGTCCAATGACCATTTTTAAGGAAACACTTGTTACGGTCACGGTAACAACGAGAATGCGTTGTTTGCTGTTCTGGTTTCAGCAATTGAGTTTCTGTCGTCGTCATGAAAAACCGCATGCGTAATCCCTTGGTGGGAACTCTAGGTGTTGGCATGATCGGTTTAAACCCCGTCACGAGGTCTGTTCGGCATCCACTACCAACCAGGTATTGAAGGATTACCCTACTGGTGGTCCGAAACGGACCCTTGTTAAGGGAGGACAGAACGTGTACTGGTATCCTTTTAGACAGGCATTTCATCATATGACTAATTTACCACGCACCACAAAAGTGCAACTCGATATAGAACAAACGACTACGATTGATGAGACAATATATCCTTGGATTGCTGAACCAGGACTGGTTTGGTTTTTTTTACCACACACAGTGAATTACATTGGAAAAGGTAAACACCACGGTCCGAAGACACAATGCAAGAGGAGTTTGTAGAGAACATTCACGTCAAAACCGGTTTTTTGATACCGCTTTTAAAAAGAGAAAGGTTGTAGTTGAGTGGAAAGTCACAGAGGGAGATGGTGTTCCAAAACCTAACCATCCGGGGAGAAATAGAAGCCTAAAAGGTCGAGGTCCAAGATCAAGCGACAGATACCCGATAAGGGTGACTAGCTGCCTATGCCCGGGATTGGCGTTTAAAAGTAATAGAAATAGGAATAACTGAGGTAAGCTTGGAGGAACAGAACCCGAAATAATAACGGTAGAATACGGACAATGAAACAACTGCTCGGCGATGGGCAAGCGGTTGCAAATTAGACGTTAAACCTCAGTCATCCACCAGACGAATAGCTCTACGTTGAAACCGGTCGAGAAAAAACAAAGATAAAGCTCCACCCCATATGTGACAGAATTATTCAAGCGTGGAACAAATTTGAGTCATGTACAGCAACAGGGATAAGCGTCTGGCGCATAACCGAGAACCAATCTTGCGTGCATTACGACGAGACTGCACCGTTCAGTACAGTCAGTCAAACAACCACCAATCATGCACTGAGTGCAGTGGCTTTGTGATATCTCCTACCGGCAATCTCAAAAGTAAATAATGAAAAAGAAGAGTGTGAAAGGAGTAAGATGAAAACCAAAAGTATTGGTATCAAGTTGATAAAAGAAGTTTTTGAATACAAGAGCGCCACAGATCGCTGCATCTAGCCATATTCCCCAACGTATCTAACCACTGAGTGAGAGGGCCTCTTGGACCCCACCCCCGAAGTCTAATATGCCCTACATGGCCAAGTCCACTGGTGAAGCTTTTCATACCTTTGTTTCATGTCAAGGACTGACCACCCCTACTCATCTCCCAACCGTTACCCGCCTGAGAAAACATCGTGCGCCGAGGAATCCTGTCCGGGGACATGCGTAACATGTCCCAACCACCTTGGCCTTGTGAGCTTAAGTGTTTCGTCTAATGATTTGATTTTTGAACCCAAGACTTTTCGCCGAACCTCAGCATTGCTCAAACGATGTTCGCACCATATTCGGGCAATGCTACGAAGACATCGGTGTTAAAATACCGACAGTCTTCGTATGTCCTCCACTCGCAGTAGCCATGTCTCCGAACCATACAGAAGCACGGGCCCGAGCGGTGCAGCGTATACTCAAACCTTGATAAATAAACGGATGTCATGTCGATGACACAGATGACTCAGATTGGCAAACGCCAAACCAGCCTTCTGTATACGCAGAACCACCTCAACCGATATCCGACTTCCGAGTGAAATGCAGCTGCCCAGATAACAGAACTTTACTGCCACGTTCATAGTCTACCCAAACACTGAAAGATTTGGCGTTGGATCAACCCAGTCCGGCGGCAGCTTCTTGCGTTTTGAAGGCACAAAACACATACCGAACATTGCCAGTCAGTCAAGCTGTCCAGAAAAGTCTGCAACTTACCTGGATCTTCACTCGGAAGAACAATGTTTTCTGCATATTAAAAATCTGGCACTTTCTCATTCCGGAAAAGGTCAAAGCCACTACCCTCACCTGACAAAAGCGCGGTCTCTAGGACCATATTATTTATAGTTAGGAAGAAAAGGAGAGAGGAGGCAACCCTGATGTGCAGCACTTTTCGTGGTGAACTCGGATGAAAGATCACCGTAAGCCCAAAATCAGCTTCGGCTATTCACGTAAAGGGACTTTATGATGGAAATGAATTTCTCTGGTACACCTTTCAACAAGAGGCAGCGCCAGAGAACTGTGCGGTTCACTGAGTCGAACGCCCCCTTGAGATCAATAAAAACGAAAATAGTGGGCCTACGGAAGGTGTGCCTATGTTCTAAAATTTGTCGAACAGCTTGATTCTCGCACGAGCACTGTTCGCGAGCGTTAGCTAAGCGGAGGGGAACAGAGCGAGCAGTTTGAATACAATGGTTTTCACAGGACGACCTGTTACCCTTCATGTAAATCGGTACCATTCACCAATTCACACCAACCCTCTGAAGCTTGTTTCTTCTCCCGTATCAAACCGAGGAATTTTGCTAACTCTGGTGGCAATGCTAAACCACTATCTTTTGAAATAAACGAATGCTACCCATTCGGTCCGACAGCTTTTTGTCGTTTAAGATAGTACATCTCACAGAAAACCTCCGTTTCTGACGGAGGACTGGTATATACAACTAGAGTTGTAACCATCGTACTAATGAGCAAACCTGTCGAGCATAAGAGCTGATGAAAGTGCTTCTCGAAATGCCCTACCCAGCGAATTAGACGATGCTCCTGAGTCTGAATCAATGAGCTGTTCGCCCTTTTGACCAATTCGTTAACACCTGGTTTTTGTGGGTCGGTTCTCTTAATTAGACATAAGGTTACGGCTGTTGCTAATCGAGGCAGCTTTTATCATCTCCCTACACTTCGCAATCCACCACAACTCACGGTCCTTTCTCAGGTTCCGAATCAGTTGGCGTTTAAGGCATCTCCGTGACTCAACATGTCTCGCATCTGGAGGAATCGATTTGCGGGCATCTAACAGTGCAGCTGAGGATGCCGATATCCAGCATTTCTGTGTGCCTGGTTGTTGGACCTTGGGTAGCATCAGCACCCTCAAGTAGGGCTTGTGTGATTTCTGTCTAACGCTCTCCTGGATCCTGCGCACTTGACTGCATTGATACTTCTGCTTGAAAAGCTGATCGCTGGCTAAGGTAAGTAACAGCTGCAGGGGTTGGTTAGTTTGGGTGTTATTTTGGCCACCGATGAGATGTAGGCCGAAACGCGCGCGAACAACAGCGTGATCAGTGTCTACAGACGTGAACCATCATCATCAGCATCATCATCATCATCATCAACGTACAGCGGTAAACAGTAGGGCAAGCCCCACTGATCCCTTCCTTTCTCACCATGTTGCACATCGAAATGGGAAGAAAGAAATGAAGCGGACCTACACGGGTGGGAAAAGAAAAGAACGCCCTAGTAGCCAACGCACGGAATACACAGTCTAACTGTACAAATGCACATCGATCAATCATTCTGATTCGACACAAAGTGACAACACGATCGCCACTGTTCACGGTTTGCAGTTATATCCTTTAGTGTCTCCGGCCAACTGGTTGACGGATCTTTTGGACCCCAACCATGAAGGCGTGAGGCACCTACTTTTCCCAAGTTCGCTGTACATTTTCTCATTCCTTGTAGTCAAGTCATCCATAGACCTCCACGTGGTTTCTTCCACTCCCCAGGAGGAACGGAAAACAGGGCATGGTATGGTAGACGTGTGTCTGCCATTCGTATCACGTGCCCTAACCAACGGAGCCTACTAAGCTGGATACGCTGTGATAGATAAATCCCTGAGGTGGTACCCAATACTCAATTTTTGACCTCAGTATTGCTTACTCGGTCATTCCATTCAATCTTGGCGATACTACGCAAACATCGGTGGTCGAAAACCTCAAAGCGATAAGCATCTATCGCACGCAGACGAGATGATTCAGCGGCAGAAAGGACTTCTCAATAGAGTTAGTAAGACGGATCAAAATAGGTCGTTTTCTGTTACTTCGGAGCGAGTCATTGATTGTATCCATCTTCAAAGTGGGAATACGCAATGATTGTACTAGTCGACGTGAAATCAGTTTAGTTTAGGTAATTGCCAATATATAAGCTTTGATTTTGCTGCGTCGTCTGACACCGGCCCGCAAGCAGCAGGTCAGATTCCGCCCAGGCCGAGGACGTATCGACCAGATTTTCACTCTTTGTCAAGTAGTTGAGGCGCGTCACGCACACTGTCGACCAACAATAATGGTTTTCTTTGACTTTCAACATCTAATTCCGTTACTTCTATTGTATTTTAGGAACTGTCAAACACCCAAAATGACGAAAACGAAGGATGAAGAATCAAAATCACAAATTGATGTACATTTTGAAATCTATCATTCATAATATAAAACACTTTCCCTGGGTTGTATAAATTTTCGTACGTTTGCTCGTTTCGTTTTACAAAGCATTTCATGAGCAGTCCTCCTTTTACGTATCAGCTGATGTACTCCAATTATTAGACGAGTAAAGCGTTCTCATTCTGACTCCGTCTTCTCAATGATACAGATTTTGCCGATTCCGTTGCTATTCTACGTTTCAATTTACTCGTCTAATGAATCATGTGTCGTTACCTTCGTTTTGACAAATTCGACACAGATCTGAACTATCCGGACGCTTCTAAGCAGTGGATCTACTAACTTCGAACATTCACTTTCTTTTTAAAACGCGTACAATCATATGACTTTGATAATCTGGACATTCTTATTAACTTCCTTTCACCTCCTGTTTATGGGTATGTATCTGACTGTAAAACTTTTGAAAGTGCCATTTCACTCCTTCAATTTTTATATTTGCGCCCCAAAAGTGTGGTTTTTGCCCGATACCTTCTCGCCACTTGTAAATAGGATAGTGCACAAAATATAGACCAATTCGTGCAGAACATCAAGACATTAGCAAAGGATTGCGATTTTCGTCGGGGGGCTGCTGAAAAGTATCGTGATGACGCTATGCGCGATGCCCTGATAACTGGATTGCAGACAAATAACATAAGAACGAGGCTTCTAGAACAACATAATCTGAATTTTCAGGCTGCTTGTGATATGGCTCGATCTTTGGAAGCCGCTGAGAAGCAGTTACAGTCCTACGGAGCTGACAGTATTCCGTGTGTTGCACAACCCACCATGACTCCACATGTAACCTTTCCACTAGCCCCAAAATCTGAATCTGCACCGATTACGTCTGCCATGCCTAAGGAAACGTTATTTCTGTGGTTATTCCAAACACCCCCGTGCAAAATGACCTGCTAGAGAAGCTATTTGTACAGCTTGCGGGAAAATTAGACATTTCAAACGCGTATGCAAGTCTACACCAGTTGGTTCTTCAGTCTCTTCGGTTCTCAGTCCCATAATATCGTCATTTATTACCGCTGCTGCTCCTGTCTGTTTGTCTCAGGCGACTACCCAGATTCTTGTAAATGGAATAGAACTACAAGCACTGATAGACACTGGGAGTTCCGAAAGCTATGTGCCCCAGTTAGCCGTCAATACTTATCATTAGCAAGCTCATCCGTGCGTTTCAAAAATCGCTATGGCCTCGATATCGCCGACCTGCGATATTACTCACTACTGTAGTGTATCAATTCGCTATCGGGACAGTTTCTATAATAAAGTAAACTCTCGGTGGAGAAATTTGTGCGCAAATGTTCTTTTGGGGCATGACTTCCTCGGACTTCATAACAAAGTGGAAATACCGTTTGGTGGCACACATGACACGTTTATGTTATGTAGGCTTACAGATGCTAAAATTCAAGCACCCCATTATTCGCCCATTCATCGCCAGATTGTAAACCAGTCGCCACGAAGTCTCGCCGATATCCTATCGAAGATGAGAAACTCATCAAAAAGAAGATAATATTCCTTGGCTATTATGTAACCCAGGGTACCATCAAGTCCGACCCTGACCGTATGAAACTACTGCGCGAGGTCCCGCCTCCTAGTGACCTGAAATCTCAACGACGGGTGGTTGGCATGTTTGCTTATTATTCTTAGTGGATACCTTCATTTCCCGATAAAATCGGCACACTTGTTCGGAATACAACATTTCCTCTTCCTGTACCTGAGCAAGAGGCATTTGAATGTCTCAAACTAGACTTGGAGTGCTATGGTTGTAACAATGGATTATAATATTCCAGTAGTCGTCGAGACGGACACTTCAGATACAGTGATCGGTGCCTCATTGAGCCAAAAAAATTGACTCCTAGTGAAAAGCATCATTCGGCTATTGAGAAGGAAGCTTGTGCAATTGTCAAAGCTATCCGAAAATGGCGCCATTATCTTTTGGGTACCCGTTTCAAGCTAATTACCGATCAAAGATCCGTTACCTTCATGTATGATGGAAAGCAGTCAAGCAAAATCAAGAATGATACGATCCAGAGGTGGCGGCTTGAGCTATCAGCCTACCATTATGACATATTCTACCGGTCCGGTAAATGTAATCATGTAGCTGATACACTTTCTCGCAGCACCTGTGCTTCTAATGTAAACGGAACTCACTTGAAATACTTGCATGACTCCTTGTGTCATCCTGGGATAACTCGCATACTTCACCTTGTGCGCACCAAAATTTGTCTTACTCTGTGAATGAAGTCAGAAACATGATCTCCCGGTGCCCGGTCTCTGCAGAGATAAAACTGCGGTTTTACAAGCCCGCCAAAAGTCGCCTAATCGAAGCTGTGCAACCGTTCGAGCGGCTGAGTATTGACTTGAAAGGTCTACTGCCTTCCAATACCTAAAATCCCTACCTCCTGACTGTTACTGATGAGTACTCTCGTTTCCTCTTTGCATTCGCTTGCCCAGATATGTCGGCAACTACGGTGGTAAAGTGTCTGAGTAAACTATTTGTTTTATTCGGCATGCCCGCCTACATACACTTTGACCGAGGATCTGCTTTCGTGCCCTCGGAGCTAGCACAGTTTCTACGAGCTAAGGGGGTGGCACTCAGTCACACGACGGCATACAATCCTCGAGCTAATGACCAGGTGGAGCGTTTGAATGAAACCCTATGGAAGGCGATCTCCCTGGCCCTAAAAACAAGGAACCTCCCAATTTTGCAATGGGAATCGGTGCTTCCAGACTCGCTTCACTCAATTCGTTCACTACTATGCGCTGCTACAAACACTACTCCACATGAGCGACTATTCTGTTATTTTCGACGCTCGACTAATGGGACATCGATACCTACGTGGTTGACGATTCCTGACCCCGTGTTACTGAAGCGCATGGATAGATCATCGAAGTCTGATACCCTGGTGGAGAAAGTAGATTTATTCAGTTGTAATCCCCATCATGCTCTTTTGAAACTTCTGGATGGAAGAACAAAAGACGTTTCTATCGACCGATTGGCTCCTCGAGGCAATACATCTCCGCCATCCATCAATGAATCCCTATTAGGAACACCACCCAGCGACCTGCCACAGGACCAATCAACAAGTGCAGACGTTAATGACAGCCTTACAGTGCATTATACTGATGATGTACAGATGCACACGGATCCCAGAGATGACAATCTGTCTGACTTTCTTAGTCGACAGCAGCGTACACGTGCATGCTCCCTACGTCATCGAGAAGCATGAATGAACACTACAAAATGTTAGTTTCATCTGGTCCACTACTAGCCCTCCACCCTCTCCTTCAAAAAATGTTGACAAACGATTCTTTTACAGCCGGGACGAATGCTGTATACATTTTCGTACGTTTGCTCGTTTTGTTTTACATAGCATTTCATGAACAGTCCTTTTACGTTTCATCTGATGTACACCAATTATTAGACGAGTAAAGCGTTCTTATTCTGACTCCGTCTTCTCAATCATACAGATTTTGCTGATTCCGTTGCTAGTCCACGTTTTACCACGAAGTTGTGTTTATATTACCAACCGGGAACTGATTCCGATAGATGATGTATGCGGAATTTCGGTTACATGAATCAACTAAATTGCGTTAGAAGGCTGCAGTTCTTGTTCCCGGAGTGCATATATGCCGTTTGGGGTGGCGCGGTGCTAGGTAATTTAAAACGTTCGCGTGTTTAGTTGTGGCGAGTTCGAACTATGAATAAAGAGCACGGTAAAAAGCAGAGTGGTTTAAACAGTAAAAGAAGAACCAGAACATAGGCTGACGCTGACAGTCGCCTGAGTATCCTCTTCCTTGTTTCGTAGAGCGTCATTTAATGGTATCGATAGGGGATACTCAGGGGACCACCCGGTGACTTTCAAGGGGACAGTCGTGCTGCCAGCGTACGACGAAGTTTGGTGATTGACTTCACTACGATTATGATGTCATTGGATATTGTGATACATGCTACTTATAGTGCATGAAATTAGTTGTACTTGTCCCAGCCCGCTAGATGAAATTCTTCATTTTGTTTATGACCATTACTGTAATTTCATTATGGAATAACGAAGCCTAAACAGGGCTTTAAAGTCAAACGTGTAATACACTGTAGACATTGTGATTTACACCAACTGAGTCATTCATTTTAATTATTAGTCCCTAAGTGAAGGAATGCTTAGTATAAGAACTAACTGAAATTAATTTTTAATAGATTACATAACCGATGTAACATAAGGTTGTATGTTATATTGTATTTTGTGAAACCACGAGAAAAGAAATCTTTTTGGAAAATGATTCATATGTAAATGAGTAAAACATCAGTGGTGTCTATTATTGGACTGGATAACAACGGACGAGTTCGAATTTTACACAAAAGAGTTCCGTACCATGGGATAAAGTGCATGGAAGCATAGTACTTTGACCAGCAACCAATCACATTCAGTATTCATACCACCATTATAAAACGTGTTATTTGAAGTTATAACCATTATTTGTACATGTCCGGAACTCGTATGTGAAACTGTCCGTAATCCACATAACTGTGAACATTCTGCTATAGTCGGATATCGGATATTACACACGGTTTTACAGTAAAACGTGATTATTGTGTATAATTATTGTTTACACCAACTAAGACGTCGAATTCCATTACTGGTAGCACTAGATGTAAGGAAATGCTACAAATAAATTTGGAATTCCTGTAAGTTGTATGCGGCTTGTAAGCACTGGCGTATGAGCGACCAGAACATCGTTACAATTATAAAGATTTCGGCAGTTGACAAGCATGTGTTTTTGAAACTCTTCCATAATAATACAACGTACTGTAAATACAGTTTCAGTTTATTCAACCACTAACCTCGCACTTCTGTGCTCTGGTTTCGGTTGCTACCTTCCAGCATCGTCGAGTAAGGGGCGAAAAGTAAGGGGCGAAAGGAGCGTAGTGATAAAGATTCAAAAAAGTCAAAGTATCAAGGGGAAATCAAGACGACAAGGAAAGAGTCCGAATGCAACTACACCATCCGCCGCAACACCTTGCCATATCACTTACTGTCTTCAACCCTTTAGTAGGCAGATCACGTGGACCCCAACCTGGAAGTCTAACTCGTCCTACTCGGCAAAGTTCACTGGTCAGGGTTTCTATACCTTTTTGCCATGTCATGGACGGACCACCACGACTTACCCTCCAATCACCACCTGCCTCAGAGAACAGCGTACGCCGAGGAAGTCTATTGGTGGACATGCGTAACACATATATAATTACTCATGTTTTTGCATGGCACCACGCCTCTGTACATTGTACTGGGTTATCGGTGAATATATATATATATATATATATATATATATATATATATATATATATGCGTAACACATGTCCCAACCACCTCGACCTGTTTAGATTCAGTACTCGATTCACAGACTGACCTTTGGTTCCCAACACCTTACGCCGAACCTCAGCATTGCTGATACTATGTTCCCACCATACTCGGGCAATGCTACGTAGACATCAATGCTCGAACATCGACAGCCTTCGCCTGTCTTCTACCCTCAACGGCCATGTTTCTGAACCGTATAAATGAACGAAACTAACCACCGCATTGTACACTCTACCTTTACCAGACAATCGGATGTCACGCCGACGCCACAGATGACGGAGGTTCGCAAAAGCCAAACGCGATGACACCACCCGGTGAGATATTACTACCAAGGCAACAAAAATTTATTCACTTCAGCTAGAGTTTCTCCTGCCAACACAAGGTTTGGTGTCGAGCCAACCCAGTTCTGCAGCAGCATTTTACACTTTGAAGGTGCAAAACGCATCCCAAACATTGCTACACTGTTGTTAAGGCAATCTAAAAGAGCTTACAACTTACCTGGACCTTCACTCAGAAGGACAATATCGTCCGCATATTCCAAATCAGACAGTCTACTGCCTGAACAAAGATCGACGCAGCTATTCTCACACAAGAATAGGACTTTCTCAAGAATCAATTCAATCACAAAATTGAAGAGCAAGGGTGAAAGAGGGCAACCCAGATAAACACCACTTTCCATGGTGAACTCGGAGGAAAGATCACCGTAAGCACGAACTCTGCTTCGGCTATGCGCACACAAGCATTGGAAAAGAGAAACTTCTCTGGCACACCCTTCAGTGAGAGGTAGCGCCAGAGAACTGCGGTCGACTGAGTCGAACGCCGCTTTCAGATCAAGAAAGACTGAGATTGTGCGCCCACGGAAGATGTGTCAGCGCTCTCAGGTTTACCGAAGAGTAAATATGTGGCCGACACAACCCCGAACGGGTCTGAAACCGGCTTGATTCCCACACATACACATTTCGCGCGTACTGGATAGTCGGTGGAGAATGAGACCGGTGAGAAGTTTAGATGCGATACTTACCAAGCTAATTCCTCTGTGGTTTTCACAAGAGGACCTGTCACCTTTCTTGTAAATCGGCACAATCACCGATTCATACCACTCCCTGAAAGTTTGCTTGCTATCCCAAATGATACGGAGTTTTGGTAACTCTGAGACCAAAGCTTCGCCTCCATCCTTGAAAAAAGATGGAGACAACCCATCCGATCCGGCGGCTTTACACCTTTTCAAGTAACCTACCTCCCGCATAGTCTCTATCTCTGATGGAGGACTGATATGCACCTGCATCATTTCTCTGGCAGGTATATTTGTAAGGCCCACCGTTGAAGTGGGCCAACTGAATTGCTCCCTAAAGTGCTCCGCCCAACGATCCAGACGACGTCTCTGAGTGAATCAGTGAGTCATCGGACTCCTTAATTAACTCACTTACACCAGGCTTCCGTGGACCGGTACCTCTAATCGAACAAAATAGGTTGCGAGCATTGCCAATGGACGCAGCCTTTTCTATTCCTCCACATTTCGCAACCCACCATTGCTCACGGTCATTTCTCAGGCTCCTAGTCAGTTGGCGTCTCAAGGATTTGCGCACTTCATTGAATGTGACATCCGGAGGGATGGATCTGCGAGCATCCAACAGAGCAACTGACGTCGAAGATATCCATCGTGTGTGAGACTGACTTGAACCAGAGTCCTGGGTGGCATTCGAAGCGGCATACAAGGCTTGCTTGATCTGTTGCCAGCGTTCATTTGGGTCCTGAACACCTGGCTGTATCGATAACTGGGTAGACAGCTCCGTCTGGAAACTGTTTTGCTGGTTACCGTCTAAAGCAGCTGCGCGGGACAACTGGCATTCACGTTGATGCGACCACGGACGAGACGTAAACGGAAGCGAGCACGTACCAAGGCGTGATCTGAGTCCACAGGCGTAGACCAAAATGAATGACAATCTTCATTTGATCCACGCCAGCGGTGATCACTCACAATATGGTCAATCTGAGTCCAACGTTGTAAAGACGAAGAAGGACGCCATGTCAGTTTATGCCGCTTCTCATGGCAGAAGATTGTACTCGCCAGAAACAATCTGTCGTCAGAACACAGCTGAGTGAGGCGATCGCCGTTATCGGTACGATCGGCTGGAATAGCAATCGGGCCTCCGATGTGCCTTTCGGAATCTCCCAAGCAGCCAACTTGGGCGTTGAAATTCCCAGCAATGAACACCACGTCCGTTGAACATGTGCTTCGAAATAGCTGAAACAAATCGTCGTAGAATTCGTCCTTGGTCTCAGAAGAACTGCAGTCAGTCGGCGTATACACGCGACGAACATGCATCGACGCTTTAGTTTGTTGCTGTTGACAAGAACAGAACCGTCCAACCGGACTGTACACATACGACTGCTGACTGAAATCCAGTCTAGCAGTGCACACTCAGCTTTCATGTCCAAAGCAATCCCTAAGCCAGCCTGACCAAGAACAATAGACAACGAATCACCTGACACGCCAAGAGAAAAGCGAGACTGAGGCTGTATTTGGGGTGCGAAGAGTGATCACAGAAATGGGGTCTTGTATGCGTGTTTCGAAGACACAACATACATCTATTTTAAAGGTGTCAAGTGTTTTAGCGAGAGCATCCTGTTCCCCTGTCTGACATAGTGTGTGAACGTTAAAAGCATCCAAGTGAAGTGAACACTTAGGCTTAAGAAGAGCATTCGATTTATACCCAACTCCTGAGCTAGCGCTTTCATCACAGCCGCAACTACTCGTGGCGTTTTGCGTCGACCTCAAAGTAAAAGAGGGAAAATTGGTAACGCCCTTCACGGAAATGATACTGGAGGTTTCTGGGCGAATCATACCTCGCGGCTACCTACACCGCAGAAGGGTTCTTTTCTTTTGGAAATCCTAACCATAGCCTTTGACTCAAAAGTCTGACCCACAAGGCAGTGGTGTTAACCCGGCATGAGAACGTGACCGAAACACCCATGAAGGAACTTTTTTCTGGTCTGTTACGTGAGACCTGATTGTTGCATGCGTTTTGTCTTGTCTTCGCTGGTGCCCTGTTATCGATCCGTTTTTCGGATTTAGTCCTTAGCCCAATGCACCCAGTAGAACAAGCGGAACGTGGACGGAGCAGCATCATTTGAGCCGGGGGCTGCCCAGCTTAGGCCGGCGACAGCTGCCCAATGAAGCGCCACGACTTCTCCCATCGTCGAGAGAAACTCCAGGTACTCCACTCTTGCATCCACCTAGTGGAGGTTTTTAGGCCGGTAAACTGTTTCTCTCCGTGTTTATTCACTGGAGTGTCCTCTCCAGGGCCATAACGAATAGAATCATCAACTGGTTCTGAGATTGGACTTCATCTGGCCTCTACCTATTGATCTGTCAGGCACGACTGCATCTCCAGCTTAAGGAAGCCATCTTGCATATCTCTTTGGGCGATGGAGACACGCAGGCCATCACACCACACCAAGGTGCAGCCTCGTTGTGATGGATTGTAAATACATCGCTGAAATTGGAATACATTCAACGTAAACCTATTATTTTTCATGAAGAGAGGTATGCCTGTAGTATATTCAGTTACCACCGATGATGACTCAGCGATACACTATCGTGGTCAGCTTTTCTCGTGTTTTGAACAGGTAACAATCAGTTATTCGAATAGTGATCCCATTCACCCGTTTTCATTTTTTTAATTGACCGACCTTAATGTGGATTTCCTACATCATCAACGTTTCCTAAGGCTAAGCTGTAAAAAAATTAACACTAATAAACAAAGAAGACAACACAAAACGACGTATTCGTAAATAACAATGGATTTTGTTGATAAGACTAATTATTAAAGGGCGCACCTCGTCCCAATGACCTAACTATTATTTCGTTCATATTGGGATAATATTGCTCACGGAATCAGTGCAACCGCAGCTACACCACATTGACCTTCTTACGTCACGCGAATCTTGTTATTTTTATTTGCCAACTGGTTACACCTCAAATGTCGTCTCATAAATCCAAGAATTCTGAGATGTTTTATTAACTATGACTCCTTGTAGCAAAACCGGTGCAATACCGATTGGTTTCTGGCCGGTTTCCGATCAGTTTTTACTATTATGCCGATCAGTTTTCGGTCGGTTTATTTAGTAGCCGTTCTACACGGATACGAAGGAAATTGGCGACCGAAGTCATATGCAATGCTTGGTTGGCGCTTCACTTAAATGTATTGGTTTAATTCATCAAAATGCCCTGAAAACCTAGGTATGGATCGCTCTATTTTATTCCCTTGAAATGGGTAAAATAAGGACAATTAACCGGAAAACCATAAAGTAGGAGATGGAAATGGGCATTTTGAATCGTAACTTGCTGAAGGTGACAGAAATTAAAGAAGCATATCACGTACTTCAAACGGCTGACACAAACTGCTCGGAAGTCGCTTAGAAAACGTCCAGGAAACCGGTCAGAAACCACTCGAAAACCGGCCAAAAGCCGATCGGTTTCGGAGCGGTATTTCATTCCTGGTACCTGGGTTTGCCGTGGTTTTTATGAATGGCCCTTTCCCCGGTCATTCTCACTCACTCACAGGCCACAGACAACCGTTGCCTTATTCAAGAAACTTATCAGGTTGGAGACAAGAACGTTTGTGCCAGAAATCAATGGTCCCAGCAACGACCACTGTGGTACACCACTACAGTTCTCCGCCACGTTCGACTTACCACTTTGGAACGTAGCGGACGTAGGACGACCTATCACTCATTCTTCATTCTCCGTGAAAGAGGCAGTGGGTATCTCTCCTGTGTTGGCCTCCTCACCACAACTCAGTGATGTAGATTCATAAGTGAGTCTCCCACCACCACCTCTTCAGAAATACATCCAGAAGTCGCTTGAACTATGTGTCGTTAGGCTCTTCCACTGCTTCGGTTGGCAGTGAGTTCCATAGACTGCTCACCCTCCGAGATAGACGGTACACCAGTGGGAGGCCCACCGACTGCAGTTTCTTTAGAGTTAGCGGGTGTCCTCTCGCACGGTCATGTCCGCGAAGGGGGAGCTCTGCACGTAGTTCTGGGCCGCAGTCGCCTCTGATGATACGCCTGGTGAAGATCAGGTCTCCTCGGACTCTCTTATATGCCACTGGAAACAGCTCTGTAATCTTCAGACGGTCTTCGTAGCTGACCCCGCGTAGCCCTCCGATAAGACGGGTTGCGCCTCTCTGCACTCTTTCCAACTTTGCCACTTCTGCCAACGTACAAGGGAAAACCGCTGGCTCCCCGTATTCCAACCTGGGACGCACATGGGTTGCATACAGTACCTTGAAAGCGTTGAGTGACAGACGGCCGAATGATCGAATAATCAGCCCGAGGATACTTCACGCTGACGAACAAACTATCAATATTGTGCTTCGTTTTTAGTGACGAGGCCACCATCACTCCCAGATCTTTTTCGCAGACAGAACGCCGAAGGGGTGCCCCGTGTATATAGTACACCCCACTGCTGGACGGTGCTCCTACTCGCATATGCGCACACTTGTCGGTGTTGACTGGCAGTGACCACAGATCTAACCATCTTTCAAGGGCTTTGATGCCCCCCTGAAGAACGAGCTAATCTGCATTTGATGTAATCGTACGCCAGATCTTAAGGTCATCTGCGTAGATGAGACACGGCGATTGAGAAACTGGCGGTAGATCATTGATATAGGCCAGAAAGAGGAGCGGACCTAGAACCGATCCTTGTGTAACACCACTATTAGTCACTTGCCAAGTTGACACTGACTGTGCTACTCGTACTGCAAAGGTTCTGCCTCTTAGAAAGTCCTCTATCCACGGAATCAAGGGATCTACAACACCAAGAGCCTTAAGCTTGCCTAATAGACGGTCATGCTGGACTTTGTCAAAAGCTTTGCTAAAATCCACGAAGATTACGTCTGTAGGGTGTCCTTCGGCCTTGGCCATCGCCCAGCATTCTCGTGCGATTACCAAGTTTGTCAGGCACGAGCTTCTTTTCCAAAAACTATGTAGTTGTTGGCATAGTAGGTCGTGTACCCCAATATGTTCCCGGATTCGCGTTGCCAGCAGGCGCTCCATAACCCTTCCCACCAGCGGTGTTAGACTGACAAGTCAATAGTTGACAGCCTCGGCCTTCGCCGACGACGACCGCTTTCTCCCATTCTTGGGGGAGCTTTTCCGCTGCTAATGACCGGTTGGGTTAACACATCGGCCAGCTCCTTTACCACTAAAGGGTGCACACCATTAGGTCCCGGGGATTGGTTCTCTTTGATGGAGCCCATGGTTGCCGCCTCTTCTTCCTCGGTGATTTCTTGGCACGACCTCTGAGGGTCATTCACTGCAATGTGTGAGGGATGATTGTGTCTCTGTTCAGGAGCATAGACTGACAAGTAGTGCCCCGCCAGTATCTCTGCCTTGTGTCCATCTGTAACTCCCAGGGAGTGTCCGTCCTGCAGGGCTGGGATTGCAATTATGGCTCGCGTCCTCCGTCGCAGATATGCGAACAGGCGTTTGGGTGCACGAACCGAGTCCATTGCTAACGTCTCCTCGAAGATACGTCGCTTTTCTCGCTCCAGTTGAGTACACTGACTTCGGATGGTGCGGTATCGGTCATATCCCTCTCCAGTAGCGTGACATTGTTTCCATGCTTGATTCCGACGCTTCAAAAGACGCCTAAGTTGCGAGTCAAACCAAGGTGGGCCTTTTGCATGCGGTCGCTGTCTAGATGGTGGATCAAAAGTTTGGCATAATTGGAGGATTTCATCCCGAATTAACCCCCAAGCCTAGTCTATGTCGTACGGTTCTGGTGGATACCACATCACTGAGGATGCAGCCTCCCTGACTTGTTGGAACGGCATTCGCCAGACGTTGAGTCTACCCTGTGGTCTGGGAACAAACGTCGCTCCTCTCTTTCAGCTGATGGTCAACACCGCATGGTCACTGCACCCTAGTGGAGGTAGGTACTCAATCTGATCAACATCGGAACGCCTTGGAGATATAACCAGATCTAGGATAGACGTATGGTGATCCTGGGTTCGGGTCGGCCTTCCGGCGTGTTGGTACAAGGAAAGCTCCAGCACCGTTGAAAGGAACTCGCGGGAAAATAAGTCCGCCCCTGCATTGCACCGTAGGTTCTCCTAGTCCACATTCGGCGAGTTGAAGTCGCCCAAAATTAGACAGTGACCGTCGCCAGCCCAACGTCGTATGCTAGTTAGTACTTCCCGAGTATCTGCTTCTGGGGGCCGATAAGTGACTTCACTGGGTGTCAACTTCACGCGACACCAAAGAGATTCTTCAAAGCCCTCCAGGTCTATCAGGCGATCCAACTGTAGCGAAGGGAAGTCGGCTCGGATGTACATCGCCACGCCTCCTCCTACCCGAGCTTGGCTCCTATCAGAACGGTAAAGCGTGTATCCTGGGATAGCCACTTCCGAATCCTGCACCTCACTGGTAAGCCACGTCTCCGTCAAGGCGACCAATGTTGGCGATTGGCGAACCACCAAACCTCGAGCTCATCTCGCTTGTTCAACAGACTCCCGGCATTAGACGACATGATAACTGCCTGTCCTCTTTTGTCTTCCCTCTCCGTGCGGACCCTCATCGCATCTCCCCAGCCGGGGCCACCTGGTTGGTGACGCTGTTGGGAGTGAACGGTTCCCATCTCAGTTGAACACGCCTCCGTTGAACATGAAAATCCCGGATAAAAAGACCTGTTTCTCCATTTGCCTGGCGTTCGCGGAGCTCTCTCGACGCCAACCGGGGCCTCTCTCTTTCCTCAGAATCATGATTTCGAAGGAGTCGCTGTTTCTTTCCTTCTAGTCTGTAGGACCGCTGTAGCACCCGGCGGCATTCCTCACCGGATTCCAAAACCACCTTGAGCGGACAAGGGTTACTATTCTCGTTTATTTTCCCTAAGCAAAAAACGGTCTTGACCTTCACATTATTTGCCAGGTTTTCTTCATTTGTGGAGAATATCTTGGCGAATATGTCCCGTAGAAAAGATACGTCATGATCTAATCTACTTTGTGGCGCCGACTCGGTTGAATCCGGCAGATTCACGACTAGGAAGCATTGAGTCCTTGGTGGCGGCGCCGTCTATTGACGTGGCTTTACCGTTTTCCACTGACCCATGGTTTTCGTTTGCCCTGGGCCGGGGCCTGCATCTCCGCCGGCTGCATTCGATAATTTCGGGACAGAAGTATTTTCTTCCGAACTTACAGCTACTTTGGCTTTGTCTGTAATCACGGATTTCTTCCGACGCTGCTTCTTCACTGCCTTCCATGGGCTGTTTGCAGCGCCTGAAGCGACTTCAGCGTGGGACCTGGGGCTCGTTGCCCACGGCGTCGCGGGTGCCTGGATGGTCGCTGCATCAGATTCTTTTTTTTACTTGCGGTGGTAAAGTCTGTGCACAGAATATGCAGGAATAAGGAGCTGCAGGAACTCAGCCACTCATACTTATCCTTGTCGGCTTTTGTTCATTTTAGGTGAATCCACCCCTCACAATAATCACACATCAGGGCTTTGACCCGGGGACCAATATTTCTCCTGCACACCAAACACGCACATTGATTCTCGGGGGCAACTGAACTCATATTCCTTATAAATCCGCTGAGATGGCACAAATATTACAAAGCAATATATATCCACGAAGTACAACGGCAGAAACCCGGTGTAGCGCAGTCCAGTTCAGTTCAGTTCAGTTCAGTTCCGTTCAGTTCAGTTCAGTTCAGTTCAGTTTGCACAGGACTTGGTGTGACTAGAGCCAATCGTGTGTCCAGATAGTTGTGTTGTCGGCGCTTTTCCGTAGCTCCCAACACTGCGTGATTTTTTTTTTCTGAAAGGCAGAAATTTTGTGCGGTATCAGCCCTGGCAGAGTAAGGTGGAAACAATAAGTAAATTGCATCTGACCCTAAAAGCTGCTTAACATATCTCGGGGTATACTGCCACCCAACATAGGTCTACTGCTTTCTTAAAAGCCTTCACTGTTGTGGTATTTCTGACCTCTTCCGGGAGCTTAATCCAATAGGGTACCACTCTATTTGAGAAGTACTTGGCCCTAATTTGGAGCCTCGAATGCTCCCTTTGTGATCTAAGACTATGCCCCCTTGTACCTCTCTCGAGGATCAGAGAGAAAAGGTCTTCTCGTCTTATTCCTGACAGTCCTTTCATTACCTTGAAGGTTTCTATCAAATCCCCGCGAATGCGCCGTCTTTCCATCGAGAATAGGTCTAGGGCACGGAGACGCTCTGTGTGGTTAAACCCCCTTTGCCCAGTCACCATTCTAGTGACTAGCCCTTGCACTTTCTCCAGACAGTCGATATCCTTCTGGTAGTACGGTGTAACCGCCGGTCGTGGAAAATCCCCCTTTTTCCCTCGCGATTCAGTGTTTTTTCCCAACATCACTCATTTCCATACACTATTGACTTGTCTTTACGAACTGGTTGTTTTTCTGGACCAATTGTTGTTTGTTCGCGCCCAGAGCGCTATTTTGGCACATCCTTGTTCAGGACCTGCGTGACGCATGTGCTGTCTGCTCACACGCTGCTATTCGGTTTCTCGTTGTTGAGACTTTGTGATCGTATTATTGAGGTTTGTATATTGTTTACGTCATTGTTTATTTTATTAATCTAGTATCGTAGAATATCACGGATAATCGTCTTCTGATTTCGGGATCCGTTTCGAATTTGGCTACGCATTGCTCAAACGTTCGTAACAATACTCAATAGATCTATTTGGAACGAGGAAAATTCACGCAAAATGCCAAGGAAAGGATCAAAGGCAGTCGAACCCGGACAGGAAGTAATACGGCAAGTCTCTGGGGAGGTTTTGGGTACTTATGATTCTTTAGTTAATGCTAGATCGCCTAGTCCTGTCAGTGCTAGCTCATGTGTTATTGAAAGCAATATTGATCGTAAGGACGTTGATTTATATAAGCTGAGAATAATAGAACTAGAGCAACAGTTACTTTCGGCTAGACTACAGGCGCATGAAGCAGAGAAGTGTACACAGAAACAGCGAGAGTATAGGACCAGTGACTTCGACACTTTCGATAGGTTAGAGTGCAATAAGGTAGGGAACCCCACGCAGGTCGCCGACTACAAACCACCATCGATCGATCTGCCTAGAGTGGAGTTAACGGTTTTCGACGGGCGAGCTGAGCAATATTGCAAGTTTGTCAAACAGTTCGAGACGTTCGTTGAAAACAAGGTAACCGACCCTGGGCAAAGGCTTCTTTACCTTACTCACTACTGCCGAGGCCGAGCGCGAGAAGCTATCGACGGATGCACCATGCTCGACCCAGAACAAGGCTACACAAGGGCAAGAAAGATTCTGAGGGACTTGTTTGGCCAACCTTTCAAAGTAGCCCGTAACCTAATAGAGGGCGTGATGGCAGAGGCAAAGAAAACCAAGGGCGACGTCTACACAACGGCCGAGCTGTTGATCAAGATGCAGAACTGCTCAATAGCCCTCGACCATTTAGGTTACAGAGCTGACCTAGACGCCATGCACACTTTGGAAGGCATAGTCCGTCACCTCTCTCCCGAACTACAGGGTCGGTGGGCGGAAGAAGCTGAACGGATAAGCCGAGGCGACAGAGAAGCCAACTTCGAAGACCTGACTGAATACTTAGACAGGCAAACGAAGATAGCTGACAGCAGATTTGGCCGACTCATCCGGGACAGCAACCGAGCAAACAAGCCCGGTACTAGCCAAGTCCAAACCCCTGTACGGGAACATCCAAAGTACCAGCCTTGGACCAACACACACGTCATTTCACGAGATGCTACGGCGAAACCAAATTGCAGATCCTGTGGTACTAGCCATGGCCTACCAGAATGCCCCAAGTTCGGCAATGCCACAATAGACGAACGGTGGGGAATGGCGAGGATGACAGGAGCATGTTTCATCTGTCTCAACACCACGCACCGGGCAGCAGCCTGTAGAACAAGGAATCGATGTGGTTACGAGGGCTGCACGGGCAGACACCATCGGCTGCTGCATCAGGCAAGAATAACCATATCCGAGGCGAGTGCCAAGCCCAGCGTGATTTGTTCAACTTCACAATCTGCCAGTAAACCGGTACGTTTAGGCGTAGTGGCCGTGGGAGTAGCGACTCCGACTGGGATAGTCAAGGCGTTGGCTTTCGTTGATAGTGGATCCGACACCACTTTAGTGAAAGAGCGGTTTGCCGACAAACACCAACTGGCTAAAGGTGCGACGTCGTTAGCAGTGAGCACGGTGGGCGGAACACAGGTAATGACTGCCGGTAGATTAAGGCTGCAACTCATCTCTCTAGACACTAACGAGGAAATTGAACCAACGGAGGCATTCACGTTAGCGGATCTCCCCGTGCGAGCACCAAGGTCGGTGAACGCAATCTTGACTCGATGGCCCCACCTGCAGGATGTAACCGCCGTAGACTGGGAAGATGATGAGGTGGATCTCCTCATCGGATGCGACGTGCCAGAGGCGCATTGGGTACTTGACCAAAGAGTGGGCGACCGCCAGGCACCTTATGCCGTACGCACGGCTCTGGGATGGATGTTATACGGTCCAGTAGGGGTACGCGGTTCCGTGAATTACTTATCCGCCGAAACGGACCGCATAGAGTATCATCTGCAACGGCTTTATGAAAAGGAGTTTCATGACATTGGGGACGAAAGACCGACGTTGTCTCAAGAGGATCACTTCGCTCTACAAACGGTGCGGCAAGGCTCTAGAGGCCTCAAAAAACAGTTCGAGGTTCCCCTCCCATGGCGCACACCGGTCGACCCGTGGACTGACAACAGAAATTATGTTCTCCAACGATTACTACGACTAAAAGAACGCTTCATTCGAGACCAGAATCTGTGGGAACGATACGCGGATTTGATGAAGCGAAACGAGGCCCTCGGTTACGTTGAAAGGGTGCCTGTTAACACCGACAGCAAAAGGGGTATCTGGTATCTGCCTCACCATCCGGTTATCAACCCCAAAAAACCCAATAAACTGCGCGTGGTTTTCGACTGTGCGGCCAAGTTCCAGGGCAAGTCGTTAAACGATCGCCTACTACAGGGGCCTGACTGGACCACACCACTGATCGATGTTCTGTGCCGTTTCAGAGTGGGTAAAGTGGCTTTGTCTGCCGACATTAGGGAAATGTTCCATCAGGTGAAGATTCCGGTAGGAGAACGAGATGCTTTGCGTTTCCTGTGGTGGGAAGGGAGCGACCGGGACAACGCAGTGGTGAATTATAGAATGACCGTCCACCCCTTCGGAGCCATATCGTCACCATTTTGTGCCAACTACGCCCTCCGAGAATCAGCGAACAAACATGGCGATCTGGTACATCGGACGGTGGTAGAAAGCGTCAGCAGGAACTTCTACGTCGACGACTACCTTGGGTCATTCGATGATGTGGAATCAGCTCTAGAGCAGTTCAGGGGTCTGACGAGATTGCTGGAAGAGGGTGGCCTCCATCTAACTAAATGGATGTCGAACGCTTCGGAAGTGCTGAAGGTCATCCCGTATCACGAAAAGGTCGAAAGGGTAAGAGATTTGGACGGCTCTCCACTTCCTATCGAGCGCACTTTAGGGATACAATGGGACGCGGAAACGGACGATTTTGTTTTCGAACTGAACGTTCCCGAGCTGCCAATAACCCGTCGTGGCATACTATCTGCCGTCTCAAGTTTGTTCGACCCGCTCGGTTTCGTCTCACCATGGCTGCTACCCGGAAAGATCTTGCTGCAGCGGCTGTGCCGTAAGAAAATTGATTGGGACCAGTCACTGGACCGAGGGGACCGGCTGGACTGGGAGGAATTTTTGAACACCTTGAAGAAATTAGGGGACATAAGAATACCACGATGTTTGACCCCTGGCCATACAACTCGGACTGGAGAACTACATGCCTTTTCCGATGCATCCGAAGTCGGTTATGGAGCTGTGGTGTACGGACAATGGTGCGCAGGAGATGGACAATATACCACGAGGATCCTGTTCGCCAAAGCCCGCGTTGCTCCACTTAAGTCGGTCTCAATCCCACGCCTTGAACTCAGCGCAGCCGTGTTGGCAGTCAGGGTGGTGCAAGCTGTGAAGAGATGTTTCGATCTCTACATTTGGTCGGTGAGCTTCTGGACGGATTCAACGATAGTACTTTACTACATTAACAACGTACGGAGCCGGTTTAGTACTTTCGTTGCTAACCGGCTCACGATTATCCACGATGAATCGGCCACGCACCAGTGGAGTCATGTCAGGTCTGGCGATAATCCGGCCGACCTGTGCTCCCGAGGTGCGAACAACCTCAGGCAACTGGACACGTGGACGAGAGGGCCGAACTTCCTGCACTTGCCCAAACAGGACTGGCCCGTGTTCGAATTAAAACCCCCTACGGAATTGGAACTGGAGATCAAAGGCGTAGTGATAGCAACCAACGTCGTCGAAGCGTCGCCCATTTTATCGCGCTTGGTCCGGTTTTCTTCCTGGATGAAGACGCTTCGTTCGCTAGTTTGGTTAACCAGGTTCAAGATAAGTTTACTAGTCATGAAAGGGCTACGGTCCTCAGGTCGGATACCGGTCGGCCCGATAGGTCCCGATGAGCTACAAGCGGCAGAGTACAATATTTTCAGAATGATACAACGCGAGGCTTTCGCCCGAGAACTCAAGAGGGCGGAAGAAGTGGGGCTGAACAATGAAGACATGCCATCTCCAAGAGGCGAGCTGAAGCGTTTAAACCCCAAACTCATCAACGGACTGCTGCGGGTGGATGGTAGGCTGACCAACGCCCACCTGAACTTCGACACAAAGTATCCTATACTGCTGCCTGCGAGACAACCCGTAGTAGAGCTAATGATTCAACACGTCCACGCCGTGGAGGGACATGCCGGGGAAAGTCACGTGACGAGCGTCATCCGAAAGCGTCTTTGGTTGTTGAGAGGACGAGAGACTGTAAAACGCGTGATCCGACGGTGTGTGCAATGCAGGAGACGCAATGCCACAGCAGGCAAACAACTCATGGCCCCGCTACCAGATTGCAGGGTAACTACGGGCTGGTGGCCGTTCAGTGACACCGGGTTGGACTATTTCGGGCCCTTGTGGATCAAGTGCGGGAAAAGATTAGAAAAGGGATATGGATGTATCATGACGTGCATGAAATCACGTGCGGTGCACCTAGAAGTCGCACATTCGATGACGACCGATTCGTTTCTACGGGCCTTGCAAAGATTTATCAACCGAAGAGGCGTACCGGCCGATATACACTCAGATAATGGATCGAACTTTGTGGGCGCTCAACGGGAATTGCAGCGTTGGCACAAGAACATAAACAGGGACGAACTGCAGAATCGAACCGTGGCCTACGGCATACGATGGCATTTCAACCCCCCACAGGCCAGTCACCGAGGCGGCATATGGGAACGCATGATCCGGTCCGCCAGACGGATATTGCTGTCAATCATGGAGCAGCAGCCGCCCGACGACGAGACCCTGAAGACCGTCATGACTGAGGTGGAGCGAATCCTGAACAACCGCCCCCTGGTTCCAGTATTGAACGGCGACCCCACCCACCTGGCGCTCACCCCAAACGACTTATTGACGCTAAGGTCGAACGAGGGTTTCCAAGGGCTGGTAAACCTTCGTGGGAGCTACCTCCACGGGTGGAAGCAAGCGAACTATCTGGCCAAGGTCTTCTGGAGGCGATGGCTACGGGAGTACCTACCGGCTTTGCAGACTCGACAGAAGTGGATGGCCAAAACAAGACGATTCAAAGTTGGGGATGTGGTTATGATCGCCGACGAACGCGCACATTTCAGCACTTGGTCTTTGGGAGTGGTTATGGAAGCCATCGAAAGAGCTGACGGAATGATAAGAGCAATGAAGGTGGAGACAGCTAACGGAGTGCTCATTCGTGACATACGCGCTATTAACCTACTCGAGAGCGAAGATGGAGCTGGTAACCCCAAGGCCCAGTAGACCTTTTCACGCTAGTCATCAAGGTGGATAAGGAAACACCATACATACCACACGGTCTCCGTCAAACACGTTACAGTGCTCGCGGTCTTTCGTTGACATTACAGAAGGTTCTTTCCGATATGTGGTGATGAATGCGATCCCATTGTACATCCCGACACATACACACACGCACGACGCACTCTACATCCCGTGACCCCTTCAAACATGTGACAGTGTTCGTTGTTTGCTTTTTGTTGACGCTACCGAATGCCCCTTGCATATGTGGAAGTAGTGGAGCTCAGGTCACACATGCATGCTACATTAACTCGTTTTCTTGCCACGCGGTCCTTTGTTGACATTGCAGAAAGTCCTCCTTTGATGTGTAGTCATACCTGTGATTTCATTGTAACCCCGGCACACACACACACGCACGCACACACACACACACTCAAGCGCGTACATCCAGGACCGGACGGCCCCTTACGAGGACAACGTCTATGTGACCATTCACGCCCGCCATCGGTCATTTGGTCTTGTGGAAGATGTAGACTTGCCTCACGTCTATGTAGCCAATGGGTTAGGTGCGACCAGTAGTAGAACGTCGACGACGAGCATTAGACGCGCGCACTGACAGCAGGGCCTAGGCAGGTAGGAAGAATCAGTACCTTTATACCGAACCTTTGACTCTGCTAAGGATCCAGGAGGATTTTGGTGGGCGGTGTAACAGCCGGTCGTGGAAAATCCCCCTTTTTCCCTCGCGATTCAGTGTTTTTTCCCAACATCACTCATTTCCATACACTATTGACTTGTCTTTACGAACTGGTTGTTTTTCTGGACCAATTGTTGTTTGTTCGCGCCCAGAGCGCTATTTTGGCACATCCTTGTTCAGGACCTGCGTGACGCACGTGCTGTCTGCTCACACGCTGCTATTCGGTTTCTCGTTGTTGAGACTTTGTGATCGTATTATTGAGGTTTGTATATTGTTTACGTCATTGTTTATTTTAATAATCTAGTATCGTAGAATATCACGGATAATCGTCTTCTGATTTCGGGATCCGTTTCGAATTTGGCTACGCATTGCTCAAACGTTCGTAACATACGGTGCCCAGGCCTGCACGCAGTACTCCATCTGCGGCCTGACTATGGCCTGATGTATCGGAACGAAAATCTCCGGATCTCTACACGACATAATGGATCTAACTCGAAAGAGTTCTCTCCTGGCCGTATTGGCTGCTGAGGTGCACTGCTTAGACGGCTTAAAGCTGTTGTCCATTATAACGCCCAAGTCTTTGACCTGCGAGACCACTTGCAACGAACCCACACCACTCTCACTAGCCCCTGTATTTGTGGTCAAGCATTGACACTTGGTGAGGTTTAGTGAAGGGTACCATTTGCGTGCCCAGTTTTGTACTGCCAACACGTCAAGTTCTGTATCTACTCCAGCTATCTTCACTTCATCGGCAAACATAAAGGTGGGGTTTGTAAGCCCACGTGCCAGGTCGTTGATGAAGATGAGGAAGAGCAGAGGGCCGAGCACCGAGCCCTGCGGCACCCCACTTGTTACACCTTCCGGTTTTGAAACATGACTCCCCACCTTAACACTAAAAGTTCGCCCTGCAATCGATTACCCTTCGTCCAGAAGCTTCGTTACCTCATCAAGGAACTGCAGGAGATTCGTCAGACAGGATCGTCCTGCCACAAACCCATGCTGAGCATTTGATATGAGGTTGTGTTTAACCAAATGCCTAGAGATCTGTTTCCTGACTATTCGCTCCAGGCACTTACACAGTACTGAAGTCAAGCTAGCCGGCCGGTAATTTTCGGCCTTTTGCCAGGGTCCACTCTTGTAAATTCCTACCACTGTTGCTCTCCTCTAGTCTCCCGGCACAATTCCCTCTCTAAGTGACGTTTCATACAACTTCGTCACCGGAGCCTTCAGGACCTCAGCCAGAGGCTGAACGATTGCTGGATTAATACCGTCTGGACCTGCTGCTTTATTTCTATTCAACATTTGCAACTCCGCGTACGCTTCTTCTCCTACAGTAAGTTCGGGTATTGGAGGCCCCTGGGGGCCCTCCATTCTTTCCCCCAAACTATTTTCTGGTCGATATATGCTCTTGAAGAATGCCAAGAGTATGTCATCCTTGTCCTCGTCGTTTAGAGCTAGTCGGCCCTGTGCTCCTTCCAAAGTTGCTACACTCTCTCATACGTTTGTGAGGTTGCACGTAGGCGTAGAGTCGCTTAGGGTTTGTACGGACCGACGCGGCTAACCGACGCTCAGTTTGCACAGGACAGGTAATGGCCACGGCCAATCGAGCATCCAGAATTCCTTCGATGGTATGCACACTACCTATGCACCCACCACTGCCGAGTGTATTTCTCCGAATCCCCGCTAAAAATGAAAGAGAAACGGAAAACCTCATCGCACATCAACTGCGACAGACATTATGCATCGCGAGCGTTCACTGAGACTGTATGCAATGAGCGAAAAACTCCATTAAAATATACTCCAGAAGAACCACAGTGCTACCTGTCATCCATCTAGTTAACATACTCAAGGCTCACTACGAGGCAATATCTCGTACCACTTGCGATCTAGGGCACTTCTGAAGGATTGGACGATCTGCAGATCTACCACTCCACCAGACAGACTGTTCCAACTGTTCACAACCCTGTTGCTGAAGAAGTGCGATCTATCCATCAACCTAGCTCGGGCTTTTATCAGATTTTTTTCATATCCCCTTGTTCTGGAATCTACGGCCAATTGGAATAGACTATCTGGCCTAAGGCCAGAGAAGCCCTTCATTACCTTGAACGTTTCTATGAGATCCCCTCGACTTCTCCTCCCTTCCAGCGAGAACAGATTCAGGTCACGGAGCCTCTGCTCGTAAGTCTTACCCCTCTGCACTTCAACCACTCGTGTGGCGAGACGCCTGACTTTCCCTAGGCAGGCGGCGTCCTTTTTGTAGAAGGGTGACCAAGCCTACACGCTACCTTCTAAGTGAGGTCTCACTATAGCCATGTAAATAGGTACGAATGCCTCCGGCTTCCGGCAAGACAAAGCTGATCGCAGTCTAAAGAGCTCTCCACGAGCCTTTTGCGCAGCAGCGTTGCACTGCTCCGACCATTTGAAGTCACTGTTCATGATGACCTCAAGGTCTTTAACCTTACTGACTGCATCCGTAGTGAACAGCCCCTGATCACGAGCGACAGTTAGGCTCTCTGTTGTTCTCGACAGCAAAAGGCTTTTTTCAGCCTTCAAAGGTAAGTCCCATTTGTATGCCCAGTTCAGGACGGTACCTATTTCCCTGCCCAAGTCCGCCCTACCCCCAGAGCCAACAATCTTCACATCATCCGCAAAAGTAAAGCTGGGCGATTGAGGAGCGGATGCCAGGTCATTAATAAATAACAAGAATAGGACCGGGCCTAGGACGGACCCCTGAGGTACACCACTGGTGACGTTCACCAAACTGGAGCACCTGTCCCCCACTTTGACGTAAAACGTCCTGTGGGAGAGAAAGTCCTCCAGCCACCTAAATACCGGCCCGTCTATGCCGAACGTCTCCATCTTGCATAGCAAAAAACGACGAATAACGGAGTCGACCGCCTTGCTAAAGTCCAGGTAACATACCTTAACTCCTTACCTTCGTCCAGTCGTCGAGTTACTTCATCTAAGTAGCACAATAAATTGCTCAGACAAGATCGCTTTTTCAGGAATCCATGCTGCGCCGGACTTAACATGGAGTGCTCCCGTAAGTGCTGGCAGATGTGGGCACGGATGATCTTCTCAAGGACTTTACATAGGATGCTAGTTAGGCTTACCAGCCTGTAGTTCTGCACAGCCGACTTAGGCCCACTCTTATGTATTGCCACGGCTGCCGAGACTTTCCAGTCCTGGGGCAGCTTGCTCTGGTCCAACGTAGACCTGTACAGCCTGCATACCGATGGATCTATGATATCCACCAACGGCTTGATGATAGCTGGATGAATGACATCTGGGCCCGCCGGCTTGTGGCTGTTTAACTCCTGTAGGTATTTACTCACGCTTTCCTCTGGGGGTTTCAGCCCTTTTAACTGAGGAGGAGGATGCGTCAGAGCCAGATCTACTCGTACCCCACTATCCATTCTAAGTACACTACCAAAGTATTCCCTTAGGGCGTCTGCTTTGCCCTGGCCATCAGTGACAATAACGCGGTCTCTAGTGGACAGCGGACTTACGGCATTTCCTGTTTAGCCTTCAGATTGTACATAGCTGTCGAATTTTTTCCCGATGTTTCCTTACAGACTGGGCCAACCTGAGCTCAGATTCTCGCTTGACGTCTTGAAGTACTACACGGGTCAGAGGCCTTGAGCCAAATTGTCTCGGTTCTCGAGGAAATCTTTGATCTTCCGTCGGATTCAACGAGCCGAAACGAGAGTAAAAAGAAGCGGGGGGGGGGGTGGCAGCAAAAACAAAATACACATCATCATGCAGTTTCTCACTCTGGACAGTGCCTTAAGCTGAGTGGGGGTGCGGCATTCATGAACATATATGCAATAAAAGACATTCATTTCGCTGTTTTTGACAAGAAACTATTGGGAGAGGCCCAGGTAGAGGTCTAGCTTTTTCTTGAAGATAGTTTTTTTCTTCGAGAGAACAATATCTTCCGGAAGTGCATTCCAAAGAGTAATAACCGTATAGCTAAAATAGCTAATCCTTAGTGAAGTGCGTGGCCTCGGTTTGAAAACCTTTCTGCTGTGACCACGGAGAGAAGAGGCTGGACAGACGGAGAAGAAGCAATCGCTTTGACCTGGTTCAAAAAGGTGGAACATCAAAAACAGATCACCTCTTACGCGTCTTGAGTCAAGGGGATGGAGGTTGGGGAGTGAGAGGCGGACGGGATAAGGTAGGTGGGATAGACCCCTTACTGCTTTGGTGGAGGCCCTCTGAACTCTTTCTAGGATCTCACGGTCTCGGACAAGACCAGAGTGCACTATCTGACTACTGTACTCCAGCAGAGGTCGGATATACGTGCCGAAAATTATGGGGAAATCACCCCTAGATATGCGCGGGAAGGACATTCGAATCATATTTATGACTCGAAAGGCAGACTTGCTCGCAAGTTGGTGATGATGAGAGAAGGACAAGTTACAATCTAGCAAGAAACCGAGATACTTGTGTTGGTCAACCCTTGGCAATGTGGTTGCTCCGGTAATGAAAAACGCGTGACCAGTCTCTCTGCCGAGAGACATGCTCACGCATTTGCCATCATTAACTGGGAGGTCCAATCCTCGGACGAGCGTTTTGTTTCATCAACCGCAACTTGCAGGTCTTCAAAGCTTGAACTCCATAGGGTTACATCGTCTGCGTACAGGGCAGTATTTGCAGGAAGGGCTGTCGGAAGATCATTTATTTAGATCAAGAAAAGAAGAGGACCTAAGACCGACCCTTGGGGGACCCCAGTTGTTACTGGGGGGGGGGGGTTGAGACCAAATATTCCTGACTTTAACCACAAAGGTGCGGTCGGTAAGGAAGCTACGTAGGATGGCCAACATGGAGCCTATGATCCTGTATGTCTGCGGCTTATAAAGAAGAGGGGCGTGAGGGACCTTATCGAAGGCCTTAGTAAAATCGATGAATACAGCGTGTGAGAGCTGGCCATCATCATAGGCTTTCATTAGACTATCCATGACAGTAAGCATATTGGTGATGCTTGATCCGCCAGGAAGAAACCCATTTTGGGACCGGGGGAATCCTATTTCTATGCAGATGGGAAAGAACCTCACTCTTAAGAATTCCCTCAAAAACTTTGCTGGTAATGCTAGTGAGACTTATGGGTCTAGAAGCAAGATGTCTACTACCCTTCATATAGATGGGTGCGATCACCCCTTTTTCAGCTACTGGGAAAAACTCCATCGTCAGCACATTGCTGAAAAAGCGAGGCATGAGGAGTAACTAATTTGTCCGCGGGTTCCTTGAGAATACGGGGGTGGATTAGGTCAGGACCCATGGAGCAATATTGGTTGAGCCGTCGGAAACCTTGAGCGACTGCACCAATGGGAACAGTGACGCGGTTAAGGGTAGTGGCCAGAGATATCGGGTGCATGATAGGGTGGGATGATATGGGTATGGAGCTAAAAACTGTACGGAAGTAGGAGCCGAAGGCCTCGGCTACTTGGTTGAGGGAAGTGATCGGAGATCCGGCATAATCTTTGAGAGCTAGTGGCGTCGGAGCTGTGCCCCTTAGACGGCGCATGTACTGAAAGAAAAATGCCCTATTGGCCGGTGCTCGATCAAGTACAGATCGTTGGACTGCACTCTGATAGGATCTAATCTTGTCTTTGCATATGTTCCTTATGGTCCTGAAATCTGCATCAAGGGCAAGGCCTATGGCTTTATATCTAGCAAAGAGGCGTGCGCATTCGTCTAGAATGCGCCTAATGGGGCGAGGGAGGGGTTGCTTGGCAGTCATCAGAAGACGAATTCTGGGGACAAATAGCCTAGCGACAAAGGAGATTACCTCTCTGGGATCCTCTGCCACTTCATCAGCGGACTGACTTGTGTTAGTTGAATTTAGCTGGGAGCGAATAAATGCACAGACTTGGTCGAAATTTGTCCTTTTGAAGGATCTCAAAGTTTTGGTTTCCGAGGGAAGAGAAGGCCATTTCACGATGTAGTCGAATCCAGTGAGAATGTGATCACTTTTACCGAGGGGCAGCAAGTATTGCACCACATCTATTTGGAACCGATCACTGGTGATGACCAGGTCTGGTAGAGACGAGGCGTGTCCTGTGCGATACCTGGTCGGATCTCTTACGTTCTGCACCCATGAGTTCTTCGGTGCGAGATCTAGGAAGGGTTTACCAAAGGTGATATCAGAGGCATCAGCTCTTTGCCGGTCGGTACTGGGTGAGTCGAAGTCGCCAGTGACTAACAGATGGGTGAAGTCTGTGTACCTTTACAGGGAGCCTAATAAGCCCATGAGACCTAGGCTATCAGCTGAATTGCATGCGGGAGGACGATAGACAGTACCAAGCAGTAGGGTTTCTGTCCTAGAGAGGGTCAACACAGTCCATAAACAATCAATACAAGAAAAGGTAAGGGTTGTCAGTAAAGTGGGAGGATGGATCGAATTACCGTAGTATACGATGACCCCGCCGGCACGACCTCTGCTGGAGTCCTGCCTTACTGTGAAGTATCCTGGAATGGATATTTTGGCATAAAGCACGTCAGGGGTGAGCCGGGTTTCTGCGACGGCTATGATCTGAGGCCCCTTATCCACTGCAAGCTGCCGAAGCTCCGGGATCTTATTCAACACACTCAGGCTATTGCTGTAAAACCACTCGAGCACATGCTTGGAAGTTGTTGCAGAATCTCCACAGACAACCGATTTTGGGTTTGAGGAGTGGGAAAGAGGGGGATTTGTGGATGGAAAGGAGGTCCTGGGAGAGTCGGGGCTGAAGATATTGGGGGGCCAGAGAGTAGGCCTACTGTGCGGGGGACCGGTGAGTTTTGACGACCCGTTGAAACGACAGGAGAAGGAAAGCCAAAGACCAGTGCTGTCTAGCCAAAGTGCACTAAGACTTCAGAACGGCCCGGACAGAAACGGCGAAAGGCCAATGCTGAATGACACCAGGCTGACTTAAACAAACGGGTCCCAAAAGACCGGTCGGTTTTGAAGGATTGGGACAGATTTGACTCGCCAGCTTACCAAAAGGGCTGGCCAATGCGTAGCTGACCAGTTACACATCGTAAAATACTACTGACGAGAGTCACTGATAAGTCATATAGGACCTCTAAAACGGACCTTTCAGTCTTGTATGTGGATTAAAAGTTTAATTGCACTTGACTGTAGGCCGCTTCATGTTTTGTGTTTTCCTGAGCCTCCATATCCCAGCGGTGGACCCAACCAGTTCAGCCGACAAAAGAGAAGACCAGTAGAGTTTGAGGAGGCATATGGCCGGTCTGACTGAACTGACAGATCTGGAGAGGCTAGCTAGCTTGAGCTGAACCAGTGGGTCGGTGATGCACCACAAATCCAGAGCGAGTGGAATGACATCTAACCACAGACCGTAGCCGAAAACCCCATATTTACCTAAATAAACTATGCTCAAACAGCCAGTTCCTTACTTAGGGTAAATGTAATTAATTTTACGAGTGCTTGTATAGTCACGGATCAGTCTTAGCTGATACGTGAAGTATGCCGCAGCATAACTAATGGGAGCCACCAAAACAAGTTCGGCTTTCTGTGGAGGAACTGCCTGTGACTTAATTGTGTTGGTGGATGATTTGCGCCCGATTCTGAGCAGCTCCCGAAATCAAGTAACCTGTTGACCTTAGTCGCTACGAGGTAGCAAGTGCTATTGGTAACTGATTACTCGATGTCAAACCTAGATGGGGGCGTCTAAGTTTCAAGTGACATCGGGACTCGCTTGCTTGGAAAAGTTATCTAAAAATTTAGATTTTGTGCCCTCAGAAGTCGGCTACAGTAGTTCCTCTCCAGAAGGATAAGAGCCTTCAACCTAAGAGCGCACCTTGAGTTCAGGCACAAAACCAACTAGCTGTGTGCTTTTGGAAGAAGCTTAAGCTCCATATATCTAAGGTTATTTTCTTAACGCTGGGAAAAAGCAACGGATGCTGTTTACTAACGGATGAAATGGTGTGGTAGTCGCTTCCCTGCTATCTACCTGAAAGTACTTACAACGGGAAAGGGAAGTGCCGGAAATATGTACATAGCACGTGTACTCTAAACAAACTACAAAATAGAGTTCAGAAAGTGCTGCCTCTTCGTAAAATACACGACAAGTGTTTTCACAGGGTCGCTCAAGAAAAGTCTCCTAGAAGAGAGCGCGTAAAACAACCAGGACTTATGGGCCATATAATGAGCAGAACATCTACGGCAGAACAATGCAATCAGCATAACAGGCAGGAAAATGAAGGTGCCTAACAGACTTAGGGCATTGCAAAGGAGGGTGGACTTGTGACTCCTGTGCTCCAGAGCCGGTTCCTTGTGATGTAGGGGTGCCGTTGCTGGTAGTAAGCCCGTGCTCGGCAGCGGTTTGCATGGCCTGGACAATAAGGTCTATGAGTGCCGGTTCCAGCAATTCGATGCCGGCTGTCTGAAGGTGGCCACGTAATCTGATGACAAAGTTGAAACTGATGGAAGGTGAACCTTGTGAGGACTGGGA
This sequence comes from Fasciola hepatica, assembly GCA_948099385.1. Lineage (NCBI taxonomy): Eukaryota > Metazoa > Platyhelminthes > Trematoda > Plagiorchiida > Fasciolidae > Fasciola > Fasciola hepatica. The sequence goes on from CANUEZ040000168.1 coordinate 2,026,364, forward strand.
TAAGATGGAGTCAAAGGTCGCGGTTTGGCGTACGAAGAAACACGTGCGTGCATGATTCCACATGCTGCGGGATAAAAGCCAGTGGAGAGGACGGCGGATCTAGAAGGCTTGCTTTGCTACGCAAGGGGATATTGTAGCGATGGGTGTAGTCCCCAAGGTCCATGACACGGTCGTTGGCATTGAGATCAGCGAATTCACCGGACTGACATAATGTAGTCCCGTTTGTCGTTGATGCAGAAGCAAACGGAACAGCGCTTCCTAAAGCTTTTTCGCCAACGAATAGCACGGGTGGGTTATTGTATGAATTCGGGGATACTTTGCGATTTCGTTGAAATCATTCGACCAACTTTGTTTGCTTGGGGAAGATATGCTGTCGTGCAAACAAGCTGCTTATCGGTCATTTGGAGAAAGTCGAAGAATGATGCGGATTCGACTTGAGAGCCCCGATCGGTGGTGACCTTCGCAAGACATCCGAAACGAACTGTCCAGGGTTCCATGAACTCGCTGGACATGGGTATGGCCTCAGGCGAACGAGCGAAGCCATCGATGGAGGTGAGAAAATAAGTCATCCCCCAGATGGTGTTAAAAGGCCAACAATCTCAATACCGACGTCAGCGAAGCCGGCTTCTGGTATTGCGAACTAGCCGACAGGGTTGGCGATATGAGGGCGAATTCTGACAAGTTCGCATGCCAAGCAGCTTCTAGCCCATTGAAAAACGTCACTGTCCATATTGGGTCAGAAGAAAACAGTGTTCGTGGGCTTTCATGTGACCTCGATGCCAGGGTGCGAACAAGCGCGAAGCTGTAAGGGGAAACCGAAACTGACCTTTGCGAAGTAACTTGTCTGTCTGGTTTCTGACAACCGCCCTTTTCCGGGCTACTTCAGGTCACACGACATGAGTTGCTTTGAACTCGGAGTCAGAAGATATTGAGTGCGAAATGCGAGATAGTACAGTCCTCAAACGACGATACCGTTGGTGTTATTGTCACTCAATCATTCAACAGTGTTTCTGCGTGGTCCATAATACAAATTCCGTTGAAGACTTCAGGAGCTCTTTTCCTACACACTGCAAAATCACATCAAAATATCGACGTGGATGTGTGATTGGCATGGTGAGTCTGGGGTATACCAACTTCGAGCCACAAAGGATGGAGCACTTGACGGGGGGGCCAATAAGTTTCAGTGTCCCTGACTGATTGTTGAGAATCAAATTCCACCTGAGCACCCTCCAGGCTGTAACGTACATGCGTGGAAACCCTCCCTAGCCGTTGTCATATACTTGTATTGTTGAGACTATGCTCCTTATTTTATTGATCCCGGAACAAGTACAACAGGCATCAATTATTACACCTCAACATTTGCCTGTATTTTGCTCACGTGAAGTGGCATAATTTTGATTAGAACTTAGACTGCCGTGACGGTGGCACTTGACATTGGCGTTTGTTGAATCCTGGTCCTCGTTGTTAGACTTTGTGGCCGTAAAGTTGAGGTTCGTACTTATTTATACGCGTATAACTTGTTAATCCAGTACCGCAGAAACTACAAATCAATCTTGTTCTGGTTTTGGGATTTGTTTTGAATTGGCTACGCGTTGCTCACAGTCGGAATAACCGTTACGCAGGCCCTCCAAGTCGGTGTGTGGGTCGACACTAGATGTGACCTTTTGTATGCAAGCCAGAGTCAGCGGCTTTGTCCGCTGAACCCGGAGTGTGACTGTAACGAACGTTTGAGCAATGGGTAGCCAAATTCACAACGGATCCCGAAATCAAAAGACGATTATCCGTAATATTCTACGGTACTAGATTATTACATGAACAATGACATAAAAAATACAGAAACCTTAATAATACGATCACAAGGACTCAACAACGAGAAACCGAATAGCAGCGTGTGAGCAAACAGCACGTGCGTCACGCAGGTCCTGAACAAGGATGTGCCAAAGTAGCGCTCTGGGCGCGAACAAACAACAATTGGTTCAGAAAAACAACCAGTTCGTTAAAACAAGTCAATGGTGTAGGCAAATGAGTGATGTAAAGAAAAACACTGAATCGCGAGGGAAAAGGGGGGATTTTCCACGACCGGCTGTTACACCGCCCACCAAAATCCTCCTGTATGCTTAGCAGAGTTAAAGGTTCGGTATAAAGGTACTGATTCTTTCTACCTGCCTAGGCCCTGCTGTCAGTGCGCGCGTCCAATGCTCGTCGTCAACGTTCTACTACTGGTCGCACCTAATCCATTGGATACATAGACGTGAGGCTAGTCTACATCTTCCACAGGACCTAATGACCGATGGCGGGCGTGAAGGGTCACATAGAGGCTGTCGTTGTAAAGGACCGTCCTGTCCTGGATGTATGTGCTCGAGTGTGTGTGTGAGTGTGTGTGTGCCGCGGTGTACAATGAAATCACAGGTATGACTACACATCAAAGGAGGACTTTCTGCAATGTCAACAAAGGACTGTGTGGCAAGAAAACGAGTAAAATGTCGCATGTGTGTGTGACCTAAGCTCTGCTACTTCCTCATATACAAGGGGCATTCGGTAACGTCAACAAAAAGCAAACAACGAACACTGTCACATGTTTGAAGGGGTCACGGGATGTAGAGTGCGTCGTGCGTGTGTGTATGTGTCGGGATGTACAATGGGATCGCATTCATCACCACATATCGGAAAGAACCTTCTGTAATGTCAACGAAAGACCGCGAGCACTGTAACGTGTTTGACGGAGACCGTGTGGTATGTATGGTGTTTCCTTATCCACCTTGATGACTAGCGTGAAACGGTCTACTGGGCCTTGGGGTTACCAGCTCCATCTTCGCTCTCGAGTAGGTTAATAGCGCGTATGTCACGAATGAGCACTCCGTTAGCTGTCTCCACCTTCATCGCTCTTATCATTCCGTCAGCTCTTTCGATGGCTTCCATAACCACTCCCAAAGACCAAGTGCTGAAATGTGCGCGTTCGTCGGCGATCATAACCACATCCCTAACTTTGAATGGTCTTGTTTTGACCAGCCACTTCTGTCGAGTCTGCAAAGCCGGTAGGTACTACCGCAGTCATCACCTCCAGAAGACCTTGGCCAGATAGTTCGCTTGCTTCCATCCGTGGAGGTAGCTCCCGCGAAGGCTTACCAGCCCTTGGAAACCCTCTTTCGACCTTAACGTCAATAAGTCGTTCGCGGTGAGCGCCAGGTGGGTGGGGTCGCCGTTCATTACTGGAACCAGGGGGCGGTTGTTCAGAGTTCTCTCTACCTCAGTCATGACGATGTTCAGCGTCTCGTCGTCGGGCGGCTGCTGCTCCATGATTGACAGCACTATCCGTCTGGCGGACCGGATCATGCGCTCCCATACGCCGCCTCGGTGGCTGGCCTGTGGGGGGGGGGGGGGGGGGTTGAAATGTCATCGTATGCCGTAGGCCACGGTTCGATCCTGCAGTTCGTCCCTGTTTATGTTCTTGTGCCAAAGCTGCAATTCCCGGTGAGCGCCCACACAGTTCGACATATCGCTTTTCTGATCTTTTCCCGCACTTGATCCACAGGGGCCCGAAATAGTCCAACCCAGTATCACTGAACGGCCACTAGCCCGTAGTCACCCTGCATTCTGGTAGAGGGGCCATGAGTTGTTTGCCGGCCGGCGGGGGCTGTATGCCAGAAGCTGAGATCTCGTGACCTAGGAATGTGATTGTAGTCCTACCTAATTCGCATTCGGTAGGAATATTGGTTACACCGTGTTGGGTAAAACTCCCAGAAGGAGCGGGCAGTTGTGCCATATGCTGGTTTTCTAGAGAAATTGGCACAAAATATCGTCTGAGTACAAGTAGACATTCTTCAAACCGCGTGTTGCTTCATGCGCAAACCTTTGAAACTTTTGGGCCGTATCGTTGAGCCCAAACGGCATGCGCAAAAACTCGAATAGTCCGAATGGAGCTGTAACAGCGGTTTGAGGTCGTAAGCCTTGGCTACCTTGACTTGGTGGTAGACTCTAATGAAGTCGATTCCGTCGAAAACAGAAAAACCAAACAGGGAAGAACTTAGATCCTGAATATGTGGAATGGAGTACCTGTCTAGGATGGCGGCTTGGTTAAGGGCCCTGTGGTGGCCACAGGGGCACCAGTCGCCATTAGGTTTAGGAACCATGTGGAGAGGAGAGGCCCAAGGGCTACTGGATGGGCGTATTATGCCGAATTCTGCCATTTGTTCGAACTCAGCATGTCTAGTGCCAAGAAGCGTGGTCGGCTAAGTGCTGGGGATTTTTAAGTGACAATATGGTGAGTGACGTTGGCGGTCACCGCGAAAACTGGTCCAGATAGTCTTAGCGTTTTCGGGTAAGCTGGAAGGAGGCCTGCGTAGGGGAGTTCGGCCTGAGGTTCGATGTATAGAGGTGTTATGTGATTCACGGAGGATTACGAACCGGTTACAGAAAGAGAAGTCTGTCGGTCGAAAACTCTCCGGCATCAACCAGGAGGTCGAAATGGTCAAGGAAGTCGACCTAGTATGGAAAAGGGGGCGTCTGCTACCATAAACACCCAGCAGAGGGTGCGAAGTAGTCCTAAGTTGAGCTTGAGTGCCTCACGGCCATAAGTAGCAATAAGAGTTCCGTTGGCAGCATGAAGTTAATGAACTGATGGAATCGTTGCATCACCTGCTGCCTTTCGAATGACACTAACGGCTGCACCGGTGTCAGTTAGGAGCAGTTTATTGAAACTAAATCTCGAATGTGCAACGGACGACTGCTATTATGGGTGTCAACCGCGTTGGTCGTTGGAGTGTGTCGGGAAATTAGTTTACTTGTTTGGCACCTGAGAAGGTGCAACTGACTTCGCAGCACCTGGCCTCCCCCCCCCCCCAAAACGGTCTGTGGTACTGACACTACTCTGATAGCTGCTTTCGAGCGGGCCTTCGGAAGTCCTTTCACTCCTAGTTGTTCTCACTGTGGAGACAGTAAATCTTACCATAACTCCGACCGACCTGAAAGTCTCAAAAGCCCTTCCCATGACCGCCGCGTCAGCCCATCTCGGCCAAGGTACTGTCAGTACCACAGACCGTTTTTGGGGGGGGGAGGCCAGGTGCTGCGAAGTCAGTTGCACCTTCTCAGGTGCCAAACAAGTAAACTAATTTCCCGACACACTCCAACGACCAACGCGGTTGACACCCATAATAGCAGTCGTCCGTTGCACATTCGAGATTTAGTTTCAATAAACTGCTCCTAACTGACACCGGTGCAGCCGTTAGTGTCATTCGAAAGGCAGCAGGTGATGCAACGATTCCATCAGTTCAATAACTTCATGCTGCCAACGGAACTCTTATTGCTACTTATGGCCGTGAGGCACTCAAGCTCAACTAAGTCCTACTTAATAATAATAATAATAATAACAATAATAATAATGGTATATTTCTCGGCTATGTTGGAGATGCACGCGCAGGCACACGATCATGGTGTACAGCTTTACTCAGCAGGATGAAATATTCACAAACTTCGGGTATAAAAGTCGAAAGTGGCAGCGGTAGGAAAACATAGGCAGCGATAGTTTATATGGATCACTCTAATAATGGTTTGCGCGGCAATTTTGAACCGGTTTCGATTTCGGGCTGGGCGATGGCGCACTGCGGAAATACCGAATAGGTCGTTCATTCATAGTGCTAATGGTGCCTTATCAACGAAAATGATGCAAGCCATGAAGAACGGCGGTTTGCCGGGGATCTGCGAACAGCGAAGTTATACATAGGAAAAAAAAGAGATTTTATGGAAGTACACTCGGGAAAATCGATGCATGCGAACAGAATAGAAAACCTTGAAGCTGATGCAATCCCTGAATGATGGTTCTACCGGAGTTCAATGAATGGACTGAGTTATGAAACAAGGAGACATGAAACCAATTCTATGAATGTACATTTGGGAAATTTTGGTGAATGTGGAAGGAACAGAGGTCCATGTGAAGGTGAGTTTAATTTCAGGATCAGTAACCCGTACCACTCAGAAATGCGAGAGTACAACTGGAGGGTCCTGGAAAAGTGGAGGATCAATTTCCAGCAGGACAAGGATCGAGGGAAAATTGGACTGCTGCCACAGATAATAAAGTGGAAAATCTCGGCATGGACTTAAGCATCATTATGCTGTTTCACTGACAAATATATATATATATATATATATATGTACATTGACGCATTGATCCTCAGAGATATTCATCGTCATTACTGGTAATGTACAATATTCTATGGGCATGGTTTTCCCTGGCGGGGTGAAGGATATGTGTCGGTCAGTCAGCCGAGTGTGGCGGGATATGACGGATTTAAATGACGACTGGTATATCAGCCGGTTGCGCGTGAACTGTTACTTGTGTTGGCTATAGTGTTGGAATACGCAGGAGAGGTTTTACATTATAAAATACTAATCAATCTGATGGGCAGTTGGGGGCATTGTAACCCACGTTTGATCAATGCGTAGCCAAATTCACAACGGATCCCGAAATCAAATGGCGATTATCCGTGATATTCTACGTTGCTAGATTACTGAATGAACAATGACACCAGAAAGATACAAACCTCAATAATGAGATCACAAGGACTCAACAAACGAGAAACCGAATTGCGGCGTGCGAGCAAGGAACATGTGCGTCACGCAGGTCCAGGACAAGAATATGACAAAGTAGCGCTCTGGATGCGAACAAACAACGATTGGTCCATAAAAAAACGGTTCTTAAAGACACGTCAATAGTGTAAGCAAGTGAGCGATGTTAAGAAAAACACTGAACCGCAAGGGTTTAAGGAGGATTTTCCACGACCGGTCGTTACACCACCCACCAAAATCCTCCCGAATCCTTAACAGAGTCAAAGGTTTGGTATAAAGGTACTGCTTCTTCCTACCTGCCTAGGCCCTGCTGTCAGTGCGCGCGCCTAATGCTAGTCGTCAACGTTCTACCCATGGTCGTACCTAATCCGTTGGCCACATAAGCGCGAGGCTATTCTACATCTTCCACAAGAACAACTGACAGATGGCGGGCTTGAAGGGGAAACATAGGTGCTATCTTTCGAAGGGCCGTCCTGTCCTGGCTGTGTGTGCTTGCGTGGGTGTGTGCGTATGATTTACTCGCCGCCACTTCCATATATGGAAAAGACATTTCACTAACGTCAACAAAAGCAAATTGTGAACACCGTCACATGTTTGATAGGGGTTGCTGGACATAGCGTGCATCGGGTATGTGCGTATGTGTCTGGATATATAATGGAATCACACGTACCACCACATATCAAAAAAGGACTTTCTGCAATGTCAACGAAAGACCGTGAGCACTGTAACGTGTTTGACGGATACCATGTGGTGCAACGAGTAACATGTAGGTGAATGTGAGTCGGGGTGCATGATGGTTCGATGCGTCAGTCTGTCAGGGTTGCTTCCATATATGGGGTTTCTTTACTCACCTCAAAGACCAGAGCGAAATAGTCTGCTGGGCCTCAGTGATGTCAGCTTCTCTGCCTTCACTCTCCGATAGGCTATTACTGCGTACGTCACGAATGAGCACTCCGTTAGCTGTCTCCACCTTCATCGCTCTTATCATTCCGTCAGCTCTTTCGATGGTTTCCATAACCACTCCCAAAGATCAAGTGCTGAAATGTGCGCATTCGTCGGCGATCACAACCACATCCCCAACTTTGAATGGTCTTGTTTTGACCAGCCACTTCTGTCGAGTCTGCAAAGCCGGTAGGTACTACCGCAGTCATCACCTCCAGAAGACCTTGGCCAGATAGTTCGCTTGCTTCCATCCGTGGAGGTAGCTCCCGCGAAGGCTTACCGGCCCTTGGAAACCCTCTTTCGACCTTAACGTCAATAAGTCGTTCGCGGTGAGCGCCAGGTGGGTGGGGTCGCCGTTCATTACTGGAACCAGGGGGCGGTTGTTCAGAGTTCTCTCTACCTCAGTCATGACGATGTTCAGCGTCTCGTCGTCGGGCGGCTGCTGCTCCATGATTGACAGCACTATCCGTCTGGCGGACCGGATCATGCGCTCCCATACGCCGCCTCGGTGGCTGGCCTGTGGGGGGGGGGGGGGTTGAAATGCCATCGTATGCCGTAGGCCACGGTTCGATCCTGCAGTTCGTCCCTGTTTATGTTCTTGTACCAAAGCTGCAAATCCCGGTGAGCGCCCACAAAGTTCGACCCATTGGCTGAGTATATATCGGCCGGTACGCCTCTTCGGTTGATAAATCTTTGCAAGGCCCGTAGAAACGAATCGGTCGTCATCGAATGTGCGATTTCCAGGTGTACCGCACGTGACTTCATGCACGTCATGATACATCCATATCGCTTTTCTGATATTTTCCCGCACCTGATCCATAAAGGCCCGAAACAGTCCAACCCGGTGTCACTGAACGGCCACTAGCCCGTAGTCACCCTGCATTCTGGTAGAGGGGCCATGAGTTGTTTGCCCGCCGTGGAAATGCGTCTCCTACATTGCACACAACGTCGGATTACGCGTTTTACAGTCTTTCGTCCTCTCAATAACCAAAGGCGCTTTCGGATGACGCTCGTCACGTGACTTTCCCCGGCATGTCCCTCCACGGCGTGGACGTGTTGAATCATTAGCTCCACTACAGGTTGTCTCGCAAGCGGCAGTATGGGGTATTTTGTGTCAAAGCTCGGGTGGGAGTTGGTCAGCCTACCATCCACCCGCAGCAGTCCATCAATGAGTTTGGGGTCTAAACGCTTCAATTCGCCTCTTGGAAATGATATTTCTTTGTTGATTGGTCCCACTATTTCCGCCCTCTTGAGTTCTCGGGCGAAAGCCTTTCGTTGTATCATTCGGAAAATATCGTATTCTGCAGCCTGTAGCTCATCGGGACTTATCGGGCCGACCCGTATCCGGACTGAAGGGCGTAGCCCTTTCATGACTAGTAAATTTCTCTTGAACCTGGTTAACCAAACTAGCGAGCGAAGAGTCTTCATCCTGGAAGAAAACCTGGCCAGTCGCGATAGAATGGATGTCTCTTCGACGACGTTGGCCGCTATCACTACGCCTTTGATTTCCAGTTCTACTTCCGTAAGTGGCTTTAATACGAACACGGGCCAGTCCTGTTTGGGCAAGTGCAGGAGGTTTGGCACTCTCGTCCACGTGTTTCGTTGCCTGAAGTTGTTCGCACCTCTGGGGCACAGATTGGCTGGATTATCGCCAGACCTGACATGATTCCACTGGTTCGTGGCTGATTCATCGTGGACAATCGTGAGCCGGTTAGCAACGAAAGTACTAAACCGGATCCGGACGTTGTTAATGTAGTAAAGTACTATCGTTGAGCCCGTCCAAAAGCTAACCGATCAAATGTAGAGGTCGAAACATCTCTTCACCGCTTGTCCCCCCTGAATGCTAACACGGCTGCGCTGAGTTCAAGGCGTGGGATCGAGACCGACTTCAGTGGAGCAACGCGGGCTTTGGCGAACAGGATCCTCGTGGTATATTGTCCATCTCCTGCGCACCATCGTCCGTACACCATAGCTCCATAACCGACTTCGGATGCATCGGAAAAGGCATGTAGTTCTCCAGTCCGAGTTGTATGGCCAGGGGGCAAACATCGTGGAATCCGTATGTCCCCTAGTTTCTCCGAGATGTTCAGGAATTTTTCCCAGTCCAGCCAGTCTCCTCGGTCCAGTGGCTGGTCCCAGTCGATTTTCTTACGGCAGAGCGGCTGCAGCAAGATCTTTCCGGGCAACAGACATGGTGAGACGAAACCGAGCGGGTCGAACAAACTTGAGACAGCAGATAGTATGCCACGACGGGTTACTGGAAACTCGGGACTTTTTAGCTCAAAAAGTCGTCCGTTTCCGCGTTTCATTGTATTCTGAAGTACGTTCGCTAGGAAGTGGAGAGCCGTCCATATCTCCTACCCTTTCGGCCTTCTCGTGGTACGGAATGACCCCGGGCACTTCTGGAGCGTTCGACGTCCATTTAGTTAGATGGAAGCCACCCTCTCCCAGCAATCTCGTCAGGCCTCTGAACTGCGCTAGAGCTGACCCTATATCATCGAATGATCCAAAGTAGTCGTGGACGCAGAAATTTCTGCTGACGCTATCTACCACCGACCGATGGACCAGACCTCCATTTTCGTTAGCAGCTTCCCGAAGTGCGTAGTTCAAACAAAATGGTGACGATATGGCTCCGAAGGGGTGGACGGTCATCCTATAATTTACCACTGGGTTGTCCCGGTCGTTCTCTTACCACCACAGAAAACGCAAAGCATCTCGTTCTCCTACCGATATTTTCACCTGATGAAACATTTCCCTAATGTCGGCGGACAAGGCCACTCTACCCACTGTGAAACGGCACAAAACTTCGATTAGGGGTGTGGTCCAGTCAGATCCTTGTAGTAGGCGATCGTTTAACGACTTGCCCTGGAACTTGGCCGCACAGTCGAAAACCACGCGCAGTTTTTCGGGTTTCAAGGGGTTGATAACCGGGTGGTGAGGCAGGTATCAGATACCCCTCATGCCGTCAGTGTTGGCAGGCACCTTTTCAACGTAACCGAGGGCTTCGTTTCGCTTCATTAAATCCGCGTATCGTTCCCACAGATTCTGATCTCGAATGAAGCGTCCTTTTAGTCGTAGTAGACGTTGGAGAACATAGCTTCGGTTATCAGTCCACGGGTCAGCAGATGTGCGCCATGGGAGGGGAACCTCGAACTGTTTTTCGAGGCCTCCAGTGCCTTGCCGCACCGTTTGTAAAGCTGAGTGATCCTCTTGAGACGACGATGGCCTTTCGTCTCCAATGTCATGAAACTCCTTTTCATACAGCCGCCGCAGGTGATACTCCATGCGGTCCGTTTCGGCGGGTAAATAGTTCACGGAACCACTTACCCTACTGGACCGAATAATATCCATCCCAGAGCCGTGCGTACGGCATAAGGTGCCTGGCGGTGGCCCACTCTCTAGTCAAGCACCCAATGCGCTTCTGGCACGTCGAAGCCGATGGGAGATCCACTTCATCATCTTCCCAGTCTACAACGGTTACATCCTGCAGGTGGGGCCACCTAGTCAAGATGGCGTTCACCGACCTTGGTGCTCGCACGGGGAGATCCGCTAACGTGAATGCCTCTGTTGGTCCGATTTGCTCATTGGTGTCTAAAGAGATTAACTGCAACCTCAACCGGCAGGCAGTCATTACTTGTGTTCCGCCCACCGTGCCCACTGCCAACGACGTCGCACCTTTAGCGAGTTGGTGTTTCTCGGCAAACCGCTCTTTCACTAGAGTAGTGTCGGATCCACTATCGACGAAAGCCAAAGCTTTGACCACCCCGGTCGGGGTCATTACTCCCACGGCCACTACGCCTAAACGTACCGGTTTACCGACAGACCGCGACGTTGAACAAATCACACTGGGCTTGGTACTCGTCTCGGGCAAAGTTACTCTCGCCTGGTGCAACAATCGATGGTGTCTGCCCGTGCAGCCCTCGTAACTACATCGGTTCCTTGTCCTACAGGCTGCTGCCCGGTGCTTGGTGTTGAGAAAATTAGGCGCGCTCCTGCCATCCTCGCCATTCCCTACCGTTCGTCTATTGTGGCGTTGCCGAACTTGGGACATTCTGGTAGGCCATGGCTAGTACCACAGGATCTGCAATTGGGTTGCGCAGTAGCATCGCGTGAAATGGCATGTGTATTGGTCCAAGGCTGGTATTTTGGATGTTCCCGTACAGCGGTTTGAGCTTGGCTAGTACTGGGCTTGTTTGCCCGGTTGCTGTCCCGGACAAGTCGGCCAAATCTGCTGTCGGCTATCTTAGATTGCCCGTCCAAGTATTCGGTCAGGTCTTCGAAGTTAGCTTCCCTGTCGCTTCGGCTTATCCGTTCTGCTTCTTCCGCCCACCGACCCTGTAGCTCGGGAGAAAGGTGACGGACTATGCCTTCCAAAGTGTGCATGGCGTCTAGGTCAGCCCTGTAACCTAAATGGTCGAGGGCTATTGAGCAGTTTTGCATCTTAATCAACAGCTCGGCCGTTGTGTAGACGTCGCCCTTGGTTCTCTTTGCCTCTACCGTCACGCCCTTTATTAGGTTACGGGCTACTTTGAAAGGTTGGCCAAACAAGTCCCTTGGAATCTTCCTTGCTCTCGTGTAGCCTTGTCCCGAGTCGAGCATGTTACACCCGTCGATGGCTTCTCTTGCTCGGCCTCGGCAGTAGTGAGTAAGATAGAGAAGCCTTTGCCCAGGGTCGGTTACCTTATTTTAAACGAACGTCTCGAACTGCTTGACGAACTTGCAGTAGCGTTCAGATCGCTCGCCGAAAACCGTTAGTTCTACTCTTGACAAATCGATCGATGGTGTTTTATAGTCGGCGACCAGCGTGAAGTTTCCTATTTTTTGTGCCCTGATCTTTCGGAAGTGTCAAAGTCGCTGGTCTCTGGTTCACACTCTTTATGTCTACACTTCTGTTCTGCTTCCTGCGCCTGTTGGCTAGCCGATAACCTCCCCAGTGACTTGCCGTATTACTTCATTTCCAGATTCCAATGTCGTCGATCCTTTTCTTGGCATTTTGCGTGTTTTTCTCGTTCCAAATTGATCTATTGAGTATCATAACCCACGTTTGAGCAATGCGTGGCCAAATTCACAACGGATCCCGAAATCAAATGGCGATTATCCGTGATATTCTACGTTGCTAGATTACTGAATGAACAATGACACCAGAAAGATACAAACCTCAATAATGAGATCACAAGGACTCAACAAACGAGAAACCGAATTGCGGCGTGCGAGCAAGGAACATGTGCGTCACGCAGGTCCAGGACAAGAATATGACAAAGTAGCGCTCTGGATGCGAACAAACAACGATTGGTCCATAAAAAAACGGTTCTTAAAGACACGTCAATAGTGTAAGCAAGTGAGCGATGTTAAGAAAAACACTGAACCGCAAGGGTTTAAGGAGGATTTTCCACGACCAGTCGTTACAGGTATTTCTGTCGCGTGGCTTGATCTCAGTCGCTATGAAAGTTTCCAATTGGGTTCCTGTCGGTACGATTCAATTTGGCATCTTTTGTTATCCAGTTTGGCGACTGAGATAGTGGGAGTCGACGAACCTGAAATGAATAGGGATTGCAGTCTTTACGTGGTTCCAGCTGTGGGTTAGTGTAATATGTGAAGACCATAATAGTGGAATGGTTAAATTTATGTGAACGGGGCAAGGACAAAGTTCCATTTAAGCGGTCAGTGATACCTACTCAACTTTCTGGGTAAAGCAGGCTCCCCGGAGACTGGGCTATAATGCTGCAGGCTAGCGGAGTGGCGTTCACTGGTTGTGCTACATTGCATGTGTTCTAAAGGAATAATGGTTCGCATGTTGGCGTGGCAGGTTTAGGATACTGAGAAAAACCCAGAGCTTTACGGTTAAGATGATCTAGAAATGGTAACACTCGATACAGTTTTCTTGCGCAGACTGCAGTTCAGCATCGAGGTGGGTTTGAAAGAACAGAATATGAGTTAATGGAACTGGTACCCTGCTAGCATAGCACTATATTTGTCACGGTCTCTTCCGGTACAGTGGTTACTATATATTGAATGGTTCCTGGGGGGCCCTTAAGCGGAAATCTATGATGATGTCGGTTCCATAGGCTACCTTAGAGATCTAGTTAGTACCTTGTATCCGGAGTACTAGAGCCCAAAGTTTTCCTAATCTGGGCTCGTGGGATTTACTGCTTGGGTATAAAGTTTCCGACTCCATCGCACCGGGAAGGTTCATCGTTGCTTGTCCCGGTGAAGTGCTGCCGTTTTTGCATGGTAACCTCGGGCTCTGGCCGATGCACTTAGAAACACAATCTGCAGCTTACTGCATTACTTCCCAACAGCAAAAATTTGTTTATTTCTCTTGTGCCACTTTAGAAATTTCAGAAACGTTGTCCGGCAAATCTCCGAACCTCCTGCAAAACTACCGATGTTGCACTGTGCAAAGCGATCCTAGATCGCTTGGATGTTCTCGTTGCGAAATGGAGCAACACGGCACTGAGTGGTCAGAAGTCTTTGCGGCCTCTGCTCCGGATGCGCCAATTGGCTCAGGGCACCGTCATCGGTGAGATAGTGCTGCAACATCTCTGGCCGCATCAATAACCTCAGCAAGCTCAGTGTTCTTCAGCATCGCTCACGGACGATGCTGCTTTGGATGGGTTGTCCGCTGCGGCTGACCGCTGCGGGTAAGTCTCTTCTCCGTCTGCTAGTCAGCTTAGCATCTCATCCGAAATTATCAAAAAAGTCAGTTAACCTGATTTAGCGGCGAAGATAAGTGCTCTCCTTTCGGACGTTAGCTCCATACAGTCTTCAAGTCGACCCTTCCTCCGGCATTCCTCCCCATCTAAAGCCTGAAGACTTGGTATCAACCAAGTTATTCGCCCAACCGGTTGCCAGGAGACGACACACAAGGATGGTGCTGGTATCGTTAGGAGTATCGTGAATACGCACCGAAGTGCACTTTGCTTGTTCTATTCGCAACGGACAGGGAAACTTAGCCAAAAGTTAAGTGCGGAAGTGCTTGTCAGCAATTCAGAACCTTGCCATCTTCTTTTTATCTAGAATATTGTTTCGATTCGCCAATTTTCGATTGGTACTGAGGCACAGATTAGAGTCGTTTCCCTCACCTCTTCTGACCGCAACCACCCCAACGACCTGGAGCTTCAATCCGCCAGTGGGCCTTGCATTCGAACGTACTGAGCCAAGTCCCACAGCAGACCTTAGTTGGCATCACTTGTTTTCAGTGATCATTCATTATCGCCGACGGCCCTCAACCGGTCATGGGATTAGATTTTATTTTACGGTATTTTCACTTATCAATAAACCTTGGTACTCGCAAACTAACCGACCCTGTGACTTACCGTGCTGTGGCCGGATCTTTGCGTGTGGCCAAAGTCATCCGTTCCGCCCCTATGACACTTAACACCAATAAAAGCTTCATCAATTTTTGGCTCAATTTCCATCACTTATCTAACCGGTGGGTTACTTGCTTTTAACGCCCAGTGATGTCGGGAACCACAACAACACAACGGATCACCCTGCGTTTTCTCGCTCACTCCGGCTGCCTCCCAACAAATGTTTTATTGCCCCTCGCGAATTTCAAAATACGCCAGAGCTCAGAATCCTCGGTCTTTTGAAAGACCGTGGGTATCTCCACTACATACGGCACCCAAGAATTCTACGAACGGCCGGATTTTGTGCGGCGTTTATCGACATTTTAATCACGCGACCATCTGGAATTCTCGCCCCTTTCCACAAATCCACGATATCACTCCCAGTCTGGTTGGATGTACCATCTTCAGTGAGATTGATCTGGTACGGTCATATCATCGGCTTCTCGTCTCTGAAGATGTCACCGAAAATGAGATCACTACACCCTTGAGACTGTCCAAACTTTTAAGCATGCCCTGCTGCCTGAGAAAAGCATCACAAAAGCCCCACCACTTCGTTGAGGGCGTTACTCGTGGTTCGCATTTCACTCATCCGCGCGTCGACAAAATTCTCGCCGCACGTTGAACTGTTGCAGAACACGAGCCATATCTTTGACCGATCTTCCAACAACTCTCGAATCACGGCATTACTACCAGCCTTTCTAAGACTTCTCTACGTATGCCATCATTGCACTTTGTCGGCTATATCATCGACACCACTGGAATTCGCCCGGCCGACGATAAGGTCAACGACGCTGCCAAATTTCTGTTTCCAATAAGCTTTAAACAGCTTAAACGTTTCAATGGCTTTGTCAGTCACTGCCGTTGTTTCATCGCAAGCTGTGCCAAAACAATACAACCGCTCGCCGACCAGCTATGACCGACGAAGCGCCAGCGCATCCGAACAGATCAAGTAAAAGAGGCTCTCGGCAAGCTCAAACCTTCTTGTGGGCCCTGCCATTTTACCCATTCTCCTAGCTCCTACTTCTCCGGTCAGTATTGTGGTCGGCGCATCTGATATTGCTGTCGGATGGGTACTCCAGCAAGCAGCAGGCGGTGTGTGTAAACATCCACAATTCACTTTCGTCGCCTGCCTCCTGCGAAAGACAAGTACAGTGGGCTTGACAGCGAATTGCTACCTGTTTACGCTGCTATATGGCACTTCCCTCGTGCCCCTGAAGGACGAGAGTTTATTATCTCCAGCGACCACAAGTCTTTGCTTTACGCATTCGGCAGTGCATCGGACGGGTGCTCGCCACTTGAGATTCAACCAGTGGATATTACTTCCCAGTTTTCCATGAACGCCAGTCACTGTAACAGCCGGTCGTGAAAAATCCTCCTTAAACCCTTGCGGTTCAGTGTTTTTCTTAACATCGCTCACTTGCTTACACTATTGACGTGTCTTTAAGAACCGTTTTTTTATGGACCAATCGTTGTTTGTTCGCATCCAGAGCGCTACTTTGTCATATTCTTGTCCTGGACCTGCGTGACGCACATGTTCCTTGCTCGCACGCCGCAATTCGGTTTCTCGTTTGTTGAGTCCTTGTGATCTCATTATTGAGGTTTGTATCTTTCTGGTGTCATTGTTCATTCAGTAATCTAGCAACGTAGAATATCACGGATAATCGCCATTTGATTTCGGGATCCGTTGTGAATTTGGCCACGCATTGCTCAAACGTGGGTTATGATACTCAATAGATCAATTTGGAACGAGAAAAACACGCAAAATGCCAAGAAAAGGATCGACGACATTGGAATCTGGAAATGAAGTAATACGGCAAGTCACTGGGGAGGTTATCGGCTAGCCAACAGGCGCAGGAAGCAGAACAGAAGTGTAGACATAAAGAGTGTGAACCAGAGACCAGCGACTTTGACACTTCCGAAAGATCAGGGCACAAAAAATAGGAAACTTCACGCTGGTCGCCGACTATAAAACACCATCGATCGATTTGTCAAGAGTAGAACTAACGGTTTTCGGCGAGCGATCTGAACGCTACTGCAAGTTCGTCAAGCAGTTCGAGACGTTCGTTTAAAATAAGGTAACCGACCCTGGGCAAAGGCTTCTCTATCTTACTCACTACTGCCGAGGCCGAGCAAGAGAAGCCATCGACGGGTGTAACATGCTCGACTCGGGACAAGGCTACACGAGAGCAAGGAAGATTCCAAGGGACTTGTTTGGCCAACCTTTCAAAGTAACCCGTAACCTAATAAAGGGCGTGACGGTAGAGGCAAAGAGAACCAAGGGCGACGTCTACACAACGGCCGAGCTGTTGATTAAGATGCAAAACTGCTCAATAGCCCTCGACCATTTAGGTTACAGGGCTGACCTAGACGCCATGCACACTTTGGAAGGCATAGTCCGTCACCTTTCTCCCGAGCTACAGGGTCGGTGGGCGGAAGAAGCAGAACGGATAAGCCGAAGCGACAGGGAAGCTAACTTCGAAGACCTGACCGAATACTTGGACGGGCAATCTAAGATAGCCGACAGCAGATTTGGCCGACTTGTCCGGGACAGCAACCGGGCAAACAAGCCCAGTACTAGCCAAGCTCAAACCGCTGTACGGGAACATCCAAAATACCAGCCTTGGACCAATACACATGCCATTTCACGCGATGCTACTGCGCAACCCAATTGCAGATCCTGTGGTACTAGCCATGGCCTACCAGAATGTCCCAAGTTCGGCAACGCCACAATAGACGAACGGTAGGGAATGGCGAGGATGGCAGGAGCGCGCCTAATTTTCTCAACACCAAGCACCGGGCAGCAGCCTGTAGGACAAGGAACCGATGTAGTTACGAGGGCTGCACGGGCAGACACCATCGATTGTTGCACCAGGCGAGAGTAACTTTGCCCGAGACGAGTACCAAGCCCAGTGTGATTTGTTCAACGTCGCGGTCTGTCGGTAAACCGGTACGTTTAGGCGTAGTGGCCGTGGGAGTAATGACCCCGACCGGGGTGGTCAAAGCTTTGGCTTTCGTCGATAGTGGATCCGACACTACTCTAGTGAAAGAGCGGTTTGCCGAGAAACACCAACTCGCTAAAGGTGCGACGTCGTTGGCAGTGGGCACGGTGGGCGGAACACAAGTAATGACTGCCTGCCGGTTGAGGTTGCAGTTAATCTCTTTAGACACCAATGAGCAAATCGGACCAACAGAGGCATTCACGTTAGCGGATCTCCCCGTGCGAGCACCAAGGTCGGTGAACGCCATCTTGACTAGGTGGCCCCACCTGCAGGATGTAACCGTTGTAGACTGGGAAGATGATGAAGTGGATCTCCCATCGGCTTCGACGTGCCAGAAGCGCATTGGGTGCTTGACTAGAGAGTGGGCCACCGCCAGGCACCTTATGCCGTACGCACGGCTCTGGGATGGATATTATTCGGTCCAGTAGGGTAAGTGGTTCCGTGAACTATTTACCCGCCGAAACGGACCGCATGGAGTATCACCTGCGGCGGCTGTATGAAAAGGAGTTTCATGACATTGGAGACGAAAGGCCATCGTCGTCTCAAGAGGATCACTCAGCTTTACAAACGGTGCGGCAAGGCACTGGAGGCCTCGAAAAACAGTTCGAGGTTCCCCTCCCATGGCGCACATCTGCTGACCCGTGGACTGATAACCGAAGCTATGTTCTCCAACGTCTACTACGACTAAAAGGACGCTTCATTCGAGATCAGAATCTGTGGGAACGATACGCGGATTTAATGAAGCGAAACGAAGCCCTCGGTTACGTTGAAAAGGTGCCTGCCAACACTGACGGCATGAGGGGTATCTGATACCTGCCTCACCACCCGGTTATCAACCCCTTGAAACCCGAAAAACTGCGCGTGGTTTTCGACTGTGCGGCCAAGTTCCAGGGCAAGTCGTTAAACGATCGCCTACTACAAGGATCTGACTGGACCACACCCCTAATCGAAGTTTTGTGCCGTTTCACAGTGGGTAGAGTGGCCTTGTCCGCCGACATTAGGGAAATGTTTCATCAGGTGAAAATATCGGTAGGAGAACGAGATGCTTTGCGTTTTCTGTGGTGGTAAGAGAACGACCGGGACAACCCAGTGGTAAATTATAGGATGACCGTCCACCCCTTCGGAGCCATATCGTCACCATTTTGTTTGAACTACGCACTTCGGGAAGCTGCTAACGAAAATGGAGGTCTGGTCCATCGGTCGGTGGTAGATAGCGTCAGCAGAAATTTCTGCGTCCACGACTACTTTGGATCATTCGATGATATAGGGTCAGCTCTAGCGCAGTTCAGAGGCCTGACGAGATTACTGGGAGAGGGTGGCTTCCATCTAACTAAATGGACGTCGAACGCTCCAGAAGTGCCCGGGGTCATTCCGTACCACGAGAAGGCCGAAAGGGTAGGAGATATGGACGGCTCTCCACTTCCTAGCGAACGTACTTCAAAATACAATGAAACGCGGAAACGGACGACTTTTTGAGCTAAAAGTTCCCGAGTTTCCAGTAACCCGTCGTGGCATACTATCTGCTGTCTCAAGTTTGTTCGACCCGCTCGGTTTCGTCTCACCATGTCTGTTGCCCGGAAAGATCTTGCTGCAGCCGCTCTGCCGTAATAAAATCGACTGGGACCAGCCACTGGACCGAGGAGACTGGCTGGACTGGGAAAAATTCCTGAACATCTCGGAGAAACTAGGGGACATACGGATTCCACGATGTTTGCCCCCTGGCCATACAACTCGGACTGGAGAACTACATGCCTTTTCCGATGCATCCGAAGTCGGTTATGGAGCTATGGTGTACGGACGATGGTGCGCAGGAGATGGACAATATACCACGAGGATCCTGTTCGCCAAAGCCCGCGTTGCTCCACTGAAGTCGGTCTCGATCCCACGCCTTGAACTCAGCGCAGCCGTGTTAGCATTCAGGGGGGACAAGCGGTGAAGAGATGTTTCGACCTCTACATTTGATCGGTTAGCTTTTGGACGGGCTCAACGATAGTACTTTACTACATTAACAACGTCCGGATCCGGTTTAGTACTTTCGTTGCTAACCGGCTCACGATTGTCCACGATGAATCAGCCACGAACCAGTGGAATCATGTCAGGTCTGGCGATAATCCAGCCAATCTGTGCCCCAGAGGTGCGAACAACTTCAGGCAACGAAACACGTGGACGAGAGTGCCAAACCTCCTGCACTTGCCCAAACAGGACTGGCCCGTGTTCGTATTAAAGCCACTTACGGAAGTAGAACTGGAAATCAAAGGCGTAGTGATAGCGGCCAACGTCGTCGAAGAGACATCCATTCTATCGCGACTGGCCAGGTTTTCTTCCAGGATGAAGACTCTTCGCTCGCTAGTTTGGTTAACCAGGTTCAAGAGAAATTTACTAGTCATGAAAGGGCTACGCCCTTCAGTCCGGATACGGGTCGGCCCGATAAGTCCCGATGAGCTACAGGCTGCAGAATACGATATTTTCCGAATGATACAACGAAAGGCTTTCGCCCGAGAACTCAAGAGGGCGGAAATAGTGGGACCAATCAACAAAGAAATATCATTTCCAAGAGGCGAATTGAAGCGTTTAGACCCCAAACTCATTGATGGACTGCTGCGGGTGGATGGTAGGCTGACCAACTCCCACCCGAGCTTTGACACAAAATACCCCATACTGCCGCTTGCGAGACAACCTGTAGTGGAGCTAATGATTCAACACGTCCACGCCGTGGAGGGACATGCCGGGGAAAGTCACGTGACGAGCGTCATCCGAAAGCGCCTTTGGTTATTGAGAGGACGAAAGACTGTAAAACGCGTAATCCGACGTTGTGTGCAATGTAGGAGACGCATTTCCACGGCGGGCAAACAACTCATGGCCCCTCTACCAGAATGCAGGGTGACTACGGGCTAGTGGCCGTTCAGTGACACCGGGTTAGACTGTTTCGGGCCTTTATGGATCAGGTGCGGGAAAATATCAGAAAAGCGATATGGATGTATCATGACGTGCATGAAGTCACGTGCGGTACACCTGGAAATCGCACATTCGATGACGACCGATTCGTTTCTACGGGCCTTGCAAAGATTTATCAACCGAAGAGGCGTACCGGCCGATATATACTCAGCCAATGGGTCGAACTTTGTGGGCGCTCACCGGGATTTGCAGCTTTGGTACAAGAACATAAACAGGGACGAACTGCAGGATCGAACCGTGGCCTACGGCATACGATGGCATTTCAACCCCCCCCCCCCCCACAGGCCAGCCACCGAGGCGGCGTATGGGAGCGCATGATCCGGTCCGCCAGACGGATAGTGCTGTCAATCATGGAGCAGCAGCCGCCTGACGACGAGACGCTGAACATCGTCATGACTGAGGTAGAGAGAACTCTGAACAACCGCCCCCTGGTTCCAGTAATGAACGGCGACCCCACCCACCTGGCGCTCACCGCGAACGACTTATTGACGTTAAGGTCGAAAGAGGGTTTCCAAGGGCTGGTAAGCCTTCGCGGGAGCTACCTCCACGGATGGAAGCAAGCGAACTATCTGGCCAAGGTCTTCTGGAGGTGATGACTGCGGTAGTACCTACCGGCTTTGCAGACTCGACAGAAGTGGCTGGTCAAAACAAGACCATTCAAAGTTAGGGATGTGGTTATGATCGCCGACGAACGCGCACATTTCAGCACTTGGTCTTTGGGAGTGGTTATGGAAGCCATCGAAAGAGCTGACGGAATGATAAGAGCAATGAAGGTGGAGACAGCTAACGGAGTGCTCATTCGTGACGTACGCAGTAATAGCCTATCGGAGAGTGAAGGCAGAGAAGCTGACATCACTGAGGCCCAGCAGACTATTTCGCTCTGGTCTTTGAGGTGAGTAAAGAAACCCCATATATGGAAGCAACCCTGACAGACTGACGCATCGAACCATCATGCACCCCGACTCACATTCACCTACATGTTACTCGTTGCACCACATGGTATCCGTCAAACACGTTACAGTGCTCACGGTCTTTCGTTGACATTGCAGAAAGTCCTTTTTTGATATGTGGTGGTACGTGTGATTCCATTATATATCCAGACACATACGCACATACCCGATGCACGCTATGTCCAGCAACCCCTATCAAACATGTGACGGTGTTCACAATTTGCTTTTGTTGACGTTAGTGAAATGTCTTTTCCATATATGGAAGTGGCGGCGAGTAAATCATACGCACACACCCACGCAAGCACACACAGCCAGGACAGGACGGCCCTTCGAAAGATAGCACCTATGTTTCCCCTTCAAGCCCGCCATCTGTCAGTTGTTCTTGTGGAAGATGTAGAATAGCCTCGCGCTTATGTGGCCAACGGATTAGGTACGACCATGGGTAGAACGTTGACGACTAGCATTAGGCGCGCGCACTGACAGCAGGGCCTAGGCAGGTAGGAAGAAGCAGTACCTTTATACCAAACCTTTGACTCTGTTAAGGATTCGGGAGGATTTTGGTGGGTGGTGTAACGACCGGTCGTGGAAAATCCTCCTTAAACCCTTGCGGTTCAGTGTTTTTCTTAACATCGCTCACTTGCTTACACTATTGACGTGTCTTTAAGAACCGTTTTTTTATGGACCAATCGTTGTTTGTTCGCATCCAGAGCGCTACTTTGTCATATTCTTGTCCTGGACCTGCGTGACGCACATGTTCCTTGCTCGCACGCCGCAATTCGGTTTCTCGTTTGTTGAGTCCTTGTGATCTCATTATTGAGGTTTGTATCTTTCTGGTGTCATTGTTCATTCAGTAATCTAGCAACGTAGAATATCACGGATAATCGCCATTTGATTTCGGGATCCGTTGTGAATTTGGCTACGCATTGATCAAACGTGGGTTACAATGCCCCCAACTGCCCATCAGATTGATTAGTATTTTATAATGTAAAACCTCTCCTGCGTATTCCAACACTATAGCCAACACAAGTAACAGTTCACGCGCAACCGGCTGATATACCAGTCGTCATTTAAATCCGTCATATCCCGCCACACTCGGCTGACTGACCGACACATATCCTTCACCCCGCCAGGGAAAACCATGCCCATAGAATATTGTACATTACCAGTAATGACGATTAATATCTCTGAGGATCAATGCGTCAATGTACATATATATATATATATATATATATATATATATATATATATATTTGTCAGTGAAACAGCATAATGATGCTTAAGTCCATGCCGAGATTTTCCACTTTATTATCTGTGGCAGCAGTCCAATTTTCCCTCGATCCTTGTCCTGCTGGAAATTGATCCTCCACTTTTCCAGGACCCTCCAGTTGTACTCTCGCATTTCTGAGTGGTACGGGTTACTGATCCTGAAATTAAACTCACCTTCACATGGACCTCTGTTCCTTCCACATTCACCAAAATTTCCCAAATGTACATTCATAGAATTGGTTTCATGTCTCCTTGTTTCATAACTCAGTCCATTCATTGAACTCCGGTAGAACCATCATTCAGGGATTGCATCAGCTTCAAGGTTTTCTATTCTGTTCGCATGCATCGATTTTCCCGAGTGTACTTCCATAAAATCTCTTTTTCTTCCTATGTATAACTTCGCTGTTCGCAGATCCCCGGCAAACCGCCGTTCTTCATGGCTTGCATCATTTTCGTTGATAAGGCACCATTAGCACTATGAATGAACGACCTATTCGGTATTTCCGCAGTGCGCCATCGCCCAGCCCGAAATCGAAACCGGTTCAAAATTGCCGCGCAAACCATTATTAGAGTGATCCATATAAACTATCGCTGCCTATGTTTTCCTACCGCTGCCACTTTCGACTTTTATAACCGAAGTTTGTGAATATTTCATCCTGCTGAGTAAAGCTGTACACCATGATCGTGTGCCTGCGCGTGCGTCTCCAACATAGCCGAGAAATATACCATTATTATTATTGTTATTATTATTATTATTATTAAGTAGGACTTAGTTGAGCTTGAGTGCCTCACGGCCATAAGTAGCAATAAGAGTTCCGTTGGCAGCATGAAGTTATTGAACTGATGGAATCGTTGCATCACCTGCTGCCTTTCGAATGACACTAACGGCTGCACCGGTGTCAGTTAGGAGCAGTTTATTGAAAACTAAATCTCGAATGTGCAACGGACGACTGCTATTATGGGTGTCAACCGCGTTAGTCGTTGGAGTGTGTCGGGAAATTAGTTTACTTGTTTGGCACCTGAGAAGGTGCAACTGACTTCGCAGCACCTGGCCTCCCCCCCCCCAAAACGGTCTGTGGTACTGACAGTACCTTGGCCGAGATGGGCTGACGCGGCGGTCATGGGAAGGGCTTTTGAGACTTTCAGGTCGGTCGGAGTTATGGTAAGATTTACTGTCTTCACAGTGAGAACAACTAGGAGTGAAAGGACTTCCGAAGGCCCGCTCGAAAGCAGCTATCAGAGTAGTGTCAGTACCACAGACCGTTTTGGGGGGGGGGGAGGCCAGGTGCTGCGAAGTCAGTTGCACCTTCTCAGGTGCCAAACAAGTAAACTAATTTCCCGACACACTCCAACGACTAACGCGGTTGACACCCATAATAGCAGTCGTCCGTTGCACATTCGAGATTTAGTTTCAATAAACTGCTCCTAACTGACACCGGTGCAGCCGTTAGTGTCATTCGAAAGGCAGCAGGTGATGCAACGATTCCATCAGTTCATTAACTTCATGCTGCCAACGGAACTCTTATTGCTACTTATGGCCGTGAGGCACTCAAGCTCAACTTAGGACTACTTCGCACCCTCTGCTGGGTGTTTATGGTAGCAGACGCCCCCTTTTCCATACTAGGTCGACTTCCTTGACCATTTCGACCTCCTGGTTGATGCCGGAGAGTTTTCGACCGACAGACTTCTCTTTCTGTAACCGGTTCGTAATCCTCCGTGAATCACATAACACCTCTATACATCGAACCTCAGGCCGAACTCCTCTACGCAGGCCTCCTTCCAGCTTACCCGAAAACGCTAAGACTATCTGGACCAGTTTTCGCGGTGACCGCCAACGTCACTCACCATATTGTCACTTAGAAATCCCCAGTACTTAGCCGACCACGCTTCTTGGCACTAGACATGCTGAGTTCGAACAAATGGCAGAATTCGGCATAATACGCCCATCCAGTAGCCCTTGGGCCTCTCCTCTCCACATGGTTCCTAAACCTAATGGCGACTGGTGCCCCTGTGGCCACCACAGGGCCCTTAACCAAGCCGCCATCCTAGACAGGTACTCCATTCCACATATTCAGGATCTAAGTTCTTCCCTGTTTGGTTTTTCTGTTTTCGACGGAATCGACTTCATTAGAGTCTACCACCAAGTCAAGGTAGCCAAGGCTTACGACCTCAAACCGCTGTTACAGCTCCATTCGGACTATTCGGGTTTTTGCGCATGCCGTTTGGGCTCAACAATACGGCCCAAAAGTTTCAAAGGTTTGCGCATGAAGCAACACGCGGTTTGAAGAATGTCTACTTGTACTCAGACGATATTTTGTGCCAATTTCTCTAGAAAACCAGCATATGGCACAACTGCCCGCTCCTTCTGGGAGTTTTACCCAACACGGTGTAACCAATATTCCTACCGAATGCGAATTAGGTAGGACTACAATCACATTCCTAGGTCACGAGATCTCAGCTTCTGGCATACAGCCCCCGCCTGACGAGATGGCGGCAATTCGCGCCTACCCCGAGCCTCAATCTTACCGGTAGCCGCGTCAATTTTCTGGCTCATTCATTTTTTATCGCCGGTTTATCCCACACTGAGCCGAGACAAAGCAGCCCCTAACAGACCTTTTACGTGGGGATGAGCGGAAGTTCGTTTTTCCTGACACGGCGCGGGCAACGTTTACTTTGATCAGGGAAGCTATCGCCAACATAGCGCTCCCCCACATCCCGATCCTTCTGCTCCCCTGGCATTAGGGGCAGATGCTTCGGACGTGGCTGTCGGAGCAGTGTTGCAACAGTTCATCAACAACTCTCGGCAACCAATAGGTTCCTTCTCCAAGCTTCTTCAGTTCACGGAATCCCGATAAAGTACTTTTAGCAGAGAACTTCTGTCAATCTATATAGGTATCCGAAACTTCAGGTGCACACTCGAGAGCCAAACGTTCACAGTGTTCACAGACCATAAACCACAAGTGTACGCTCTCCAGTCAGCTTCCGATCTATATTTGCCAAGCAAGATTTTCCACTTAGACTACGTGTGGCAGTTTACTGTGGACATCCGACACATCTCTGGGGCACACAGTCCCGTAGCAGACCTGCTCCCATGCGTCCACAGTATCGACGGCCAGCTATCCATGGGCATAGACCTAGGAGCAATCGCCGCATCTTAAACAACAGATCCCGAGACAGAGCAGCTCAGAAACAGGAGCTCCCTGCATCTAGTGTCAGTAGCCGTTCCAACTTCGAAGGTAACTATTACTTGCGATGTGTCACAGGGTCGACCCCTACCACTGGTTCCTGCCAGTCTTTGTCGGCATGTTTTACCAGCCTGCACAACTTATCGCATCCTGGTGTAACCGCCCCAGTGAAACCAGTCACCGAGCGATTTGTCTGGCCTTGCGCCAACAGTGAAGTACATCTTTAGGCCCGGGCTTGTCTTCAACGCCAAAGCTTTAAAATACACCACCACACTAAACCTATTTTGGGCACATTCTGCGAGCCGGATGCACGCTCTCACCATGCGCATGTGGATCCCGTGGGTCCCTTCCACCATCCAACAGCTGCACCTACATAAATGACATATTTACCGTGGTTCGTCATGGAACTCCTTTTTTATTCGCTGATGATGTAAAGTTGTTGTACACCTTCGACCATAATTCATTGGGTAATACTATAGCAAAAATATCTGAGGACCTGCGGATGCTCAATTCCTGGTGTACCGATTGTCTAATGAAGTTCTCGGCGGACAAAAGCTGCATTCTTACATACAAGTGTCATGTCCCTCCCGAAACGTTTAGTATAGGTGGTCACCTGATCCCCAACAAATCATCAGTACGCGACCTGGGCATATACTACTCCTGTTCGTTCAACTTCTCGGAGCAAACAGACACTCAAATTGCTAGGTCCCGCAGGTTAATAGGACTTGTCCACAAAACATTCCGTTTGCGTGAAAGTAAACTCAGTGTCTATACAACACACGTTAGACCATTGCTAGAGTATAGTTCAATAGTTGGCTCCAACATGCGCCAGACTGATAGGATCGCCATCGAAAATGTCCAGCGCACCTTTACTAAACAAATAGTTGGATATTCGTCTAGTCTCAACTATAAACAACGCTGTGACCTGCTACACCTCGAACCCCTTTGGCTCCGACGGATAAAGAACAACTTGTCTTTTTTCCACTCACTATTAAAATATAGATCCTGCAAAGCCTCCCCTGTGGTACGAGACCCATTAAGCCTAAGGTATTCGTTACGACACAGCAGTCATTCGGTCACTGTGCCGTCCTCGAGAACCAGCCTACGGTCCAATTTCTTCATTGTTAAATATTCACAAATGTGGAATAAACTTCCACCAAATGTCCGTGCAATAAGCCACTTGCCGAGATTCAAAGAGGAATTAAACAAACGGCTTGATGTCCTGACACTGGTATCAAACAATGATCCATACACTTCGGAGGAGCGAGCGTACGAAGTTGGTTTGGGTTACTGACACGCGGGTCTAAGTCGGGGGCCACGAGACCTACGTACCACACAAGTCGCCATAAATACCACTCAAGTTTCATTAATCTTTCGCGTAAAACCTTGTGTTTAGCAAAGTCGAACCATCCCCCAAGTAGTTCCAATTTCTAGATACTAGAGGTTTTTCTTTACTACTGACCGCTGATCCTCAGCTGGGAGCACCCCAGACTGCGTTTTTCTATTTTTACTTTTCCAGACAACCGCTGATGATGGCTTCCCTTCGATGGCTTGGCATAATACCTGGCCCACATTTCCCGCTGAAAACTCGATACCTGCTCGTCATTTCGTCACTACCACACAGGCCATGCTCTCCAGGACCCCTCGCAACCTGGATTATTCGATCTCTATGTGACAACGCCAATATCACTCAAGCGAAGCCCGCCGGTGCGGGCCGCGGTCAGATCCACCACTTTGGCCGACGCACATCGGGCGTGCAGGACGTCTGCAACGATGTGCGGACGCAGATAGGATTGCGGATGGCACCTGTCAACAAAAACGGTTTTCAGGTTGGGTGTCCCGCGCACGGTCAGCTCCACCCACCAGCACCGGTCGCAGCAAAAAATCATTCACCCGAAATGCTACAAATATGGAACTATCTCCCCCAGTTACCGCTTATTTTTCATCGAACTTGTCTCCATCTTCGCAACCTTAACTTACCGCTTCTTACGCCCAGAAAAATCTACTTTCCCTAGCACATAATTATCGCGGGGTTAAAAGACCGTTTCCGTACTCGGCTTACCGTTCATTATCCTTTTTTTCCCGATGATTCTTGCCAAACTGCCCGCTTGTCCTATTAGCAAACTTAACCAATCCCCGAGATAAAACTCGCTTCTATTTTATGAGTTATCAATATATTTGCAAAATTCACATTTATTGTTGCCATACACTTCCGTACCACAATGTCCGGTATTCTATCTTGGTAAATCCTCCCAGACAATTTTGATTCTTGCATCTCTCTGGTCTTTATTTTCGGCCCTTAGATAACGATTATCAAACGTAAATACTTACCTGCCATTTAAATACTCGCCCAGTACCCATTTCTATTTTGGTGCATCACATTTCACCTTTATGAAAGTAAGCAATGTGCGCAACGATTACATGTTTACATCCTGCCACTTCTTCCACCATCACTCCAGCGACCTCGCCAGATGTGATATCCGTTTGGTTTACCACGGACTCCATCCACATCCAGCCGCCCAACTTCCCAACTGTATTCAGCGTTTGTTGGTGCTTTTTCATATTCGGTATTCTATCTTGGTAAATCCTCCCAGACAATTTTGATTCTTGCATCTCTCTGGTCTTTATTTTCGGCCCTTAGATAACGATTATCAAACGTAAATACTTACCTGCCATTTAAATACTCGCCCAGTACCCATTTCTATTTTGGTGCATCACATTTCACCTTTATGAAAGTAAGCAATGTGCGCAACGATTACATGTTTACATCCTGCCACTTCTTCCACCATCACTCCAGCGACCTCGCCAGATGTGATGTCCGTTTGGTTTACCACGGACTCCATCCACATCCAGCCGCCCAACTTCCCAACTGTATTCAGCGTTTGTTGGTGCTTTTTCATATTCGGTATTCTATCTTGGTAAATCCTCCCAGACAATTTTGATTCTTGCATCTCTCTGGTCTTTATTTTCGGCCCTTAGATAACGATTATCAAACGTAAATACTTACCTGCCATTTAAATACTCGCCCAGTACCCATTTCTATTTTGGTGCATCACATTTCACCTTTATGAAAGTAAGCAATGTGCGCAACGATTACATGTTTACATCCTGCCACTTCTTCCACCATCACTCCAGCGACCTCGCCAGATGTGATGTCCGTTTGGTTTACCACGGACTCCATCCACATCCAGCCGCCCAACTTCCCAACTGTATTCAGCGTTTGTTGGTGCTTTTTCATATTCGGTATTCTATCTTGGTAAATCCTCCCAGACAATTTTGATTCTTGCATCTCTCTGGTCTTTATTTTCGGCCCTTAGATAACGATTATCAAACGTAAATACTTACCTGCCATTTAAATACTCGCCCAGTACCCATTTCTATTTTGGTGCATCACATTTCACCTTTATGAAAGTAAGCAATGTGCGCAACGATTACATGTTTACATCCTGCCACTTCTTCCACCATCACTCCAGCGACCTCGCCAGATGTGATGTCCGTTTGGTTTACCACGGACTCCATCCACATCCAGCCGCCCAACTTCCCAACTGTATTCAGCGTTTGTTGGTGCTTTTTCATATTCGGTATTCTATCTTGGTAAATCCTCCCAGACAATTTTGATTCTTGCATCTCTCTGGTCTTTATTTTCGGCCCTTAGATAACGATTATCAAACGTAAATACTTACCTGCCATTTAAATACTCGCCCAGTACCCATTTCTATTTTGGTGCATCACATTTCACCTTTATGAAAGTAAGCAATGTGCGCAACGATTACATGTTTACATCCTGCCACTTCTTCCACCATCACTCCAGCGACCTCGCCAGATGTGATGTCCGTTTGGTTTACCACGGACTCCATCCACATCCAGCCGCCCAACTTCCCAACTGTATTCAGCGTTTGTTGGTGCTTTTTCATATTCGGTATTCTATCTTGGTAAATCCTCCCAGACAATTTTGATTCTTGCATCTCTCTGGTCTTTATTTTCGGCCCTTAGATAACGATTATCAAACGTAAATACTTACCTGCCATTTAAATACTCGCCCAGTACCCATTTCTATTTTGGTGCATCACATTCCCCCCTCATGAACGTTAACGATGTGCGCAACGACTACATGCTTGCGTCCGGTCACTTCTTTTACCATCACCTAGGCAATCACTCTCTACAAATGAGTCCTTCATTGGGTATTTAACGGCCTCAGCCGATATTTGGTCGCTGAACGTTTCAAGGAAAATCTTTGAAAGATTTTGATTGTTCTCTGTCTGCAAATTCATTCCTCTCATCGTCTGATTTTCAATCCAAAGCCGTGCCATACTCCGCGGAGCGCTGTAGCTGGTTCATGTCTCCCTCGGAAACTTCTTTTCCCTCGAAGTGAACAAAACTTTCGTCAATTCTGTTTGATTCTCTTGTTGCATAGCACTTCTTTTTGTACTGTTTCAGGAAGAGTCAGCTACCTTCGACCAGCTCGACCCTGACTTGACCGGGTTGGCCACCCGACCTTGAGTTCAAATTTGCCGGGCGCCGCCACAGAGAGTAACTTAAATACTTTCTCCTGTACAATATTGAGTGCACATACCTTAACCAACCTCTTGGAATTCGGACTCTACGTCCAATTGTACCGTTTGATCTTGCGTTACAGCATGCCTCGGGTTATCCGAAATAAACCATTATCATTATCATTATCATCATTACATCTTCAGTTGTGTAGATCGTTTAACCCACTGGCCACAGACCATACCTCTTCCCTGTCCTACCTCAGAGGAAGCTGCAAAACTTTTCTATTTGGTTGGGTGGGTCTGTTCGGTTGCCCTGCTATAGTGGCCACTTGCCGAGGTTATCATTCCGACGGTGCCTCCCACAGGCTACTAAACGCATTCTGTTGCAGACAACAAGACGACGGCCTATCATTCTCGGGCTAATGGCATGGTGGAGCGATTCCATCGCCAGCTGATAGCTGCCCTTCGTGCTCGTGATAACCCTCTATGGAGTGAAGTTTTGCCGATGGTTCTCTTAGGACTGCGTAACATCGTTAAAGCCGACATGGGTGTTACGGCGGCTAAACTGGTTAGCAGTTGAACATTACGACTTCCAGGTGAGTTGGTTTCTCCATTACCACCTGCGAGTCTCAAGTACGGGGATTAAGCAAAATGGTTGTCACACCAGATGCAGGCGATAATGCCAACAATGCCACAGGAACAGGCTCTCAGCACCTACTTTCTTACCACTAGCTACAGCCAGCTATGCGGTTGTTCGAGCTGACTCAGTGCGATCACTATTACAGGCGATTTACACTGACTCGTTCCGCGTCGTCTGGCGAAAAGAGAAGAAATACGTGATAGAAGTCGAAGACAGGAAAGAGACCATCAGCATAGAACACCTTAAACCGGACTTCATCGAGTTAAAACCTACCCCGAACAACCAGCCCATTGACCCCACCCGCTCACAACCCCCGGTTAGTCGTCGTGAATCGGAACCTGTTACGCCCTCTAACAACTCTCCATTACCTGTTTCAACCCCAAACTCCACGGGGGATACAGCTGCATCCGCCAACAGGGGAACTCGATGCGGCCGCAAGCTGCAACAGCAACCGAGGTTTTCCGGATTTGTAACAGTTGTATATGTTTAAGTTTACTCTTCGTGTTCCACTTGCACATAGTTTTATTGTGCCTGAATGCCACGTGGTCATCACGACTAGGGAAATGGCGGCCTGTATTGTGCCGGTATGTCCCTCTTAGTCGAATATCCCTCCTAGCCTCGAGGTGCGGCCTCCTTGTGTTTCTTGCCTTCCAGCTCGTTCCGTCGGACAAAACCACATGGAATCCCAGGATCTTGCGTGGCTCAAGAGCAGCACTCATTGGATTGCGACTGGACTCATGTGACGCTGGACGCTGGCTCGTTTACGAATGGAATAACAACCACAAGCAAGCGGAGTTTTGGGACATGCCGAAAACGACAAACCCAAAAACACAATCCCTGCCAAGTCACAAGCAGGATCTACCTAGGTCGAATGAAATGTTGAGGAGGGCGCAACTTTGCAATCGACGCACAGCGGTCAGTATCAATCATGAAGAACAGCTTTTGCTTGCTCCGGTGTTGTATTTGACAGCGGCAGGAGGCATGGAAAACTTCTCTTGCCACCGAAGCCGACTTACTCATCACGGGTCGAAACCCAACTGCGTCAGCCTTCAAGGGGGAGATCCCTGCAGTGCTGCCGATGCGACACACGATTACAGAGACTAAAAGATTTTATACGAACAATTACTGAATTTCGTGACGCGACTTGGCTGCAGCACAGGCACGTGATATCTCATGTATGAGAGCTGTTCAGTCATCGTCACCATGGTGTCAGTCAGTACCTCTGGCCACCAGTGCCGGAGCTATACTCTGCGACGTGTCTACCCCGACCAGCCGTACCCTCTATATATCGGCCTCTCGTGTTCGATAACCTACATGGTTTTTCACATCTAGGCATCGCAGCCAGCGTCAGACCAGTAGCTGCACGATACATCTAGCCGCCCATGAATAAAATTTTGCATGTGGGAAATGTCAACGGTCCAAAGCTCAAAGGCAAATGGCTACGCCTATCGGTACTTTTGCTGTGCCCGATGTTAGCATCAATCATATCCACGCGACACTGTGAGTCCATTGACCCCATCACACGGGTATGCCTATTTACTAAAGTGCATCGATAGATTTACGAGGCGGCCCGAGGCCATTCCCATCTGTATCTTCACGGCTGAATTAGTGGCTCGACGTCTGGTAGAACGATGAACAGCTTTATATGGTTGTCCTACAACCACTACAGGCAGAGGGCAACAATTTGAGTCCGATTTATTCTCTCCACTAACTCACGTGCTGGGTACGGGAGGCGTTCGCGCGACCGTATACTGTCGGGCATTGAATGGTTTAGTCGAACGTTTTCGTCGCCAACTCAAGGTGACTCCTACAGAAAACGATAGTCCCGACTGGTACAAAACGTTACCGTCAGTTCTGCTTGGTATCGGGACTTGCACAAAGGTAGATATCCAATGTTCCACCGCGGAACTTGTCCACGGCATGATATTACGACTGCCTGGAGAATTCCTTACGCCTCGGAGTATAAGTTCACTTGACGTACAGACTTACGTTCACCTTTTGTCCACGTACATGCAAAATCTCGCTACAGAGCAGACTCGAATGCACTGACGACGGGGATTCAACCCAACAGAACTCGAAACTTCCTCGCATGTATTTATTCGTGTTGATTCGGTACGCAAACCATTGTAACAGCCTCACGAAGGTCCAGTTTGCGTGATTTCTCGTCACGATAAGACATTCAACTTTGATCAACGTGGTTACGTCGATAATGTAAGCACCGATCGTCCCAAAGCTGCCTAATTTGATGATAGTATGTCGCCCGCTGACATGAGATTTGATGTTAACCCCGCATTAACTGCTGACGGCACTTCCGTATCACATCAGAGTCTGCAGTTGGCTTCGCCTCCCACGACTCCGTTTTGCGTGCTTTCTCGCCAAGATAAAATCTTGAAAGTTGACCTGGCTGGGTCAATTCGGTAGGGTTATTCAAAAATTATAAATGGCGCGGGCTCATCGATTGCTGCAAGACACACTCCTTCAAATTATACGAAGGAGTTCGTCGAGGAAGTCAACGAGAAAAGGCCGTGGAGTGCCAACCGCATGTATAATCACAGGGCCTTGGTACAGAGACTGCACACCGGCTTGTGCCGAGGAAGTGTCGGAAGCAGTGCTTGCGGTTATTGAGCACGCAAAACGAACAGTTAAACAAGTAACGGACAGGGTGTGGTCGGCTGATCACTCTAATACGTGTGTGTGCGTGCATGGATATATATATATATATATATATATATATATATCGGTGGAATTATATATATTGAGGGATAAAATTATACCAGAGTTGAAATAAACTGTAAAACTGGGCTTTTGTTACCCCTGTGAGTAGTGAATCACTTTTCTCCGTGGAAAAGCCGAAACCAACATCCTAACAGTGGAGAATGACGAAAGCTAGTGGACCGCCGCCTGGCATCAAGGGTATTCAGTAAAACGAAATGTCCTTTTTTATAACGCAGTTATATATCAATTAATACTGTAGTACTCTTAGTATTACATTCCTCATGAAATTTCATGAACTTCCGTGAGAGACTTCAAGGAATACGCCAGGGGCCGTTTTAGCCCAACGTTGGCCCTACGTTATCCCAACGTCGTTGGGAATTTCGCTGCTTGGATTGCTCTTTGGGCGACGGAGCGCTGATTTCTGAGGGTGAATCTGTACTGGCGGACTAACCAGCCGTGGTGGCCTGGGTGGTAACCAGATACCTTTTGGTGGCGAATTGGTGAGTGCGGCGAGTGGGCTTAGAGGCCCGGTTGCTTTACCGGTAGTGCCGGGGGTATCAAGATGCACGGGTGTAGACGGAGGCGGGGTGAT
This sequence comes from Fasciola hepatica, assembly GCA_948099385.1. NCBI lineage: Eukaryota > Metazoa > Platyhelminthes > Trematoda > Plagiorchiida > Fasciolidae > Fasciola > Fasciola hepatica. Next base: position 2,061,011 of record CANUEZ040000168.1, read on the forward strand.
GGCGCACTGAGTTGTAGGCGTAGTTAAATAAGCAGAAATGGAGCTAATAGAAGGAATGGGTTCACCCAGGCTTGTGGGGAACATGCGCTCGCCCGTGGATGAGTCGGAGGAACCCCTATCAGCTTTGTGGATGCTAGGAAGCTTGTTCCAGTATAGGGATTTGCTTCGGCTATTCAGAACGTTGGGGCTTTATCCAGGCGGCTCATTTGACGGGGAAACGAGCGTACTGTTCAAATCTACGGTCGCGTTGCGATTCACAATAGATGGCAACATCTAATAATGGCCGGTGATACGCACACCGGGGTTTCGGGGTGGATTGCTGGTTGCATTTACACCGGGGTTATTGTTCTGAGCGTGGCTCTTGTGCACCTCTCTTTGCAGTGGGAGTTCATCGGGAAATATCTTGGTACACTTGAAGCCAGTTTTGGCTACGACTAAAGATTGTCGGCCAATAAAGACCTTGGCGACAACTTCACTTGTAAGCTGGAACAGCTGTGGACAGGTGGTGTTCTCGGAGGTTTTGCGGAGTGTTATACAGTGGCACGGTTGTGGGCCAAGGTTGCAAACACCTACTATCATATTTCTAGCCGCTGGAAGAGGCATTCGGTCTGAATTGGTAAACACGATCGCATTGCTTGTTTTTTTCATCCGTCTGATGATTTCCGAGACAATTGTGTTCATAAACTTCGTGGCTAGTAGTGAGGTGGTTGGGGTTAGGGGTGTGGCTGTATCAAGCAAGAACACTAAAGGCATCAGTTGACCGATAATCAAATCGGTGGAGTCATTTCGAGGGGAGGACTGCTTAGATTTTTGCTCTTTTCCTTAGTTTGTCTATTGGCATGCCCAGGTATATCTACCAGGAAAACTGAGTAGTTATCCGGTGAGATTTGGGTTTGGCAGTCTTGCGACGGCGGTTGCTGACAGTGATTCTGGGTCGGCTGGTAGACGTAGGTATACCTACGGTGGTAAGGATATGGGCGGCTAACCTGATAAGATGTGGCAATGTGCAGGGGTAAGAGAGCTATGCGGAGGCAGAGGGATAAATGCAGAGTAAGGCCGATATATGTATGCCTTTATAACTCTGGATTACCCGGTGTTAGCTATAGTCCTCGAGAATAGTCAAGGTGACGGGCTTCACCTAATCCACTTTCTGAGAGTTTGACATTTGGCAGACTTTGATGAGTACAGCGAAATCCAATCATACCAATGTTTGGCAACCAAATGCCTATTCGACCAAATGTCCGTCGACCAACCCTGCGGGCACAAACGAGATCAAGACCCCTGAATTGACCCCTGCTTTTCACAATGCAACCAGGGGCCGAAGGGGGGTCTTTTAGAATAGCAGTCCCAACATTTTGCCCCCGGTTTTCGTGGGCCAATCGGTGTGAACGAGGTTTGCTGTTCCTGTGATCTCATGCAACCCAATTCCTACCCCCCAGACCAACCGAATGTGAGGGCTGCATGAAAGTGTCGTCGCTTCTCTCCCTTGACGCATCTGTTTTCCTCCCGTGAACCGATGGAATGACACCGCGATGAGAACGTGGGGCCTGCGCTGATTCGTCAAGACTTGGGATTATTATTCTCAAAGACCCGCTTTTTCCTTTTGTTTGTATTGTAAAAAGCAGGGGCTGATCCCAGGGATTTAACCCCATGTTTCCGATGGTTTGCACCAGCGCTTTAAATGGACCCATCTCAAAATGTTTGCACGAAACCCACCCATTTTCGATGCATAGTTGGTCGGAGAGTACTAATTAAGCACATCACCGTAGATAAAACTAATTCTAAACATAAGCTGCTTACGATTTGTCGGTAAAATTAACTAAATATTGCATGCTCACCAAAGTCACTGCGAATAAGACCGAGATAACATCGTTCCCGAAACCTCATCCAGGTATGATACGAATTGTTTTCACTGCAGCATTTGTTCACGTGACAGATTTACAGAAGAGTTAAGCATCCATATCCATATTTTCCGATGAAGCCGCGTTTTTCCCCGCATCGACTGTTCACTGTGAAACAAAAAAGTAACGACTTTTCACTAAACTGCTCATACCTCCGATAGTGGATCTCGCCTCCTGATGTTCCTCGCTGTATCACTCAACCATTTTCGCACGGCGAAGTTCATACCATCGTTACCACTGCTAGGCTTATTTTTTGCAAATGGCATCTGGGGCGCCAGTGAAGCAACTTTCAACCTACCGACTAATATTCCGTGTATGATAGTCCGTTTAAAAGCCAACTTTCCTTTGGACCCGGAACAGTTAGTTTCCGTTGATAAACTCGCATTCGTGATGCGAGACATCAGTTTATGCACGAACTTACCACGATGCTGTCGTGGGAAGTGCTGACAATGTGATCCTGCGGGTATAAGGCAGAAAGGGAAGACGTGGTTATCAGCCCCCTGCGGCCCTTCACGTTGGACATACCCCGGTCTACTTCCCGAAATCTCAAGAGAGGTCCTAATGGATAAGTAGGTGTAGACTAAGTGTTGACATTGACCGAGTTTGCCAACACTTATCAAATTAGCACATTATCTTCTTGCAAAGCGATCAGTGACTTCACGAACGTTTCTTGAGTCCGTGAAATTCGAGAAAGTTCGTTGGCGATAGACGAAAGGGAAGCTGGAATAGTAAAATGTTCAATAATATACAGCAATTTACTCGGTGGTGTTGGGGGCGATTGGGACAACGTTAGTGGTGTTGTCGCAGGTAGATTCACTTCAAATGAAACCGAAAGCGATAACGACGATTTACTTTGCATGTAGCCCTTTGGACTAGTTAGCTGTGTGCTGGTTCGTTTACCAACAGCTACCGCTGAACCTTAAGGGATTAATGGTGAAATCCAATTTGACTCTTTGGCCATTGAATAACCTCAGCCTCATAGCTTTCCTCACCGGCGGACGTCCAAGTGGCCAGCGGCATATCCGTTTGGTGTACCTCCCGTATTGGCACCGTTTTGGTGCCACGATATATAGAATACATCTTGGCATCTGTCAACTGACTTGCGTCTTCTCTATTCTTCTGATAGAGGGGATTTTTTTGGTATTTCGCTGTGAGACCAAATAGAAGACACTTCCACTAGCCGCGCTCGAACGTATTCTATATCGGTGAGCTCGAAGCCTTCCAAACCTTCCCGGATTACTCTCCCGCTCGGTGGGTCCGTGGTTTTTCAGCTGTTTCGCGTCCTCATTTTGTTGCATGATGTATATTTTTCACGATATATTATCGCAATGCAGTTATGCCTGAAGGAAAAATGCAGCTAGACGTAGACATCAGTTTATCTGCGGTTGCTTTCAAACCAGTGGCGTGTATTCCACACGACCCTAAGTTTCGTTTCGCAGCCTTCGAGCTGCAACGTGAGACAAGTAGATTATCGACCAGCGCTAACGATATTCCTATGCCTTAGAGGCAGTCCCGGGCGACGTTATCGTCTCAGTGAGGGATTTGTTTTTAAATTCTCCCTAAGAGCAACCGTAAGATCGGCTTACGGATACTATATTACAGCATTCCCTACCTTCTCGGGGGAAGAGCTTACTTCAGCTACTTGCCCGGCACTCCGTAGGGGGTACAAAACCCAGCCGCCACCTAGCTCGCCTCCGGTCTCTGGAAGGGCCAGCTGATAGGGATTCGGAGATATTTAAGGAAATTTAGTTAGACTCCTTACCGTTTCATGTTCAGACCACCACACCGGCTCTCCTCGAAGACCCGTCCTTAGAACGAGCAGCTGCCGTGGCTGAAAAGACTGTCGCTCGTGTCGGCAGTGGTGCCAACCCCTCATCGCCACGACATCGCGCGATCCTCGGGGTATTGATCTGGGTAAGTCGCTGGAGGGACATCGGCACTCTCGACCCATCCAGCAACGACTGTCTTTCAAAGACAGTGTAAATGTACCCACCCCTCGCAGTAGCCCACGTAAACAAAAGCGCGGACGGGCTCCCTCCACTACCCACGTCCGCCGTGGGTTTGTCTCACTACCCTACCAACGGTTTTTGTTGGCTTCACCGCGTTTTTGAACCAGCCGCTCGCAGGTGCAGACAGCCGTGTTCATCGGTGGTGAGAAACGCCCCAGCCTGCGAGTGAAAGAGGCCGCACTCGCCGAAAATCAGTCCCAGGTTGGCCGTTTGTTTTACGTGCATGGTTCATGCACTAACGCTAGATTCCTAGTTGATGCTGGGGTCCAAGTTTCTGTCTTGCCTGTTGGTAAGGACAAGCCACGGGCTTCTTTGCTTCGGCTGTCCGCGGCGAATGGACCCTCCATTCCTACCTACGGCACGGGACAGCTTGCAGCCAACCTTGGACCACGACGACGGCGTCTGTGGACGTTCATCCTTGCGGACTTTCCCACAAGCATACTGGGAATTGATTTCCCGCAGCACCGTGAATTACTTGTTGATGAACGTAGGCTGCAGCTTATCGAACCTTCGTTGGACACCAAATTCACGGGTCTCGCAAATCGAACAGATGCCTACAGGATCAAATTTTTGTATTCCAACATTCCTCACGACCTTCAGTCTTTGTTTCCTAATTTCCCCATTTTGACCAAGCCATTTGAAGAGATAGACACAGTGACCGATCGCGTGGCGCACCACATTGTCGCTAACGGATCCACGGTCACGGCATGACCTCGCCCACTGGCACCGGGCATAATGGCCTTCGCAAAAAGTGAGCTTGACACCTTACATTCTAAAGGTATTGTTCGTCCTTCTCACGGTCCATGGGCCTCACCTCTACACATGGTTCTTAAAAAAGATGACATTATCTGGGAACCGAGTGGCGAACATCGCGCACTAAACTCGGTTGCCCGTTACGATATCTATCGAATACCCCATATACATGACATCACAGCTTCACTTCACTGCACGACTGCATTTTCCAAGGTCAATTTAGTGCGAGCCCATCACCAGATCCAAGTCGCCGCTGCTATCACAACTACTTTTGGTTTTTTAGTGCTACCTAAAAGACACACGTTGTTGACTCACCTACCCATCCGAAATGTCTACTGACACTATCTCCCTTTAAAAAACAGTTTTGTCTTCTAGTGATAGGTGCTCGCCCTCACTTAATTCCTCTGACTCAGGGTAGGACTCAGCCGTCCTATTCTGCTTTTCTTGCGCCTTTTTCGTATACTGGAGTCTTGCCACGCAGATTACTATTCTTCAGTAGCTAAGCCTCACTTCCCTGCGCATATGGCTATGGTAAGTAAAGACCCCATTCCAACCGGAATCCGTATACCTATGATTTCTCATGACCCCGCGGACTACCAGCACGTTTGCTCTTACATGAAAAAGCCTCACCTTAACACTGAGTGTTTTCCTTCCTTTTCACCGTTTGCCATCCTCGACCACAGCTGGTGAACCGACCAGACTGCTATCTTCCTATTCCCCTTCTAGATCATAACCTCAACTATTGCTTTTTTCCTGGTTCCCAAATGAACCCCCTCGCCCCATCAACCACTTACCTGATATCTCCCTAAATCTCCACTATCACCCAACTACTCTAGAATACTACCAGTCTCCGTCCAGGGATCCCTAATAGACCGGCCCACTAGCCGAGTGATAACCAAATGTTCAGATAACAAAATGTTCATTTTATGGTTTCCATCAAAACGATAACCGTAACCCACAGCTGAAACACTCTCCAGACTGCCGCACTCCTGACCTATTTCAGATTACATTTGTTACTTGGGTAGCCACCGGCCGACTCGACGTTACTCCCGGACTAGACGGTTTGATCAATCGGGTTGACAATGGTTTAAACCTACGCTCTCACCTGCTGACGTTATGGGGGGGGGCGCAGTACACGGCCGACCATAATCTTATAACCGGAGTAACGAACCCTCATGAAAGTCTCACTGGATCGCAGAACTGATTCCTGACACCAACCACCACCCCGCATCCGTTCAACATCCACTTAAAGCACTCCATTCCAACAGTTCAATTCATTCCGCGTTGCAGTGCTAGACCAATGACCGGAACTCAGCCCTCGCCGCTGCGTTCCCAACCTATTCTGCCCACTTTGTCAAACTAGCCCCTTTTTGCCCTCTACCTTCACCATTCTACCTGCCATCACCTGCGACCAGGGTCTTTATGAAACGGGACACCAGCCATCTGTAGCCAACCAGAATTTGGCCAATAATTCTTTTATCACACATACAAAATTCTTATCTTTGCACTCTTCCAACTTCTGCCTAGCCGCATCAGTAGCGTTTGCCTCCACTAGTCTGTTTCTTCGACAGCTCCTCTTTGAAAGTCCGTTCTGCGTCCATACACCATTCATGCTCTTCAAAAGTTCCCTGTATTCCCTGTGAATTTTTTCGCCTTCATGTAAATTTCCATATGACACTGAAATCACCTGCACAAAAGGTTTGTCTTACTATCATATTTGACTCACTTGCGTTTATTTCACATGCTACCCTCACAATTAGTTAAACAATGCTGGATCAACCTTCTATATTTCGCTGGCATCTCTGACTGCACGTTTATAGCGCCATGCAGACTTTGCTTTTAATTTCGTTCTTTGGTAACTCTCCTGCCCGGTCACTCGTTAATGACCGTCCAATTATCCAGTTTATACACCCTCGCATCCTTTACTGGATGCCGTGGCCCGTCACAGCCAGTTTTCGGCACCCATAAGGCATATCGTGTATTAGTCCTGCCTCAACTTTCTGTCCATGTTGTGACATCCCACCTATTGTTTATCTGGTCCTTGCTACTACTCCACATTTTACCGTTCTCCAGTGTCGCTTGTATCAGCATTCCTACACTTGTCCAGCTATCCACACTGCCCGCCCCGAATTCCAGACCGGTTTATAATTCCAGCTTTAATTATTACCACTTCAGTTTCACTCAAACACTACACCATTTTACTGTTTTATTTCGGCCACTGTGTGATTCTTGAATTTAAAAATTATAAACACCTCACATTGTTACGTACTGCTGTATTCTGTGATCTTGCCTTGTGCTTGTGCCTTGACCACCGTCAAGAAATATACAATTAGCAATTACCAATTGTCGTATTTATTTGTATGAACAATTACTGAATTTGATGATGCGGCTTGCTCCGCCTGTGTACACCGTCTGCACGCCGTTGCCTTCCTCCAATACACACGTTGTCCCGCCCCAGCGTTTTCGGTTCTGCTGTTTTGCGCGCTGACGAGTATATTCGCTGACCTGTCACAAGCCGAGGAATAGGGGCTATGGGCTCTATACGGGGGCAGGTCCTGAATTAGTTTGGGAGAATCCTAGGCTGGTGAGCCCGAACAGAAAATTCATCCCACCAAGGACACACGTAAGTCCTTCAATCACATTTATTCGTTGACACATACACTTTTCCCTACTTATAAACGGTAAATACCGATTTATGTTGCCATGCTCCCATTATATTCTCCTTATATAGATATTATAATTGTTTCACGGTTGCTGATTTGATCCCTATATATCGTTTTACATTCGATACACCTTTGCACTCCTAGCTAGCAAAGGCCGCAAGCCCGATCAGGAACCTTCAATTTTAACAATCGCCTTGCAGTCCCTGAGTTTTTTATCAGTGACCCTCGTACGTGGGTACAGCGGTGTCCTAAGGGCTACTTGAGTTTGTCACGGCAGTAATTTGTGGAAGGTATCGTTCCGTAATACAGCCTCCTGGTTTTGCCACTTCCATGAGCTTGAGACGGCTAGAAACCTTGGGCGAAGCTTGAATACTAGGTGGTAACTGCAGTACCCATGGCTCTTTGAGAACTTTTCCCTGCGAAAGTTACCCGGCTAGCTGCTGCTTTCCCCTCAGCAATTCAGAGGGTCCTTAATACCTAACTCTGTCCCTTGGATCAGCCGTTTCAGTTTTGTTGATTCTGATGGCAACAGACAAGAAATTACTGCGTATCCCACGGCAGCGTAAGAATAGTTATTGAATATTACACTTCGTATCTGGGTGGCAACGTCACGGGGAAGACAGCCGATAGTCCACAAATAACTGGAAAGCTCGCTTGTGATTCCATGTGATTCAATTTCTATCTCTAACATATAAAGCTACAAATGAGGGTCGTTGATAAAAAACTCAGGGACTGCAAGGCGATTGGTAAAATTGAAGGTTCCTGATCGGGCTTGCGGCCTTTGCTAGCTAGGAGTGCAAAGGTGTATCGAATGTAAAACGATATATAGGGATCAAATCAGCAACCGTGAAACAATTATAATATCTATATAAGGAGAATATAATGGGAGCATGGCAACATAAATCGGTATTTACCGTTTATAAGTAGGGAAAAGTGTATGTGTCAACGAATAAATGTGATTGAAGGACTTACGTGTGTCCTTGGTGGGATGAATTTTCTGTTCGGGCTCACCAGCCTAGGATTCTCCCAAACTAATTCAGGACCTGCCCCCGTATAGAGCCCATAGCCCCTATTCCTCGGCTTGTGACAGGTCAGCGAATATACTCGTCAGCGCGCAAAACAGCAGAACCGAAAACGCTGGGGCGGGACAACGTGTGTATTGGAGGAAGGCAACGGCGTGCAGACGGTGTACACAGGCGGAGCAAGCCGCATCATCAAATTCAGTAATTGTTCATACAAATAAATACGACAATTGGTAATTGCTAATTGTATATTTCTTGACGGTGGTCAAGGCACAAGCACAAGGCAAGATCACAGAATACAGCAGTACGTAACAATGTGAGGTGTTTATAATTTTTAAATTCAAGAATCACACAGTGGCCGAAATAAAACAGTAAAATGGTGTAGTGTTTGAGTGAAACTGAAGTGGTAATAATTAAAGCTGGAATTATAAACCGGTCTGGAATTCGGGGCGGGCAGTGTGGATAGCTGGACAAGTGTAGGAATGCTGATACAAGCGACACTGGAGAACGGTAAAATGTGGAGTAGTAGCAAGGACCAGATAAACAATAGGTGGGATGTCACAACATGGACAGAAAGTTGAGGCAGGACTAATACACGATATGCCTTATGGGTGCCGAAAACTGGCTGTGACGGGCCACGGCATCCAGTAAAGGATGCGAGGGTGTATAAACTGGATAATTGGACGGTCATTAACGAGTGACCGGGCAGGAGAGTTACCAAAGAACGAAATTAAAAGCAAAGTCTGCATGGCGCTATAAACGTGCAGTCAGAGATGCCAGCGAAATATAGAAGGTTGATCCAGCATTGTTTAACTAATTGTGAGGGTAGCATGTGAAATAAACGCAAGTGAGTCAAATATGATAGTAAGACAAACCTTTTGTGCAGGTGATTTCAGTGTCATATGGAAATTTACATGAAGGCGAAAAAATTCACAGGGAATACAGGGAACTTTTGAAGAGCATGAATGGTGTATGGACGCAGAACGGACTTTCAAAGAGGAGCTGTCGAAGAAACAGACTAGTGGAGGCAAACGCTACTGATGCGGCTAGGCAGAAGTTGGAAGAGTGCAAAGATAAGAATTTTGTATGTGTGATAAAAGAATTATTGGCCAAATTCTGGTTGGCTACAGATGGCTGGTGTCCCGTTTCATAAAGACCCTGGTCGCAGGTGATGGCAGGTAGAATGGTGAAGGTAGAGGGCAAAAAGGGGCTAGTTTGACAAAGTGGGCAGAATAGGTTGGGAACGCAGCGGCGAGGGCTGAGTTCCGGTCATTGGTCTAGCACTGCAACGCGGAATGAATTGAACTGTTGGAATGGAGTGCTTTAAGTGGATGTTGAACGGATGCGGGGTGGTGGTTGGTGTCAGGAATCAGTTCTGCGATCCAGTGAGACTTTCATGAGGGTTCGTTACTCCGGTTATAAGATTATGGTCGGCCGTGTACTGCGCCCCCCCCCATAACGTCAGCAGGTGAGAGCGTAGGTTTAAACCATTGTCAACCCGATTGATCAAACCGTCTAGTCCGGGAGTAACGTCGAGTCGGCCGGTGGCTACCCAAGTAACAAATGTAATCTGAAATAGGTCAGGAGTGCGGCAGTCTGGAGAGTGTTTCAGCTGTGGGTTACGGTTATCGTTTTGATGGAAACCATAAAATGAACATTTTGTTATCTGAACATTTGGTTATCACTCGGCTAGTGGGCCGGTCTATTAGGGATCCCTGGACGGAGACTGGTAGTATTCTAGAGTAGTTGGGTGATAGTGGAGATTTAGGGAGATATCAGGTAAGTGGTTGATGGGGCGAGGGGGTTCATTTGGGAACCAGGAAAAAAGCAATAGTTGAGGTTATGATCTAGAAGGGGAATAGGAAGATAGCAGTCTGGTCGGTTCACCAGCTGTGGTCGAGGATGGCAAACGGTGAAAAGGAAGGAAAACACTCAGTGTTAAGGTGAGGCTTTTTCATGTAAGAGCAAACGTGCTGGTAGTCCGCGGGGTCATGAGAAATCATAGGTATACGGATTCCGGTTGGAATGGGGTCTTTACTTACCATAGCCATATGCGCAGGGAAGTGAGGCTTAGCTACTGAAGAATAGTAATCTGCGTGGCAAGACTCCAGTATACGAAAAAGGCGCAAGAAAAGCAGAATAGGACGGCTGAGTCCTACCCTGAGTCAGAGGAATTAAGTGAGGGCGAGCACCTATCACTAGAAGACAAAACTGTTTTTTAAAGGGAGATAGTGTCAGTAGACATTTCGGATGGGTAGGTGAGTCAACAACGTGTGTCTTTTAGGTAGCACTAAAAAACCAAAAGTAGTTGTGATAGCAGCGGCGACTTGGATCTGGTGATGGGCTCGCACTAAATTGACCTTGGAAAATGCAGTCGTGCAGTGAAGTGAAGCTGTGATGTCATGTATATGGGGTATTCGATAGATATCGTAACGGGCAACCGAGTTTAGTGCGCGATGTTCGCCACTCGGTTCCCAGATAATGTCATCTTTTTTAAGAACCATGTGTAGAGGTGAGGCCCATGGACCGTGAGAAGGACGAACAATACCTTTAGAATGTAAGGTGTCAAGCTCACTTTTTGCGAAGGCCATTATGCCCGGTGCCAGTGGGCGAGGTCATGCCGTGACCGTGGATCCGTTAGCGACAATGTGGTGCGCCACGCGATCGGTCACTGTGTCTATCTCTTCAAATGGCTTGGTCAAAATGGGGAAATTAGGAAACAAAGACTGAAGGTCGTGAGGAATGTTGGAATACAAAAATTTGATCCTGTAGGCATCTGTTCGATTTGCGAGACCCGTGAATTTGGTGTCCAACGAAGGTTCGATAAGCTGCAGCCTACGTTCATCAACAAGTAATTCACGGTGCTGCGGGAAATCAATTCCCAGTATGCTTGTGGGAAAGTCCGCAAGGATGAACGTCCACAGACGCCGTCGTCGTGGTCCAAGGTTGGCTGCAAGCTGTCCCGTGCCGTAGGTAGGAATGGAGGGTCCATTCGCCGCGGACAGCCGAAGCAAAGAAGCCCGTGGCTTGTCCTTACCAACAGGCAAGACAGAAACTTGGACCCCAGCATCAACTAGGAATCTAGCGTTAGTGCATGAACCATGCACGTAAAACAAACGGCCAACCTGGGACTGATTGTCGGCGAGTGCGGCCTCTTTCACTCGCAGGCTGGGGCGTTTCTCACCACCGATGAACACGGCTGTCTGCACCTGCGAGCGGCTGGTTCAAAAACGCGGTGAAGCCAACAAAAACCGTTGGTAGGGTAGTGAGACAAACCCACGGCGGACGTGGGTAGTGGAGGGAGCCCGTCCGCGCTTTTGTTTACGTGGGCTACTGCGAGGGGTGGGTACATTTACACTGTCTTTGAAAGACAGTCGTTGCTGGATGGGTCGAGAGTGCCGATGTCCCTCCAGCGACTTACCCAGATCAATACCCCGAGGATCGCGCGATGTCGTGGCGATGAGGGGTTGGCACCACTGCCGACACGAGCGACAGTCTTTTCAGCCACGGCAGCTGCTCGTTCTAAGGACGGGTCTTCGAGGAGAGCCGGTGTGGTGGTCTGAACATGAAACGGTAAGGAGTCTAACTAAATTTCCTTAAATATCTCCGAATCCCTATCAGCTGGCCCTTCCAGAGACCGGAGGCGAGCTAGGTGGCGGCTGGGTTTTGTACCCCCTACGGAGTGCCGGGCAAGTAGCTGAAGTAAGCTCTTCCCCCGAGAAGGTAGGGAATGCTGTAATATAGTATCCGTAAGCCGATCTTACGGTTGCTCTTAGGGAGAATTTAAAAACAAATCCCTCACTGAGACGATAACGTCGCCCGGGACTGCCTCTAAGGCATAGGAATATCGTTAGCGCTGGTCGATAATCTACTTGTCTCACGTTGCAGCTCGAAGGCTGCGAAACGAAACTTAGGGTCGTGTGGAATACACGCCACTGGTTTGAAAGCAACCGCAGATAAACTGATGTCTACGTCTAGCTGCATTTTTCCTTCAGGCATAACTGCATTGCGATAATATATCGTGAAAAATATACATCATGCAACAAAATGAGGACGCGAAACAGCTGAAAAACCACGGACCCACCGAGCGGGAGAGTAATCCGGGAAGGTTTGGAAGGCTTCGAGCTCACCGATATAGAATACGTTCGAGCGCGGCTAGTGGAAGTGTCTTCTATTTGGTCTCACAGCGAAATACCAAAAAAATCCCCTCTATCAGAAGAATAGAGAAGACGCAAGTCAGTTGACAGATGCCAAGATGTATTCTATATATCGTGGCACCAAAACGGTGCCAATACGGGAGGTACACCAAACGGATATGCCGCTGGCCACTTGGACGTCCGCCGGTGAGGAAAGCTATGAGGCTGAGGTTATTCAATGGCCAAAGAGTCAAATTGGATTTCACCATTAATCCCTTAAGGTTCAGCGGTAGCTGTTGGTAAACGAACCAGCACACAGCTAACTAGTCCAAAGGGCTACATGCAAAGTAAATCGTCGTTATCGCTTTCGGTTTCATTTGAAGTGAATCTACCTGCGACAACACCACTAACGTTGTCCCAATCGCCCCCAACACCACCGAGTAAATTGCTGTATATTATTGAACATTTTACTATTCCAGCTTCCCTTTCGTCTATCGCCAACGAACTTTCTCGAATTTCACGGACTCAAGAAACGTTCGTGAAGTCACTGATCGCTTTGCAAGAAGATAATGTGCTAATTTGATAAGTGTTGGCAAACTCGGTCAATGTCAACACTTAGTCTACACCTACTTATCCATTAGGACCTCTCTTGAGATTTCGGGAAGTAGACCGGGGTATGTCCAACGTGAAGGGCCGCAGGGGGCTGATAACCACGTCTTCCCTTTCTGCCTTATACCCGCAGGATCACATTGTCAGCACTTCCCACGACAGCATCGTGGTAAGTTCGTGCATAAACTGATGTCTCGCATCACGAATGCGAGTTTATCAACGGAAACTAACTGTTCCGGGTCCAAAGGAAAGTTGGCTTTTAAACGGACTATCATACACGGAATATTAGTCGGTAGGTTGAAAGTTGCTTCACTGGCGCCCCAGATGCCATTTGCAAAAAATAAGCCTAGCAGTGGTAACGATGGTATGAACTTCGCCGTGCGAAAATGGTTGAGTGATACAGCGAGGAACATCAGGAGGCGAGATCCACTATCGGAGGTATGAGCAGTTTAGTGAAAAGTCGTTACTTTTTTGTTTCACAGTGAACAGTCGATGCGGGGAAAAACGCGGCTTCATCGGAAAATATGGATATGGATGCTTAACTCTTCTGTAAATCTGTCACGTGAACAAATGCTGCAGTGAAAACAATTCGTATCATACCTGGATGAGGTTTCGGGAACGATGTTATCTCGGTCTTATTCGCAGTGACTTTGGTGAGCATGCAATATTTAGTTAATTTTACCGACAAATCGTAAGCAGCTTATGTTTAGAATTAGTTTTATCTACGGTGATGTGCTTAATTAGTACTCTCCGACCAACTATGCATCGAAAATGGGTGGGTTTCGTGCAAACATTTTGAGATGGGTCCATTTAAAGCGCTGGTGCAAACCATCGGAAACATGGGGTTAAATCCCTGGGATCAGCCCCTGCTTTTTACAATACAAACAAAAGGAAAAAGCGGGTCTTTGAGAATAATAATCCCAAGTCTTGACGAATCAGCGCAGGCCCCACGTTCTCATCGCGGTGTCATTCCATCGGTTCACGGGAGGAAAACAGATGCGTCAAGGGAGAGAAGCGACGACACTTTCATGCAGCCCTCACATTCGGTTGGTCTGGGGGGTAGGAATTGGGTTGCATGAGATCACAGGAACAGCAAACCTCGTTCACACCGATTGGCCCACGAAAACCGGGGGCAAAATGTTGGGACTGCTATTCTAAAAGACCCCCCTTCGGCCCCTGGTTGCATTGTGAAAAGCAGGGGTCAATTCAGGGGTCTTGATCTCGTTTGTGCCCGCAGGGTTGGTCGACGGACATTTGGTCGAATAGGCATTTGGTTGCCAAACATTGGTATGATTGGATTTCGCTGTACTCATCAAAGTCTGCCAAATGTCAAACTCTCAGAAAGTGGATTAGGTGAAGCCCGTCACCTTGACTATTCTCGAGGACTATAGCTAACACCGGGTAATCCAGAGTTATAAAGGCATACATATATCGGCCTTACTCTGCATTTATCCCTCTGCCTCCGCATAGCTCTCTTACCCCTGCACATTGCCACATCTTATCAGGTTAGCCGCCCATATCCTTACCACCGTAGGTATACCTACGTCTACCAGCCGACCCAGAATCACTGTCAGCAACCGCCGTCGCAAGACTGCCAAACCCAAATCTCACCGGATAACTACTCAGTTTTCCTGGTAGATATACCTGGGCATGCCAATAGACAAACTAAGGAAAAGAGCAAAAATCTAAGCAGTCCTCCCCTCGAAATGACTCCACCGATTTGATTATCGGTCAACTGATGCCTTTAGTGTTCTTGCTTGATACAGCCACACCCCTAACCCCAACCACCTCACTACTAGCCACGAAGTTTATGAACACAATTGTCTCGGAAATCATCAGACGGATGAAAAAAACAAGCAATGCGATCGTGTTTACCAATTCAGACCGAATGCCTCTTCCAGCGGCTAGAAATATGATAGTAGGTGTTTGCAACCTTGGCCCACAACCGTGCCACTGTATAACACTCCGCAAAACCTCCGAGAACACCACCTGTCCACAGCTGTTCCAGCTTACAAGTGAAGTTGTCGCCAAGGTCTTTATTGGCCGACAATCTTTAGTCGTAGCCAAAACTGGCTTCAAGTGTACCAAGATATTTCCCGATGAACTCCCACTGCAAAGAGAGGTGCACAAGAGCCACGCTCAGAACAATAACCCCGGTGTAAATGCAACCAGCAATCCACCCCGAAACCCCGGTGTGCGTATCACCGGCCATTATTAGATGTTGCCATCTATTGTGAATCGCAACGCGACCGTAGATTTGAACAGTACGCTCGTTTCCCCGTCAAATGAGCCGCCTGGATAAAGCCCCAACGTTCTGAATAGCCGAAGCAAATCCCTATACTGGAACAAGCTTCCTAGCATCCACAAAGCTGATAGGGGTTCCTCCGACTCATCCACGGGCGAGCGCATGTTCCCCACAAGCCTGGGTGAACCCATTCCTTCTATTAGCTCCATTTCTGCTTATTTAACTACGCCTACAACTCAGTGCGCCATCACCCCGCCTCCGTCTACACCCGTGCATCTTGATACCCCCGGCACTACCGGTAAAGCAACCGGGCCTCTAAGCCCACTCGCCGCACTCACCAATTCGCCACCAAAAGGTATCTGGTTACCACCCAGGCCACCACGGCTGGTTAGTCCGCCAGTACAGATTCACCCTCAGAAATCAGCGCTCCGTCGCCCAAAGAGCAATCCAAGCAGCGAAATTCCCAACGACGTTGGGATAACGTAGGGCCAACGTTCGGCTGAAACGTCCCCTGGCGTATTCCTTGAAGTCTCTCACGGAAGTTCATGAAATTTCGTAAGGAATGTAATACTAAGAGTACTACAGTAATAATTGATATATAACTGCGTTATAAAAAAGGACATTTCGTTTTACTGAATACCCTTGATGCCAGGCAGCGGCCCACTAGCTTTCGTCATTCTCCACTGTTAGGATGTTGGTTTCGGCTTTTCCACGGAGAAAAGTGATTCACTACTCACAGGGGTAACAAAAGCCCAGTTTTACAGTTTATTTCAACTCTGGTATAATTTTATCCCTCAATATATATAATTCCACCGATATATATATATATATATATATATATATATTCATGCACGCACACACACGTATTAGAGTGATCAGCCGACCACACCCTGTCCGTTACTTGTTTAACTGTGCGTTTTGCGTGCTCAATAATCGCATTCGTATGCGAGACGCGTCTATCGTAAACCAACACGGACAGGCCAATACACACATTTTGCCAGTTTCGTGCCTCTAAAACGCAAACAGCACTTAGTCCGATCCCTAGCGTCCCGCATACGAAAGATCTGTTCCGAGGAAACAGTGAGTGAGGAATTGCATCACATAAGACAAACATTACTAGACAACGGGTATCCGGAACGTTTCATACAAAAGAACATTTCGGAAGTATCCAAGCGAACATTGATAATCACCGCCAAGAGGAAAGAATTGCACATGCAACTTCCCTTCAAAGGAAATGTTAAATGCGAACTACTAGTTCGGCGCCTTAGGGATGCAATCGCCCGTACATTTCCCGCCGCTACTCTACGCGCCCACTTCACAAGCCGGTCTATGATTTCTGTGAATCTCAAAGACAAAATGCCTGTCCTTTCCTCCTCTATGTTAACCTATTCATTTGTTTGCTCATGTTCGGCAAGCTATGTAGGCAAAACGACACGGCAACTGTCCCAAAGAATCAAGGAACACACACCAGCTTGGCTGAGGACAGGAACTGGAAGAACCATAACTAGTGCAACCGTAGCGCACCTTGCCGAGACAGGGCACCAGGTAGACATCAAAGCCTTCAAGATAATTTACAAAGTGCCTGTGAATTCTTCGAAGATCGTTCGCCAAATCACTTTGGGAGCAGCGGAGGCAGTAGCGATTAAGCTGTTAAATCCATCGTTTTGTTCACACAAGCGATTTGTCAAATCACTGCAACTACCCTGGCCGCGATCGGAAAGTGGTGGACAAAATCATGGTGACCTCGACCGCGACCTTTCGGTCGTGACAGGAAGCAGCCAACCCACCTCAGATGTACTTTCTACACCGAGTTTTCCCAACCACGAACAACCAACTTCCCACCCCTTTTCCGAACCGCAAAACACCTACAATATTGATTAACCAATCTTAATTTGATACTGTAAATACCCTGTATTTTGTTCCGAAAATATGCATTCCTATCGTGTATATATGTAACTGTATTAGCCAGAGGATGAAGTTACCGAAAACGAGATTGTTCGCTATCGTGCCTTTTTCTATATATATATATATATATATATATATATATATATATATATATATGTATATATATATATATATATATATATATATATATATATATGTTCAGGACCTGCGTAACTCACGTGCTGTTTGCTCACACGCTGCTATTCGGTTTCTCGTTGTTGAGTCCTTGTGATCGTATTATATGAAGGTTTGTTTATTTTTTATGTCATTGTTCATGTAATAATCTAGTATCGTAGAATATCATGGATAATCGTCTTTTGATTTCGGGATCCGTTGTGAATTTGGCTACGCATTGCTCAAACGTTCGTTACAATACTCAATAAGTCAATTTGGAACGAGGAAAAACACGCAAAATGCCAAGAAAAGGATCGAAAACATTGGAATCCGGACAGGAAGTAACACGGCAAGTCTCTTGGAAGGCTTTGGGTACATTTGATTCTTTAGTTAATGTTAGATTGCCTAGTTCTCTCAGTGCTAGTTCATGTGGTAATGAGTGCAATATTGATCGTAAGGATTTTGATTTATATAGGCTGAGAATACTAGACCTAGAACAACAGTGACTAACAGCTAGACTACAACCGCAGGGAGCAGAGAAGAAAAGTACACAGAAAGAGCGAGAGCATGAGACCAGCGACTTTGACACTTCCGATAGATTAGGGTGCAATAAGATAGGGAACCCCATGCCGGTCGCCGACTACAAACCACCATCGATCGATCTGTCTAGAGTGGAACTAACGGTTTTCGACGGGCGAGCTGAGCAATACTGCAAGTTTGCTAAGCAGTTCGAGACGTTTGTTTAAAATAAGGTAACCGACCCTGGGCAAAGGCTTCTCTACCTTACTCATTACTGCCGAGGCCGAGCAAGAGAAGCTTTCGACGTGTGCACCATGCTCGACCCGGAACAAGGCTACACAAAGGCAAGGAAGATTCTAAGGGACTTGTTTGGCCAACCGTTCAAAGTAGCCCGTAACCTAATAGAGGGCGTGACGGTAGAGGCAAAGAGAACCAAGGGCGACGTCTACACAATGGCCGAGCTGTTGATTAAGATGCAAAACTGCTCAATAGCCCTCGACCATTTAGGTTACAAAGCTGACCTAGATGCCATGCACACTTTGAAAGGCATAGTCCGTCACCTTTCTCCCGAACTACAGAGTCGGTGGGCGGAAGAAGCAGAACGGATAAGCCGAAGCGACAGGGAAGCTAACTTCGAGGACCTGACCGAATACTTGGACGGGCAATCTAAGAGAGCCGCCAGCAGATTTGGCCGACTTATCCGGGACAGCAACCGGGCAAACAAGCCCAGTACTAGCCAAGCTCAAACCGCTGTACGGGAACATCCAAAATACCAGCCTTGGAACAATACACATGTCATTTCACGAGATGCTACTGCGCAACCCAATTGCAGATCCTGTGGTACTAGCCATAGCCTACCAGAATGCTCCAAGTTCGGCAACGCCACAATAGACGAACGGTGGGGAATGGCGAGGATTGCAGGAGCATGTTTTATCTGTCTCAACACCACGCACCGGGCGGCAGCCTGTAGGACAAGGAACCGATGTGGTTACGAGGGCTGCACGGGCAGACACCATCGATTGCTGCATCAGGCGAGAGTAGCCATATCCGAAGCGAGTACCAAACCCAGCGTTATTTGTTCAACGTCGCGGTCTGTCGGTAAACCGGTACGTTTAGGCGTAGTGGCCGTGGGAGTAATGACCCCGACCGGGGTGGTCAAAGCTTTGGCTTTCGTCGATAGTGGATCCGACACCACTCTAGTGAAAGAGCGGTTTGCCGAGAAACACCAACTCGCTAAAGGTGCGACGTCGTTGGCAGTGGGCACGGTGGGCGGAACACAAGTAATGACTGCCTGCCGGTTGAGGTTGCAGTTCATCTCTTTAGACACCAGTGAGCAAATCGGACCAACAGGGGCATTCACGTTAGCGGATCTCCCCGTGCGAGCACCAAGGTCGGTGAACGCCATCTTGACTAGGTGGCCCCACCTGCAGGATGTAACCGATGTAGACTGGGAAGATGATGAAGTGGATCTCCTCATCGGCTGCGACGTGCCAGAGGTGCATTGGGTGCTTGACCAGAGAGTGGGCGACCGCCAGGCACCTTATGCCGTGCGCACAGCTCTGGGATGGATGTTATACGGTTCAGTGGGGGTGCGTGGTTCCGTGAATTACTTATCCGCCGAAACGGACCGCATAGAGTATCATCTGCAGCGGCTGTATGAAAAGGAGTTTCATGACATTGGAGACGAAAGACCATCGTTGTCTCAAGAGGATCACTCCGCTCTAAAAACAGTGCTGCCATGAACTAGAGGCCTTAACAAACAGCTTGAGGTTCCCCTCCCATGGCGCTCATCGGTCGACCCGTGGACTGACAACAGAAGTTATGTTCTCCAAGAATTACTACGACTAAAAGAACGCTTCATTCGAGATCAGAATCTGTGGGAACGATACACGGATTTAATGAAGCAAAACGAAGCCCTCGGTTACGTTGAAAAGGTGCCTGCCAACAACGACAGCAAAAGGGGCATCTGGTATCTGCCTCACCACCCGGTTATCAACCCCTAGAAACCCAATAAACTGCGGGTGGTTTTCGACTGTGCGGCCAAGTTCCAGGGCAAGTCGTTAAACGATCGCCTACTACAAGGATCTGACTGGACCACACCACTGACCGATGTTTTTTGCCGTTTCAGAGTGGGTAAAGTGGCTTTGTTTGCCGACATTAGGGAAATGTTCCATCAGGTGAAGATTCCGGTAGGTGAACTAGATGCTTTGCGTTTCCTGTGGTGGGAAGGGAGCGACCGGGACAACCCAGTGGTGAACTATAGGATGACCGTCCACCCCTTCGGAGCCATATTGTCACCATTTTGTGCAAACTACGCCCTCCGAGAATCAGCGAACAAACATGGCGATCTAGTACATCGGACGGTAGTATATAGCGTCAGCAGGAGCTTCTACGTCGACGACTACTTTGGATCATTCGATGATATAGAGTCAGCTCTAGCGCAGTTCAGGGGTCTGACGAGATTGCTGGAAGAGGGTGGCTTCCATCTAACTAAATGGACGTCGAACGCTCCAGAAGTGCTGAAGGTCATCCCGTATCACGAAAAGGCCGAAAGGGTTAGAGATCTGGACGGCTCTCCACTTCCTATCGAGCGCACCTTAGGAATACAATGGGACGCGGAAACGGACGACTTTTTTGAGCTAAAAGTTCCCGAGTTTCCAGTAACCCGTCGTGGCATACTATCTGCTGTCTCAAGTTAATTCGACCCCGCTCGGTTTCGTCTCACCATGGCTGCTACCCGGAAAGATCTTGCTGCAGCCGCTCTGCCGTAAGAAAGTTGATTGGGACCAGTTACTGGACCAAGAGAACCGGTTGGACTGGGAAGAATTTTTGAACACCTTGGAGAAATTAGGGGACATACGGATTCCACGATGTTTGACTCCTGGCCAGACGACGCGGACTGGAAAACACAATGCGTTTTCCGATGCATCCGAAGTCGGTTATGGAGCTGTAGTGTACGGACGATGGTGCGCAGAAGATGAACAATATACCACGAGGATCCTGTTCGCCAAAGCCCGCGTTGCTCCACTGAAGTCGGTCTCAATCCCACGCCTTGAACTCAGCGCATCCGTGTTGGCAGTCAGGGTGGTGCAAGCTGTGAAGAGATGTTTCGATCTCTACATTTGGTCGGTTAGCTTCTGGAAGGATTCAACGATAGTACTTTACTACATTAACAACGTCCGGAGCCGGTTTAGTACTTTCGCTGCTAACCGGGTCACGATTGTCCACGATGAATCAGCCACGAACCAGTGGAATCATGTCAGGTCTGGCGATAATCCAGCCAATCTGTGCCCCAGAGGTGCGAACAACTTCAGGCAACGAAACACGTGGACGAGAGTGCCAAACCTCCTGCACTTGCCCAAACAGGACTGGCCCGTGTTCGAATTAAAGCCACTTACGGAAGTAGAACTGGAAATCAAAGGCGTAGTGATAGCGGCCAACGTCGTCGAAGAGACATCCATTCTATCGCGACTGGCCAGGTTTTCTTCCAGGATGAAGACTCTTCGCTCGCTAGTTTGGTTAACCAGGTTCAAGAGAAATTTACTAGTCATGAAAGGGCTACGCCCTTCAGGCCGGATACGGGTCGGCCCGATAAGTCCCGATGAGCTACAGGCTGCAGAATACGATATTTTCCGAATGATACAACGAAAGGCTTTCGCCCGAGAACTCAAGAGAGCGGAAGAAGCGGGACCGACCAATAAGGACATACCATCTCCAAGAGGCGAATTGAAGCGTTTAAACCCCAAACTCATCGACGGACTGCTGCGGGTGGACGGTAGGCTGACCAATGCCCACCTGAGCTTCGACACAAAATACCCCATAATGCTGCCTGCGAGACAACCTGTAGTAGAGCTAATGATTCAACACGTCCACGCCGTGGAGGGACATGCCGGGGAAAGTCACGTGACGAGCGTCATCCGAAGGCGCCTTTGGTTATTGAGAGGACGAGAGACTGTAAAACGCGTAATCCGACGTTGTGTGCAATGTAGGAGACGCATTGCCACGGCGGGCAAACAACTCATGGCCCCTCTACCAGAATGCAGGGTGACTACGGGCTAGTGGCCGTTCAGTGATACCGGGTTGGACTATTTCGGGCCCTTGTGGATCAAGTACGGGAAAAGATCAGAAAAGCGATATGTCGAACTGTGTGGGCGCTCACCGGGAATTGCAGCTTTGGCACAAGAACATAAACAAGGACGAACTGCAGGATCGAACCGTGGCCTACGGCATACGATGGCATTTCAACCCCCCCCCCACAGGCCAGCCACCGAGGCGGCGTATGGGAGCGCATGATCCGGTCCGCCAGACGGATAGTGCTGTCAATCATGTAGCAGCAGCCGCCCGACGATGAGACGCTGAACACCGTCATGACTGAGGTAGAGAGAACTCTGAACAACCACCCCCTGGTTCCAGTAATGAACGGCGACCCCACCCACCTGGCGCTCACCCCGAACGACTTATTGACGTTAAGGTCGAAAGAGGGTTTCCAAAGGCCGGTAAACCTTCGCGGGAGCTACCCCCACGGATGGAAGCAAGCGAACTATCTGGCCAAGGTCTTCTGGAGGCGATGGCTGCGGTAGTACCTACCGGCTTTGCAGACTCGACAGAAGTGGCTGGTCAAAACAAGACCATTCAAAGTTGGAGATGTGGTTATGATTTCCGACGAACGCGCACATTTCAGCACTTGGTCTTTGGGAGTAGTTACGGAAACCATCAAAGGCACTGACGGAAGGATAAGAGCGATGAAGGTGGAGACAGCTAACGGAGTGCCCATTCGTGACATACGCGCTATTAACCTACTCGAGAGCGAAGATGGAGCTGGTAACCCCAAGGCCCAGTAGACCTTTTCACGCTAGTCATCAAGGTGGATAAGGAAACACCATACATACCACACGGTCTCCGTCAAACACGTTACAGTGCTCGCGGTCTTTCGTTGACATTACAGAAGGTTCTTTCCGATATGTGGTGATGAATGCGATCCCATTGTACATCCCGACACATACACACACGCACGACGCACTCTACATCCCGTGACCCCTTCAAACATGTGACAGTGTTCGTTGTTTGCTTTTTGTTGACGTTACCGAATGCCCCTCGCATATGAGGAAGTAGCAGAGCTTAGGTCACACATACATGCGACATTTTACTCGTTTTCTTGCCACACAGTCCTTTGTTGACATTGCAGAAAGTCCTCCTTTGATGTGTAGTCATACCTGTGATTTCATTGTACACCGCGGCACACACACACACACTCACACACACTCAAGCACATACATCCAGGACAGGACGGTCCTTTACAACGACAGCCTCTATGTGACCCTTCACGCCCGCCATCCGTCATTTGGTCCTGTGGAAGATGTAGACCAGCCTCACGTCTGTGTAGCCAATGGATTAGGTGCGACCAGTAGTAGAACGTTGACGACGAGCATTAGACGCGCGCACTGACAGCAGGGCCTAGGCAGGTAGAAAGAATCAGTACCCTTATACCGAACCTTTGACTCTGCTAAGCATACAGGAGGATTTTGGTGGGCGGTGTAACAGCCGGTCGTGGAAAATCCCCCTTTTTCCCTCACGATTCAGTGTTTTTCTCAACATCACTCATTTGCCTACACTATTGACTTGTCTTTACGAACTGGTTGTTTTTCTGAACCAATTGTTGTTTGTTCGCGCCCAGAGCGCTATTTTGACACATCCTTGTTCAGGACCTGCGTGACGCACGTGCCGTTTGCTCACACGCTGCTATTCGGTTTCTCGTTGTTGAGTCCTTGTGATCGTATTATATGAAGGTTTGTTTATTTTTTATGTCATTGTTCATGTAATAATCTAGTATCGTAGAATATCATGGATAATCGTCTTTTGATTTCGGGATCCGTTGTGAATTTGGCTACGCATTGCTCAAACGTTCGTTACACCAACGTTCGGCTAAAACGGCCCCTGGCGTATTCCTTGAAGTCTCTCACGGAAGTTCATGAAATTTAGTAAGGAATGTAATACTAAGAGTACTACAGTAATAATTGATATATAACTGCGTTATAAAAAAGGACATTTCGTTTTACTGAATACCCTTGATGCCAGGCAGCGGCCCACTAGCTTTCGTCATTCTCCACTGTTAGGATGTTGGTTTCGGCTTTTCCACGGAGAAAAGTGATTCACTACTCACAGGGGTAACAAAAGCCCAGTTTTACAGTTTATTTCAACTCTGGTATAATTTTATCCCTCAATATATATAATTCCACCGATATATATATATATATATATATATATATATATATATATTCATGCACGCACACACACGTATTAGAGTGATCAGCCGACCACACCCTGTCCGTTACTTGTTTAACTGTGCGTTTTGCGTGCTCAATAATCGCAAGCGCTACTTCCGATACTTCCTCGGCACGAGCCGGTGTGCAGTCTCTGTACCAAGGCCCTGTGATTATACATGCGGTTGGCACCCCACGGCCTTTTCTCGTTGACTTCCTCGGCGAACGCGATCGTAGAATTTTGGGGCGTGTACCCTCCAATTGTATACGTGTATAAACGCATATATATCCTTGGGCATTGAAGTAGTCGTTTTGCCGTATTGTTTTCCCTTGGATACTTGCAGTATTGAGTACTAGCCGCTATGAAACGTCGGTCATTCATATCCAGTTTATGGGACTCGGAATACGTTGTTACGCGTGAAAAGAAGGGCTTAGAGAGTTCTTGAATGCGCAAGGAAACCCTCGATGCAAAGTGATTCATTTTGGCGAGGCGACATTATGGATCAACGGTCTTCGTGGTCTGAATCACAGTCAGTAGGTATGCCAAGAAAAACCGAATATTTCTAGGTATTTCTTCGGCTAGTTCACGGTTGAAAGTTTCTGCTTGTGTCTTCGCTGTTAAAGTAGAGCCATAAGAGTTCAGCCAACAGCAGATTTGTGGTCAGTGGGTCTCTCCAGCAGCAGTCTACTCATTACCAGAGCATCAAAGTAGATCATCGGTGCAGGTTAGTTTGTTTGCATCATTTAAGTTTTTGTCGGCTGGTCGAGAAATACAGCCTGGAAGAACCGTCTGTGTTGCTGGTTTGGGAGTGCGCAGCGAAACGCCGTTCATAACAGGCTCATTGTTGCTGTCAAAAATATGTCAAAAATTATGTTGTTCTTGACTGACCTCCAGACGCTGTTCGTTCCATTCCAAGGCTCGCAGTAGAACCGGCGTTTATCTTTGAGAGATGCAATGTTCATTTGTCAACGTTGGTAATCAAGGCAGTGCAGAATGAGAATGCAGGTGTCTGGATTATCATTTCTTAAACAGAAATCTCAAGCTACCTCTTCTGTGGATATTTTTTTATTCATCTGGTGTAATGCACACCTTCTCAGCCTTAAGAAGCTTAGTAACGGTCTATCATAAACCACTACTCCAGATGATCCTCCGGTTTAGTTCAGCGTCTATTTGATATTTTCCTATTTCATTGGTTATAGTTGTTTTGATACGTAAATTATCAGATGGTAAACGGTTTTGTTGAAAACAATTTCCAATTAAACCATTTTTAAAAACTGCGTTCGAAAATGTTTTGTCCTTCAACTTTTTTTTAAGTGCCACTATCTCACCTTAGTGCATATTTCAGGTACGGTGACCATGTAACACAGGAATGATGAACATCTCCCGAACGTTCTGAATGGAACAGTTCGCGAACCGCGAGTTTTTACAAGTCCTCAATATGCCACTTTTATAATAAACGTAGAGTGTTTCGCAAACCTTTTTTCTAGGCAAAGACTAATTAGTGGTTTTGGTCAAGAGGGTGCATATTGGCATATAAGCTAAGAAGCGGGCAGTTGGGATGGATTAGGAAAAGAAGAGGTACCCATTTCGGCGTTTTTTTCTAACGCTCTTAGCTGGGCGCAGTTAGCGCCGCCCAAAGTTAGCCCAACGTTAGCCCGACGCTGGCCCATTGCTATTCCAAATTTATCCCAAAATCTACCCAAGGTGGCCCACAGCGCGCCCATTTGGGAGCGCGATGAGTATGCTACTTGGGAAGACCTGTCAACATGTTGCAAATGTAAACCACAAGGAAATGGCTCAGTCGTGCGAAATTTTAACGGCCTCTTGCATGGCTGTGAATCCTACCTTTCGATTTCGGCTAACGGCCTTTTCCTTTCCACCCCAACTCAATCCACCCTACCCCCCTCCAATCACCGCTCCATTACGTTTCTATCCGCCACACTAACCACTCTATACCTCAACCGTTACCCAGTCACCCCCTGAGAACCACCGGTGTGACTCACCTAACTTCTTACTCCCACAAAACTCACCCACGTCTCCTTGTCTAGTATTGCCATCCGTTCGTGGTCGCCTTTTTCCTGCTGACCCCTTCCAAGAATATTCACCGCACTCTAATCACTCTCTCAACTAGCACCCCCTCTTTCCTCCTTCCTCACACTACCTACCTCCAGGCTTCAACTCATCAAATCCGTGGAACAACTGAGGTCCCTCCCCCACCCTTGCGGTATTCTTCACTGGGATTGACACCTTCATTGTCACTACCAAACCCCTTATCATCTCCACCGATAACATCACCACCAAGACCGGCATCATCTCTTACAATCATCCCCACAAATGCCCGTTCAATACTGAACAAAACTAGAGCCACCTACAGCATCGCTCAGACCCCCGACTTTGATATTATCATCGTAAGTGAAACTTGGCTAACGGATTCCGTCCCGTCAGATCGAGTCCTTCTAGTTGGTTACCAGATGTTCCGCAGGAACAGGCCCCGTTCTAGGGGAGGCTGTCTAATCTATGTCAAAAACGCTTTGCCGGCTGTTCTGATCCGGCACACGACTCTGGACGTCATTCGGGATTTTTTGTGGTTGGTGATTCCCTTACCTAACTCCTACTTTCACATAAATTACATCTATCGGCCACCTGATTCCAACGCTATGGATCCTACCATGATTATGGAAGCGGTCAACTATTTTTCGTTTCTACCCTGCTCCTCTAAGCTCATTGCGGGGGGCTTTAATTCACCGGACATTTGTTAGAATACCCTATCTGCCCCAAACAACTCATTAGGTTTCATGTCATGCATCGGCTTAGGGAGCTGGATCCAGCAAGTACAGTCCCAACCAGAGGAAACAACATCATTGCTCTGCTGTTCGCTATTGGTTCATCCGATGTCTCAGCCAGGACTCTCGACCTCTTGCCAGGAAGTGACCACAGAATGGTGGCTTGCACCTTTATGGTTCCGCAAGCTTTTGAAGAGTCCCACCCACCCAATCATCTCCCCTCAACAGTCAACTGGGACAATCTTCTCTGCACGCTTCGATCGTTAGACTAGGATGACTTCCTTCTGCAAAGTGACCCTCAGCTGGCTACTGATTTACTATATTCTAACTAATCCAACTTGCTGTCCGCACTCACTACAGCCGGTATCATATTAAACCGAGCCCGTAGTTCAGTCCTGACCCGAATGCAAAATAAATATCAAAAGCTGCGGAAGTTATATCACACCAATAGTGACTTATCGTCATTTCCTGCAGCTCCAACGTCTCTCGGTAGCAATCGGAATCAAGGCTAAAGATAAGCTCAAAAAGCAATAAGTATCTGCTCTGTAATGCCATGATACTTCCTCAAAGTTGGCATGTCTGCTGAAGAACAGAAATAAGCGTAAACCCGCTGGTATCCCCTCTCTGATTTTGGCAAACATCGATCACATTACCTCACCTGTAGTGACAGCTGAGGCGCTTAATTCCTGCTTTACTGCATCCATGACCATGGACCCCCTCATTTTACCCCCATGTATAGACCCTGTCACTGAGCCCGTACTACCTGATTTAGAGTTTACTGCAAAAGGGGTGACCAACCAGCTCACCCGTGTCCGGAAGTCCTCACACCGTGGCCATGATGGTGCGCCACCAACACTTCTACGTCTTGAAGGAACTGATGTCACAGCCCCACTTCTGAAGGTTTGCAATCTATTCATCCAGTTTGATATATTTTCCCCACAATGGAAGACTGCCATCATCATCTCATTTCATTAAAAGGGACCAACACATGACCCCTCAAACTACCGCCCCATCAACCACACCAGAATCGCATCCAGGTTGCTGGAAAGCCTCATAACGGCGACCACCAACAACAGTAAATCTGCCAGCATTATATACCTTGATATGATAAAGGCTTTTGACCGCGTCCCTCACTCATTATTGCTAATCAAACTCAAAGCTCACGGCTTTTCCGGTTCCCATTTTCGTGGCTAACATATCTATCGAACCACTCACAAGAGGTTACCATGGACAGGTGTTTCTCACAACCTGCTCCAGTTACCGGTGGGGTTATACAAGGGGGTGTACTCGGTCCCTTGCCTTTAGCATTCACATAAGTGATGTATTTCCCATCTTGCACCATAGTACCCCATCCCTTTTCGCTGATGACATTAAGATGGTCTGTGAGTTTCCTCGTTAGAACCTCAACACTATGCCGGATGAAATTTCCAGTGACCTAAAGCGACTCGGGGACTGGTGCAACTTACGGAGTACGAATTTCTCAACCTCTAAGAGCTGCTACACATCCTTCAGATATCAAATGGCCCCCGAAACCCTGCTTATCCACGACTAGCCCATTTCGTGCAGCCCGTTAGTTCGAGACCTTAGCCTTCATTACTCTTTTAGCTTTGGGTTTTCTGAGTGTTCCAATCTAGATTACCAAGACGAGAAAAACCATTGATCTCAGCTACAGAACATCTCGGCTAAGCCATTGCAAACCGCTCGCTTATAAGTCTCCCTCCAGGCCTCGCCCTGAGTACTGACCCATTATCTTCACCAACACGACGGAATCTGACTGCATTTCTCTGAGGTCCGTACAGCGCCAATTTATCAAACAATTGGTCGGATTTTCCTTTAGTCTGTGTTACAGGGATCGATGCATCTTTAGAAGGTGTCTGAGAGGGGCTGGTGAACGTGTCTCCTATTGGGTCCAACGGCGAAATACCAATGTTATCTCCTCTATCGGACGAATAGAGAAGACGCGAGTCGGTTTACAGATGCGAGGTTTATTCTATATATCGTGGCACCGAAACAGTACCGATACGAGAGATACACCGAACGGAAAACGAAACGAAACGCAAAGGCTGAGCAGAAAGCGAGCCGCGAGCGCGTACAATCGGCGAGCGACCGAAAGTGAAAGTGATTTAAGACGAGGTCGATGGAAACCTCGGAAAAGCCAGTCTAGTAAAACGTACGCAACCGGACAACACTATGAGGTCGACGTCAAACGGCAGAGAAGATCGTAGAGAAAATAGATCCAAAATGGTGTCCAGAGAACAGTCATTTTCTCAAAACGATCGAGGTCACTACACACCCATGCCATAGCGTCTTCCAAGCGTGGGGAAAACAGACCACCCCGGAAGGTGGCGAAAAAAATACACAAAAAATTACGATCCGGTGGAGGGGCTTTGGAGAGTTCCTTTATGGGCTAAACCATCTCTTTACTTGGAAACGAAAAAAACTAAAAGAAAAGTGGAAACCAAAAAGGGCCTGGTGGGATCGGTTCGATCTCCATATACAGCTGATATCGGTCGTGAAGAAAATGGGCAACTTTCCTCTATGGGTATGTCTCCCATCAGCTCGGACCTGACCTTGCGAAATGGGAAACCCCAAATCGCCCCCGTTTGCCGGACGAGCTCTTCATTCTTACACACGAGACCGACTGGGGTGACAGAGCACTGGACTCTCCATGTATGTTTACGCACCTGCCGCTCTAAGTTCCAGCCACTCATACCCTCCCTACGCGCACCTAGCCTGCATATCGCCGTCAAATACAATTGCTACCATAGCGTCGACTTTCAACCCATTTATCCGGACAGAATGTCGACGTATTTGGCGACTAACACTAGCCTCGTTGAAGCCCGAAAAGTAATAAAAGAGAAAAAAGAATGTAGTGAAAACCGGTCACCTTTACCATTCACACTCCTCCATCTTTCGTCATCTTTGTTAGAATTCGGCCTTCTCGATGTCCTAGCATCCAAGTCACGCTTAGGTTTACAACCCTACCTAACAGCAACCAACATTCGACCCCAGCCAGCAGTGTCAAACCTGTAAATACCCCACGGAAACAAATGTCAAATATCCCTTAGACCAACTATACAAACTGCTATCTGGGTTGTTAGTACTTTTTGTTGCTTCCTGTCAACTACAATTACTACCGTAGCCTACACTTTAAGCCCACTGACATGGAAAGCAAATCGAGGAAACATATGACCAACACCTGCCTCATTTAAGCTAATAAAAAATGAACGCGGAGAACGGTTCATGTTTCCCATTCCTAACCAGCTATCTTTCCTTACTTTCACAAAAAAAGAAAAACAGGTATTCATGCAATCACCGCTTCATGAGATTTCCCTGCTCACATCCAAGTTTAATCTCAGTATACCAGCACCGTCGAGTAGGAGCACGGAGGAACTTACGCCTACTTTTCTCTGCAAGATACCAGTTTTCTCCAATGCATCACCACCAATACCCTAATAGTTTCTCCTACAATCTTACTTTAATGTTTCTCAGAACTTTTTCAGTGTAAAAAAATCTGTGGCGATTGGTAATGGCAGTACTTGTTGTTTTGTTGCATCTGCATGTATAAGTACATTACGATTGCGCAGAATACAAGTTCGAGTGTGAGCCGACGTGCTTGCTTTTGATATTTAATTGCGCGTTGTTCGGGCAGGAGCTATTTTGCGATCATTGCGGATAGTACGACTACTCTAGTTTGGTTCTTAATTATCACACAACCACTATATCAGAAGAGACAGTAACAAATGTAGTGCTATGCTAGCAGGGTACCAGTCCCATTCACTCACATACTGTTGTAGTGGTTGCCATCTTCGTTCATACTTTTACCACGTTTATTGTTTAACTAAACGCTGACTGCCAAGCGCGGTTGCCATTTGACCGTTGCTCTTGCGCACGCTCTCACGCACGCTCCCAAATACACGCTAACCACTATCTCTCCCAATCGCCTTCTCGTTCTCACCGGTCGTGGAGAATACTGTTCTGGTTAACATATTTGTGCAGTGCCGCACATTAGAGTAACGTGCAGGTGGTCCACGCAGTACAAAGGACCGAAGCACGCGTTTACTAAGGAAACCGCGAAGTAAGGTCTAATCAACCTTACAATTGGTGAGCCCGACGTGATCCTCAGGTCATGTGAGTTTCCTTGTTTTCTACCGTTCAAGGTCCCGTCTGCGTACGTTTTTGTGTTTTATTGTTTCCCTATATGTTGATTTTTTTGGTCGGTTTACCAAATAATCTTTTTTTGCCCATACGTATTTTTGGCGTCTAGTTCGTCGTGATTTTTATTCTTTTCTCGCGAAGATTATAGTGCCCCACTGATCGTTGGTTTCTTTTCCCGTCTGTATTCGATAAAGCAATCGCTATGTCTACTGAACGGAAACCCTGCTCAGACCCCACCGTTGGGGCGATCACGCTGCACATACCGGCATTCACACCTGCTGATCCAGAACTCTGGTTCACGCTGGTTGGGTTAGAATTCGAAAACTGCCGTACAACCAGCGACGCCAGCCGTTTCAGGTGGGTAGCAGGCCGCCTCCCGCCAGAGGTCACAATGCAAGTAAGAGTCGTATTAATCTCTTTCCGAAGCTATGAGGCCTTATAGGAGGCTGTCATTGCCCGCACGACCCAACGCAAGACCAACGTATGCAACAACTTCAAAACGTTGAGCTTGGAAGTAGGAAGCCCTCCGAACGGCTGCGAGAGATGCAGCGCTTGAGAGGACCGACAATAGGCGAGGACCCGCTCTTAAGGGAACTTTGGCTGCAGCGTTTGCCGCATAACATTCCAGTTTTACTAAGTGCCACGCGCAAATGCTCGCTGGTGGAAACCGCCGCGATAGCTGATGACATTATGTCACGATACAACCCCGCTGTAGCTGGAGTAACCAGGTCCTCCGTCACAACGGTGCCTGCCTTGCCAACATCTAACGACCTCGCGTCAGTTTTGTCTAGAATTGACGCGAGACTGCAACGCCTAGCAGTTAGAAGTGGGTCACAGAAGGGGCACCGCGCACGCTCACCCAGGCTCCATAGTCAGTCATTGCGACGACGTTTCGTCGGTTCTTTAAAAGAAGGGTATTGTAAATACCACAGTCGCTTCGGTGAGGGAGCCAAACGATGCGAACGAGGGTGTACGTTTCCCGGTGCTCATCGGGGAAACTAAACCCCGGCCCGTGGTGGCGACCCACGAAGCCGGGTATCACACCAATAGTCGTCTTTTGAACGTAAGGGACATCATTTCAAATAACCTGTTACTTGTAGATACCGGTGCCGAAGTGAGCGTCCTCCCCCGAGCGAAAGACGACAATAGCATACCGCAGGCCCAAACACTACGCGCTGCCAATGGCACGGCCATCCCAACGTTTGGCCAGCGGTCGCTCACCTTAAACATGGGTTTAAAGCGTAATTTTCGTTGGGTATTCATCATCGCCGACGTCCCATACCCAGTTCTGGTCATTGACTTCATGCAGCACTTTGACTTGTTAGTTGATGCACGGCGCCGCAGAGTGGTGGATCGTCAGACCACTCTCGCTGTTGCGGGTCATAATTCGCGAGTGAATCACGTCACGCCCTTTTACGTTCAACCACCGGCACACCAACCTTATGGCGAACTCATCGCCGCCTACCAAGGCCGCGCGCGGCGCGCGGACCGAAAGCCTCGCTGTTTGATGTCCGACAGATTTCCCACGCTTGAATCTTCCGTGTCACTCAAGTTGAACGAACTTCAGCAAAGCTGAACTTCCCCCACAGTCCAAAGGTCCATCTTCCAGATCCCCGGCAGTTTGAGACGTAAGATGCAGTCAAGACTCGTGTCCTTAACCCTTTCGCATTGTCCAGCGGTCTATCTTCCAGTTCGCCGGCAATACCAGATGCAAGATACTGTCAAGATTTGTATTTTGAACCCTTTCCGTTTTACCACTTCCCCACTATCTAGTGAACTATCTTACAGCTCACTGGTGACATTCAGATGACAAGATAATCACAAGATCCGGGAACATTTGGGCTGCAGCCTCGTACCCGTGTATTACTTCAAGACTTACTTCAAGACTACCAAGCCATGTTTCGGCAGGCCGGGCCTCTCCCAGCAGTGACCACCAGTGTCACTCACTATATCGATACTAAGGGACCCCCAGTGTTCAGTGGGCCGCGTCGGTTAGCACCAGACAAGCTTCGTGTTGCACAGGCTGAATTCGAACAAATGCCAGAACTGGGTATAATACGCTATTCGAGTAGCCCTTGGGCTTCCCCCCTTCATATGGTCCCTAAGTCTAGTGGCGACTGGCGACCCTGTGGTGATTACAGAGCACTTAACAAAGTCACCGTCCCTGACCGATACCCGATTCCCCATATACAGGACCTTACTTCGTCTTTATCAGGTTGCTCCGTCTTCAGCCGTATCGATTTGGTTCGGGCGTACAACCAGATCCCGGTAGCAGAGGCCGATATCCCTAAAACTGCCGTCACTACGCCTTTCGGGCTGTTCGAGTTTCTGAGAATGCCGTTTGGACTCAGCAATGCAGCCCAGACCTTTCAACGGTTCATGCACGAGGCAACCCGTGGTTTGGAAAATGTCCACGTGTACCTGGATGATATTTTGGTGGCGAGTTCTTCAGAGCAAGAGCACGCTACACACTTACGAGCACTTTTCGAACGCCTTAGCCAGCACTGCGTTACGATCAATATCGCGAAATGCAAATCAGGCCGGACTGATATCACCTTCATAGGACATTCTATTTCATCCTCGGGTATCCGCCCTCTGTCAGATAAAGTTTCCGCTATTCGCGACTACCCTGAACCCCAATCTTTTCGCCGGTTGCGTCAGTTTGCCGGCCTGGTGAATTTCTACCGCCGATTTATTCCTCACTGTGCGGAAATGATGCAACCCCTCACCGACCTGTTGCGCGGAGGTGAGCGGAAGTTCGTGTTTCCCGACACGGCAGAAGCCGCATTCGCCTTGGTCAAAGATGCTGTCGACAACACAGCACTTCTTACACACCCCGACCCTTTGGCTCCTATTTCGGCAGTGACGGATGCCTCGGACACAGCGGTTGAAGCATTACTGCAACAGTTCGTAGATGACTCTTGGCAACCTTTAGCATTCTCCTCCAAGCACCTACAACCCGCGGAATCAAGGTACAGCACGTTCGGTAGAGAGTTATTAGCTATCTACTTGGGAATCCGCCATTTTCGACATGCACTCGAAGGCCGTTCGTTCACAGTGTTTACAGACCACAAGCACTAAAGTCAGCTTCCGATCGATACTCACCACGCGAGATTCGCCACTTAGACTTCGTCTCACAGTTTACCGTGGACATACGACACGTCTCTGGGGTACTTAATCCCGTCGCAGACGCCTTATCGCGCGTATATCAACTAAGTCTGTCACAAACGCCTAACATCAACTTGGAGGCAATGTCACAGGCTCAAACTATGGACCCTGACATCGAACAACTTCGACAAAACGGTTCTTTGAGTTTAACCACAGTGCCTATCCCAGCTTCCCAGAATACCATCGTGTGCGATGTGTCGCAAGGTCGCCCTAGGCCAGTAGTTCCTGCTGCCCACCGTTATCCTACGTTCCTGACACTCCATAATCTGGCTCATCCGGGTGTGACTGCCTCGGTGAAACTGATAACTGAGCGTTTTGTTTGGCACAATGTCAAACGGGATGTCCGTCAATGGGCTCGTGCTTGTCTGCAGTGTCAACGTGTTAAGACCCATAGGCACACTAAGGCGGCGTTAGCCAGGTTCCCAGAACCTGAAACACGTTTTCATCATGTGCACGTCGACCTCGTAGGACCGCTTCCACCTTCGCTTGGGTACGTTTACATACTCACATGCGTGGATCGTTTTACTCGCTGGCCGCAGGCCATCCCTATCCCTCGTCCCACGTCGGAAGAGGCCGCGAAAGCTTTTCTGACCGGTTGGGTTAGTCATTTCGGTTGCCCGGCAATAGTGACCACCGATCGTGGTCCACACTTTGAAGGCGCTTTCGGCAGCCTACTCGCTACGCTCGGTTGCCAACACGTTAAGACGACAGCTGACCACCCTCAGGCCAATGGTATGGTTGATCGTTTCCACCGGCAATTAAAAGCCGCCCTTCGAGCAAACGGTAACCCCCTTTGGAGTGAAACACTATCATTAGCACTCTTAAGCCTGCGTAGTACCGTTAAGGAGGAGTTACACACAACACCGGCCGTACTAGTATATGGCTGTACACTTCGTCTGCCTGGGGAGTTGGTAGCCCCCTCACCAACCGTGACTTTCGACTACGGTGGCTATGCTCAGCGCCTTACGCAGCACATGCGAGTGCTCAAGGCCAGTCCGCCGCGTGAACAAAAGTCTACAAGTTATGTCCCAACTGCGTTAGGAACCGCTACTCACGTATTCCTTCGCGTCCATGGCGTTCGATCACCACTACAAGCGCCATACACTGGCCCGTTTCGGGTGATAGACCGTAGGGCAAAAACATTTGTCATAGGTATCAGCGGACGACACAACACCGTATCTATCGACCGTCACAAGCCTGCCGTCATTGAGTGCAAGCCGCTCGGCCAATTTACACCTACTCAAGCCGCTCAGTCACCTGCAACGAGCGAGTTACCACCCAAACCACCCCCAATTACGCCCAGTGAGGACTCGGCAGCTAGTCCATCAGATTCTCCAACCGTACCCGCAACGCGAAGTAGCCGTCGCGGTCGCCAACTACGAAATCCCATCCGCTTCGCCGATTTCGTGACGATTTTTACAACCGACTGTTAGCAATAAGTTGGGAAGTTCGCCATGGATTTACCAAACAACAGACCCATGAAATTACAATCCGTAGTTATGATTTCATTTTTTTCTGGTCTCCTAGCGACTACAACAACACCGAACATCGTTTGTGTGTTGTTATTACGGTCCAACATCCACCGGCGCCCTCAGGCGCTATTTTGTTCCAGTTTACCTTGCCCTCTCTCAGACGGATCAACACAGTCACAGTGCCTTCATCCGTAGCCTGGCTGACTCCCATGCACGTTCAAGGAGCCAACCGCTCACTGGACAACGGGACGATTGGTCAGCCTGGCACTGGAGACGGCAACTGGACGCTTTTTTGGATGGACCTGACGAGGCATTTTCCGGCTCGCATTCGTATGAGACCCGTGGGCGCCAAAACACAGTTGGACCAAGGTACATCAGACCTCGAGAGTGCAGGCACCGGTAAACTCATCAGCAGTCGTTCGACGTCACCAACAATATAACGGATAAGCTATGAGGAGTTCCTGGACAACCAATAATTCCGGCTTACCATCACGATCGAAGCCCAACTCCGTCGGACTTCTTGGAAGAGGCCCCTGTAGTGGTTGCCATCTTCGTTCATACTTTTACCACGTTTATTGTTTAACTGAACGCTGACTGCCAAGCGCGGTTGCCATTTGACCGTTGCTCTTGCGCACGCTCTCACGCACGCTCCCAAATACACGCTAACCACTATCCCTCCCAATCGCCTTCTCGTTCTCACGGGTCGTGGAGAATACTGTTCTGGTTAACATATTTGTGCAGTGCCGCACATTAGAGTAACGTGCAGGTGGTCCACGCAGTACAAAGGACCGAAGCACGCGTTTACTAAGGAAACCGCGAAGTAAGGTCTAATCAACCTTACACTGTTCTTTCAAACCTATATAAGTAAGATATCTTACCGCCTAGGTGCTGGCCTGCATTCTGCGTAAGCAAACGGTATTGGGGGTTACTATTTATAATTTCTCTTAACTGTTACGCATAACCTTTTCTGATTACCAGAGCAATGCCACTCCAACGTGCAAACCATTTATTCTTTGAAATGAAGACACGGTAGCCTACCTGGGGTACGCTACCTTGCTAGCCTGTAGCAGTATAGCTCAATCCCCTGCAATTCTGCGTTACTCAAACACTTGAATTAAAACCCAGGCCAGAATATGGAATACGTGCCATTGACGGTTCACATAAACCCAACCAGTTCGCTATTAGTTGTCGTCATTTATTATCATAACCACAGCTGGAACCATGTCCAGACTGCAAACCCCATTTATTTTAGGCTCGTCGTGGCCTACTCTCTCGGACTGGATATTCGATGACCAAGGTTTACACTGTGACCCGTACCGACAGGGACCTAAGTGGAATCTTTCATATCAACCGGGATTGCAATCGAGCCACACGACCCAAAACACCCCCAACTGCTTACCAGTAGATTGACTGGGGTCTTCTAACGCAACACCTCTCCTACTGATATCACTGTTGAAGCCTACACAAATAACAGTTCACACGCAACCTGCTACTACATCCGCCAATAACAGTCATCAGTTTCATCCGTCATACCTCGCCACACCTGACTGATTGACCGACACGTCTTTTACTCCGCCAGATGAAACATACCCACCGGATAAAGCATATCACTTTGGTCTTATGTGGAACAACCCGATATCAGAGCTAGAATAAGCAACACAGGAACTTTTTACTCACAAAATTTCGATACGCCGTCCGAACACGAGGCTACTTATCCTCCTCATCCGTGGTTCTCAATAATGACGCTGAATAACACTGAAAATCAATAAGTCAATACATTTTCGTCAGCGTAACAGAACAATAAGGCGCCAGTCTATGCGGAGGTTTTCCACTCTGGTATCTTTTGCAAGATTTCGTTTTTCTTTCGAACGGTATCCGGCTTGAAATTGATTCTTCACTAATCCAGGACCCTCAGGTTGGGCTTTTTTTCTGAATGATACAGGTTCTTGATCCTGAAACTAAACTCACATTTTCTTTGGATTGCTGATTCTTCCACATTCACCAACGTTTCCGAGCGCACTTTCGTACAGCTTGTTTCTTGTCTCCCTGTTTCATAACTTACTCCGTTTATTGAACCCCAGTAACCCTCCGTTATCAATGGCTTGCATCATTTTGGTTTATAAAGCATTCTTAGCACTTTGTATTCACGATATTTGCGGTATCCCCGTGGGCCACCGTTGCCCAACTCGGACTCGAAACTAACTCGTATTTTCCGAGCAAACCACTATCAGTTTGATCCATCCAAACTATTTCAGGTCAGATCAGGTCACAGGACTTGTGGCTTTGGCCAGTGTACGTCCAGGTTTCCGCTCCCGGGGGCTGCAATGTTCCCACGGTGCTTCGATCGCCAAGTGGTCCGAATGTTGTGATTTCTAGCTATGTTGTTTTGTTCCTGACATTTTTGACTCCTATTCTTGAAATTCGTGTACAGTTCATCGTTTGGGGTAAAGTTGTACACCACGATCATGCGCTTGCTCATGCGTCTCGACCGTGGTCAAGAAATATACCATTATTATTATTATTATTATTATTATTATTATTATTATTATTATTATTATTATTATTATTATTATTATACATTGACCACAAATCGGTTAGCAAAAGGCTTGCTCCATGCAGTTATGCAAGTGCTTCACATTCAAATTCTTTTGACCGTTTTGAACTCACAACAGCTTTACACTGGAATTCTTAGAGCCGAAGGCCTGAAACTAAGGTGAGCTAAAGTGACAGTGCGGCCCACCACAACAGTGCCCGGTGAATCTGGGCTTCAATCCTTTGTCCTATATGAGGTGACAGACACTTTATCCATTTGACTACCTCAGTTTGTGAACAAAATGACTCACCTTAACGATTATTTACGGCAGGCAAAACAGAATTCATCACTGGCCCTGTCATAACGAATCGGATGCTACCTTTCAGCGACTGAGGTCGGTTTGGGCGATTACACAGATTGTCATTTTGGAAGTACTACTACTACTAAGTTTATCATATAAGTGACACATTGAAAGCTTGCACGCGCTTGCAATTCAAGGACTGCTTAATTCAGAATGTCCGGAAGATTGTCATCGTTCTTGTGTTACGCGTTCATCGGATCTGAAATATCAAGATGTAGAAAGCTTGGACGGTCGCACTTATAAGGTACTGTTGGACAACAAAACATACTCACTTGTAGGTTTCAAAATAGTTTGACTGGAAAATGTTTTCAACAAAAACGGATTAATATCCGATAGTTTACGTATCAAAACAACTATATTCAATGAAATATGAAAATATCAAATGAACTATGAACTAAATCTGAGGGACCTGTAGAGTTTTGATGTATCATGATTAGTTGCCAATTGTGAGAGTGCCATAAAGGGAAGTGTTGATTCTACCAAATGGATGAAACAATTCCAAAAGAAAAAGCAGATTCAAATTCACTGCAAAGGAAATGATAATTTACTTACCTGCGTTCTAGTCTTGCACTGCCTTGGTTTTTAGCTTTAATAAACCATCATTGTATGTCTTTCAACAACAAACACCGGTTCTTCTGCGAACCTTGGGATGAACCGAACAGCGTCCGGAGTTTGGTCAGAGACAACGAACTTCGATGACCTACCCATGATGACAACAATGAGCCTGTTTTTGAACGGCTTTTCACTGCGCACTTCCAAGCCAGCAACCCACTTATGCCACTTCGGGTCCAACGGGCGCCATCTGTTATTACACTCAAATACAAATACGTTGTCTAAAAAAAGTGAAGGATGAAACTAGAAATTTAAATAAACTTTGGGGAAATTGGAACAATGGCGTCATAGGGATTACTGGAAAGCTATAAGCAATTACTAGTGATTGCGTGAATGGGTGCAGTGGGTGTGTCTAATAATACGTCATCCAAAACCAAACAAATTGTGCGAGAAATTGCCGAAAATTTGAAACATCAATAAGGTACTGTATCTGTCAAGTTACAATTTTTGCAAGACGTTTGCTGATGACGATAATTTTATCTGGTTAAATAGTGGAGTAAAATACGCATGCAGAATGCAGGATGTGTGTGTATGGCACGAACAGAAACGAAAATATCCAGCTCTGCAACGTTATCTTCCTTTCAAAAAGCATGTTGCTGACTTCGTGAATTCTTCAGCATAGCTGCTTTGCTGATCTTGCAAGTCTCTTGATGAACGACCTGAATTTTCCTAATTACGATTCATAAGGAAAACCAATAGCTGCATCTCACAACTGTGATATACAAGGTATTGTCCTTTGATAACTCGAAATATGTGACAAATGATAGCTCAGAGAGTGCCACATATCACAATGTTGTCTGGTGGTCAGCAAGGAGGTTATAAAATCATCAAACAAGGACTGTATAAGAGCATCCACATTGATTTCGGTACATACGGTTCTTTCAAGAGGTATTTCTTGACCAGCTGACAAAAATTTAAATAATATGAATAAACTAACCTGTACGGATGATCGAGAGAGATCCACAGACCTCAAATCTGTTGTTGGCTGAACTCTTGTGGCTCTAGTCCAACAGCATGGACATTAGAAGTAATTATATCTATCGTGAATTAGGATTGAAGAAATACTTGACAACATTTGGTTTTTCTTGACATACCTACTGACTGTGAAATAGGCCCCGAACGCTGGTGCTCTCATAATGTAGTCTCGCCACAAATGAGGCATTTTGGACTGAGGACCTTCTTGCGCCTCCAGTAACTCTCCCACGTCGTCTCTTTTGGCATAACAATGTATTCTGATGCCCAGATTCTGAAGATGAATGACCAAAGTTACATAGAGATTAGTATTCAATATTGCATGAACTTCCCAAAAACCAACACAACAAAACGACTACCTCAATGTCCAAGGATAAATATGCATTTATACATGTACACGTATATACATGGATGGAATTATGTTTATGGAGAGATAACAATTTACCAGAGTTAAAATAAACTGTAAAAATGCGTAACAGTTATCTTTGTGAGTGATGAATCACTTTGTTCCATGGAAAAATCGACCAGCATATCCTAACGGCAGACAATGCAGAAAACCAGTATGGCACCGCCTGGTCACAAAGCATTCGAGGAAACAAAATGTGCTGTTTTTGTAGAGCATATCTACATGTAAATACCGTGCTACTCTTATGATTATATTCCTAATAAGATTTCGTGAACTGCTGTGCAATCTTTCAATGCACATATCAGGAGTCATGTTAGCCCAACCGCGTCGGGTATCGTGCTGCTTGGGTAAATTGTTCGTTTTGGATTGTTTTATTTTGTGGGCTTCGGTAAGTGACCAAACATTTCCTCGAAAACGAAGGAGGTAAATGAATTGCTCTCATTTTGAAATGAGCTCAAAGAAAGTATCTAATTACATGGCTCATCCGCCGAGGTTTATCCGACTTTCCTTCTTGAGTTTCACACTGCACTGTATACCAACGGCTTTAGTGTATCTCAGTTAAGCTGTCACGACTTAATGGCAGATTGTTGAACTGATCGATCTAGAAATGATGTGTATATGAGTGCCGAAACGTGGCTGTGAGAGCTCCTAAAATGTGTATTGATCGCGGTTAGAACGATGGCTGAATCAATGCCAGGACACTCCAAATCAGAAAGCGAGATCGTTCTGAAGCCTGCGGTATATTGAAAAATTTCGTGTTAAGCGATATTGTTTATTGTAATGTGCGAGACCAGTTATCTTCCGTGAGGATAACAATTGTCCAGTCTACGAAACACAAGAAAGACTCCATGATCCGAAACTTGGTAAGTGCACCAACAGGATCGTACACTTATATTAGTCGGAAAACAATATTGTAGCTTACAGCCTGGCCATTACAGCAAGTGAATTCAAAAACGTGTGTTAATTGCACACATTTAAATGTCTGTAAAACACAGGACTGCTGCACCAAGGGACGTTGCAAATCATGAAAAAGTCTGAAATGTGCAGGAACCTACAAGTACTTAGTCGTGTATGGAAAGGCATGAGAGATGATTTGGCTGTGCCCTGAAAAAATATATTTGTACAGTGTTTATAAACAGTGACTGGTCCAAGTAGCATTTCGCATGCGAATAGGGCACAAACTCACGGCTGCCTATTTCCCCAAATCAATGTTGCACCCCAGATACAAAAGTTTATGCTAGCTGGTTAAAGTTTAATAAATTCTTCTTCCTTCAACAGTAAGAATTATTTCCCAATCATATTCAAATCGGGGCTGTTAGAATAAAATTTTGAAAATGGTCTTTAAAGGGTCCACGGATCACCTCAGAACTAACATGACCGTAAGAAATTCTATAGAATTTCATGTCTACGACCAACATTATGATATGCTATGATAAGTTTGGAGAAGAAAAATTCATTCGAATGGAAGTTATTCGTCTAGCGAATTTCGACAACACTTGTATATAGCAATCAATTACAATGGTAAACATCTTGACCGAAGGAGCTCTAACTGAAGTGAATGCATTATAATCTAACCGCCGAACTTGATCAACTTCCCCTAGTTGAACATTAGGAAATTTTGTTTTTTCTGCAGTGACACGATTCATCATGCATTCCCAGTTGATATGGGTATATACGAATTGGTAGTCCTTCCACGGTATTCACTGGCGAGTTCATTGTTGATACTTCATGGTGAATATGTGCAAAAAGTGAGATGAAATCGACCAGATAGTACAGGTTTCAATAGGCAATCTTAAGAAAACCTTTGGAATGAGATTTATGCTTGAAAGCAGACAAAATTCGTACAGATATGTCCTAACTCATTTTATTCCAGCCTGACAACCAGAAGACATGTAGGGACCTTGAGATAACAGAGTTTGAATGCGTAAATTCATGACCAAAGTTGACTTCAGACAAACAACCAATTAGAACTTAGCCCTAAACAGTCTGAATGTTGCTCGATTTCACAGGGCTGTGTGCTGTCTGTCTGCTTGCAGTAAGGAAAGGACAATTTTGACTGCTCTGCTTGCGGATGGTTGAACCTTCTGCTCCCTTACCTAGTGGCGCATCCAGTGTCACTCTAAAACTTCAACGTGATCAACATTGTTTCAATGCCAACCGTTCTTCACCTATTCCATTGACTTTGACCGTCATTTGGCACATGTCAGAACTTTTGGCTTGCTGCCGGTTCCATAGACCATCCTCGAGATCTAGTTGGTACCTGGTACCCGGAGTTCTTGAGACCAAAGCGAACATACGAGTTCACCCCTAATTAATTTGACGATGACATTTATACTAGATGAAGATATACACTGATCAATCATTACATCAACCTTGACAGAATTTTGATGCAGCTGGGGGTATTACAAAATACGATTTGACTCGGGCGTTCGAGGCCAACTTGGCCAATATGACACACTTATTCACAATAAGCGAGTTTACTTTTTAGTATACTACTAATAGGACCTTCAGAATATGTCAACCGTTTTATTGAACCAATTCATAGCTGAATGTTGCACTTTAGAAGCTATCATTGGCAGTCGAACCGATTTTTCGATTGATATTATGCACAATCAACAGTTTACTACTATCACCGTTCTCAGTAGGCAAAACGAGACTTCCAACCTCCTGGACTGGAACTGAATTAATCGAACACCAGAAAAATAAAGCGTCGATCACGGCGTTGTCGGAGGAAAATCATATAAACAACTGATATTTGGGTGAACTTGTATAACTCTTCTCAAGGCAATTTTCGTTTAACACACCATATGGCACATCAGTTTTTTTAAACACTCCGATGCTCGTTCGGTCCTCATTCACCGAAACTTTTACATACATTTCTTAAATCTAAATCTTGGAGTTCAGAAATATCCACCTTGATAATCACGAGCACGCAATGCTAATTGTTTGCTCACCAAACAGGCACTTGCGTAGAACGCAGATGAATTGAATTAACAGTGAATAAATGGTAAATCTACGCGATGACGTGGCGTAACACAGTCAAAGTTTGGAATACACCTCAAAAAAGTGTTACCTGAGATCAAC
Source organism: Fasciola hepatica (assembly GCA_948099385.1). Classification (NCBI taxonomy): domain Eukaryota; kingdom Metazoa; phylum Platyhelminthes; class Trematoda; order Plagiorchiida; family Fasciolidae; genus Fasciola; species Fasciola hepatica. The sequence continues at coordinate 2,104,736 of CANUEZ040000168.1, forward strand.
ATGAAATCTGTGAGGATAAATTAAAAAGTAACAATTGAGTTGCTGTTACCAATTAATTCTTCGCCACTCCTGGTCAAAATTTCCGAACTAAAAGAGAGAAACTCCGGTCATTTCAATACAGATTGTATATTTGTGGTTTCGAATAGCCGAACCGCTATATTGTAAGACAATTTAGTCAGGTCTGTGTGTGACCTCAAGCGGAGATTTTAAACAGTTCAAAGAAGCCTAGCGAATGACTGAAAAAAAAAACGAGTTGACCTTTGCATCTTCTTTTTCTTATTCAACAAACAAAATGAATAATTGTTATTTGCAAGACAAAACGATATGAGCAACCATTCAGTTTTCGGCAGATCTATCAGAACTAAGACCGAACAACCAGAACAATTTATCACCGCTGAGATTGAAGAGATATTCAGCTACAATGAATCGTTCAGCCAGTGAGCCAAGACGATAAAGTGAGCAATTAAATGATAGAGTACACACAGCTGATACAAAATTCGTGTCGCATAAAATAGGGAGAGATATAAAAACGAACATCGACCGAGAATTGAGATCAAACGTTTACCGTTTATAGAATAGGAATGAATCGGTATAAAGTGATCAGTAGCAAGCGATGACAAATGCTTATAGTTTATACGATACGTTGATCGATACTGTCACGTTCAGCTGAAACAGTAGCATTTGGACATCGAGGGAATGAATGAATATGACCTAGTCATCACGAGCTGAATAGAAGTCAAACGCTTTAAAAATATTTGAAAGATTCCTTTTCCAAATTTTGTGCACCGTTCCTTGACAAGATGAATGGAGGTGACAAGTGAATAGATACGAATTGAGTGAATGTCTGGAGTGATAATAACCAATCATTGAGAACTGGCATCTGTCAATGTTCGGGTCACACGATAAACGTCTCAGTTTTCAACAAAAATAAGACAACCAAAAATTGATAGTAACAGTAAAACGGTGTAGTCTCGTGGTACATTGCTTTAGGATTGTGTTGTTGACTAATGATCATTCAGTTAGTCTGCGGGGAACCAGAGGAGGTGAGTAACGTTCACTATTGTCGACTAACTGTAGACCATTCAAACCATATGAGGATGACACAATCGCGGTGACGCGCGACACTAGACAAAAACACCAGGATTTGAACCTCAGAAGTCTCGGTTGACGGAGAATTATGCATCCACCCAACAACAAAGTTGTTCCAAGAAAACAAAATTTTTCATTTACATCGTTTATATCCAGTCTCATTTTAGCCAGTTTTTATTCGGTCAGAGAATCCCATCAGGTGATTTCCATGCTTTGCTTCATCTCGTTGCGTTTAGTTTACGTGACGTGCTCACGTGCATTGTCGCTCCGTGGGTCGTAGTTGTTCTCGCGCGGCGAGCTACTTGTTGATTTTGGCGAGTAGTATATATACTCCACCACAGCAGTACTTTCTCTCGAAAAACAAAGAATAAAAGGTATGTGTGATGCGTCGCTGCTTGACTTCGTGAGTGTTACGCTATGCACTCAGGGATTTGGTTAAATTAACGCTGCGAGCCACCGTGACGAGGCAAATAAATCCAAAATCTCCCGTTTCGTAGATTGCGAAACACTGAATTGCAATTGATCTCAGAAGTGACCTGACGAAATAACTGGGTAGCACTTAGCAGCTGGATGTTGAGGTCCTTGACTAATAGCAAACCAAGACTTTTCGTATCGCGTAGACTAGCTAATCGTGTGCAAGAACGGCTGGCTCAGAGGAACAGCTGTGAAAACTGAAAGAAGGTATGCAAGGGATATTCATCATGCTGAGGATAAAGCCAAGAAAAAACGCTGGAAGTTCGTGAACAGCATTGTCGACTGAGCTATTGTTTTCATTACTCTCGTGGAAACGATGGTAAAGATCATGGTTATACTTTTTCTGCTGCTGATAATCATAATAATGATAATAATTTGTAATATGTTAAAGTTGTATTTTCAAATAAGTGTACATACGACAACGAGTACTAGCCTTAATCTAAACGTCACAATCAACGTTACAGAAATCCGTGTACTTCTGAACAACAGATTTACAAGTTAACTGGTCTTCACATTATGTGAAACTGCTATACAACCCAGAGCGAGTGCATCTCAAGGAGGATCCGAATAAACTTTAGCAAAGGGCGCAAGCAGCCATTCATACCGACTCCAAAATGACAGCATTTTATGATGTGATGGTCTTTCTTGGTTAAAAAGAAGCGTTAACTCTGGCTGGATTACCTGTCAGTGCGGCAAACCGGTTACTGGATGGTTTCAGTGTTCCACCGAATACATCAGCTCCAACGGGAAGGGTTTTCCGCCTTCGTATTGTCTCATTTTACTGATAGGAAACAGACAGTTTCCGGTCTACCCAAAACCGTAGAGCCTTTCGTGCTGCTTACCAATGTTATCTTTCTAGGACATCCTGAACCCAATTTCTTCCCCATCTTTCAGCACTGTCAGGTCTCGTACTCCTTTCGTGCATAACGTCACGGAGGGTTTTACGGATGCTCTCATCGCTTCATATCCCTCTAGGATGTAACCGTCTGGTTCATCTTCAACAGGCTCAGGGTTTTCTACGTCTGTGTTGTTATGGTCCCGTTCGACTGGAGCATCTTCTATATCAAACTTTAGATGTCAGCTACACTATTCTCAGTGACCGAGGTGTTCGATCCACTAAACTGACCCAAATATTGTTCGTCCTTTTTCTGCAGCGTGCTAGGAGGGTCTTCTTGGTTTTCGTTCACATCAAAAGAGTCATCAAAACGCGTCTGGTTTCGTCTCCAAGACAGTACCGGAGCTTGACCCCTGATACTCTTTCGATTCCGAAAACATCAGCCTGAGGACGGCAAAATCTTGAAATTTCTGCCTCTACAAAATCCATTCGTCTCCCAAACGATTTCCACTGGTCGTGTTCAGCGGCAAGGCGTATGTTCTTGACAAATTCACTGTTAAACTGACGCGGGCTTCTTCGGGTTTCTCTGACGCTGCGTTCTATCTGCCCCACTAGCTCCAATGAGATTTTCTTGCCTTCGAACTGCCTCATTTTATCAACATAAAACAGATAGTTTATATAAGATGCAAGAGTCATTGTCACCGATCGTTGCACCACAAACTAGTTAGTCAGAACCGATATCGGGTAGCCTCTCTCCTGGCTGTTTGATAAGTGATACTGCTGGTCGTCACTTGACGGGACTCCTTTCTCGTCCTATCGGTCCGTTGCACTGCCATTGGTGATTCTATTCGCTCAAACCTTGACCTGAATTTTGGACAGGCGCTGACAGGCTGGCTGCCATCGAGACTTCGCCATCTAAAGGCGATGAGTCAGACCATACCCTTACACTTAGTCATGCATTTTGTCACTCACACCTACTGTCTAATCGCTGAGCCGGGCGGCCGGTTAAGTTTTCCCCAGAATCATGCAGACTAAGGTAGCGGGGAGCGATGTGGCAACAGAACAAGACAAATATCAGACCGATCGGATCAATCAATCGACAACAGCAGACCAGAGAAGGGATGGCGAATATATCGGAAGTGCCCCGCAACAGACAAAAAGAGGCATGCGGAGTCGTCACTGGAACTCAGAGGGATCTGAGGTAACCGGGAAGATAGCCCAGGTGAGTGACTACCGACTAGACCATCAACCAGATCAGTCGGACCAACCAAACGGGAGTAGCGGTCAAAAGAATCAGGTTGATAGCGGTGGGCACCAGGCCAAATCGGGGCAGAAATACTCACGCAGCTAGAGGATCGGTGTGGCTGCGTTGCGGTCTGGAAAAAGAACTATATGAGCGCTTTAACATGTTTTACCGACTGAACATGGTTGGCTACTCAAATACAGATGTTCCTCACCCGTCTTGCCTTCTTCGCTACGTAAAATTTCTCAAGTCCGGACATTCTTCTCATCACGCAAAGACAATATTTTTTGTTCACACCATTCAGTGACCTTCACACACAAGTCCCATTTTATCACAGTTTATTGTTTCTATCATGTCCATATTGTTTGTAGGTTATTCGAATCGTTGACACAGTACGAGTTTTCTAGTGGGACTTCGTCACTGCTGGTTTGCCTACTGTCTGACCTCAGGGTGGTGTTGTCCAGAACAACAATAGGAGTGTGCGATTCTCGGTTCTGACAGGTCGTTTGCCGAGTACAACTAATTTGCAGTGCATAATAAACCTAACAATGAGTGGAAACGTTACTGTGACATTGTATTAGTTTATGCAGCACTATCACGTACAGAATACCACGGAATCCAAACACGGATGTGGCACACGATGTGCCGTGGTATTTCATATAGTACGCACAAGTATGTGCAATATCGTGCTACGTCAAAACAACAGAAGCGATAAGAGCTAAACCTATAGTCAGTTGTGCAGTCTTCTATTTCCACAACTGGAATTTGCCAGTTTTTTTCTGTGCACGTGCCTGGAAATGTCGGTATTTTTGTTAAGTGGAACCAATGGATATCCTTTGTCTGTTTGGTAAGAATTGGGAGAAGATAAGCATCTCTCTACAATTATCTCATTTGTACATAAGGAATGTCAGTCGGTGCTCCTTGTTGAGGAGTCCACTAGGAAATCACAACTGCGGTTCGCTGATAATTCTTTGTGAGTTAGTCACAGCTAACCTAGGGAACGACGTCACTGTGATCACTAGTGCAGAAATCGCAAATAAGAGTACACAGATGGATGGACAAAGTTTCTCGGACGCACACAATTTCTCTCGTGGTTTTTGCCGATCATCAAGAACCTGGGCCCCCACACTCCTCTACCCGCTCATCTTGTACACTCCGTAGGTGTCTTATTCCGTTATCTCATTATTCATTACGAGTGTAAGGGGAAGCTCTTCCGTCATGCACAAGCGAGATGTTTCCAACTGTCCCACTAACTCTAGCGGGAAGTATTCGCCGCCTCCGAATCATCTCGTTTATTAGCGTAAAACAATGAACATATGCGATGCTGATCCATGCACCTAGCACTTGCATTTAGCGCATTGGCTTCATTGGTTTGGGCGAACAAAGTCTTGAGGCTTAAACACCACTGACAAGATTCATCGCTCATCCCATCGATCCGCGTCACCAATCTGCTGTCCTGTCACTCGAGATTCCGTAATATCAAGCACTGGGCTTGGTACCGCAACGGTGCCGACTACCAACGTGACTTGGTTGTCTACTAACGATGGGTTAACACGTGCCCCCACAAGATATAACTGTGCGTGAAAAACACGTATATGGTGTACGAGGATGAGTGGACAGAGCAGTGTACCAGGTACACATAGGTAATGAGCAGCGGTAACAGCGATGCCCGACATGCGCTTCCAAGAAATTCTCTCCATCCATCTATATACTACTTACTCTTAACAAGATAACTATTTCAGCTCCTTTCCAAGTCTCCAGGGTGTAACGTGTCCGTTTAGATTTAATGAGGTAGATGGAACCAACAGAGGTAAAATGATTGTGGAACAGATAAACCAATAATTCATGTGGAACTGTATGGGAAAACCCTAGGGAAATACATACTTTGAAATAATTGTTTTCGTGAACACGAAATAGGGAATTTTCGGCGCCAGACGCTGTCTTGGATTCTGGTTGTGCAATCGCATTTTGACCGACTGACTCAGGCCATTTAAATGTGTTTATCGAGAATTTATTGCCAAAAATTATGTTGTGCAGGTGAACTGAAACCCTGAATGTCAAAACTCAATTCGAGATATGTTCGACTGTTCCGTAGTTGCGCGCTACAACTCGAACACTTTCGTGTATGCCGCACGATCCCGTGTAGTTTGTTCCTCAACCAGATGTCATTTTATCCAACAGCATTTCACTGCCAGTCCCTCTTGAGTACTTGAAAGACCTCATTGTCTTCAGCGCAGAAAATAATAGTTTTTATTTTGAGGAAGAACTATACAACCAGATTAATTGTGTGGTTATGGAAAGCCCCGTAGGTAACACAGCAGTAGACATTTCGCTGAGAATGAGTGAAAACCGGCTGATCAATTACACTAACCAACTTCATTCGTATACGAACGTTACGTTGTTGACGTCCTATTATTTTCCCAATATGATGATTTTATTCAATACTCAACTAGTCTCAATTACATCCCTAGAAATTTGGGTTTTACGTAATAGAGCAGAACATCAGTTTACCCTTATTAAACACTGTAGTTACAAGAAAACCGGACGGCACACCACCACGGTCCGTTCACATAAAAGATACACGGAGCGGCTGTTATTTGTAGCTCCCCATTTTTCCTCCGGTTGCCCACAAATGCGATTTGGTCAGAGCACTTTTCCTAGGTCTCGTGAAATTTGCCCTTCTGATCAACAGTAAAATGGAGATTTGGTCAAGAAAACTCTTCCAGTCAACGGTTATTCTGCGAAAGTATTTGAACGTCACAGGAAACCGCGGTACACAACGGAGCCAATTTCGAAGACGGAAAGAAAGTAAGTCACCTCGTTCGACCTTTTCAAAGATGACCATATAAAATGAGCTGTGCACATCAGAATTTAGGCCCATTCTTGGCCGAACCTACATGGAAGTCCGGGTACACGTAGTGAAAGCTACTAGATGACTAAGATCCCATTATCATTATATATATATATATATATATATATATATATATATATATATATGTGTGTGTGTGTGTAAACACACGTTTACATACTACTTGCTATCAATATGAGCGCTTGCACATGCAGCCTCGTTGTTCGTTGGGTTAGCAGTGACCCAGACACGAATAACTATAAGAAATCACAGTTGTGAATCATTTGTGGGCTCTTAAATGAAGAGTATCCATTCACACTCCAGACGATTCAAATTAGATCCTAGTGAACATTATATATATATATATATATATATATATATATATATATATATATATATATATATATATATATATATATATATATATATATATATATATATATATATATATATATATATATATATATATATATATATATATATATATATATATATATATATACAAGCTGGTTAATGTTATGTTCTGTCCCACTAGCTCCAGTGAGCAGACTTTCTAGCCCTCGAATTATCTTGGTTTATTAGCGCAGAACACATTGTTCATATAGAAAGAAACGGTCACGGTCACCAATCATTGCAACACAGACTAACGGAGTCATGCTTGCATCAAGTAAGTTGTCTTTTGATTGGTTGATTGGTAATTCAACCAGCTGCCACTTGACGGGAATGCGTTCGCGTCTTATCGATCCGCTACCTCGTCGCTTGCGTATTCGCTGTTTTGGGCACTGACCCGGATTCTGGACAGGGGCTGACATGCTGATTGCTAGTGGGAATTGGCCGACTATCGAGCATGAGTCAGCACATAACCTCACAGTTATGATCATTTAATCGGATTTGTGTAGCTGGTCGTCCATCATGGGTCCACCGAACGGGAACCTTCACTCCCCGAGTCAAAGAATGGAAATGATCCAACTGAGATAATCTAAAGAAAGCAATCGGAAGATTGCACAAATAACCGGTGTCAGCCATTGTCTGGCATAGCCCGTTCTACCGAATAAAGACCTAACCAAACAACAACTGTAGAACGGTACAAATTCACAGCAAAAGATTTATTCCCCGAGTCTGAATGTATCCCCGTCTTGAACAGAAAATATCCCAACGGTTTGCTGAAACCCATCAGAAAACGCTTCTATCTCTGGTAAGCTGTGGCAAGAAAATACCAACAGCACAGCAAGTGAACCTGGGTGCAAAAAATTCACGGCCAACAACCGCTGGATATTTCGGTTCCAGCTGAATCATAATTTGATTACACGGGAAAATTCCGATGATAGATGAAAAGGTAGAATACTAAATGTTTCTTCTGACTAAGTTTACTTTGTAAAACGGTTGATAGACCTTGAATACATATTTCTAGAATAAAAGCTAAAGTATACCTATGTGACTACAGTAGTACCCCTCTAACCATAAAACACTGACCAGCCTCGCTCAAATTGTCTTGTTGAGAGGGGGGGGTGATCAAAAGGAAGCAATCAAACAGGTAGTATCATTTATAGAGCAGTGTGGCTAAAAATATGCATTTAACGTCCTTCAACCATTCTATAAAACAAACTCAACCAAGGGGACCACTTGATATATGTCATTCTCATGCTTGACTATCGTAACGGTTTCGTGGAATCAAAATTACATCTATGCCGTAACTGATGCGCATCAGAACTGAATATCATCCTAGAACCTTTTAGTTGTATTTTCTTGGAAAAATGCACATATAATAGCCTTTGCGAAGGTACGCCGTCTCTCATTTCCGGCTATATCGTGTTCACAGACAGACTAAAATTTACAAGGAGAACGGCTCAAATATGTGTCTAGCTGACTGTCCTTCGGACTCCACCTTTCACGCACAAACCCTAGGTCAGCCGACCACCCTGCACTCGTAAGCACCAGACTCCAGTTTCGCTCTTGTTAGAGCTCATCGGTGGTGCATATCCTCTGCCACACCCAGGGTTTGAACCCGGGCCCTTTCACTTCGAAGGCGTGCATGTCACCACTGCGCCACCCCCGCTCCCGTCCGTGCTGATCCAAATCGCTAAGGTAAGCTTGTTCAGATGTCGACCTCTAGGACAGCCAGAGATGCCCGATAGCTTCGAATGGAGACACGGTACCAGCCCCGTTAACTCCAAGCGAATGCCTCCCACCAAGTCAGGTCTTCTCCACAAAATGGGGTGCACATCCCCCCATTTTAAACCTGCATCGCATTTTTGGTACATATATAAGATAGTATATATATATATATATATATATATATATATATATATATATATATATATAATACATATATATATATATATATATTGTAGTATAGCATAATATAGTTCGAATGCGCATTGCAACTGTCCAGAAATCAAAGAATCCTCTGGTCCGTGGAAGCCGGTGTATTCCTCAAGCCTCAGTAATTCCTCGAGTACTATCCTCGCCACCATTTGCAGTGGATTTTTGAAACACCTCAGATTGCCACTTTTTCCGATGACCAAAGGTTTCAATTATTCAGCAAACGCATTGCGCCACACACTGTCATCGACCGGTCTTTTCCTTTTTTCATATCAGAACATTTTTCGGCTGCATACACAAGGCTACTGTTTGTCATGCTTCGAAACAGCAAACCGGTTTCATCAACAATGAATATGTTGCTCCAGTCAGGGATATAATAAAAGGCTCATTGTAGTAACGTAAATAGCGCTCATCTCATCAGTGTCCGGGTCATCCTCACAAACGAACATAAGGGAAGTCTTAGCATGCGACGGAAACCCTCCGGGTCTCGATCAACTGAAGTCTGTATCATTATTACTGACTGATCTAGATAAGACTCATCATCGTACAGCGGTAAACAGTAGGACAAGCCCCACTGACCACTGCCTCTCTCACCACGTTGCACGTAGAATTAGAAAGTATGAATATGCAAAATAGACAGGGATTGGACCTACACGGGAGGGGAAAGAGAAGAACGCCCTAGTAGCCAAAACACGAAATACACAGTCTAACTGTACAAACACTCATTGACCAATCGTTCTGATTCGACAGAAAGTGACAACACGATGGCCACTGTTCACGGTTCACTGCCATATCCTTCTGTGTCTCCAGCCAACTGGTTGATGGATCTTTTAGACCCCAACCACGAAGACGTGAGGCATCTACTTTTCCTCAGTTCGCTGTACATTTTCTCATTCCTCATTGCCAAGTCGTCTGTTGTCCTCCACATGGTTTCTTCCGCTCCCTAAAGGAAACGGAGAATGGGGGAAGGTTTGGTAGACGTGTGTTTGCCATGCGTAACACGTGCCCCAACCAACGAAGTCTACTAAGCTGGATACGCTGTGACAACGTTCTCCGAATCAGTACCCAATACTCGATTTCTAACCTCAGCATTGCTCACTCGGTCATTCCATCCAATCATAGCGATACTAGGCAAACATCGATGGTCGGAAACCTTGAGACGACTAATATCTTTCTCACGCAGACTCCAAGTCTCGCAACTTTGCAATAAAACCTCCCCATGGAGTATCAAGTTCGTAACCATTGACATCCAGTCTTACAACATCGCTTTACACTTTGAAGGTGCATAGCGCATGCCGAATGGAACTACAGCTCTTGTGAGTCTATCTAGTGCACGTTGTGCATGTTACGTGGATTCGAACAAGAGAACAAGGTCGTCCGCTTAGTCTAGATCACATTTGCCGGCTCGGTGCCCACATACTAAAGATTTCCCAAGGTATCCTCCATTATCTCGTCCATAACAAAGTTAAACGGGAATGGAGAAATGGGACATCCCCGTCGAACATCGCTCGTCGTTTCGAATGGACTCGATAGTTCACCGAAAACCCTTATGCGGTCAGAAGTAACAGTACAATGCCCTCAATAGATCTACGAACTTCTGTGGCATAACTCTCCATTGGAAAACACTGAATAGTACTGCTCGGTCAAGTGAATTGAATGCGCCTTTCAAGTTGAGGAAAAACATTGTTGTAGGTCGACGGTGTGTGTGTGTGTGTGTCGCGTGTCAAATAATTGACTAAGAGTAAAAATCTGGTCGATGCATCCTCGAACTGGGCGGAATCCGGCCTGTTGTTCTCGGACGTTCCTCTCGCGAACCGATGGAAAACGGCGCAGCAAAATCGAGGCAATATCTAGGTGAATATCGGAATTAGGCTAATCCCATGATGGTTACTACAGTCATTGCGTATTCCTTTCTCGAGAAGGGGTACAACCAATGACCCATCCCATAATAACGGAATATGTCTCTCTTTCCAGACGTCACAGAGCAAGGCGGTGAGGGATTCTATCAGCGCACCATCACCCATTTCGAAAAAGCCTGGAGGTAGTCCGTCGGGACTGACTGTTTTCCCCCGCTTTCATAATCAAACGCATGGCTCCACTTCCACTCTCAATGAGGGTTTAAGTGATATCACCCAAGGAATCGCAGTTGTTGACAAAGGAGTAACTACACTAGTGCGCGGCCAGCTAAAATGCTCACCGAAGTATTCGGCCCAACGGTCCAGCCTTTGCTCTTTGCCATGAATAGACTCTCCCTTTCTATCGCATATCGTTTCACTGACCGGGGTTCGCCGTCAACCGGTGTCACGAATCACTTTGAACAGTGTTTGACTGTTACCTGGAGCAGCTGCTATTTCCATTTCTTCGGTTACCTTGACCCACCGATTTTTGCAACCATTCGTGAGGCTTTTAGTAACTTGCTTTTGTAGATTTCTTCGTACCTTATTCATCTTCTTACAGTTCGAGTGCTGACGCCTTTGCTCCATTATACTCAACGACTCTCGAGAAATCCAGTGTCTTTGATGAACATCGGATCTAGGAACACAGGCGAAACGTGCACCGCCTGTTCGATATGGGCCCAATGCTCATTTACACTACTGTTCTTCGTAGTTCCTGGCTCATAAGCTAATTTTTGTTCATAACTGGTGCGAGCATCTTGGTCACATAAACGTTGCACGGCTAACCGGGTTTGCGGTTTGCGACGATTACCATGGAGCTGGAGAGATAATCGCAATAAAACTAATGCATGGTCCGACTCTGCGTACGTGGACCAGTAAGATCTACAGTTCTGGACAGAACTGTGCCATCGGTAGCTTATGGCGATATGATCATTCTGGCTCAGAGTACGTGTAGAGTTAGAGCGCCATGTCGTTGTCCGACTCGAGCTGCGTCGGAACTTTGTACTAGACAGAAATAACCGATTGTGTGCACAAAACTGGAGAAGCCTATCGCCGTTATCTGTACGCTGAACGGGTAAGGCACAATGCCCACCTAAACAAGCTTCTGATGCACTAAATTTGCCAACTTGTGTAATAAAATCACCAACCAGCACTACAATGTCTGAGCTTTTGCTTCTGCGAACGAGAGTGGTGAGTTCATCATAGAACTCGTTGTTCTGCTTGTCGGAGTTGCAGTCTATCGGAGTATATGCCGAGATCACAAACAAATTGCACTTAGGATAGCTGTCTTTTCGAATGCCAACTGACCTCCGGAGTCTTACAACACATAAACGGCTATTAACCGGTATCCAGTCTAGGACTCGGTAAGCATGATTAGAATTCACCAAACCCAGCGACCTAGTGATTCAGTTGATATTATATCCTCAGACAAAAGCGCATAATTACTAATTCTCAAATATATATTACACTCGGGGAATTTTCTTGTTAGGGGGTAAAATTTCGGTGGAAGCGATACATGTTCGTTTTGTGGGGTTTATTACATGGCGGGAGATTTCCCATACAGAAACCTTTCCCTCACATCAAGTGTTTTTCGATGACAGATTATTGCAATTTAGGAGGTTGTAATCTCTATCTCCCTTTCTGGATGGAATACCTCCCAACAAGAGACGCTACATTTAAGCTGAGGCTCGATGAGAATGTGGGCTACGTAGTCGTTGAGCAATTACCCTAAACCTCCTCCGATTGCTACATCAAAGCCAGACTCGTGTGCCCTAAGAGCTGTAGTGACCTCGATCGTTCTGAGCAAATGAACATTTTCCGGATATTCTTCTGGATTTACTTTCTCCACGACCTTCCCTGACGCTCTATTTTGACAGCACTGTTTTTCTGCGGTTTTACTGAACTGACCTTCGCGAGGTTTTCGTCGACCTAGCCTTTGAAACACCTTCGGTTTTCGCCAAATGTACCCTCTCAGTCCGCATTCGTATCGCCGTTGCGTTGGTTTGCTTTACGTACCACTTCGATGACAATATACAGAATACGTTATCGCATCTTTCTAACGACACACGCCTTCTCTGTTCATTCGACCAAGGGGATTTCCTTAGTAGTTCACTTCCAGACCTGGAAGAAGACACGTTCTCATGTCTCTAGCCGAAACTCTTCTACAGTGCTTTGTCACATCGGAACTTCAACATTTAAGCTACTGTCTTGGCCAACCTGTCGTGATTTACGGAGGTGTGATCACTGAATCGATAGACAGCAAGTGAGAGATGAGTGCCAGATGAAGACAAAGAACACAACGCCAGATATTTGTACCGAAGGGATACTTGGACAAGCCCAAGTACCTCGACTGCTGCCCGCCTCCGGAGAACAGGACGGATCTGCACAGAAGACAAGGTTGACAACAAATTACAAAAACTAAAAGGGCTTTGACTAAAAACGATCATCTTGATATTCTCATAGAAAGACAGTAAAACTGGTAATCAGATAAATGATTGCACCGGAAGCTAAAATAACATGCACGCCTTGTCTTCCATTCAGAGGTGCTGAGGTTAACTATTCGCTGAAACGACAACCTAGAAAAGAGGTTGCTCGAACATATTACGCAACTGACCTTAGAAGTGTCCAACAAAGTGATTAGGATTCCCACACCATCGATGAAACTTCTGCCTCTGTACACCAAATCTAATCTGACTTCCAAGGTGCGGAGCAACCTATTTGGGCTGAACACGGCAGCAGTTACGTAACCAGGTCATTGAACATTACAAATTTGGTTCGTCATATAGGACGTAATCGCGGTCGAATCAAACGCATGATGACGACATTGAAAACCAAAACACCCCGTCGTCACCCGTCGCTCATCATTTTCTGATGACACAATAACACTTAGTTGATTGGAACGCTGCGTTTTGGGTCATCATGCCGAGGTCATTGCCATATCACGATGGGAACGTCCATTGCGTCAGCCGAAAAAACTACTCATTACCTCAGTCATGCAATTTAACTTCCCCTTTGTTCACCATTTTTGGACATTATTGTTGTACATGAACCCATTTCAAACCGATTACCCCTAGGCATCTCTCCCTTCTCAGTTGATTATGGTCCAGTCCTGCCAAAAATGAACTTTGCAGTTGTGTTCTGGTTTTGGTTGTTATCTCGCTCAACCATGGAATCCGATATGAAAGAAATCGAAGCACAAGGAACAATCTATAAAGAGTGGGAGTAAAAATTCATGGAACCGTACTATACAACCATTTCACCAGCCATTCGGTCTGCGGATCTCTGAAACCCCAAACCAGAAGTCCAACGGGTCCTCTTCGGTCAGAACCATCAGTTAGGACTTTCACAGATTCAGATTATTCAACCATTAACCCCGCACTTCTGTGCTATGGTTTCGGTTGCTACCTTTCGGCATCATCCAGTAAAGGACGAAAAGAATAGAAGCACAGTGATAAAGATTCAAAAATGTCAAAGTATCAAAGGGAAATCAAGACGACAAGGAAAGAGTCCGAATGCAACTACGCCACTGGACGAGACACCTTGCCACATCACTTAATGTCTTCAACCATTTAGTAGGCGGATCACGTGGACCCCAACCTGGAAGTCTAACACAACCTACTCGGCCAAGTCCACTAGTCAAGGTTTACATACCTTTTTGCCATGCCATGGACGGACCACCTCGATCTACCTTCCAATCACCACTTGCCTCAGAGAGTAACGTACGCCGAGGAAGTCTATTGGTGGGCATGCGTAACACATGTCCCAACCACCTTAACCTGTTTAGATTCAGTACTTGATCCACAGACTGGCCTCCGGTTCCTAACACCTTATGTCTAACCTCAGCATTGATGATACGAAGTTCACACCATACTCAGACAATGCTAGAGAGGCATCTATGATCAAACACCGACAGTCTTCACCTATCTTCTAACCTCAACGGTCATGTTTCTGAACCGTATAAAAGAACGAAACTAACCGCCGCATTGTACACTCTACCTTTAACAGACAATGGGATGTCACGCCGATGCCACAGATGACGGAGGTTCGCAAAAACCAAATGCGCCTTCTGTGTACGCGATGACACTTCATCCGATACTTGTCCACCCGGTGAGATATTACTACCAAGGTAACAAAATTTATCCACTTCACTTAGAGTTTCTCCTGCCAACACAAGGTTTGGTGTCGAGCCAACCCAGTCCTGCAACAGCATTTTACAATTTGAAGGTGCAAAACGCATCCCAAACATTGCTACACTGTTGTTAAGGCAATCCAAAAGAGCTTACAACTTACCTGGACCTTCACTCAGAAGGACAATATCGTCCGCATATTCCAAATCAGACAGTCTACTGCCTGAACAAAGATCGACACAGCTATTCTCACACGAGAATAGGACTTTCTCAAGAATCAATTCAATCACAAAATTGAAGAGCAAGGGTGAAAGAGGGCAACCCCGACAAACACGACTTTCCGTGGTGAACTCGGAAGAAAGATCACCGTAAGCACGAACTCTGCTTCGGCTATGCTCACAAAGCATTGGAAAAGAGAAACTTCTCTGGCACACCCTTCAGTGAGAGGTAGCGCCAGAGAACCGCGGTCGACTGAGTCGAACGCCGCTTTCAGATCAAGAAAGACTGAGATTGTGCGCCCACGGAAGATGTGTCAGCGCTCTCAGGTTTACCGAAGAGTAAATATGTGGCCGACACAACCACGAACGGGTCTGAAACAGGCTTGATTCCCACGCATACACATTTCACGCGTACTGGATAGTCGGTGGAGAATGAGACCAGTGAGAAGTTTAGATGCGATACTTACCAAGCTAATTCCTCTGTGGTTTTCACAAGAGGACCTGTCACCTTTCTTGTAAATCGGCACAATCACCGATTCATACCACTCCCTGAAAGTCTGCTTGCTATCCCAAATGATACGGAGTTTTGGTAACTCTGAGACCAAAGCTTCGCCTCCATCCTTGATGGAGGACTGATATGCACCTGCATCATTTCTCTGGCAGGTATATTTGGAAGGTCCACAATTGAAGTAGGCCAACTGAATTGTTCCCTAAAGTGCTCCGCCCAACGGTCTGAGTGAATCAGTGAGCCGTCGGATTTCTTAATTAACTCACTTACATCAGGCTTCCGTGGACCGGTACCTCTAATCGAACGAAAAAGGTTGCGAGCATTGCCAATGGACGCAGCCTCTTCCATTCCTCTACATTTCGCAACCCACCATTGCTCACGGTCATTTCTCAGGCTCCTAGTCAGTTGGCGTCTCAAGGATTTGCGCACTTCATTGAATGTGACATCCGGAGGGATGGATCTGCGAGCATCCAACAGAGCAACTGATGTCGAAGATGTTTATCGTTTGTGAGAGTGACTTGAACCAGAGTCCTGGGTGGCATTCGAAGCGGCATACAAGGCTTGCTTGATCTGTTGCCAGCGTTCATTTGGGTCCTGAACACCTGGCTGTATCGATAACTGGGTAGACAGCTCCGTCTGGAAACTGTTTTGCTGGTTACCGTCTAAAACAGCTGCGCGGGACAACTGGCATTTACTTTGGTGCGACCAAGGACGAGGCGTAAACGGAAGCGAGCATGCACCAAGGCGTGATCTGAGTCCACAGGCGTAGACCAAAATGAATGACAATCTTCATTTGATCCACGCCAGCGGTGAACAATCAATCTGAGTCCAACGTTGTGAAGACGAAGAAGGACGCTATGTCAGTTTACTTCTTACGGCAAAAGTTTGTACTTGCCAGAAACAATCAGTAGTCAGAACACAGCTGAATGACGATCGCCGTTATCGGTACGATCGGCCAGGATAGCAAATGGGCCCCCGATGTGTCTTTCGGAATCTCCCAAGCAGCCAACTTGGGTGTTGAAATTCCCAGCAATGAACACCACGTCCGTTGAACATGTGCTTCGAAGCAGTTGAGACAAATCCTGGTAGAACTCGTCCTTGGTCTCAGAAGAACTGCAGTCAGTCGGCGCATATACACGACGAATATGCATCGACGCTTCAGTTTGTTGCTGTTGACAAGAACAGAACCGTCCAACCGAATTGTACACATACGACTGCTGACTGAAATCCAGTCTAGCAGTGCACACTCAGCCTCCATGCTCAGAGCAATCCCAAAGCCAGCCTGACCACGAGCTCTAAACACCGAATCACCCGACACGCGAACAGTGAAGCGAGAGACTGAGGTTGTATTCGGGGTGCGAAGAGTTAACATAGAAGTAGGGTCTTGTATGCGTGTTTCGAAGACACAGTATACACCTATTTTATAAGTGTCAGGTGTTTTAGCTAGGGCAGCCTGTTGTCCTATCTGACAGTGTGCAGACGTTAAAGGCAGCCAAGTGAAGTGAACACTTAGGCTTAAGAAGAGCATTCAATTTATACCCAACTCCTGAAATACTGCTTTCATCAGAGCCACAGTTAGCCGTGGCATTTTGCGTCAACCTTAAATTGAAAGAGGGAAAATTAGCAAGGCCCTTTACAGGAAAGATACTGGAGGTTTCTGGGCGAATCATACTTCGCAGCTGCCCACACCGCAGAGGGGCTTTTTCTTTGGGAACCCTAACCGGAGCCTTTGACTCAAAAGCCTGACCCACAAGGCAGTGGGGCTAGGATTTTGATACTTTTCAGTCATACCTTAGGGGACCAATGCCTCAACCGCTACCTGCTTTGAAGAATGATGTACACTGAGGGAGTCTATGCGCAACATATGTCTCAACCATCGTAGCTTAATTAGCTTAGCCACTTCGTTCAGAAACCAACCTGTGGGCCCGAAGATTCCACACTAAACCCTAGCTTTGGTGATACGGTTTCCCTAACAAATTCTAGCAATACCGCAAAGACATAAACGCTCTAACACCGGTAGACTTCACACATTTTTCACTCGTGACTGCCACGCCTCCGAACCGCGTGCAAGGACAAGGCCAAGAGCCGCAACCACGCAACTCTGAATAAATAAACATATGTTACGACGAGAACAAAGATGGCTCCGTTTTGTAGAAGCCCAAAGAGATGACACCTTGTCGGAAATAAGACCGCCAAAAGAGACAAAATAGATTACATTACAAAATCCACCTATTGCGACTAAAGTCTTCCCCGTTGAGACAAACTTTGGTGCAGAGTCAGGGAAGTTCTCTAGCAGGATTTTACACTTTGCCTGTTTGCTCGTCAAACCAGAATTACCGGGTAGCACAGGTCGAATAAAGACCGGACTCAATCTTGAACAAAACAGGCTTGTGACGATCAATTTTGTTGGCGGACCACAACATCGCTGTCCAACACAACAGTATACCGAACCCACATTAGGACATTATGCGGTTCGATTAACTAGCAACAGTTCTGCTATAGCATTTGGCCATCAAGGTTCCTCGAGGATTAAGAAATCTGCGACACCTCTGAAGTTGAAAATCGGACAAGCATAGGTCAAAAGTCCATCTCTACCGCACGGGGTATAGAACGGGAATACCCCATACAATAGGTATTTCTCTAACCACACAGATGAACCATAGCTCTCAGCCAAGAGACATCGACCAGTGCACGTTTCGCCCTCTCCTCATATCAGACAAACGGGATTAGGCCAGGGAACTTTAGGGGCCAGCACGGTATATGGCGGGCAAAAAAGTGCACTTACCAGCTATGCTGAATGCCTTGATCACATTTTCAGGAAAAAGCGAGAACAGTGAAACTCATGCCGTCGAATTGTCCAAATAATTCCACACCAAGCTCATGATCCCATTATTGGACAAAGATCATCATTTTGGACACTGATACGACAGAATAAACACTTGTGTACTAATTCCTCGATTCTGGTTGGTCTCCCTGTAGGTCCCGATCCCTGAATCTAAACTAACTAATTCGCAAGAAAAAATACACGCGTAAGAGTATTCTCGTGTCGCTCCGAAATCTGGCCACTACCAATTTGTTGACCCGTTTCTCGTTACTAATGTACAACATACTTTTTCTGGTCCAGGGTCTGTTCTCATAAGCACGCCTAAGATATCAGACTTCTAGTGATAGCTTAGTATGTGGTCAGTGACTTGAGTCAACACGACCGCCAAATTGTCGCGCTCGGAGTTCACAGAAGGACGGAAAAGATAAAACGTGTCATCAGAAAACTGTCAGTTCCTCTCACTTCATTCGTCAGAATTTATGTCGCTACCTTTGTATCCCTTCAGCGGTTATTTATTAGACGGCTTGTTCACGGCCTTTGACTAACAAGCCTCGGGCAAACGGTCCCAATCCGGCCCATGGACATCGATTTGAGGGCTTTCGATTCACTTTGATAATATAGTGGACCTTCCTGACTGTGGATACACTAGTACCCTAGCCCCTGCGTATAATGCTGAAATAAAAGGAGTGCCGTCGGATCGGATGCCTGGATTCCAGCACAACTCGTAGGCAGATACAACCCTAACCACACCACCACCGGAAAGATATTAGTTCTTCTCCGCGCAGTAAACACTAGAGAACTAATTTCCGCATTTAGGCTTCGTCTTTCGAGTGGCCCAGTTTCCTTCGAGCTTATCCACAGCCTGAAAATGGTCATCAGACAAAAAAGCGGTACACGAAACAAAGAAGGGCAGCCTTAAACGATCGAAGTCACGGGATCGGATAAGGATATCTGAGTGCTGATTGTAGTGCCTCCGCTTTACGAAGTGACTAGTCGAATTGACGGTTGCTGACACATAACAACACCACTTGACGACATAGTGAGCGTTTACCTGCGCAATGACTTTCTTTAAGGAGTATGGCTATAGAAGTTGTAGGATAGTGTCGAGAAACACAGGAATCTGGATAAGATTACTACCCTAAGCCATCAAATGAAGCAAGATAAAATGCAACAATGAAGCGAGCCAACCGGTCACAAATCAACTGATATTCTCCATTTCATCACGGGCAGACTGTGTCATGGGTTTTTGTTGATGCATAGCCTGTATCGTTAACCGATCACTTTGAAACTGAGATCCTGGTATCTGACGAGCATTATCAGGCTGGGAACTGAACAGTCGAATACCATCGGGAACGTCATTCTATATCAAATTCGTGAGATCATCTCGCGAATTCGCATCCCGAAGGCCCAATCATGGAGTACAGCTGATTCACATTCTCAATATCTTATCCCATGTCCCAACGCAACGGAGTATCATGGGAAAATACGCCATGGCCCCCGCTTTTACCTCCACTGTCATTATATATATATATATATATATATATATATATATATATATATATATATATATATATATATATATACCATAACACGTCTGCGGGACGCTTATTTGACCAAGACAGATTCAGGCTGATGAAATAAACTGGGCAATTGAACAAGATCAAGTCAGCTTATAAAATTGGTGCATTACACTAGGTAAAGGAATATAGATAGATGTACACAATACACTAATGTCGAAAATGCATTCTGCACTAGTCAGACTCCAGATTTAGAAAAAATGAGGAGTGGAGAACGCGTGTGACGCATGGGACAAACGACCGAGCGAGCCGTTACGCCGAAACCAAGGAGGGGAGAAAAAGAGTAAGGGTCAACAGACTGAGTGGCGTGCATGGTATTCCAAGAAGTTCTGAGGGGTGGGTCGAGGAGACTGAGGAAAACGGAGAACAAATGGCAGTTGCGGGCGATGATCGCCAAAACTTTCGAGAATACTGGGCAGAGAGAGAGAGAGAGATTAAGGCCGGGTGGGTGAAATGAATTTGGATAGAATAAACCAACCAAAAGAGAAACATCAACGTCACATGTGCGCGTAGTAGAGAAGTAGTCAGGGTAAGGAGTACCGTGTTTGTTTATGCGGTATATGTGGGTAAAGGAGATAGAGACAAAGAGAAGATCCGTTCTGAGTTGTTCATAAGCATCCTAGACAAGGAATTCGAAGAGTGAGTGGGCCGGAGTTACACGCATATGTCATACGTACATACAGACACGGGCATGTACAGTGGGACGTACAGATAGGACACTATTGTTTGCGTCGGACAAGCATGGAGCGGATATTTAACAAGAAATTCATTTGAGCACCAATGAGGTTCGTGGACAGGGGGATCCAGTAAGATCGTGGAGCCAGATGGTTTAAGGAAAACACACCAGCGATCTTCGATTCCACTGTCAATAAACACTATTTTCGATGTAGTAAATAAATCGGAACATTCGAAGTGGAGGGTAACAGGGAAACCGAATTTAACGCAGCCCAAGCGGCTCAGAGAAAGCATGTTCTCCGATGGTCTGGAAGGAGTGGGATAGCCTAGGGTTGCCGAAAAGAGAGCAGAGGTGACACAAACGTGATACGTTCGTATGTGGATACAGATGGGTGGAAAGATAAGGATAGCACGATGTGGAATTGAGAATTTCAAAGAGGAACCAGGAAGGGCGAGGCGAACGTTTAGTTGGCACCACCACCGATGGCGGCCGTGTTGTCGATAGGAAGAATTCACGTCAGCCAAACGCAGGCTGTGTTTGAACTGAACAGAGCAGGGAGTGAGGGTAGAGAAAGGGGATCTCACTTTACATGTGAACAAAACAATAAACAGACAGACACGTAGAGAAAGAGAGTAGAGACGTGAACCGGTTCGAGGAGGCCACTGTGTTGAAATACAAAAAAGAAACACCTGAACCATGAACCTGAATCAAATGTCTGCATGTGCGACTGTATGCTGTGTTTATGCATGTAGGAGTGTTTACGTGCGTCACAGAACAAATGAATGGTCGTGCAGGGGTCGTTCTTTCAGTGGGTTCAAGCAGCCGCGAGAACCGGGACAGGTGCAGCAGCAATGTAGACCAAGGAGCGGCCGAACGGCACTCGCAATGAAGTTCAGTGGTGCATGGTTGTGGTAACTAAAGAAGATACAGACCCACAGGGTTATCCACACGTGTTCAGTATGTACACAACAGTAGAGCAGAACTGATTGGATGTCTCGAGTCACAGTCACCGAGCATGCAGTTGTTTCTCATGAGAAACAGAGGTGTTTACGGACGCACAGATGGATTGTGTGGTCATATTTGGCAACAAGTATCAGCGCATCGTGAATGCGTAAGTTGGGGTAGGGAATGTGGCGATTTTCTAATTTAGACTCAACTTGACAGTTGATTTGTGGATGAATGAACAGGCGAGAGACACGGCGAATCAGGGGTAAAAGACACGGATCATTAACACTAGAGGTCAGGACGAATCGACACAATTCGAATTCCACGTGGAAGATTCCACAGAGTTCGAGACCAACAAGAGCTCTTTGTGTTCTGATTTAGATTCAGCTACTTCTGTGATTTCGGGGCCACATTCTTTTTTGAGTGGAACATCGCATTGCGGACTGTCAACATGATTCACTAACTCCGTGAGAGGTAGAGCTGTGTCTTTGGTTGGCAGCTGATCCTCGGTGGAGCTGTTTAAAGAACCTTTCCTTTTTTGTTCTTCAGCAGTGTCTTCGGACCTTGCCTGGTTCTTTTCTGACGTGGGTGTTGCAGATTTGAGCGAGGATTCAGTATTACTTGTAATAGATTGCCGGTTTTCCGTAGTGGTAGACTTCAGTGCTTCTAGCGGGACACTATGGGCTACGGTTTCGGACTTGGTAGGAGCTGCAGCAGTTTGTAAGAGCTTCGCGACAACGGATAAGGTGGGGATAGGTGGCACAAGTGGTGTGACGATCGGCGGATTCGTGTCGGGTCCCAAAGTCGGACGATTTAGTGAAAGCCGATGCAATGCACCGCACAGCAAATGAGCTACCGTGGCATCCAGGACACGCGAAGTGACTAGATCTAACAGGCGCAATTCCAACGTGGGCGTGAAACGTGTTCTTCCAGTGGGATCAGCCGCAAGACGATCAAGTAGAGCACCCGCACGACGCACCATTTCCAGACTAGTTCCCATCAATTCCGGTCGTTCCTGTAGGGCTTGCACGCCACACTGATCAATCACACGACGTGTGGTTGCCTCCGCCATTTCAATAAAGGACAACAGACCAGATACTGGACACGGTTTAGCTGATGACAGCAGCGTAGTGCCGACAAAACTTGTGGGTGAAATTTGCATAGATGAGGCGACCGTGCCACGTGATTTGCCCGTAGTTGGTTCACTCAAAGTGCTGAATGAGACTCCGCCTCCAGTGAGGTAGTGCATTGTGGACAGAGCAAGTTCGCGAGTAACTTGATCTTCCGGTAGAGCCAACCAGTGCGCAAGGCGACCAAATAATAAATGTAAGTCCGATTCCCGTGAACCCGGTGTGGACAACAATAAATCTACATTGGACTCGTGCACACACAATCGATTCAGCGCCTCCAGGGCTAGACGACGCGGGCTGAGTGTTCTATGCCCCGGGAAAGGGTCAATCGCTACAGCGGTTGGACAAACAATCCAGTGTAACAGACCTTCCAAAATTGGTCGCACTATAGACTCTTCGTATCGAATTAGATCTAAATAACCGGCCAAATTGACCAGCAGAACCAAAGCATTCTCACGCATATCGTCCAACCATGATGGAGTGCGCCAAGCACATTGACTTGGTTCCATACGCTTCGCAGCTTCTTCCACCGATTGCCAAGTGTCATCAGTGCCAACATGCTCATGACCGAGCATGATTACACGACCAATCAGTGCTAGAGTGGGTTTGTGTGAACTAAGTGGGACTTCGGCCAAATGCCAGAATGATAAATTGCGCAGTACTGTGGACACACACAAACACCGTACGGCACGAGCCTCGTTACTATTCGCTTGGGGATGATCAGGCCATAAACAGGACGGACCATGATGTACCAGCTCCTCACGAGCCCGTAGTGGGCATCGACCATTCGCATCCATAAGAAGCTGTGAGAATTCAGCTTCATTTTGCACATCCGCTGGAGTATCGGAACTATCTAGAAAGCGCTCCGCTGGGGAACATGTGTTCCCTGCGACTGGCTTCGATCCAGCTGTTTGTCTCGAGATAAGTTTCACTTCGGAGTCATCTTGAGATTCTTCAACTGGTTGTGGGGAAAGAACAGGACACGGCAGCGATGAGCTAGATGAATGCCGAGCACGCTTCGTTCGCATCTGAGAGTCGATTCCATCGTCGTCCTCCGGTAATTCACAGTCCATTAGGTCACCTCCACGAAGAGAGCACTTTTCTTCCCCAACCTCAGGTGGCGGTGGTGGTGTGAGGGAAATTTTCCCCGTCAGCACAACAGGCTCAACCGACACTGGGTTCTCATGATTAGGGTCACCTCTCCAGTGTTTACTCGGATATGGTGCAGCGCCGAATGGAGGCATGATGTGACAAGTTGTATCCCCTCCACCATGTTGAATTAGATCCCGCAGGTAAGCTGAAACGGACCAACAGGAATTTATATTTGGAACACTTAAGTGGCCGGAGTTCAGTTTGCATGTGTTTGGCGTTGGTGATTGTGAAAGTAATTCATTCTCGTCAATCTCATTTTCATCTTCACCGTCTGATCGAAACTGATGTGTCGGTTTGGCTTGAGATAGCAACTCGTCGATAACGAATAGAGCCAACTCACGCAAGTTGGTATAGGCCAGTGGAGATCGGAGACTATTCGGTGCGGTGGCCACTCGAGTGGCAATACCTGAGGGTGGCACATTCTCAGATTTCAAAGCCGAGGAGATAGTTTGTGAAAGGATATTGGTAGATGAACTGGTCACTCCTGTTGCTGTCGTAGTAGACCCCAGTCCGAATGGTGCATAACCGTAGCCCGAGCCCAGGTGTTTTGAGCCACGTTTTCGAGTCCGAGATCCCGGATGATTTGGGTCGATCAATGCGGTTATTGAGTGTGAAACCACTGAAGTACTAGTGCTTCCGTAGCCAGAACCGGTGTATAGACCACCGGTTGCTGAGGCCGAGTTGAGAAGTAAACCATTACGTGCTCGTACCGGAATAAATTCCCCGATCGGATTACCGCATTTGCGCAACATACGACGAATTCCGTCTCGTAATGAGGCGATTGGGACACCGCGTATATTGGCTAAAGCGACCAGATCTCGCTCCAGTGTAGCCAAGCCGTTGGGCAAGGAAGAAAAGCTAGAACATTTCTTCGACGCAGTGAGTGTCACTGACTGGGCAGGACACGATAGCAGCTTGGACTCTCGGCGGGTCCGTGCCAGATCGGATGCACACTTATCTCCGGAGGACAATGAACGCCCGAACGAAGCAATATTCGTGGGCAACTCCAAACTGCATACAAACAAATTGTGGTCGAACAATTCACCGAGCGAGTGACGCCATAGTTCTGCCAGATTGGTGATAAGTGCATTCAGCGAGCCACCAGTAAAATTCTCCAGACCACTTTCGTCGCGTAACAGAATATTCAAACAATTCAGTGCCCAAGACACTTCAGCTGTGAGACCGGAACGAAGTGCCATCAGTAACTTGAACGGTGATACGACGCCTGAAGGGTTGGAAAAAGGGAATGTAGGGGAAACATAGATATTTTACTTGGGATGCTTTAACATCCTGAAACAATGGGACCCAAATTCGTCCAAAATCTATACTAAACAAAGAGCCAACAGATGAATATTTCGTAACCGTTGTTTCAGTTATACGAATCTCTTAGTTGACATGTTGATCCAATAACCTAGAGGAAAACGCAGTCAATTTTTCATATATATATATACATATATATATATATATATATATATATATATATATATATACAGAGAGAGAGAGAGAGAGAGAGAGAGAGAGAGAGAGGTAACCACGGAGATTCGCCATTGGGAAAAAACCAGACTAATTACAGTTTATTGAGACTTTATGGTCAATGGCGAAGGGTGAACCGAGTAAAGCAAGCAATTCACCACTCACCAATATCTTTGATTCGATAACGTCTACGTCGACTGGGTTCGATCTGAGTTGCTTCAATTGATCCAGGAGGAAAAGGATAGTGTTCGACGCGTTTGAGGATTGTGGCGACATAGCCGGGACGCTAGTACCCAGATTGAAACCAGAAGAGAAAACATTGCATTTATAAATAACGAACTGACAATACACAACAATCGTTAGCTATAAAAAAAACCTAGCCAACGGACTTGGCCATGTAGAACCAGTAAGACTTCCTGGATAGAGTCCAAGAGATCCCATACTTGATGATTAGACACGTTGGAGGATATGGCTCGGTGTCGCAACCAGTGGTGCTCTTGTAATCACAAACTTTGTTTATCAACTTGACATTGTTTGTAGTTCTCATCTTACGCCTTTCATACTTTTTCATTATTTCTGATTGAGGTTACTGCTGAGAGATAGCAACCAAGGCCACCACAACCAGTGCATGGCTGGTGGTTGTTTGAAATGAAATGAATTAGTGGACTGCACAATGTAGTCAAATGTGTGAGCCTACAAAGTGGATGAAGAGATGTGTGGGCAATAGCAAGCTCAAGTTGCATAGCGAATTCTACCCAACCTTAATGGCAATCCACATGCACCGTAATAAAGTGCACACATCGAATAATGAGAAACAATCATGGTGGATGGTATCCTCTTTAGTATCATAACCGGTGATGATCAAGTGGTACAAGAGTTCCTCAAAACAGAGGTACAAGGTTAGAAGCCCACCAGTGCCGGTCACATTAACGGCAGACCATAATCGATAGTCGCCCGACTCAGTACTACGTCTGACTTATGGGGAGTATTTGTGATTTTCCGCACGAAGCGTCAGGGCCGCCAGTTGTCCTTAAAATAGTCATGCGCCTCTGTGACTATGGGGTATGACTTTTCCAGTGCACCTATGTGCAAGCTGGAAATAGAAAACGGCACTTACAAAATATTCTAAATACAAACCACCCGACGGGCAACGCGAACCACTGAAATCGAGAGGTTAAATGGGAATATTGCATAACCAAACCTGCATAAAGTTTGTCTAGAATTCGTTGATTGATACGGTTATTAGGACACTGAGTTTAATGTCGAATTTGTAAACCTACCACCCTGTGAGTTTGCCGCAATAGTGTGAAGGCACCGGTCATCGAACACCAGCAGCCCTCGTGAATCTTGTACGCGTACACACTAAGCTTCGGTAACATTTGGCGAGAGCAGTTTGCAAGCAGGTAAGATCTTAAGGTAATAAGAACTGAAGGAAAGTTACGCACCTGTCCATGATGATGTATTAAATGTGCCGGGATAGTTGGGGCCGCAGAATTTGGCTGACCAGGATGAAAAGGAGGAATGACATTGGACGGATACACCGCGCCGCCGGGTGAGGGACCACCGCCAGTTGGTGGTCGAATATTGTGCATGCGAAGTAATGCAAGCGATTCGTTCGACGAAGCACCGAGATTATGAGTCGGGGATACTCCAGGGGGTCCACTGCCAAACGGTGGCCCGCGAATCCCGGGACCACCAGTAAGGCGAGGATGCATAGGAGAGCCAGGTGGTGGGGGTCCAGAAATTCCGTGGGGTGTCATTGATGAATGCACTGGAGGGTTGGGGTGTTGTTGCTGCGGTCCCATAATGGACGCATGTGTGGATGGCATCTGTGATTGGGTAGGATTCTGAGGTTGAGGTGGCCCACCGGGCGGTGCATAATGTCCGACGAGAGAAGGATGTGGTGGGGGTTGTTGTGGTTGCTGAGGTGTGGGCACATCCGACGCTTTCATACCGGCGATAACATTGGGACTGGAAGACGGAAGTCCCATCGAACTGGGAGCGCTTGAAGGGATACCGACAGGAATTGGGGATCTTACCGGTTGAGGCATGGATGTTACATTCTGACCCGGAGTAAGTGCACGAGTTTGAGCGTTTTTCGGGCTTGGGATAGAAATGTTGGTATTCGAACGTGAACAAGGATCGAAGCCATCTGTTCAAGGATTTTGAGAAGAAAGAAAGTACGTTGTGAATCGATGGATTTGGTCGAAAGGACATACTAAGAATATTGACACCCATGAACCACAAAACTGCGGATGGCTCGCAGTTTGCAATGAAAACCAACCGTTCTAAGCAAAATCCACTCCGGAAAAAACTGTGCATGTTTGCTGCGTTAATGGTAGGACTTATTCAAGCTTATTTATTTTTTACCACGTGCTTGCTTGCCCATTACACTGTTAGAGATAACCGGCAACCAGACCCTGAGACTTGGAGTGACGGAGAGCCACATAAGGTCCCAATAGGTCAGGTGTGGTAACGATCCGGATGACAGTGGATTACTATCTACCACCCATTCACTGACCTAAGCAAAATCTGAAAAGAAATGAAATACAAATGAGACCGTTTCGGAAACAAAATAACCGCATTACCACGAATAATTAACCTCTACTTACGCTGCAGTCCATGTACTGATAGTGGTCCCCGTATAGGAGACATCGAGGCGGAAAATCCATTCACACTGACAATCGGTGGTGGATGTGATCCGGGGACCCCGCTCTCAGAAATCCACGGCCACGCGATATTTGAGCGAGAAACCGATTCCGGAGGGGCATGTGGCGTATTAGGATAACCGTTTAGGGTTGCACTAGGAGGACGCTGAGGTGACTGGGCCGAAGACTGATTGAAAGAAGCACTGCCAACCCCGGAATTTGCACCATGAGCTGTGAGCACGCCAGAGCCAGGGGAGCCAATCATACCGTTCGGACTTTCGCCCACAGCAGAATTCGACAGCTGTACACAAGGATCGCCAAAACGTGACTGTGAAGCAGACGGGCCTAGCTGACTGTCACTGGCTGCACTACCGGCTGTGCCACTTGGTACTCCGGACAGAGATGCACTACCACTACCTGGTGGTAGTAAACTTGATGAGGCAGACGAATGACTACCGGCCGGTGACGGCGGGGCTTGAGCAGACAGACTGTGACCCGAAGCAGACAGTGTGGTGGAACTTTCATCGAGTGAGCTGGGTTTTTTCTTCTTACCCGACATGGCTTCGATGTGGGCGAGTAACGGATTCGGATCCGCCCCGCCTCGATCAAAACGACACTCGTAATCCAGCAAAAATTTGCAGTAGTTTTTTCGCAAAGTATAAGCAGCCGAAGCGGAAGCATTAATGTTAACCAACTGACTGATCTCTTTCCAACGACGCGCCTTTATGACATCGAGCACGCCACCCCGTTCACGTACTGCCAGATAGAAACGATAGAGATCCAGTGGTTGTTTGACGACTTGAGGAAGACCAACAAGAGGTTTTCCTATCTCCTCCATGAATCGAACATAATGCTCAAGCCACGCACGACGTTCAGGTTCAGTACCCATTTCCAACAGTCGATGGAATACACTGGAACTTTGTGCGGAAATCACACTGTGACCTACGGGATGCGCGTGAGCATGCGCATTTCCGTAAGGGCTCAATCCCGAACCATACATGGTTGGACCGGAAACAGAGGTGGGGCAATGAATCGAGTTTGGTATATTATGCGCATGTTGCACCGGCACTCCTTGAGACGATGGTTGCTGAGGTCCCGGGGTTTGCGAAGGTGGTGGTTGTGCTGGCGCCCCGGAGCCATGCATGCGATAATGTTGTTGGAACGAGGGGAAATTGTGAGGATTCTGTGACCCAATCACGCCTGTTTGGGACATACCACCAGGAAATTGGTTCGGTGCTCCGGCCTCGCACCAGTAACCGGATTGACCACCACTTCCGGGAAATGGCTGCATTCCCGATTGGCCGGTGGGTGGCATTACACACGATGGTTGTGCCTGGTGCTGTTGCTGCGGACCAACCCCAGGAGGAGTATTACTGCAAGACTGTGGCAGTAATGACGCCGATGATGGTGGTGGTGGTTGTTGATGATGATGGAGTTGCTGATGAGTTGGGACTGAGCTAGGAGCCGGTCCGGATTCATCCATCACACCACCAATCGCGCCGACGCCTAGATGAGGTGAAGCATTCGGTCCCGTGCTGTTAGGTGTCATTGAACGAACACTGCCATCCATCTAAAAGAAACGAAGAAGAATCCTCATAATTATTGAATACTATTTGAGAAATATGTGCAACCGAAAAGTTATGCAGAAGCTATCTGAATATCCACGAGATCATTATCAACCGGTACTTAATTATCAGCATTCAACGTTTTATCACATGTAAAACCAAATCTCTATTGCATTTTAAAGATTCACATTTCGGCTTATCATGCTATTCTAAAGCCCGGGGATCCCCGAATCTGGACTACTGAACTGGAAGCATAGAGGCGGGGGCACAGTGAAACGGGAGAGAACATGCAACACGATTGCGTTTATGAGACAAGACATAATTAACGAACAATATGACCAGGGAAATTCAACTTTATTCACTGGTTAAAAAAGACCGGAATGTCAATTAAAGTGAGCGTAGTAAGATTATGAATTAGTAACTGAGGTTTCGCATACCTTAGCAACTTTGCCTAAGCCCGCTCCCGGTGGTAACTTCGATGTGCCCACGCCGGAAATCGGAACTCCCCGAGCCACACCGGCTGGTGAGGGAATACCAGGTATAGATGTGGAGTAGGTGGGCGGATCGGTACCGGTTATCCCAGAAGACGCAGGGACCGAACAGAATGGAGGAGCACCACGATCTGCTTGCAAAAAGAGGTTATAAATAACTAGAAAATGCCATCCGAATTGTGTTTGCATTTTCCCAGAGACTACACAAATAAAAAACACGTCGAATTTTCGGTTTTGCCGAATACAGTGCGTTTTATATTACTTAGGGCCAGAGACAAAACAGATACGCAAAGAAATACCAACAGGCAAACGGAACTAGTGAAGCTCTTCAAAAATCTTCTGGTTCATGGTTGCACCATTACGCTACGTTGCCACTACCTGTATGACACAAAGAGTGACAACGAAGCGTGCTGTACCGGATGTTGCTTTGCACCGCACAGATAGGAGAAAATACATGCAGGGGGAAACAAACAAATATATCATGATCATCTGGCCCAATATATTTACTTTTTTCATTTCACGCCTGCATACGAGTATAGCGGAAGGGACATAGGTATCGGCTGAATGACTGTTTAAACGACCGAAAAGGGAGAACAAAAACCATGAACCAGAGATTTGGAGTGGACGACCGCGTAAAGTTCCAAAAAGTCAGGTGTGGTAGCGATCAGGGCAACAGACAACTGCTACCTGCCACCAACGTGGCCGATTACGGGTGCTGGGACCCTGTATCTCGGATGTGATAAGAACCCTCCCACAATTGGACTATCACCAGCCAGCTCAATTGCAGACTGGAAGCTTGATTTGGCAGAAAACGACAAAAAGACCGCCAGTGCTGTGCTAACTAATGGAAAATCACTTAGGTTCCAAGTGGGAAGTATCGGGACTGGTGAAAGACGATACGTTGTTTTGACAACCTGTGAAAAGATTTGCGTGATTTGGGTTGTCTATATCGTAATAACATTCGGGTATCGAAATCGATTCGACCTATAACTGACCTTCCATGATTAATCGATGTCGATCAACCCTAATAAACGAACAACTGCCAGCGAGCATCCCAGAGGGTGATATTCTGTGGTCTTGCAATAAGTATAACTTGACTAACTTGTAGTATCAAACAGCAAAGATATTAAGGACGCCAAGCTCATCAAAAACCACTGACCTGAGACAACCAACGACAATTCTTAAAAGCACTGACACTCCACTCTGCACTAATAACCCACCTGTGGAAGGAACCATGTCATTTGTATAGGGTGAGTGTATCTGTGATTGTTGTGACTGTGAATGCTCTCGACCATGTTGGCCCTGTGCATTGGATCCAGGTAGAGGGACCATGCCAGTACCGGCTGCGTACGGAGGAACCGTAGTACCAGTGCCGCTAGACGGACTCATTCCAGAGACGTAAGCATGGTGAGCAGAAGGGTGCGGTGCACCCCCACCAGTACCACCTGTTGCAGCCGAGCCAGCGCCACCCCCATAGGGAATTTGAGCGGATGGATAGGCCATATGAGGCGGTGCATGAATCGGATAGGAGGTCGGTGGCTGATTTGGCGTATGCGAATGTGGGTGCGGATAACCTGCTGGAGCCATAGAGGATTGCGTGTGTGGACTTGAGTGTGATGGAACTGAAGCGGCCGAACTCACTGCACCCGGTTGTGGTGAGCCTGGATAAGCCATACTGCGATCCGGAATCCCGGCGTAGAGTGGCGATGGTCGACCGCCGTTACCACCTGAAGAAAAATAGAAAAAGCGACGACGTTAAAGGAATGAGTGGTAGTCGAATGCTATACACTAAACGTAGCAGGCATTTTTGACGAACGCTGGAAATCGATGATTCCACACAATAAACACCAAAACAATTCATACGCAGTATTGGAATTTATCATGAATTCGCTATTACTGATGCGAATCGACTTAAAAAGCAAAAGGGACTAGGGAACTAACTGTAATGAGTTTGAGACATGGTGGCCACCGATGACAGAGGAACGCCAGCCCCGGTCTGCGGGTGAGACTCCCACACAGTGGCATTGTTCAATGGACCGACTGGCCCATTTCCAGGACCCGGATAAGAACCGCAAGGCATGAAGCCCGGACCCGCTGGTTGTGCTACCGGCCCGGGCAAATTGGGTTGGCTTGAATTGGGTGGTGGAGGTGCCGCAGGTGGAGGCATCATCATGCCCTGTGAGCCAAATGTAGCACCGGACCGATTCACTCCTGGACCCATCGGATGCATGGATGGTCGCATTGATGGATGACCACCTGGGCCCATAGTCGGACCTGAACCACCACTACCACCCATGGAAGGATAGAAACCGGGCGGTCGATTGCCAACCATATAATATGGATGAGGTTGATGCGGCTGTGGCTGTTGAGATGCCATGGGATGCATATACGACGGATACGGCTGTCGCGGTCCAACAGCAGTTTGTGGCGGTATACCGTATGGTCGTGGTGATTGACCGGGTTGACTCGGAGGCCGACCTGTGGACCGCAAAAACAAAATCAAGCGTGAAAAACAATGAGCAACATGTTTGACATTCAAGTTAGGCTGCTCAATATCAAACTTCGTGAAGTGTGACAAAGCCATGTGATGGTGAATTCGTTGACCAGAATGGTTGCCGTTTGGGAGCAGAAACAGCCCAAACATGACTGGTCATAATCGTCATAATAATCGTACAGGGACGGTGAACGTTATATTGTTCGTCACTGGTAAAAACGAAAGGTGAGTTTCTTAGGAGAGGGTATGAACTTGTGGTGGTGTAACTGCAAGCGCGTTAATCAGAAACATGGAAAATCAAACATGTACAAGAAAGGACCGTACGCACGTGTGTGCGTGTTAGTGGAATCAGCTGACTTCGGATCGGTACGCGTACGAGGCAAACACGCATGGATGACGCAAATGGGATAAACAAAATTCAAATCAATAAACTGCCCGGACTGATACAGTACTGCGTGACGTAAAAGCCAATACACGCTCTACAAGCTGATCAGAGAGGAACAGACAACGAGGAAATGCCGCTATAACTACCACACGAAGTACCAAGTGATTCGACAGAAAATGACAACAACATCGCCATTGTTCACGATTCACTGACATCTATTAGCGTCATTGAACAGCTGGTGTTGAGATCTCTCGGAAGTCAATCAGGCTAATCATTCCGTGCACATCGTCATGCCTCTGCTCGAGACTATCGATCAAGAACAACGACATCCTCATGATGTGGAAATATGAGCGTACTCCACTGCACGCAACGGTAAGTCGTTTGTGCACTGGGCATGAACAAAACCGTAAAACAATCGACAGTGCTCGATATGTGAAGTATGAGAGTATACCTGGATTGGGCTGGACCGCACCGACTTGGGCAGGCGACGCGGCGTTAGTACCCCCGCCAGTCTGTGAAAACATCGCATACGGATGCGAGGGTGGAGTTCCGCGTGGAGTAGTAGGAATCGGACTCAGGGTCGGATTGGAAACAAACGATGAACCCGCTGCAGATGACGATGCACCATCCAACTGGTTCACACCAGATGCACCTTGTCCGGAGTCAGCGACTGATGTGACTGTCGCAGGACCTGATGAGGACGACGCAACGGTAGCATTTGTTTCGTCCGACGGATGATCACGCAAACCCGCTGAGCCTGTACTGCTTGCCGTTGGTGGTCGACCACACTGAAAATAGAGATGAACCTTCAGTAGGAAGAAAACACGCAGATCTTCATAGGGTTATTTAAAATAGTTGTGATGCGATGCTTTTTATTACATGCTATGGTGTGAGCTTTTTAGTACTTGCTTTCGCATGAGTGTAGTGGAAGGGGTATATTCCATAGACCCAAAGGTCACTGTATTGTTAGAGACAACCGGTAATAAGACCCTCAGATTTGGAGTGACGGAGAGCCACATACGGTCCCCATAGGTCAGGTGTGGTAACGGGCAGGACGACAGTGGACTGCCGTCTACCACCAAAGTAACCGGTGATGACGAGGATTTGATTCTCGGACTTCCGAGTGCAGTGAAAAGGGCATGACCTCCAGCCTCAAGTGCCCACTACACTATGGTAATATGGTAAGAACGACCAACTTATCAGCCGAGTTCTTACATGTCAAATTTTACAGTGATCATTGTTTGACTGTCAGTTCTGCATCAAATACGAGAAAAGGCTGACAGACGAAACGCCTAACACCAACAAGCTGATGAAATCAATCGCGAGAGTTTCACTAAAAATGCACTCTTACAGTTGTCATTATGATCAATTTGCGAAGACTGCTTGTGGTCCTGATTTTCCTCTCTTTAAATCCCGTCTCGTAAACAGGCAAAAATCATCATTATATGAAATGTGGCTGCAATTAATTGCATCGTTAGTTAGACATCTTTGTTCTCACCAAGGAATGTGGAATTATGGGACATTGTTCTCTTTGTATTTACTTGCTCCTGTAACTTTCACGTTTTCAAACACAGACTCAACAGACTACTTTCTACACAATTGTTTTCTCTTTTACACATATTTTGTTCAGTAGGTAATTTGGTTGAGATCTATCCTTTTTATCGTAATTTATATAACAGAAAATCCGACTGCAAGCCTTTGACTGAGTAACAGAAGTCCTTCTAGTAGAATATACTCAAGACTATAACAGCTAAAGAGCATTGTATGCTGAGATCCTGAAGAAACTAAAATAATAACTGGAAGATAAGCGCTTACATCACTCATTCGTGATTGTGGACGAGAACCTGGTTCGTCGACATTGGTCGGCAAGTGGCTATCTCCTCGATCTGACTCAGAGGGCTGAGATGTCCCGTGCATCGTTGTCAGCTCGCAAGACCCATCGATAGCAGAAACATTACCCTTCATTACAGAGTCTCGAGAAGCCGATCGTGGTCGGTTACTGCTTGCCGTTCCACCCGCGTTGTTCGATTGAATTGCCGAGGTCATTTGGCCATGTGCCAGCTGATGTGGAGATCCAAAAGGTGGCTGAGGTGTATGACTCGACCAAGCTGGCGCTTGTGAGGTACTGCTGGTAACAGGAGTGGTATTTGAAGCACTAGCATGCAAAGGAGAAGACATCTGGGAACCGTGGACAGGGGACGGATGAGTATGCGACTGTGGTGCACTATTACTGTTTATTACGCCAGACGACGGACGCTCAATAGAATGCACACCTGCAACTGCCGTTTGGGATTGAGTAGATCGTGATGGAGGTCCGGAATTGGAGCTGTTGAAATCCATTGGATGAGCTTGGGTGGGAGATGCTGATGATGCACAAGTAGCTGAAATAACGGCGGATGAAACAGGTTGCTGCCGTGATGGCGGCTGGGCCATCGACTGTGGTGGTGGTGAATGATAGTAGGGATATGCGGAACTGGGAGGATATGTAGGTCGACCGTAAGGATCCGTGTAGCGTTGACCCTGAGCTCCAGCATACGGATATGTGCTACCCTGAACAAACAAGACAATCGATTTGCAATGGTCAACAGCCGTAGAGATGATAAAACAGAAAAACTAGTGAGATACAAAAAAACAATTTGGTTGAGTCGAAGCGAAAAACTAGCCTCCCAAATCGAAACGAACACCAACTCTTGATCCAACTTACTCCATGTTTGGAACCCTGTGGATTAGGAGTCGAGGAATTTACTGTAGCGATGCCGCAGTGGGACAGTGCGATAAAAGCACAAACTCGTTTTGCTACAAAAACGCCAGACCCATCGGAAAGACGCTTTGTTCTACAAACTGCTCTCAAGATTAGTAGAACAATTGTTTACCAAAAGGTTGGATAACGGAATAAAGTTAACTATATCAATCAATTGAACACTTAACTTTCCCGACACAAATTTGAACACAGAAGTCAATAGCACTAGATTGCACGATGTATTCCAAACCATTTCGCTGCATCTTCACTAGAGCATACTGCAGTCAAGGTGATCGTTTATAAATGGGAGGTTGAACGTTCGCATGAGATCAAAGGCAAAAGTACACACACTACAGTATGCACTAGTGAAGATGAAGCGAAATGATCCGGAATACATCGTGCAATCTAATGCTATATCAACCAAGATAGAAGACGAAAACCAATGTGCAACGTTGTCGAAGCAGAATGTTCCCAAACTGAATCCAGAACATGTGACTTGTTAATGTCCTCGAGATAAGATACTGTACACGCCTACCCTTGGAAATGATGGATCCCATTATCTTCACATGCAGCACGACGAGTGAACACCGAAAAGAACCTACACTTGTCCACAAGACATTTAAAGAAAATGTTTCTCTTATCCTTGATCACCTCTAATCTATTTCTTGATAGCTGGATGCGCTTTAATGGAATGCCGATAATGACCCTTTACTGGAGTGCAAACGAAAGAAATAATCCTTTCGTGACACACTGTCCAACTAACTGCATACGCTACACCTCGCATTGTTTCGTCTTTGGCACTCCCAACGAGGCTATTAGGAAGGAAACCATATATAGTTAATATACAGAACTGTCATTGGGTAGAATACAAGATAGCAGCGCTTTCGTGGATGATTGTGAAAGCAACTGTGGCTTAAACATGGAAAACTTCAATGCGAAAGCCCATCGAACCAAATCGACTGAGCCCTGTGATATTGTTCGGAAGAATAGTACCGAAGGCGAAATGATACTTATTCAAGCCGAATGAACCAACACGACGCGTTCTGTTGAATGCCTGCGTGGGGATGATCAAGATGAAGAGCGAATATCGGTTCATCCAAGCGCATGCATCCGTGCGCACACACACAAGACATCGTCGAGAGACGACGGCTACGACGACGTGGAAGACGCGGAGGCGAACCCACATCGCAGTGGCGTGGCGGGGCGCACGAGCGCACCCAGCTGAGACGCGCATACGAAATGGAAGGAATGAGGACAGACATGCAAATAGACGAAGAGAAACGCATACTTAACTAAATGCGAACGCACGTGAGATTGTACGCGCAAGCGGTTCGGCGCGCACCGAGCGTGAGACAGACATTCACATGAGAGTGTTTGACATACATACGCTTGCGCGCGAGTGGATACACACACGCGGGCGCGCGCATCCCGATCGATGGTTCTGTGTGCGGCCGTACATGCGCGCACGAAGGAACGGCAAGTCGTTTAGTTAGTATGCCGATCGATCGTGCTATGGCTGTCGCTTGATGAACACGAATCTACGTGTAGACACTGGCGAGCAAACGAACGAGAGCGAGAACGGGCGCGCGCAACTTTGCGTTAGCGCGCGGCCGCCAGTCCGGTGCATGAATTTCCAAGCTAATCCAAAATTTACCGTTTTGTATTGCATTATGTTGGGATTAACTGAGCACCCATACAAACGATAGATAGACCAGAGTGAACACAACACTATTTCCTGGACTCAGAGCGACTAAATTTACCGCTTCTCTGCTGAACTATTAGAGTTGTAAAAAAGGTGGCCTGAAAATAAGGAATAAAACCATCTACAGCGAATTACGAAAATCAAACCAGATTGGGTGGAAAATCTAGAGAGAAAAAAACGGAGGTTGAGGTGTGTTTGTACATAATAACCGGCACAATCTGGTTGAAAGAAATCAACGGAACCGATCACGGGAGGCATGTGGTAAGATAAGAAAGAGTCACTATGAGCGTGAGATGAAAATCATTCTATCCTTGTGTAATGTAAACACCAATCGAGCCCCAAGCAGACAAATCAATAATCCGGAATGAGAAGCAAATTTTGTCCAGGGTTAAGTCGCTTTGATTCAACACCTTCTACAGATAAAAATTACACGGTCTATGTATGAACAAGCAAATGACACCAACGAATAAGGAGTACGGAGATCTCATCAGTGTAGACATGACATCACGCTTTTTCCACTACAAAATTGAAGAGGAAGGGCGAAAGAAAGCAACCCTGACAAACACTTATATGAGGCAGCTCCAGAGAACTGTGCGGTCGACTGAGTCGAATGTCGCTTTCAGACCAAAGACGGAGGTGGTGGACCTACGGAAGGTATGCCTGCGTATCAAAATTTGCCAGAGGCTAAAGACGTGGTCGATACAACCCTGACCGGGTCTGAAACCGGCTTGATTCTCAGGGGACCACTTATAGCAACAATTTAACTAGGCTTCAGCGTCAGTTTCGTCACCCAATAGTTTATTTGAACCTGTTCGTGCTCCACGGACAGTCTGTACTGTGCCGACCACTGAGGAGGAGATCGCCCATGCACTCCAGCTCCGTAAGCACCATAAGGCCCCTGACCCAAGCGACCTCCTCCCGTCCCTCTTCAAGGACGGTGGTGTGTTACGCACCAAAGAGTTCGCCAGTCTCTTCCAGGAGATCTGGGTTTATGAAAGAGTTCCACCAAGCTGGAACTACACAGGATATTGAGGGATTCGTCATCCCTGTCAACTGTCATTTCCTGCGAATGTTCGCTCACGTGGCCACAATGGCATTTCTTTGTTTTTCAGAACTCCATGTAATTATTCTTCGCAATGACCCATGGTGGTGAAAGCTAATATTCGCTTATGTTAATACAATCTCAAAAGGTTGGCAATACATATATTAAACGATGGATCGGAAACAATTAAGTCAATATAAGTCTTTAATGTGTCAGAACCGAAATCGGTTCGGAGTGTATCGAAAAATCGATGCGCCATGTGAAATGTTATGGTAGAATTTTATTGCTCAATAACACAGCGTAGTCGAGATCGTTGGTAGGTTGTCGACGTTTCGGTCACCACGGGTAACCTTTTTCAAGACTGGTTTTGCAACCGAATGAAACTGGAATAATAGCTTAGGGCAATTGGGTGTTAGTCACAGTGTGTTCGTGTGTTGGTCTAAAACAACTAAAACAACATCACAAACACACAGACCAACACACGAACACACTGTGACTAACACCCAATTGCCCTAAGCTATTATTCCAGTTTCATTCGGTTGCAAAACCAGTCTTGAAAAAGGTTACCCGTGGTGACCGAAACGTCGACAACCTACCAACGATCTCGACTACGCTGTGTTATTGAGCAATAAAATTCTATCAATATAAGTCTCATTCCACGGTTTGCCGACGGGGTATTGTGTCACGTTGGTAGACTGTCATGCCGTCACCCGTAATAGCATTATCACATGCCCCCAATAAGGCTATGCGTGCTTAGCAATTTGAAACACCAAGATTAAGTGGCTATTCGGCATAAAAAGTTGAGTAATCTATAATTACTATTTGTATTCTTCTTTATTTTTCAGTCTATCCATCCATTTACAACACGAACATTGCTTCAAATGCTTCTCTCTTACAAAGTCTTTGGACTACGTCGTTCGATGGTATTCCTGTGAATCGAAAGCTCATTAGCCAGTAATGTTGAGAAGCGACGGGCGGAAATAGTTCACTACCTTCACTAAGTTACCTGCGTAGTCATTCCAAATCTAGATCGATCGGTATTCGTGAATAAGTAAAAATGTTATTGATATCGATAAAAAAAACAGAATCTCGCAGTTTCTTGTAGATTAGCATTTCCCATTGCCCTCAGTGAGGGATAATAGACTGTCTGGAACTAGGAGTTCCCGGTTCTCGCGCGTAGCTATAGATACCAAAGAAATTTATGCTATTGTTTCATACTTCTAAACGTGGTAGACAGCAATCCGTCATCGCCCGTCACTCGTCATCACACCTGACCTTGTGATTATTTATTCCCAGTCTGAGGTTGCCAGTTATAACTGTTCGCAAGGTCAACCACCTCTGAGGTTATGTGGTATAGCCTCCCGTTACACTTATGCGCCAGCGTGTAATGAAAAAAAGTATGTGGGACGCATGACTGAGTTTCGAGACGACAAATTCAGCAGACTAATGGGATTGCGAGACTGCCGAAAATAAGGGTTTGAGAAAGTAACTGTACGTGGTTCAAATGGAAATACATAATGGGGGTAGGCAAAATATGGATACGTCCGTAAAACCAAAATAATTGTGACTAAAAAGTTTGTACGGAAGAACAGAAAAACCTCCATTGCATCACTGATATTCTGGCACTGAACAGAAATGTCGACTACAGCACGTAAAATGAATGACTGGACTGAGGAAGGTCGACGGTATACACATAGAATCAAAATAATGAGGAATGACCAACTAAGCACGATGATCAATATGAGAAGCATTTGTTTCAAACTAAGCTGAAATGTGGTTGATAAGATCAGTGATAACATACAGAGCACCCCTTAGCACATTTACTTTGAAAAGATAAACGGGTACGTAAAGTAGCCCTATCGTTTTTAGGTGGAGATAACAAAGATGGTGACATTTGACCAAATGCCTCAACCTGACTTGCAGTACAAAGATGCAATTCTTTGAGGACCGAAATGCATTTTTCAGGCACATTACCCAACAAACAGCTACACAACGCAGTACTACCGATTGAGCCGAAAGCCGCATGTCTAGGAACAAGATTATAGCAGATCTCTGATATGCGTGGCGCTGTTAGAGCAACGGTAGGAAGGTTGCAACTAGCCATGCATCAACTAACAGCGCGGAACCAGCCTGCACCGCGCAGCTCTGCTTTTCACGCATCTGGCACAATTTGCGAAAAATGACAAGCTAACAGGTTGGATTTCTTTGTGGTAAGGCTAATAATCCATGGTTGGCGCAATTACTCTCTTATGTTGAGGAAACCAGCTTAGAATTTCCAGCGGGAAGGTAGACAAGTTCAACGCAAAGTTTTACCCTCTTTAAACGGGAGTGTCGACGCCTAGCGTTTTGCAACGTCCCAATGTGTGGATCACCTTGCGAGCATATGCTTGTAACATAGATCGCCACGCCCATCTTTATCAATGTGAATGTCGATGTTTGCTAATGCATTTACTGAACTCCGGCTCGCCAAATTTTCTTTGAAGATCGTGCACGTGCAACTCCTACAGAACACTAGGCCCCGCATACTAGATGCTGACGGGGCGGTTCTGTCAAAGCAGTACACGAGGCGTGTGAAGGAGAGCAAACCGCAGAATCCAGTGAAAAAGACCAGCCACACTGCTTTAAGCTATTTCGTTGAGTTCAACAAGCCACTGCTGATTGTGAAGAAAAGTACCATTAAATTCACCTAGCCGTTCTCTGTCGGTAACAGGGATAAGATGGGACAGCTTTTTTATTGCACACTCGTGCATGAGTGCAGTGGCAGGAGTACACCGCGCACCATCAAAGGTTCACTGCACTATTAGGGATAGCCGGCAACAAGACCGTGAGACTTGGAGTAGAAAATCACATGGGGTCCCAGTAGATCAGGTGGGACAGTGGTTGTTGCGAGTTCCATCGTATATGCTCGTTGTGACCATCAAGCTTTGTGATAACTAAACAAATCTGCGCACAGTTCACTTTTCATAGTAATATGTCTCAGTGGGATCTATGCCGGCTGGAATCAATCGATACATGATGTTGAAGGTAACGCGAGTGGGCAGAAACCCAGGGTCTCGCGATACAATGTGTCAGCTCAAAGCTCAAAGGCTTTTCGACTATGGCTTTTCAAAAGTCAGTTGCGTCAGCTAACCATGGTATTTGTATCGCATCGTGTTGAGCGCTCACCAGATCTCATACACAGCTTAGCGCACACGGTACGACCAACAATCCCGACGTCGGTAGCTTGAAGCGATTTCGTAAATTCGTCCTGATACGAAGTCCAGGGGGGACGCCAGGAAATATGCCGGCATCTGAACTTCGGACGAGGAATGGGTGGTGGTTACAACACAAAGTCAAAACTCTCCCCGTCGTTCGAAAGACAAGACTCACAAATTGGTCCAGAGATCTCAACGGTTTTCCATAAAAGTATGGCTTTAAATAAGATGAAGCGGTTTCCTACGACAATCGCCGATAATGGTGAAGGGCAACCGTTCACTTTTTTCGATGCCTACGTATGAATGCAGAGGGGAGAGTATATCCCCATTATCTCGAAGATCCACTGTCACACTAAAGATAACCGACAACCTGACTCTGGGACTTGGAGTAAAAAACCACGTGAGGTAGAAATAGGTTAGGTGTGGTAACCGACTGGACGACTGAATTACTGTCTACCAGCAAAGTGCCTGGCGGTGGCGGGATTCGAACCTGACTTCCGAGTTGGACGGTAAACGCCCCAAGCCACTCGATCACCACCGGTCGTCAAGATCGTTATCATACGTGATCTACTGGTACACTATAGTCATCTAAGTATCCGGGTCGTGCTTGTCACATCTGCCCGATGGTGGACCCCTGTGGTAATGGGTATACAGTATTGGAGGGCACACTGCCTCAGTTTCTACGGTCGCGTTAGTCGAGGAAGCCAACGAGAAAAGACCGTGGAGTACCAACCGCATGTATTCTCACAGGGCCTGAGTACAGTGACCGCACGCTGGCGTGTGAGGAGGAAAGGTGTCGGAAGAAGCGTACGCGGCTGGGCACTCACGGGGAAGACCAAAATGTCCTCAAGTGTTAGGTGTCCCTTCCACAGGGGTTTTGCAAACTCATCACGAGACAATAGTCAATAGCGCAGATAACTTTCGTAAATCAATCTCCCATGATACGATCTGAAAATGCGCCTACCAATTTATTGACGTTTGAAATAGAGCAGAAGGTAAGTTTCCCTTTTGTGAACTTCGGAACAATTGTTGTGCAAACCGCACTGCGGTTGCGTAATGTGAGAAAAAAATATGTCGGTGTAACTTGCATACAAACGCATACCTTCGGCAAACAGGACTACCTGGTCAATTATTGGGGGGGCCGTCCTAACTTCTTCTAGTTGGATGTCGCAACAGATGGAACACTTAAGCACAACAGGTTAGGATATCTGGGATATGTCTTGCACATGTCCCCTGACAGAATTCCTCGGAGCACAATATTTCCTCGGGCGGATGACGGTTGGATGGGTAAGGATGATCAGTCCATGACATGGAAGATATGATGTTGATGAGCTGCTTTCCTTTCATTCGAATGGCTGCAACCTTCTCGTCCAATGTTTTTTTTAATTACATGCTTGCGCATAATTGCAGTAGAAAGGGCATTTACGCTATAGCCAAGAAGGCCCGTTACACTATTAGGGATAACCGGCAGCCAGACTCTGAGACTTGGAGTGGCGATGAACCACATAAGGTCACAATAGGTCCAATGTGAGAACAGATCTCTGCGTTCTATCTTCATCTGCTCGAACGCTGCCCAGCCGACAAAAAATGTGAATGGTTTGTACTTCGGTTGACTGTTGGTCTGCCTTTAGTTAAACAGTCCATAATTTTAGACCCCCTGTGGCAAGCAACTGTATCCCGCTGACATTGATTACGTTAAACCTAATTGCGCACACACATCGTCCGTCTGGTGAGTGTTCAGATAACTGCAATGTCCTAGAATATGAGCAGTGTGAGTTTGGTGGGTGAATGCAACTAATGTAGGTCGACCGACCAACTCGTCCCTTGAAATATGAGTAAGCAGTAAACATGGTGGTCCGTACGTATACACCCTTTAGGCAAACAGACAATTTATTTACTTGAGATCAAGTTGAGAGCATTTTCGGGTAAAAATGATAAATAATGTTTGTAACAATGCTAAACAATGTCACCACAAC
Source organism: Fasciola hepatica (assembly GCA_948099385.1). NCBI lineage: Eukaryota > Metazoa > Platyhelminthes > Trematoda > Plagiorchiida > Fasciolidae > Fasciola > Fasciola hepatica. The sequence continues at coordinate 2,148,309 of CANUEZ040000168.1, forward strand.
TCGGCGCAGTGTTTTTCAGTTATTACATGCTTGTGTTTGAGTGCAATGGAAAGAGAATACCCCATGGCCTCGAAGGCCCACCGCACTATTGGGGATAGCCGGCAACCAGACCATGAACCTTGGAGAAGAGAATCGCATAAGGTCCAGATAGGTCAGGTGTGGTAACGTGCCGGACGATAATGGATTAGTACCTATCCTTATAGGCGTGTTCTGGCCCCAAGAGACGAAGAACAGTCCCTTGAACGGATAAGCGGGGTGCCCTTAACTCTTATGGAGATACTGACGGGCGATCGGAAAATATCCTTATATGAGGGATGTCCCTTATTCAGGGGGTTTACTGTACTCCCCACAACAGTCATATGAATGAAACAATTTGTTTTTCGGTGAGTTATGCCTGACTTACCAATCGTAACACGTCTCCGTATGAAGTACTGCGTTATCGATGAATCAATATATTATTCGCTTATATATAAATGATGAGGAGGAGGAGGAAGTCCGGCTCACTGCCTTCTAGTGGCGAAGATGTTCCCACTAAGGTGAGAGGACGAAAGCGAATGCCCGGCGCTCTCCAACGAGTAGTCTGACTAATAGTCAGCCTAGGAGACACGGTTAAACCCTGATTCCAAGCCAACCATGGATGGCGTATGAAGCGAACAACGGTGTCCTCATCGACATTTGTGGCGGAAGGGTGCACTGGGCACCTTGGATGTTTGGTCTCATTTGAAGGGCGTATGATCTGAGCATTCAGTCACCGCCACCCGGTGGGTTACGGACCTCACGTTTCGTCTCGCTGCCTTGCGGGTTAGCTTTGGATAGCTAAACGTTTCGGTTGTGGACCCCTAAGAAAATCACCTGCTTTGGCTTGGGCAACCCGGCAGCATGCCGCCCACAAAACAAATCATGGTAGCTGACGCTTTTTATCCCCCCCCCCCCCCGATTGTACCATATTTTGTTTGGCACAGCCGGAAATCAGGCGGATGTGGAATATATATATATATATATATATATATATATATATATATATATATATATATATATATATATATATATATATATATATATATATATATATATATATATATATATATATATATATATATATAGCGAACGCCGAGGACTGTAACGGAAGGGCCAATCGTAAGCGGTACTGGATAGAAGTAGCTTAAAAATGAAGCTCAAGTCAGGTATCGGTAAGTTTGGCGAGCTATTTTGCCTCATTCGTAACGCATCGGATTAGCGCTGCAAGCATGAGCTGCTTCTGTGCGATGCAGCCGGTCGGCTCATGCCAGAGCAGAAAAGAAAAAAATAGAATGACGGGTAAAGCACTTGAACTGGTTGCTTAACCGACCTTCAGACCACTCGACGAACGTACAACCCTCAGCCCTTGCAGAGGCGCACGATGTTGATTGTGATCCGCCAAGTAAAACTGAAATCGCCAAATCATCAATAAGTTAAAAACAGGAAAGCCGCTGGAGAAGAAAGCATACTGCCAGAAGTCTACAAATGCAGTGTCTTCATTTGTAGACGGGCTTTTTATTACTTTCTTGCGCATGAGTATCTTCTAAAAAGACAGTGGACGTGCCTACTCCCTATAGTATCCTACGCAAGCAACGACACGGACGAGTGCCCTCCACTGCCCACGTCCGCCGTGAATCCCCATCACCTAAATCTGTGAAACCAGGAAAGCCTACCAGCAGCCTTTGTTGGCTCCTGCGAATTTTCGGACCAGCCGTCCGTAGATGTAGACAATCAGTAAAGGTGGCCGTACTCACCGATAATCAGTTTCAGGTTGGCCGCTTGTTCTATGTGCACGATTTGCGCACTAACGCTAGGTTCCTGGCTGATACTGGGGTCCAAATTTTTGCCATGCCGGTCGATAAATACAAGCCACGAGTTTCCCTGCTTCGACTGCGTGCGGCAAATGGGTTTTCCATTTCTACCTGCGGCAGGAGACAGCTTACGGTCAACCTGAGACCATCACCACGATGTCCGTGGATGTTACCACAGGCATACTGGACATCGATTTCCTACAGCACTATGAATTACTTGTTGAAGCTGATCGAACCCGGATGTCAGATATCGAATGAGGTGTCTTTGCGCATACAGGAGGCTCGTCCGACTTTGCCAACCCCAGTCATCTGTGGTGTCAACTTGACATCCGTTTATCCACCAAGGATTGAGTGTGCACTGCACCGGTCAGACAAGTGTTTCTGTATGGTTCGAAGACATGGCCACAACGGGTGGAGGATATAGGAAGATTATCGGTATTCGAACATCGATGTTTTCGGGGCATTGCTCGAATCTGGTGAGAACACCGTATAAGCAACGCTGACGGTCGGTGGAGAGTCAGGTTCACGGATCAAATCATTAGACGAAACACTTGAGCTCAACAGGCTAAGATGGCTGGGATATGTCTTGGACGTTCACTGACAGGATTCCTCGGCGCACAGTTTGCGCAGGCGAGTAACGGTTGGATGAGTAAGGATGGTCAGTCCACGACATGGAAGATGTGAAAAACCTAACCAGTAAACTTGGGCATGTAGGACCTGTTAGACCTCCTGCGTGGAGTTCAAGAGACCCTTCCGCTCTATGGTTGGACACATTGGAAGATATGGCTAGGTGTCGCGCTCAGTAGTATTATTGTATCCATAACCTTTCTTTCTCGACTTGAGACCACTATAAGTAGTTCTCCTCGTACTCATTTCATACTCTTTTCTTTTTCATTATTACCTATTGAGGTTGTCGCTAGATAGAAACCAAAGCTACTGCATTCAGTGCATGGTTCATGGTTGCCTGAACTGATCAGGTTTGTCCTGCAACACTCCTCACGATTTTCAGTCATTATTTATCAAATTCCCCATTTTGATTGAACCATTTGAAGGGGTAGACGCAGTGACCGATTGTGTGACACCACATTGTCACCAACAGACCATGAGTTACGTCACGACCTCGCCTTCTGGGAGCGGACAAACTGGCTTTCGACCAAAGTGAGTTTGACACCTCACTTTCAAACGTATTGTTCGTCCGTCCCACAGTCCATGGGCCTCACCTCTACTTATGGTTCTCAAAAAGGTGGCATTAGGTGGCGACCATGTGACGACTGCCGCGCACTAAACTCGGTGACCCGTTACGATAGTTATTCGATACCCCACACACGACATCATTTCACGACTCGACTGTTTTTTTCTAAGACTGATTCGGTACGAGATTATCACCAGATCCCAGTCACCGCTGATAATGTCAAGAAAACTGCTGCCATGACTCCTTTTCGTCTATTTGAGTTCCTACGTAGGGACTTTGGTTTGTGAAGTGCTGATAAGACATTTCAAAGGTTTATCCATAGCATTACACGAAATATCAACTTGGCAAAACAGAACTCGTGTTCCTCGGCCACCCGAGAGGGCAATAAATCTTGCGAGGATAAAACACGTGTTATTCTAGATCACGTCGTACTGTCCTCAACCAAGGAGTTCCAAGCACTTTGGGGGTTAGTTAACTTCTGTTGTCGTTTCATACTTCATGCCACCGAACGTTTGTTTCCATTAACTGACACTTCGTGGAAATCTATGTAAGTTCTCGCCTACGAATGCCGCACGAGCAGCCTCTTCGGAGATTAAAGCGACGTTAGTAGACCACGCCCTTCACGCACCCCAGTTCCGTCCGCCACGTTTAGCATAGCGCTGGATGCATCTGACTTCGCCATCGGAGCGTATTCCACGTTATGCTACTAAATCTCCTGTTTTAGACATTCCTGTCATGATTGCAGCACAGGCACAGGATACCTCATGTACGGAAGCTGCTCAGTCAGCTCAGTGTCAGCCCGTACCATTGCTTACTAGTGCCGGCACTATACTCTGCGACATGTCTACTGGCCTACCTCGACTAGTCGTGCCCTCTACATATCGGCGTCTGGTGTTCGATACCCTACATGGACTTCCTCATCCAGGCATCGCAGCCAGTCTCCAACTAGTAGCTGCACGATACGTCTGGCCGTCTATGAATACAGATGTTAGTATGAGGGCAAACAATGTTTACAATGTCAACGATCTAAAGTGCATAGGCACGTAGCTTCGCCTGTCGGTACTGTCGATGCACCTGATTCTCAACTTGATCATATTCATGTAGACATTGTGGATCCATTGATCCCGTCACACAGGTGTATCCATTCATTAACGTGCATCGATGGACATACGAGGTGGCCCGAAGCTATTCCCACCTCGATTGTCACGGTAACTCAACCTCCGACAGAACGATGGGTAGCTCAATGTGGTTGTACTTGTACAAGTACTACCGATCGAAAACAATTTGAATCCCATTTATTCTTTGTTAAGCCACATGCTTGGTAAGAAACGCATTCTCACGACCGCGTACCATCCAACATCGAGTAGTTTAGTCGAACGTTTTCATTGCCACCTCAAAACTTGGGCCCCGTTTGGTACGAAACGTTACCCCTAGTTCTGCTCGGTATCAGGACCTGCTTAAAAGCAGATATCCAATGTTCCACCGCAGAACTCATTAACGGCACGTCAATACGACTGCCTGGAAAATTCTTTACACCACGGAGTACAGATTCACTTACCGCACAGACGTTCACCGTTTGTCTACGTACATGCAAAATCTTGCTCCGGCGCAGACTCGAATGCAACGACGACAAGTTTTCGTTTCGACAGAACTCGAAACTTGGTCGCATACATTCATTCATGTTGATTCGGTGCGCAAAACATTAAAACAGCCTTACGAAGGTCGATTTCGCGTCACGATGAGACCTTCGAGAGTGATCGATACGACCGCTTCGACACTTACTGTCGTGTATTTCGTCTGTCGGTACTATTTCGGTGCCACAATATATAGAATACACTATCGTACCTGTCTGCCAACTTCACTCTTCCCTATTCATTCGATCAACGGGACTTAGCTGGTAGTTCGCTTTGAGACCTAATGGAAGACACATTTCTAAGCCGCCATTCCAACGTCTTTTAATTTCGTAAACCGACATTGTTCGAGTGCTAGAAGTACCAACTATTGAGTTTATTTACGACTTTGCGATCTTATCACCAATTTTCCGTTGTAAAGGACAGTTCCTAATCATCCGGCTCGTTACCACATTTGGTATATTTGGACTTTAAGTGGCTCTCCAGGACACCAAGTTAAGGGGTCCGGTTTCCGATTATCTCTTGACAGTGATGTGGGCATTTGTGGCTATGAGGTATGCCTCTTCCACTGCATTCATGCGAGTGTATGGGATAAAAATAAAAAACTGGGCTCTCTGATAAGTTTGTTCAGGGTCTTATGGAGTTAAGCACTTAATCTGAATCAAATTTGTTGGCTGCCTGCAATACTAACGCACTCTGGCTACTCTACTAGCTATTGCACTCAAGCCAGTGAACGGAGGATAAGCTATATTCGTTTGTATACTGTACATCAGCCTGACAGCTCCAAATCAAAGGTCGATGCGAGTGGTTTTTCTAAACCTGTTGCTGACTTTTCCACGAACAACAAAACGGGTAGTCAACAATCAAAGTTTCCCCGGACGAACAGTGCAAGAAACTGTTATCTAGAGTAAATCCCTACATTAGTCCACTAGGAAAATCGGCGCCCGAATGGCGCATAGACCGCCCCGAGGTCGTATTATTCGGCTTCGCGTGCGGATGTTCACGTCTATGGCGAAGAGTCTCCAGAATTCGCATTAGACTCCGGCGGTCGTCAAGGTTGTCCCTTGTCACCAGTCCTGTTGGACTACATGATAGACCGGATGATGCGTTGTACCCTCTCACTGGTTACCGTGGTATTCAACTAAGCCAGAAGACTTGGATCGCGGATCTTGAGCTCACTGCCGTTCTGTGGGATGAACCAAACAGGCTACAACCGATTCTCAACTGTAGCGAGCGCGAAGACAGAGCGATCGGTTTGGAGACAAACAACAAAAACCAAGATATTTAGGACTACCCCACATACCACTGGCTCCATCCAAGTTAGCGGCCAATTATTGGGATAAGTGCGCGATTTCAAGAACCTCGGGTTTACCATACAACTCAACGGCCAAGCCAGAGACGAAATAGACCTTTGAGTCGATTGCGTAAGGATAGTATTTCTGCAACTTTGCGAATCAATTTGGCTCCAAAGTGAAATAAGCCTCCGCTCGAAACTGCGCGTTTATCGTGCCGCCATCCACCCCGTCTCCACGCACAGTCATGAAACTTGGCTGCTGAGCGCAAAGGACACAAAAAACCTAGAAAGCTTTGAACACTGGTGCCTTCAACACAGGTAATATAAAATGGCATGATCGTGTCACAAACTCCGCTGTATGACAACGCTGCTCGAACATATAAATACTGCCCTATTTTATTCAACCGCACCGTCTCTAATGGTTTGACTATATCTTACATCAACTCGAGGTGGAGCTCATAAACAGAAGCCTTCTTTTGTCCCCCTGGCGGTAAGCTAAAGACATGGGTGAATAGAATCAAAGCGGACGCAGAACCTCTAGGCCCTCAGTCGGTCTATGGACTTTGTGTTTGACGCAAGAACTGGATTTCACTGCGTGCTGAATTTGCTACCGATTGCTTAGCATGGGAAGCCGCCATCAGAGACATTCAAGAAGCCGATTTATCCTCACGCAGGAGGCAGTCACATAAAACTAAGTAAAAAACCGCCGCAGCTTCTGGCAACCCTGAGATAACAGCGAATCCATGCTTTCCAGTTTATATTCTTGGATAACAAAAACTCCAGAATGACTTCCCTCCGTTCGGGATATACCTTACCAGCATGAGCTTATCAATCATCAGAATTTCGTCTTGTGCATGCAACGTGGCCTCATAACGCCTCATTATGGTCGGGGGGTGGGTGTCTCATGCTCCGAGTTGGCTACTCGCCCTGAACGCCTCTCGAAATGCTCCTGAATGGCCGTATCCCAGATAGCTTCTGTAGAGGGAGCCCTACAAACTGCATTTTAGTGGCGGACGTGTTCCCACTAAAGTGAGGACGAAAGCGAATGCCCGGCGCTCTCCACCGAGCTGACTTACTATTAGTCAGTCTAGGAGAGATGGTTAAACCCTGATTCAAAACCAACCATGGATGGCGTATAAAGCGTACAACACTATGCTCACCGGCATCTGTGGCGGAGAGGTGAACTGGGCATCCAGGATGTTTTACCTCATCCGAAGGGCAAATAAACCGAGGAATCAGTAACCGGCCCCCAGTGGGTTACGGACCTCACGTTTCTTCTCGCTGCCTTGCGGCTTAAGTTTTGGTTAGCTAAAGGTTCCGATTGTGCATCCCTAAGAAAACCACCTGCTTTGGCTTCGGCAACCTGGCGGTACCGCGCCCACGAACAAATCATGGTCTCGGACTATCGATCCCTCCCCCCCCCCCCGAATGTACCATGTTTTGTTTGGGACAGAGTGAAACTAGACAAGTGTGATTATATATATATATATATATATATATATATATATATATATATATATATATATATATATATATATATATATATATATATATATATATGGCAACAACACAGGAAAGCTTTATTCAATTTCGTAAGTTTTTGAGAAGAAGGAGGGAAAGGGGCAAATCACTGCCGATCAAAATGAGTCCTCCACTATAAAACTGGTGTCTGTCTTTCTTCTCCAACAAAGCATTTTTCTCAAAGTCTGTTATACTTGAGTATGTACACAACCACTGTGACTGCATCACGCACTCGTAATCACAGCGAAATGATTGTGGACGCCTTGTGCAAACCAATATTGTTGGTTGCCGCATTTGTATCCGCGGTAGGGTAGGAACCACTTGAAAGCGCTTTCCATTTTGCATCGCGCACCGTCTTTGGATTTTCAAAGTCTCAGATATATGGGGGTCGCGGGAGATTACAGAACACGCTGCTTGTTTGCGCTAGATTCAAACTCAGATCCTAATCCTTGATGCATATTCAGTGACATTTCTAGTTCCTAGAATCTGAGCGTAAAATCTAAAAGTACCAGTCAAAGCAAGAGTCAGTTTTCAGTTGTGCTCTTAAATCAAAGAGCACACGATAAGCCAGATATCGGTTAGACCTAAAAGATACATCCAAACCCGTAGACGCAGTGCAGCTAATAAATGGTGACGAATATCATTGCTGTTTACTCAAACCCTACCAAAGGCGATCAATACTCGCCGTTGACTGCCAAGCATGGAAAGCTGTCGAGTATCTTCAACGACGAGCGACCACTTTTCGCAGTATTATATGCCACAGCTTCATCCTATGACATTAAAAATCAGCCCTTCAAAATATTTCGATGCCATAGCGGCGATACAGATGTCGCAGATATTCTGACTCACCACAACAGCTCTTTATGTGCGCTACCGACGAGCAAGGCGATCTTATTACTACCCATAGCTTTGTGGAGGCCATTCGGGTCATGCGGAAATAATAAGTGCAAGAACGCTACTGTTTGCGACACTTTTTTATTACATGTTTGCGCATGAGTGCAGTGGAAGGGGCATATACCTCATAGCCACGAAGTCCCACTTCACAATTAGAGATAACCGGCAACTAAACCCTGACACTAGGGGTGACGGAGGACCGCATAGGGTTCCAATAGGTCAAGTGTGATAACGATCCGGACGACACTGGATTACTGTCTATCACCAAAGTAATCGGTGACTGCGCGAATTCGAACCTCAGGCCTCCAAAGTGGTAATCAAACGCATTAAACCACTCGACCATCACCGGTCAAGTCATCCTTGTCCTCGACCACTGCGTAGACAGACATCACTAAATCAAACCATGTCTAAGGCCTCGCACGGATAGGTCTACTGACTGGGCTCCCGGCTCATAGACGAGGCACTGGCTGCGAACAGCATAGCTGACTGCTATCAGGCGGGTTTCAGAGGTGTATGGGGTGTCTGAGAGGAGTAACAGCTCTGAGTTGGCAGACTGTCGTGTCCCTTGGGGCATCCTCCACCTACTTTGTCTCCATTAGTTACCCAGTTTTCATCTGTGATTCCAGGAAGCGGAAGTAGGCATCAGCGGCCACACCCTGCAAAACCGCTCGACAGACAGGTTGGACCAGGCTAGGGGTGACCAAGCTCTAAAAAACCCCGGTGAAACGGTGTTTTGCATGTGAAGGCATACTCCTGAATGGGCAGCCGGGATCTACTGATCTAACGGCTACAAAGGAAAACTGTCCAACCTACTCGACCCTGTATTCCGGAAATGGAGAAGAACCGCATAACAAGCCACCGGCTCCTCTGAAACAATCCTGCTGCCCTGAAGTCTGCATTTGGTCATGCAAAGGCTAGAGGTGCAACTTCGAACAGAAAGACCGAACGGTGTTGAGAACATCGCTTCGCGTTCTACTCTCGCGACTCTAGGATAAGTCACGAAGCCTCATCACGCCACGACGTCCCCGGTAAGCGACGCGCCTCGAGTCCCAGGGGTCGAGATGATAAGACAGCAAGCTGGGGTTATTCACAAGAAAAAGAACACATGTAGCTTGTTAGTGTATCAGGATGTTCCTGGACGTCGGTAGTCACTGAATCACAAGGCGGACTCAAAATAACTATCATGTAGATATTGTTTGCCTCTCGGAAGTCCGCCTACCCAACTCAGGTAGCCGAAGAATAAAGGTCCTGCGCGCGGACATATCTTATTGGTTTCATCACAGTGACCTAACAGACAACACCGATCCCCACCGCGTTGCGTCCGCTCTTAGAAAAGCGGTCAGTGACACAATGAACTCTTGGGAACCAGTTACATCCAGACTCGTCCTAGCACTTTTTAGGGGCGTCCCGCATGATCTGACGGTGATTGTGGTCTATGCTCCAACCAACTCGGCTGATGACGAAACCGAAGATGAATTCTACCATAACATGCAGGATGGAATCAATCAGGTTTCGAGGCGCGGCGTACTTTTCGTCACAGAAGATTTGAACGCTCGCGCACCTACGGCCGGTGAGTTCACTTGCCATATTCTCGGGAAACTCGATTTCGGTCAGCGCCGCGAGAACGGTGGCCTAATGATTGGTTTAGCCTACGTTAACAGGACGGTTGTCTGCAGCACTAGGTTTCGATACCCTAAGAAGCACCTACTTACATGGCACTCCAGCGACGGTCACAATGTACACCAACTTGATCACATCCTGATGAGATTCCCTTGGGCCTCGTCTGTGGAGGACTGCCGAGCGTACCGAGATGCAAAAATGGGCAATGCAAACGGCACCATGTCCCCTTACGTGCTTGCTTTATAATTGGTGTCAACAGGTGCCAGAGTCTCTGCACTCTCCCGGATAGAAGCTGTTGCCCTAGAAAATCCAGAGAAGCGATAAGCGCTGTCACTAGCAGGTACTACTCGACTGATCACCGAAACCAACGCATAAGACGAAATTTCTGTGGACTTAAATAAAGTTGACGATCGAGGAAGCTGCATGGATAGAAATCGGGAGAACAGAAAGGCGGAGCAAACGATTGGATCTCTGAAACCATGCTACAGTCGTCAACCAAAGCGCGTGAAACCCTGCATGCAGGTAGTAGTGAACGCCGAAGACTGCAGCGAGGCCACACGCTACGCTAAATCTGATTGCAAGAAATACTGAGTAGAAATAGCCGAGAAATGGAGACTTCTTCAGTAAACTGTTTCTCCTCGCGACGCATCGAATAGGCATTGCAAACAAGTTTCACTTCTTTGTGATGCAGCAGGAGACCTAGTACCCGAACAAAGCAACATAATGGGCCCATGGTTCGAGCACTTCGGTCTATTGCTCAACCGTCCTACAAGCCACCCGACGGACCAACCAATGCCACTTTCTCCAGTCCAGCAGGAAAGCGACTGCGACCTGTCGAGTAAAACGGAAATCACAAAAAGTATCAACAAACCGGAAGACATAAAGGTCGTCGGGGAAGGTAGCATTCCATCAGAAGTACGTAAAACCTGTTCATCGTCATTGATTGACAGGCCATGTACACCTTCTGGTTCCATTTGGCGAGAGGAAGCATTCCCTTCTGACTGGGCATGTCTGTTCTGTTGCCCATTCCCAAGAAAGATAATAAGTCAGTATGTGAGAACTACCGAGATCAGCTTGATCGATATCGCCGCAAGGATTTCCGGTGCGTTGTTACCAAACTGTTTCTCCGAGGTAAGGGGGTTTCCAAGGTGGCACAGGCTGTGTGGATTGAATCTTCACACCATGCCGCACCGCTATAAGTTCCAGAAGCCAAAGGCAGCTTGCTTCATCGACTTACGAGCCACCTTTGGTTCGGTCAATCGCGAGTCTCTTTGGTCTATAACACAATCCGATGGGTTGCCCGACAAGCCTTCAAGGCTTTTGAGGAGATACTACTCGACAACTGGTGCTAGGATTCGTATGCACGGCGACGAATCCTGAGTTCGCACTTACTACCGGAGTGAGACAAGGTTATCTCCTTTACCGGTGCTGTTTGATTACGTCATTGACTGGACCATGAGTCAGGCATTACACAACTATCATGGCGTTTAGCTCAGACAGGAAATATACACCTTGGACGGATGATATTATTGGGCTGGGAGATTGCCTCGCTACGCTACGGCCAATTCACGACCGAGTCAATTCTTTCGCCAAGTACATCTTTTTTACTTTATGCTTCTATTTTTCCTCCTTTTCTCGATGATGCTGGAAGGTAGCAACCGCAACCAGAGAACAGAAGTGCGATGTTTATGATTGAATAAACTGAAACTGATTGGTCACCAGCTGATCTGGGCCGACACTGCTGCTTTACAGGATGTGTTTGGCTGCGAAAAGGCTAGAGGTGCATCGTCGAGCAAAAAGGCTTACTCTGGACCGGGCGACTGAGTAGCATCACAGCCCACAACGCATACAAGCATAAAAGAGATATTGACTGTAACGATTGACTGCTATACTCTGTTGTACCCATTCCATCACGACGAGACAGCACCTTGACGTGGTGTGATGGCCTGCTTGCCTCTATGACCCAAAGAGCTATACAGGATGGCTTCTTTAGACCGGAGATGCAATCATACCTGACAAATCAATGGGTAGAGGTCAGACAAAGTCCAGTCTCCCGGTCCTCCGGTTTGGGGGTCAATGTGAGCTGGAAACTCAGTCAGAAGAATCAGTGGAAGAATAACTGAACCAAGCAAATGGGCTTCCACTAAGCCATCCCGCTGCCTTGCGAATAGGTTCTTGTTAGAACTGAAGGCTTTGGTTGAGAACCCTAATCGTCCTCCTGCTTTGCGGCTGGACACCATAGCAGTACCCGTCCAACATCTCCCATGAACTGCACGAATAGAAAGAATTCCATACTGCATCCGTCGTCGAGCAGGATAATCAAGACTAAGCTGCCCATTGCTTCGGGCTGGTTGGGTAGTAATAAGTGGGCTACTACTCAGAGTTCCCTCTCTTTTATTCAACCTTTGTCTTCTGCCTCCAATCACCTCACTTTGACTCCTCTATCCACCCATAATACTCCCCTTGATAATACGCCCGATACTCGCAACGGTTCCTTGTCAAGTAGTGTTTATACTTCTCTATCTTGTGACTCACATTTTCGCAAGCCTCGTCAGCCTCTGTACCTCGGCTCGTCCAACGTGCGTACACTCACGCAGGCCGGTCAGCAGGCTTGCCTAGCCCTCACGAAGACTCCCTAAAGATTGATGTCAGGTGACTGCTGCCGGTATCTCATCGAGCTATTTCCTGAACACTACAGGAGACGAAGCAGCTAGAGCCGTGGGTCAACAGGGCGCAAAAATAATCTTAACTGACTAGGCTGACGCTGCCCTTTTAGAATGGATCCCCGTTAACAGTCGTTTGTGTGCTGTGAGACTCCAGGCGTCAGTCGGCATTCGAAAAGACAGCTATCCTAAGTGCAATTTGTTTGTGATCTCGGCATATACTCCGATAGACTGCAACTCCGACAAGCAGAACAACGAGTTCTATGATGAACTCACCACTCTCGTTCGCAGAAGCAAAAGCTCAGACATTGTAGTGCTGGTTGGTGATTTTATTACACAAGTTGGCAAACTTAGTGCATCAGAAGCTTGTTTAGGTGGGCATTGTGCCTTACCCGTTCAGCGTACAGATAACGGCAATAGGCTTCTCCAGTTTTGTGCACACAATCGGTTATTTCTGTCTAGTACAAAGTTCCGACGCAGCTCGAGTCGGACAACGACATGGCGCTCTAACTCTACACGTACTCTGAGCCAGAATGATCATATCGCCATAAGCTACCGATGGCACAGTTCTGTCCAGAACTGTAGATCTTACTGGTCCACGTACGCAGAGTCGGACCATGCATTAGTTTTATTGCGATTATCTCTCCAGCTCCATGGTAATCGTCGCAAACCGCAAACCCGGTTAGCCGTGCAACGTTTATGTGACCAAGATGCTCGCACCAGTTATGAACAAAAATTAGCTTATGAGCCAGGAACTACGAAGAACAGTAGTGTAAATGAGCATTGGGCCCATATCGAACAGGCGGTGCACGTTTCGCCTGTGTTCCTAGATCCGATGTTCATCAAAGACACTGGATTTCTCGAGAGTCGTTGAGTATAATGGAGCAAAGGCGTCAGCTCTCGAACTGTAAGAAGATGAATAAGGTACGAAGAAATCTACAAAAGCAAGTTACTAAAAGCCTCACGAATGGTTGCAAAAATCGGTGGGTCAAGGTAACCGAAGAAATGGAAATAGCAGCTGCTCCAGGTAACAGTCAAACACTGTTCAAAGTGATTCGTGACACCGGTTGACGGCGAACCCCGGTCAGTGAAACGATATGCGATAGAAAAGGAGAGTCTATTCATGGCAAAGAGCAAAGGCTGGACCGTTGGGCCGAATACTTCGGTGAGCATTTTAGCTGGCCGCGCACTAGTGTAGTTACTCTTTTGTCAACAACTGCGATTCCTTGGGTGATATCACTTAAACCCTCATTGAGAGTGGAAGTGGAGCCATGCGTTTGATTATGAAAGCGGGGGAAAACAGTCAGTCCCGACGGACTACCTCCAGGCTTTTTCGAAATGGGTGATGGTGCGCTGATAGAATCCCTCACCGCCTTGCTCTGTGACGTCTGGAAAGAGAGACATATTCCGTTATTATGGGGTGGGTCATTGGTTGTACCCCTTCTCGAGAAAGGAATACGCAATGACTGTAGTAACCATCGCGGGATTAGCCTAATTCTGATATTCACCTAGATATTGCCTCGATTTTGCTGCGCCGTTTTCCATCGGTTCGCGAGAGGAACGTCCGAGAACAACAGGCCGGATTCCGCCCAGTTCGAGGATGCATCGACCAGATTTTTACTCTTAGTCAATTATTTGACACGCGACACACACACACACACACACACACACACACACACACCGTCAACCTACAATAATGGTTTTACTCAACTTGAAAGGCGCATTCAATTCACTTGACCGAACAGCGCTTTTCAGTGCTCTTCATCGAAAACTCATGCCACAGAAGTTCGTTAACTTCTGAGATCACTGTATTTTCATACTTCTGGCCGGTGAACTACCCAGTAGGTTCGAAACGACCAGTGGTGTTCGAGAAAGATTTCCCATGTTTCCATTCCTGTTCAATTTCGTCAGGGACGAACCAATGGAGAGTGCCTAGCGAGACCTACAGGATGTGGGCATCGTTCTAGGAAATGGTGGAAAAACTGTGACCTAGATTACGCAGACGACGTTGTCTGCTTCTTCGAATCCACGGAACATGCACAACGTGCACTGGATAGACTCGCAAGGGCTGTAGTTCCATTCGGCAAGCGATTTGAACCTTCAAAGAATAAAGTGATGTTGTAAGACTGGACGTCAACGGTTCCGAGCTGGATACTCGATGGAGAGGTGCTGGCAACTGTCGACCGCTTCAGTTACCTCGGCAGCAGTATGATGCCGGATGACAGCACGGTAGAAGAGGTGAGCACGCGCATACCTAAGGCCCGAACGGCATACGTTGGACTGAAACACTTGTGGCGTCGACCTGATATTTCACCGACGTTGAAAAGTCGTGCATACTGTGCCGCAGTGCATTCAGTTTTGTTGTATGGTTGCGTGAGTTGGGGTCTGCGTGCGGAAGACATTCGTCGTCTTAAGGTTTCCGACCATCGATGTTTGCCTAGTATCGCTATGATTGGATGGAATGACCGAGTGAGCAATGCTGAGGTTAGAAATCGAGTATTGGGTACTGATTCGGAGAACGTTGTCACAGCGTATCCAGCTTAGTAGACTTCGTTGGTTGGGGCACGTGTTACGCATGGCAAACACACGTCTACCAAACCTTCCTCCATTCTCCGTTTCCCTTAGGGAGCGGAAGAAACCATGTGGAGGACAACAGACGACTTGACAATGAGGAATGAGAAAATGTACAGCGAACTGATGAAAAGTAGATGCCTCACGTCTTCGTGGTTGGGGTCTAAAAGATCCATCAACCAGTTGGCTGGAGACACTGAAGGATATGGCAGCGAACCGTGAACAGTGGCCATCGTGTTGTCACTTTCTATCGAATCAGAATGTTTGATCGGTGTACGTTTGTACAGTTAGACTGTGTATTCCGTGTGTTGGCTACTAGGGCATTCTTTTCTTTTCCCACCCATGTAGGTCCACTCCCTCTCCATCTTGTATATTCATACTTTTTAATTCAACGTGCAACATGGTGAGAAAGGCAGTGGTCAGTGGGGCTTGCCCTACTGTTTAACGCTGTACGATGATGATGATGATGATGAATCAGAACGATTGGTCAATGAGTGTTTGTACAGTTAGACTGTGTATTCCGTGTGTTGGCTACTAGGGCGTTCTTCTCTTTTCCCTCCCGTGTAGGTCTAATCCCTGTCTATTTTGCATATTCATACCTTCTAATTCTACGTGCAACGTGGTGAGAGAGGCAGTGGTCAGTGGGGCTTGTCCTACTGTTTACCGCTGTACGATGATGATGATGTTGCACCCATTCACCCTCCGTTTTTTCAGTTTTTGGTGCGTTGGCACCGCGCTTAACCTCAAGCCGGTTCATGAACTGGAGATGTAGATCACAGACCTGGAGTTCGCGGATGACATTGTTGTGCTAGCGGAGTCTCCCGTCTTGCTCTAAACAGTCCTCAACCGAATCGATTTCTTCTCAAAGTCGATCGGGCTAGAAATAAACACTACGAGAACCAAAAGTATGTCTACTTGCCCGGGGCCAACACCTCAACAGCTGTCCATCGGACGAGTTCCATCATTGAAGCATCTGGGCTCTACACTGCTTCCGAACGGCTAGGTGGAGGATAAAGTAAGACTCCGGATAGACAACGCCAGAAAAGCATTTCTCCGGCTACGAAGAGCGTTGTGGACCCGCAGTGAAATTAGCCTTCGGGCCAAGGTGCGTATCTACCGTGGCGCTATACGCCCCGTACTGAGCTACGGCTGTGAAACCTGGCCCTTGAGAGCCGAGAATACTAGAAAGTTGGTGCTTGATCATTGGTACCTGCGACTTATTTCGAAGAAAAGTTGGTTCGACTGAGTATCCAACGACGAAGTTAGGAAACAGTGCTGAGAAATGGACAGACTCTCCGACTTCCTCCAGGGTCGTCGACTGCGATGGCTGGGTCATATCCTACGAATTCCCGAGACAGAACTTACCAAACAAGCATTCCGTCCTAAACCCTGCTCTGGATGGCGCTGTTGCCATGGTGGTCAGCTCAAAACTTGGATCAACACTGTCGAGAAGGATGTAGAGCGCTTAGGCTTACGGTCAGTCTATGGTGTCCGTCAATGGAAGAAAAACTGGATCGCGATCTGCATCGAACTCGCTTCTAACCGGCGCGCATGGTCAGCCATGATATCCATGGAGCCGACTCATCCTCTAATAGGAGATGGTCGCCAAGATAAAAGTAAAGTAAAAGTAACTATTATTTCTAATCATTACTCTCCCAAATGAACACTGCACACCGAGGAAGTGTCATCCGCAAGCGTGTGCAACGAGCGATTCAACCAGCATAAACTAGTGAGATTTAACTTTTGACCACCTAACATGCGAACAGTGGGGCGTGAGAATGAATTAGACTGAATCTGGGGAACACTGATTTGTGTTTCGAAGACAGCAAAGTCCTGTTTCAAAAGCCTGTCCTATTTGGAGAAAACTGTTAACGTTGACAGTATCTAAATAAGAACATAGGTGTTATTCGTGGATTTCTCTTTACCTTCAAGTAACTTCTATCAGAAGTAAAGTTGTTCTGATTACGACTCGCAACTTTTTCTATTCCTCCAGCAAATAGGGAAAAATGAGCAGCGGCGTAAGGGGCTCAGCGGAAGCTAAATGCAGTGCTTACAGTCCCGAAGCCGTAGCGGCGAACAAACGTGAATTATAATTGAGGGATTTTGTGTGGAAACTCCGGCCGAAATATCGGACTCAACAGTTTGACCGACAGAACATCGGGAAGAGATGTTGAAGAGGCTGAAGTTTGACAGGCAATACAAAAAACGCGCAGATTCGAGTACTATCATTTGAAGACGAGCCAGTCTAGCATACACTGTTTGAGTCAATATACACGTGACGATGTCGCTGGGCAGGCACGTGTGATTACAAAGTAGGTGGAACTATAGTAAGATTGGTTATTTAAGAGCCACAGGCCCGTGGAGAGCCAAGAATCGTTGTCCACCGTGCACACTGCAGTTACAAACGATCGAATTCTGTCCCAAAAGTACAAACCTTGATCCGGAATGAAGTAGCGAAGCCCAGTCGATTGTTCCTGAATATGTACGATATTTTTTACACATAAAATGGAAGCGCTTCATTCGTGAGTGATCGACATGAAGATTGTGTCGTTAGGTATGAGTCATTTTGCTCTGAGATACCGTTAAAATGAACTGTCAGTCATGTGCAAAAATGCTTCAGGACTCAACAGGCAACCAGAAGAAAAGACACTGGAGACATAAGTACATCCTCGGACGAACCGTGTTCGACGGCTCGTTTTGCGATCGATTGACGCAACTCATCCTAGTCGCGTTAGCGATTGATTTCGATGCGTCAGTTGTAGGGCTCCTAATCTGTGGTTAGTAATTCCAAGGCTTTCCAATTCTACTGAGACGAATGTATCAGATAAAATCAGGCTGAGTGGTAGTTGGAGACACTGCACTTTTGGATTTAAAAGGAGTTATTTCATAAGAGTGATTGGCAACTCTATTGTCCCTTGCTTTACTACTGTCTCAGGTGGTTCACCTTCCCAAGAATGGGTTGAAGTTGTTAGTTCTTCACTGATGCTAAGGACCATTGTGGCTATGAGGAACAAATGTCCATCGTTACCCCGCTTTGGTGAAGCCAACAGCGGTTGGGTATGCTGATATGATGGGATAAAAACGTGATTACTGAACTAGATAGTTCCGTTACAATCTGGATCCGTTTTTAATCACAACGGCGACGGAGTATTCTCAAAGGTCTCATGTTTTTTAACGTTCGGATGTGATTATGTTCGACTCGATTGCTTCGCCGCTGTGACACGCATCCCGAAATTACATTGCATAACTGGATAACCTGTTCAAAAACTCGAACATGGTGAATTGGACTTAAAACGCTGCTAGATAGACAGAATGACTTGACATGAAAGCATGATCTTGGGTAGAACACTGCTTATTTTTTATATAAGTATTATCTTTTTTCTACCGTTTTACACGTTTATTTTTTCATCCCGATTTGCCGGATCATTCTCAATCCCTTTGGTCCTTAGTGGTAACAGTTTGTAGAAGACTCTTAGTAGCCTTTTGTCTTTATTTATTAAAGACTGCAGAATTCGGATGCAGCACGATTGATAGGGAACCATAAGCCGTCTACACAGGCATCTGTTATTTACGACACGCGCTTAATGGTCATTCGTCCACGATATTTACAGATCACAAACTTTTGGTACGCACTAAATTCGGCTTCCGATCGATACTCACCACTCCGGATTTGCCACTCACACTCTGTCCCACAGTCTACTATGGCATAATCCCGTCACTGACGCCTCATCACGCGTACATCAACTAATTTTGTCGCCGACGTTCGGCATCGACTCGAACACAATGGTGTACGTCCAAAGAACGAGCACGATATCAAGTGACTTCAACAAAACGGTTCACTACGCTTAACGCAATTACCCCTCATCGCCCACGGTTTCGTCTAGCTAAACCTCACCTTCAGTATCTGTTTTCCTTTCTTCCTACGAGCCACAGCAGCATCGAACGTCGTTTGTGTCTATTATCCTGATCGAATATCTGGCGCCCCCAGGCGCAGTTTCCTTGTATTCTGTCGTATCCACTCAGACGGATTCAGTCACAGTAGCTACGTCCGTTTCCTCGCCGACGCCCGGTACTCACTGGACAACGGGACGACCGGTCAGCGTGGAGCGGGATACGGCAACTGGACGCCTTTTAGACAGACTTTGAAGGTGTAGCTGTCAAACCCTCGCCGTCAGTCACCCAATATCGGGCCAAAAATACCGGGAATTACAAGCACAGAATTCCTGGGATATCAATACACCCGATCTACGTTCACAATCGAAGGCCAAATGTCGGGCTTCTAAGAAGAAGCCCGTGTAGTGAGACTCAACTTCGTTCACTTGTTTGACACTACTGTTTCACTGAAAGTTTGCTGCTGGGCTGTTCTCTATCTCATGGGTCGTGGAAAGCACTGATCTGGTAATCGTGTTGGCCTAGTGCGAAGCATCAGTGGCGGGCAGGTGGTCTACGCATAGTAGAAAAGGCTAGGGAACACGTGCAATGAGGAAACAGCGCGGTAGGGTTTGACCAACCTTACAACAAGACCAAGATGCGGGGGAAAAATAAAATCTCAAGTGGAAAGAAACCAGAAATGTCACTGAGAAACCAATGCATACATACGATCTATCTTCCCAGGGAAACAAGAATAAACACGCCGGTCGGAGGAAACGACCGGGTCACCCATGTACTTACTATGAACATCACGGGGGGAATTCTAATCGCTAAGCGGTACCACAGCAATCAATAGTGATCGATTACCGGCGGTCAAAAATACATCAAAGAAGGACGTGCTGAAGCTGATGACGAATCGGATAAAATGAACTAGATGTAATGCTTAGACAAAGATTACCATACCAATCTTCCTCATTGCCGAGCTCCGGCTGCGGCTCCAAGTTTTCCTTCTTCATGTCTTACAGGTCGAACATGTACGGATTATTCAGCACTGGAATTCCAGCACACTACTGTAGTGACACTGCATTCATTTCTGGTTATATATATATATATATATATATATATATATATATATATATATATATATATACCACTCCGAACCAAGCTGTTCCTGGCTCGACCGCCGATATGGCACACGTTCTTGAGTCTTTCCTGATCGTTTCGCGCTCCGTGCTCTTATCTCTGCAGGTTCGCATAAACATTTGTGGCTCGTGACCTTGATTTTCTGACTATTAGCGAAGCATCGTTCGATTAGTGATTGTAGTTATTAACCGCATCTGTACGCCATTCGCCTCGTTAGCTCTATACGCTAAACGACTCCGGATAATAACGGCGGGACTATAATGCAGCAGGAAAAACTGAATAGAAGTCAGCAAATGACCGTCAGGCCTTTGGTGAAGTATTTTCGAACAGTGAAGATAATCATCGAAGAGTTTATCAACTTAGGATTTTAAAAACGTGAACAGGAAGTTCACTATACTCACCTGCGGTCGTTCACCGACGCCTCCAGGCATACCGGATTTGTATCCGTAAGGATAGTGTTCGTACACCCGATATGATGCTTGCATCGGAGGGCCACCATGGGGTCTTGGAGGATAGCTGTTTGGAGTACTTCCCTGTTGCAGTAACTGATTCAGCGTCAAACTCTGGCCGTGACCCTCAGGAGGATATACATGTGGATATGTAGGCGGATTAGATGCCGCATGACCTGGACCACCAAACTCATTTGTAGTCTGGTAAGCAGGAGGATAAGAACTGTAACCACGGCCATGAGGGCCCGTATCACCGCTGGGGAAAGTGGATGGGTTGGATTGGGGATTACATCCAGGGGAGATGCGAGTAGTATCCTGTGGATGCGATGAATACGCCGACTGACCACTATTCATATTTGAGGTAGGATATTCCATCTTTATCCCTCACAGTCAGATATAGAATCCACGTTTCATGGTGTAATGCGGCAGAAAAACCGGTTGTATGAGCTATGACAGAGCCGCATTTTAGTAGTGCGCGTATACGCGTTGAACCACGCGCTCAGTTTTATCAAATGGCCCGGTTGAACGCGCGCAAACAGTTTCGTAGATCGTCTGAAAGGCCAAGGGCTAGGGCTATAAACGGCTGAACAGCCCATACGTGGTTCAGGTCTGCAGGCGCATCACAAAGCCATTTAACAAGCAGTTTTCGCTACCCCTATACACGAAATGGTATTCTATATGGACAACACTAACGTGAACTGTCAACATAAGTAATTTTGGCGCAACATATACATTTTTGATATCAAAATTGTCATTATAATGTGAAAAAACACGTAGAACTGGTTATAAATGTGTAATTATCAGTATAACTTTGTCATTTTCGAAAAATATGTTCAGTTTGCCTTGGTTTTGACGCAGATTGACTAAGTCGCAAAAAGTTGCGACTGTTCAGCGACAAGAGTCGTTGAGTGAGCGTGTAGTTCACTTGAGAAAGATCTGATTGCACATTATATTTGTTTTATTTGTTTTTGCTTTTATTTTCCCCGTAGACGAGAAGTTCTTCACAGATTCGTGTTTAAATTTGTAAATTACATTAGAATATTATAAAAATGTTCTAAAATATTCCAAATTAAGGTTGTAAATTTGTTTTATATTTTCTTCTCTCAAACAGCCTGACAAAAACAGGCTATTGATTCTCAGGCCAACCGCTTATCGTCCTCTCGTTGGGCCCTCCCGTCGAGCGTGAATCAGCTTGCGGCAGACGTGTAGCCCGCGCTGAACGCAACCCCATTGGCTTTGGCTGGGTGTAGGTGTGAGTCGCGCGAACACTGGCTTTGGCTGGTGTGACGGCAGGACTGCGCTGCGCGTGTGTGCGCCTGTGTGCACAGGCCTAATCACATACTACTGACATTTGTTGTTGGAGTAGCCTGATGTGAAGCGAATAATAAGTGACCGCCGTGATATGTAGCCTAAAAAGACATCACGATCCGTCTAAACACAGTACAGCACAACAAAGGCGTGGCACACCACAGTTTCGACACGGTCAGGCGTTTTAGGGTGCCCCATTATACTCAGCCTACTTTCTAAAATCCTGAAGATTGCTATCCTGATTCCATATCTGACGTCCATTTCGCCAAAAAAGACGAGCTCGGTGGTTTCATACGTGTAGCGCTTCATGATTAGCTGCAGCAGATCAGTTCACCTTACATAAGATTGTGATCGTGATCGATACATTCCAAGGGAACCCTAACCATAGCTACATAGAGCTTGCCCTGGGAACCTGGTCGGCCACTAAACTAATCGTTGTCGGTTACCCCCTAAAATACTCTATTGGTTGGTTGTAACAACCTCTACTGCTGTCTTTCTACACAGGATTGCTGAATGAGCGTGCAGAAAATAACGCCAGAAATCGGAATACTAAACTCATTTTCAGTGACGATATTGTGTGAAATTTTAGCTTCAAAGGAGACTGACCTATGAAAGTAAAAAAGGATGGGTAATGGAATCAGTTAGATCATTACTTGACCAGAACAGTGCACAATGTCCATTGATCGAATTTGAAGAAGCGTGCCTAGTAATCGAAGTTAAAATCTGTAGATTTATTAGATTTTCCAGGACGTCATTATAGGTCAAGAAAGGAAGTTTAATAACGACCAGCGTCACAAAATATGACCTTTCAAAGTATGTCACTCTTCATGGCTTTCTGCTCAGAAATACTTAAGGTATAGAAATACCTTCCTAGCTTTATGTTAAAGCAAGCCAATCAATTAGTAGAAACACACTGGTCACGTGATCGTTACTCTGAATTTAAGTTGAGGAAATAATTCAAAACATTTTAACTGATGGTCTGATAACAAAGGGCATAGCTTTAGGACTCTATTGGCCGTGTCGCTTAAACATTTAGGGTTAAATTGTCTCGTCTGACCATCTGAGCATTGCAATTTGGCTATTTGGGTACCTGAATTAGAAACTTAATCCACGGAAAAATGCCACGGGAAAACATGATTATCTGTCCTGATACTAAGTGTTTCGTTTCAAAGTTAACTGTCATGTTTTCTTCAATCTCGTGGGCTGATTTGTTTTTCACTCAGTGAAAATGTGATAGACACGCAAACAAAGTAGAATCTACTCCAACTGTACATATTAACAGAAATGACATCCTCCGAGCCACTTCGGTAAAGTACCCTGGCGGGATTCTAACGCGAAATCTGTAACGGTCTGACCATGTTTCCGTTGCACACGAATAAATGAAAAAACACTGTACAGATGATAGCAACTTCATACAGGGACTGACGACTGGTCCACGACTTGTAATCAAAAAGGTGGGGCGAATTGCAACGACTCATCTGATTTGTTTTTGTACTATGAATAAGCACGGAGTCAATACAATACCCCATATTTTGTGTCCATCAGTCAAAAATGCAGCAGTTAGCTAGTTGCAATGAAAACTGATTTCCCGGGATAGCACTATGATTGTTCAATATGTCCTCCGCCAATATATGCGTACCAAGCATGAGGTTGTTACGAGCTTCGTTGTTCGGGTTCTCAATAGTTCTTTGTTCTGAATTTGAATTGGTTAACTGTAAAAAAACTGATGACAGCATGCAGAGTAGAACAATAATTCCTAATAATCCAACCCTATTTGTGGTGAAAAGGGAGAGTTCTTCAGAAGTAAATCTAAAGAGTTTACGATCGACTACTTTTATCCAACTCTATCGCACATCTAAACATTTGAAACATTCAGGAATAACCCGTCAGCTAGCAGAAATTCACTTGTATTTGATGTAACCTCAAGATAGACTTTTCAGACCAATGGAATAGCTTATCGTAGAACCACGGCCCGTCCGTCCGTCAACTTATCGACTCTATATGTTACCGCGTTCACATTGATGAAACTTTGCCTCAATTCCCATTCGCTCAGAAAAAGGCCGCACTCTAACTCCGGTCAGAGGCTTTCTCAACTAGACATTGATGTCTAAACAACAGATTTCCAAAAGATTTTCCATATTATCGGAAGCCCGTTATCCATACCAACACGAAAGGACAGAAGGATGAAGAGGTCACGGCATGTCCGCTTTTCCGGTTTTCTAATCCTAACCTCGTAAGTATGGCAATGTTCACATGAACTGTTCCATCAAGAAGAACAGAAGTGGTGTGACTGGAAATAGTCAACCAGTTCACAAAAGACTTAATGCCCAAAAATTATTTCAATAAATTTGTGGTGATTCAGCCGCCGTCACACGTGATACAGCCAGGTACATCATCGCAGCTACGCACGCGGATGAACCTCAACCAATCAGGATCGCCGCGGGCAGGTACGGCAAAAGCTCCCTATGACTAATGAACTTCTAGTCTGCCAATTATGTTCTCTGATTTAACATATTTATACAAACCAGTTCTGTATTACAATTAAAATGCTATTCCGTGGCCTTGGTTTTCTTGCCACTTTGGTTTGTGCAGTGCCGCGTGGGAGCGATTCCAATACGTCCTGTCAGTTCGGGTATTGTGAATATTATAAAACTTAATGTTATTATCTTTCACCTGTCACAAGACAGCACAAACGATCTTCTGGATTACCCGGCTTGATCAATATCAGCTAGACGTGACAAATCGAATTGTTGTGGCACATACACGAAGCTGCTGTTTTCAGAGGTATTTCGGTCCTCCCAAATCCCTAGAGAGTCTGACGTAAAGGCAGCATACAGACACTTTGTGTTTGGTTCTTGTGGTATAAGCCCACTTCACCCTCACCCAAAAAGAACGGTTTGCTTGGATTTTAAAGGCTGGCCACATAAAACAGACAAATGGTGCTTTTTAGGGCTTACAACGGAGAACTGGAAGTCAAAAATGAATGAGAAATTTATCTTCAAGAGAATGGATACTGCCTTATTAATGTACCTTGTTCTTCATTCAATAGTATTTCAATAAAAAAACGTTTACTGTCATGTGGTCTTATCCTTTAATCAAGGGTGCGCTCGATTAAATTGTGGTTGATTTGGAGATGACTAGACATTTCAAAATATGTATTTCAAGTTGTTGTTTGTAAAGAAAATTAGCTGTTCGTCTGGGCTCAAATCAACTGTATACGTGTTCAAACTAATAAGAAAATTGATTCTCTTTTTCGGTGAATTTCCCAGATTCCAAGACTAACATAGTAAATGAAAAAGAGAAATCCCCACTTCTATCAAGTCGGATGTTTTGGTCTTAACTCGTCCCTTCATTCGAGCACAGTTCTCGTTAAATGAAGTCTGAAAACACGCAATTCTTGAAAAGTGATGTTACTACTATTTGACTGAGATCTTCCAATTTCTGATTGATAATTTTTGGTTTTTTCTGAGTTTTATTTCCTGCAAATTTCCCGGAATTTGTTTGCTAAACTGTCATTAAATTGTAGTTTCCAGGGTTTTTGGTAACACCCACTCATTAGTTACATCATCTATTAGCAACACTAAGCTATTCAGATTTGAACCCCCAGACCGAATTCCATTTGTCAACCAAATTTCGCCAGATTGTCGCAGTCTAGTGGGCACCACCTTCATTCGTCAGTTCCGTAGAAGCACTGTGGAGTGAAACGAGCCGTTTTGCTAGATTCGCCGGTCGTTTTTGATGAAACAGGGTTAGTCAGAGCTCACAGAAGTAGTAGAATTAAAGCTCCAAATACAGTCAGCTGTTCTGGTGACAATAAACTTCATTTACACGTCGAAATTTGTCATTTCATTGGTAGATAATGTCTTAACTAATCACGACACGAAGAGCTGATTGATATTTTTTTTATGAATCTATCTGATTGATCATAATACCGACACCCTGAATGGTGGGCTGGAAAACAAGGCATTTAATCACGTCCGCCGCTTTTTGGTTCAGCACAAATTTCTGTGTGAGGACCGTAAGCTCATGTGTAAGTTTGCTTTACTCTGCTGTCACACGCTACTGGAATGCGACCAGTTTCATAACATCGGCAATGAAATTCGTCACCTTGTTTTTTTAGGGCTTAATAGATAATGGCATATTGTGGGGGTTTCATTAAACTTTTCAAGGGACAAAGCACGACACAGCCTTGGAGCCACTTACTCTGAGAAGCCCCAGCCAATCAGAATCACGATGAACTGGTACCACAAAAGTCTGCTGTTAATGGTTAACCTGTGAGCTACTAATTATTTCCTTTGATAAATCACACTTAGACAAACCAATTCTGCAGTAAAAATGACGTACAGAACCGCAGCCTTGGCCTTCTCTTCATTTCGGTGTGCGTAGTTCCAGATTGAAGCGAGTTCAATACGTCCTTTCAGTTCAAGTATTACCAATAGCACAGCTATCAACCATAAAATTTGCATAATGATTTTATTCAATACACGGCTTTCCTAATCTTGTCATAGGAATGAATGTATGATGACTCGAACGTTTCTACAAGCCTCCTCGTGCGATATAACTTCTTTTCCAGCATTCGACCAATCAGGTGAAGCCGGACCTTCACAGTCAAATTGTTCGGATACATAGAGATTGCTTTATAAATCGCCAGTAAATTAGCTACCAATAATACAAGACCTTTCAACGGGATTGTTTCTGCAATCCGGCAATGACCACCACCACAAAGAATACAACAATCGGAATTGAATAAAAAGATATCCTGGAAGCATGCGCAGCTGAAGAAATGCAAGGAGATCGTGATAAAATACTAATTAGTCATCAATTCAGGTGAGTAGAGTTTGCATCAATTTATCTTTAACTTACTGCACACTTTTAATTACATTGTCATACCAAATAAGTTATTTTGTGGGTGCACCACTGGAAACACAAAAGTAGTTGGCCCCATCTTGCATATTTCGAATTTGACAACTGATTTTCCAATGATTCTGAATATTGATGTTGTTTGTAGCTCATGCTGATTGTTTATATCCGTTGGTGATGGCTCACCTTGGCGTTTAGGTGGGAAACATTTCATCACTAGCCGAGGTGACGTCATCAGCACACAGTTGAAGGTGCCCGTACAGATGAGTACGGGCGAACAACAGACTTTTTCTAAGTTGACTACATGATTTCAGCGATATTCCGTCTGTAATTTCTGGGGGATGGGGGTTAGGGACTACCCGACTTCGGTGGGTGATGGCTACCCAATGAAGAGCGACGATTTCTATCAGCTATATTGATATAACCTTAAAAGACTAAAAATCTTATCATCAAAACATGTAAATATGTCTCGCCTGCTTGATTGTCAATTGTAGACGTTCTCGTATCCATAAAAAGGAGTGTGTATACCAACCTCTTACTGGGGGTTCAAGAGGTTCTGTGTATAGTACTTGAATATTACTCACATAACAAAAGTGTTTTTCTTTGGGAACCTTATCCAATAAATTTGGCTCAGAGGCCCTAATGGAGAGAAAAGTACAACTTGAATCTGCTTTCCTCTTTCTTTACGAATCAAAACTGGAGCTTTCGACTCAAAAGGAGTCAACCCGGTGTGGAAATGTGATCAAAGCGCCCGTGAAGGAACTTCATTTGGTCTGTCTCGTGAGACCTGGTTACTGGTCCTATCTTGACTTGTCTTTGCAGCATTTTTATTAACCCTATCTCCGGACATAGTTCTTAGCCCCAAGTACTCAACGGAGCAAACGAATCATGGACAGGGAAGCATCCATAAGGCTTTGGGGCTGCCCAGCTTTGGCGGAAGATAGGTGCCCAAAGAAGTGAATTGATTTCTCCTGCCGTCGAGAGAAACCACCGTTATTGAGCTGTAAAATTCATTTAGTGAAGGATTTCTGACTGTTGGACTGTTTCTCTCCGTGATTATTTTCTGGAGTGTCATATCTAAGGTTGTGGCGACTAGATTTGCAGGACCGGAAGTTATGCATCAAAAGGAGCCTACCCATTGACCTGTCAAGTATGACTGCATCGGCTCAAAGGAGTCACCCACCATATATATATATATATATATATATATATATATATATATATATATATATATATATATATATATATAATGTCAGAAAAAGTTACAATATACGTAGTAAAATGCAGTATACAGTATGGTCAAAAGTACTGTGGAGGGGGGGTCTAAATTTGCAACTTGCTACTTAAATGCTCGTTAGTAGACAAACTGGTACAGGAACCACAAAGTAAAGAGAGTCACGCGCTCGCTCGCTGCTCACCAGTAAAGATGGCCTGGAATGTTGGAAGATAGTGAAGCGAATTAGCGGACTCACTCCAGAGGTCACCGAAGTCGAAATCTCTACGCTCTGTACGAAAGCTAAACGAAGACATTTTAGGGATTTGTTCAAATATGCTCAGTAAAACTGGTATGCACTGTAGTGTGCAGACTATAGACTGGTATATTGATGTTCACTTAATGCAAGCGTAGGGTCCTGATGACGCAATTACTGAGCATTCGGCTCGTGGAGTTTCTGTGTTTTTGCTGTTACAGATGGAACACGGGCAACCCCCAGAGAAGAAACACTGGTCCTTGCATACTACAGCTCTATTTGAGGGGCAAATCGGACGCGTCTTTGTTTGATACTATCGTGGTTGACGCCATTCACACATAGAACGGGATAATTTACGGATGAAAAGTTTACTGAATGAACTTATCAACAGCGGAGATGAAATTAGGGCGAACTCAGTTGGCATTCTTGGTGTAACCCGTCTGGGCCACTGAGTTTATCACACTTAAAATAGGTATATATATATATATATATATATATATATATATATATATATATATATAAACAGTTATCACTGAATAATCCCATTGCATTATAGAAAAAGGCAAGATAGCGAACAAGCTCGTTTTCGGTAACTTCATCCTCTGGCTAATACAGTTACATATATATACGATAGGAATGCATATTTTCGGAACAAAATAGAGGGTATTTATAGTATCAAATTAAGATTGACCAATCTTGGAAGATAGTAACCGGTGAAATTCGTTAGCCATCGCTTTCTAGGTTTCTCGTCTGCGGTCCGTAGATTCATCTACTGAATGTTTGGAGAAATTGAGAAACAGACCCGTGTTTCACGACCCGTGAATATTTTGTTCCCGACAGTTATTCGTCTACCTAATTCTATCACTTACAATTCTCTCAGGTTCATATTTTCGTATTCTTAATCTTCCACCTTTCAGTCAAGATTTTGCTCAGAAATAGGAACATAACCCGCTACACCCAAGCTCACAGGTTATCACTAATCGTTTACACTGAAGGGGAAATGGTGCTGATGAGTTAAATTTTAAAAATCACCGCAGAATACAGAATGAAAGTGGTCATGCTTGTATCTAACAGAAAACGCTGGTATTCAACTTCGGGAGATCGCCAACAATCCCGTCATTTATAAATGTTCATAGCACCTATTTGAACTAGTAACCCCATATGAAGACAGCGAAGGAGCCAAAGCATACCGGTCAGAGTACTCGTGTTATCCGCCTGTCGGGGAATTTCCGCCATACGGAATAGGATATCTGGTAGTTGGATCGGGGAAATTTTGACCAGTTCTGTGCTCAATTTGTAACGGCTTCTGTACTAAAAGTTTCCCCGCTTTGAAATGAGCCTCAACAACATTTGTAGAGAATAAAATGAAGTCACTAGAGGAAGGGTAGGTTGTCATTGATGTCTAAACTTGTATCATATCTCAAGCGTCACAGTAGGACATGTGTAGGTGCTCGCAGTCATGTGCATAGATGCGATGAATACGCCTCAATGATACTATTTTCATTTGGATGCTCGTTCATCTGTTATCTATGTAAACCAATGTATTTACGTTTCAGTGTTTGTGCTTGTGCATGCATGAGTGGAATTACGTGCTTGTTCATGTGTGCACGCGTTTGTGTCTGACTGTGCATTTGTTTGTGTTATATTTGTTGGATTAAACACGAAAATGCGAGGCTACTGACACGTGACTGATCGATAGACGCCCGTGCGAGAAAGAAAAACGAAATGTAGTCAGCATGCGAGCGCACACGCGAGCCAGTGAGCGAGCAAGTGAAACGCTGCAATTTCTCACTAATACGTGGAAATATCCCTTTTCACATACGGTTGTATCAAATATTATTAAAATACGTACAGGGGTAATGTGAACTTGCATCCTAACCAGAATTGTCCATCTGTAGTTCGAGACATAATATCCACTAGCAGTTCTTCATAAACCGAAAGCCAAATTACAGATAGGAGGCAGATTGCTTGCTTTGGATCTAACCAAGTGAAGCGTAGGCATACTGACAGATTTAACACGATTTGACTGAGGTGATTTTCGTTTCTGATTTCTTAAAAAAAATCATATCCACGTTTGTGCTGTTCGCACAGCATCAGTAACGTAAGTCACAAATCGAAAAGGAACGGTTCCTGACATATGTATGTCTAGACAGTTTTCTCCAGAGTAGTTCACCGCATCCTTACAGCAGGTTTTCCCCTTCGTTACTCACTCTTGCGGTACCGTCACTTATTCTGGTATGAAAATTCCCCTTTAATGTCTGCGGTATTGACCTCTCAAATTCATCACTTGAAAGGAGCTCATCGGAAGCTGTTCGTTATCCGAGCTAATAACCAGACGAAAATGAGCCGTTATTCAATCGTAAACAGGTTGCCGTTGGTGAAGTCATCAGAGCTTGATAAGTTCGCGTTGGATTTGAAGAATTCACGTAAACAAAACATGGAGACACGTCAGTTCACGGATTATGACAGACCACTGTGATATTCACATTTCAGATGAACTTTACTCTATGCTGTGGAGTACTACGAAAGCTGCAAGGCCTCCCTAAACACGATCTGGTAACCAAGCCTAGAGGAGCGGTTTTTTATTTCCCAACGCAATTGATTTCATTAGACGATCCATCGTTCTGTTGTTTCTGGGCTGTATGCCCCCCGGTAGCGTATCCACTCCTGGAGGTTTGGATTTCTATATATGCTACTCAAAACGACAACAGTAGTTACATTTTGGCGTCAGGTAAAAAAAATACGTAGGGTAGATTTTCTGAGAAGACGGTGGACGATAAAGAGATTTACTAATTGGAGCCTCAAAAGGACCACGGCCTGGTCGCGTCAAGCTACCGACAGTCGAACGACACAGTTGATGGTATACCAACCAAGATGGGCATGCTCATTGTGAGTAAACAGGTCACGTTCTTCAGTTTTACAATGTCTTGGTAGTCATAATCTAACTACTACCATCGTTTTCTTTTGTTCCAGGTCGGATAGTTTTGGACCTCGCGGCTTTCTTCCGTTTTGATAGAATGGGGGCAACTAATTCTAACCAGAATTTATAGCCTGTTTGAACCTAGTTCTCGAACCATGCGTGATGTGAGCGCTGTTCAATAACACAAGACTGTACATCCCTGAGTATTGGAAATGAGTGGGCTAAAATAAAGGTCGACACAAAGATCGTTGTGTTTCATAACCAGCTGTTTGTTTTCGTCATTCGTTCATGTGTGGGCTTAACAACAGTCCAATCTTTCTGAGTCATACCATCCAGACCAAATTGAGTTTTATGGAACATGTTTGACTACCTTAAGTAGTTTCGTTCAGAAGGAGTCACAGAAAAAGGGAGTGGGTTTAATAGTATTTTCGGCACCACATTATTCAACGAGACATTAAAATCAATTCAAGTCAACTTTCCGCAGTTTCAGGAGGTGAATACTCAGTAGCCGTACGGTAAAATGGAAATCAGTCCAGATAGAGTGGTTATGCAGCAGAGTGTTCGGAAAAGGAACGGACCGAAGTTGAAGGTCCGGCGAAAAATTACAGAATCAGGTATACCGATATCCCATTTTTGTGTCAGGCATTCTTGTAAGTAAAGAAACTAGTTTAAAAACACTAAACAGCTTATGAGCTATGTTGTATGATTCAGCCTTGTATTGTATTCCCTACGTCATTTTGCACTAGTGTTTGTTACCATTCCACAAAAGCGCTTCACCTCGTCGACGATATTTAATTGCACAAAATGAATGACCCTCAAAAGAGCAAACCTCGTGGTCCAGTGCCATTGCAATAGGGAGTATTTTGGTGAAGGGGAGCAGTCAAGATAAACATCAGTCCTTTGATCCCATTATAAGGTGACAGGGAGAAATACTGTGGGAAAGTGGGAACGGAATATTTGACTCACCTGAGGAAGAACAAAGATTGGACGATGTAGGTCCGACATTTGGGGAATGGAACCTGATAAGGATGATTAACCGCTTGTACACCAGACAAGAAATAAAGGTCGAGAAGGGACTGACTGCATAGAAAGCTCAGAGGAAGAACAGAGCAAAGACGGGAAAAGGGAAATGAAATGGCCCTCCAGGGATTTGCTTAAGAGTGCAGTCTGAATGCTAGGGATGGCTCTATGACGTGACAGATAGCTTTGCATTGAACCCAGTAGGAAAAAGATAGGGAAGAAGACGAGGCTTCATTCCACAAGTCACTTCAAGTGCGGGACTAATGCGTGACTTTAAGGTAGGGATGGGTAGAAAGGAGATGAAGAAGCGTCTGGGACAGTAGACAGCCAGCATTATGTACAGCACGCGAAGCCGGTGATCTTTTTATTTCTTTTTCTGATACAATAATGGTATGCAGTTTCAGGAAGGGGGTCGCGGCTAATTCGAGGTTGCCTATTGGGGAACGTGGCCCACGGCGGAAGCAGGATTCAAGCCTGAGACAGAAGGGTTGAATGCCCACCATGATGACCGTCGGACCACTGCCAGTATGAGGTATGTGAGGGTACGTGTTGAATCATGGTCGATATTCAGCCATGTCCCGTCAGCAATCAGCCTGTCAGCGCCTGTCCAGAATCCAGGTCAATGTATGTGCCAGTGCATTCGCAAGTGACAAGGTTGCGGATCGATGAGACACGAACGAACTCCCGTCAAGTGGTAGCTGGTCGTGTGACCAAGCAACCAATCAGAAGACAGACTACTAGATGCCTGTATGAACCAGTTAATCTGCCTTGCAACGATTGGTGTCAGTGATTGTTTCTTCCTATACAAACAACGTGTTTTGTGCAAATAAAATGAGGCGATTCGTGGGCGAAGTGGACTTCGCACTAGAGCTAGTGGGACGGAATAAAACAGTATAAGGGGTCCAAGACAGCCAATGGAAAAATCACTACTGGGCTGCGACTGAATCAGAACTCGGATTAGGCGCAAATGGTCGATACTCAAGAGGGATGAAAATTAAAAAAATGCTTTTGCGGGCACTGAAATGAATACACATGTTGGTGACCCAATCGTAGTTGTATTGGACACCAGGATTCAGTGAATCAACCACGGTGGTCGATACTACAGGTGAAATAATGAGAGAATAGATAACACAGAGAACAACAAAGGATTGTTGCTTCAGTAAAGGCATACATGAGTATGGAAGTCAAGACAAATGTTATCGGTTATAACATGGGGAGCCTTAGGGATCAAGGCTGGGGTTAAATCTTACCAACAAGGACGGAGATGGACTGCTAAGGAAACATGGTGCTGCTGAAACGAATGCCAAAGGAAATCGGGACATGGGTGTAGTAGTAGAATATGAGAAAACATGGTTGGGTGGAGATAAAAGTGGTGGAATTGAAGAATTCATTAAAGTGTAGCCAAAGGCAAAATCCGGTGCAAAACCCCCCACTGGCTCATTGGCTTCAAGAACCAGGGTTTCGGACAATTTTCTCATGAAGAGCAGGATTTATCAGTGTAAACGGCTTCTGCGAGATATGAAAATGTTAAGCTACCGGTGGTAGAAATTGTCAGTTTTTCGATAATGTGGTGGATGAAAAGGTTAAAACACACACACACACACACACAGGTCATTTCACTTATAAGAAGAGTTGTGAAAGTGACGTAATCACTCTATCGGAATGTCGGTCAGGTTGATTTGACTCCGGGGTGGAGCATAGACATCGAACTCCGGATTATTTTTCAATTAATTTGGTTGCTGTAAAGTGCTCAGACATGGTTCGCCCCGTCCAACTTTGTCGGTGTTAATACTTGCTTTGCACTTACTGAGCTCCGGCTCATCGAATCTTTCTGTATTTGCAGATGGAGCAAGTGCAACCCGCACGAAAGACACTGCAGCCAATATAGTACAGTTGCGCAAAATCCCCGGTGGTATTGGTGACATCCGAAGATGTGTGCAAACGAAGCTAAAGTCGAACGTGAGTGACTCTCGGACTCCTTTAAGAGATACCTGGTTGAATTCAATCCAATAAGATGGTTACACCATTTTCGCAAATCTCCCTAGGGGTCGAATGAACTGTGTGTGTGTGTGCATGCGTGAGTGCGTGCGTGTGTTTGTGTGTGTGGAAGACAGAGTGAAGGTTTTCTCAGTCAGTCGTTTGATCGGCGGGCTGAGATGTCCCGCCTCCGTAGCTCGGTTTGTGGGCAGAAAGCACATCCGTCTGGGGACATAGATCTATCGTACCACGTGTTACCATGATGCGTTGCCACCCAGTACAACACGGTATTTAAAGTGTGAGTTGAAATTTACAGAAACGCTCTTACGTTCGTCCAATCGGACGGGTTGTCATGACGCCTATTCTCTTGGTTGGTTTAATTTCGGTCCACACTATAGACTGATTACGCATGCTCAGAGACCTATTGGAGGGCACACTCCCTCAGCTTCTACGATCGCGTTCGTCAAGGTAGTGAACGAGAAAAAACCGTGGATTGCCAACCTCGTGTATTCTCACGGGGCCTGAGTACGGAGTTCGCACGCTGTAGTGTTCCGAGGAAGTGCGTCGGAAGTAGCGTTTGCGGTTGTTGCGTACGCCACTCGTACAGTCAAATAAGTGATAGACAGGATGTGATCGGCTGATCCCTATAGGCCCGTTACTCGCTAGTCAAAATGTTTGGTAGAGGCGAGCAATTTGCCCTAGCCATCCTAATTCGTTCACGTTAAAATGGGGATTTTGGCTCAAGAAGAGGAGGAGGGACCACTCCACGATATCACGCCATTTGGCGACGTCGTAGGAAAGGAAATTTGGTCCATATCATTCCAAGATTGATTCGAGAAGCCGTCACACTGATTAGTGAAATTAGCACATAGATTCAGAAAACTACAAGTTTAGTCTGAGAACCGAACGCATTGGTAGATTTTCACACGGATGAAGTGCATTTCACTGGTCAACAGGCCACAAGCCTATCTGGACGTCTGTTGTTCGCTGTGACAGCCTGCCTTACCACTCTCTTCCTTGCAAAAATGGCACCGACCTCAGTCGTGCGACTTGTCACGCTAACGGACGGACGTCGATTTGTTGGGTCAGTAGGGTCATGTGATCTGAGCTGGAGGACCAAACGACGACGCATTGCGTTAGACTCCCCTGGGTTCCCACTATCCAGTAGGCGGAGTTGTGATGCTGGTCTCCGAATAACATCAGCATTCGGTTCATCGACATGATGGGATGAAAATATATAAATTAGATCACTAGCTTGGCACTCCGCCGTGTTGAATAACATCTGGCTAGATTTTTTTAATTCCCATCCTGAAATGGAATTTCTCACGAAACGTGTCTATTATACGTATATATGTAAAGAATATATGCAAAAAGCTTGACTTTATGTTTTTAGAATATAGCGTCCGTGCTCCGCATATACTTGTACTCTGAGAATCAACAGGAAAGAACATATCCAACTAAATATGACTTACGGAATCTCACGTTGAAATCTGAAAACCATTGTATCACTTCACGTGAAGAAATTTATTTCCAACCCCTAGTCAGCAGATTCTATTGGATTAAATAGAAACCCCTTTATTCATTTCTCCGGATGACAACTGCAGAAAATGGAGTACACGGTAAGTCGAATGCGGTGGAATATTCTGGGGCAACCGTCGATACCTTTAGTCATCTTTAGTCGTAGACAGTAAAACATTGTCATCCGGCTCGTTATCACACCTAAATATTTTGATCTTTTCAGGGTCTGGTTCCCAGCTATCCCCAGTGGTGCAGCTGATCTATGAAGATAAGAGGTACACACCTTCCCCTGAGCTCATGAGCAAGCTTGGCTTTAAAAACCCAACAAGGTGCCAATTTACTGACAGCTGATTGCAATCGTAAATATTGGGATTGTTGACATAAAAATCGGCTAATGGAGTTGCAATTGTTACGAAACATGCAATCGTTGCTGTTTCTTGATGAGTTAGCTCTGAGTTCGGAAAAAAAGTCGACTAAAGACGTGCAGTAAATTGTTCTCATATGCCGCTGGCAGGCTATAATACGCCGCGACCCCCTTCCTGAGATTTTGTACCATTGTTGAATCTGCCATGCCTATTTACCAAACTCCCCTGTTTTGCGTTGACTCAGATCACTGTTCTTTTTCTTTATGATCGATTTTCTGTGTGAATCCTTATTGATCTAGCTGATTATCTCTCTCACGCACACCCAAATACACACGAGTACATTCACATCACGTGTTATTCCCTGAAAGCCCACACCCGTGACCTTTTAGACAGATGTCACCCATGTTACCCCTTTCGGCTATTCTCGCCTGACTTGTTTTCCCTCTGCCACCTCTGATTGGACAGCGTGCGACTCTTGGACCAATGTTACGAATCTGCCAAGCTAATTGACTTTGTTAGGCAGTCGGAAATGCAGTCGGTTGAACAGGCCTGATGGGCCTAGAATGTGGTTGATCGTTTCGCACTGTTTCTATAATATTGAGTGCCCGACGAACTCCATGCAGAAAATTCACGAACTGAGGGTTGTACCATTTGTTAATTTGTATTAATTATTCCCATGAAGTACCGCATATAGAGGCATGTAAATCCTACCATTGGTTGTATTTCGTTTCCTGATATTGCTCGTAACTCTTATACTAGTCTGGGCACCTGTTTCACTTTATGGCATTCCAATTGGCTCATGGATTTAACAACCATTATTACATAACAAAAGAGGAGGTAAATAAAAAGATTTTAGAAATTAAATGGTGACCAGTGAAATGCGCGTCACCGATGTGAGAACCAACCATTGCGTTGGGTTCTCAAACTAAACTTATAGTTTTCCGAATCTACGTGGTAATTTCACAAATCAATGTGGGAGTTTCTCAAAGCAATCTTAAGATAGTATAGATTTGCGTAGCAAACTCTGGTATGGTAACTAGGTAGGAAAGCAGGGTCGATGGGCAGAGTGGAGACAATGCTGATGAGGAAAGCCAGTTGAGACTGGCCTTATACGAATCCCAACACAGCCAGAGTGTGGAGAGACCTGATTGGTTGGGGTTACTGACCAAAGCGACCACTTTGATTGTACACTGCAATGGCTAGGTGTCCAGAAATTATGAAAATCAGCCCCGGTCATGGACTAGGGTAGTGGTTTCCAATACACGAATGCAAATGATCAGCCATAGGACGAGTTAGTTCAAGGGGGCACTGGCCCATAGCAAAAACTGACTGACTTTTTGTTTTCAAAAGGTTCGTTGAACTTTGTTGATTACCCTGAAGATAAGTTTAGCAACCGGGCTTGTCACCGGTACAACCTTAGATGCTCTTACTCAGCAGAGTCTGTCAAACCTTGCCACATAGTTTCCTTATTACATGACTTTGTAAGTCATTTTTACTATGCGTGGACCACCTGTCCTTCATTCTTATGCCCGCGCTGTGCCAACACAATAACCAGAACAATGTTTACCACGAACTATGAAAATCAGAAGGCAATCAAAAGAGAGGGAGAGAGAGAGAGAAAAAAGAAAGTGACTGGCTTGCACTGGTGATCGTGCGAGTGGAGCATGCGCGTGCAACAATCAGAATGACCACCATGCTTAACAGCTAACGTTTAGTTAGACAGTAATGTGCGTTGAACAAATAAACGAAGATGAATCTTACTACAACTCCTCACGGCAAAGTACCGGTAACCTATTATTCTGAATGTGGTTAGTACAAATTCTGTTATCTTTCACCGGTTTCTCAAGCGGACAACGTCACGCGATTTTTCTCGCGAGAATACAGAAAAAGCCAAAATCTAACTACCGCTACCGTCGTCAGTAGTAATACTAGAAATTCGAAGCTCCAGGGGTGTACCAGTTCCGGAAGAACACCCTGCGTACTATTTAGACCACAACCATTGCGTTGTTTTTGGCTGATGACTCATCTGAGAATGTATTCGATTGGATTCATTCCGTTCACGATGCCGGCGAGGGTTGTGAATCTACAGGAACTTATACCGCTAACGGTTCTGACAGCAGAAAACGGAGGATGTGAACCGGAACCCGTGGGTAATTTTATTTCAGGAAAAAACGAATAATGTCTGTTGTATTCACCAAAACTGCAGGCAATTAGATAATGATTGTACCAGTCTCATTTGCGTTGGAAAATCTGTCTTTGGAGTTCTTCCAGAACTTTGATATCCGTAAGCCAAAAATATACACACTGTACTGGAAGGCTTCAATGTATTTTTTTGACGACTCCCTGCTACGAATTGCTCTGCAATGTACGAAAAGTTCAGGACTGACTTCATCGATGGAAAAATTGAAGTCTTATACTACTTTTGGAGTATATGGTGAAAAAATTTCATTTTATTTCTTATGCAGTACAAACTTTGCATCACTGCTGTATCCGAGAGTAAAGACCCGTAAATGGTTCTGTCTACTAAAACGTCTTATTCGCCTCGATGATCGGTCAGTCCGATCTGTCCGACGAAGCCCTTATCCTTTCGTCTTAGTTGGGGAAGTGTTCGCAGCCACTACTCGCAACTGCAGCTTGGTGAGCTGTTGGCCAAGGAATTTGTATCTTCAGTCAGATTTAACCTACCTTGTGTCCTTCTGGAGATAATTGATATCAACTTCGAACTTGAATAAAGCGCGGTGGTATTTGTGCAGAAACTGTATATTTCACCTTAGCCGACACGCGCTATGTTTTAATCTTCGAGATCACAGAAATTGTATACAAGCAGCGGTGCTGCAATGTACAATTTACTTCGGTTCAGCACCAAATACACGGCTGAGCTGAAGGTCCTGTCTTCGGTGTCCTTCCTTGCTTGTGTGGGTTATCCTGGGATCGAGCACCGGTAGTAGCGCGATAACTGGGATTGTGGCTTACCGACCGATCGATACTCGTTTGGGGGTTTGTAACATGAGCAGACCAAACTACAGTCTGACAATTGATAGGCACCTCGTGCCACCAAAAATCCGTAGAAGACTAATTGCATACATTCTGAAAGAGTCAGATAAATTTAGTATCAAATTTTGGATGCTTGTGAACACAATAACAAAGTATAATTACGCTGTACAGTAATATATGAGAGCATCTGGAAAGAAGCTGAGATGCGGTCGACCTCCGTCTGAAGGGACCTAATTGAGGTTGATGGATGGTTTATGACAGAAAGATAACAGTCTCTCAACGGACACCTGAGGTGATTCAGCAGCTGTCACACGTAATACGGCCAGGTACAGCTTCGTAGCCACGCAAGCATATGAGCGTCAACCAATCAGGATCGCCAAGGACAAGTTTGACAAAAGCTCCTTGTGATTGGCCACCCTCAAATCTACCAATTATCTTCTCTAATTTAACATATTTATACAAGCCCCTTTTTACAATACAACTAACGTGCTATTTCGCGGACATGGTCTTCTTGCTACTTTCGTTCGCGTAGTTCTGGGTGGGGGCAATTTCAATATGTCCTGCCACTTCAGTTCATTGTGAATACTATAATACGCTTTTGCCTACTCCTCACCCGTCACGCGTTGTTCCGGCTGGAGGAACGACGTTTGTCAGTACGATCTGCTCCACGTGCAGAGATGGTTAAATTCGCACAACTGGGTCAACACCACTATGCGTTCACATGGAGTCCTTCTGATAGACGGTCCCTAGTAAGATATCAATCAAAGAAAAGGAAAGTTTCGTTGTACTTTCCACAGTGTACACGAGAGACGAATTACAATCTTTGCTGAATAAAATGCCACTATCCAGTTGCTTTTACAGTCGTCGCAAATGTGCGTGGATATGGCAGACAACATGCTCCTGTCGCTGTACTGCGCGCATATGGCCACCGGCTGTCAGAAAACACATCAGACTTAACTGTACTGAACGACTGGATTTTCTACAGTCAGTCAGCTTCGTCTCCTTTGAATAAGAAACAGTTCATCATACGACTGGTCAGTGAGTCATGTGATCGACTTATCATTGAGGGGCCGTTTATGGCGAAAGAACTCACAGTGAAACAGAACGTGCTAGGAAGTAAACAGAAGAGGTGCATCACATCGGAAAGCCACAATAAAGTCAGTGTTATAGGCTATTCGAGTGCTACTTCATTTTGCGGACCGTGCTGCCTTACGGATGCGTATTCTTATGTGTATGGTGTTTTGGAATTTCGCGAAACTATGTATAACGTAGTTTTTCAGTTACAGTAGTCTCCCTACCAGTAAAAAGCTCTAGTAGGGATCGCTCACACCCTGTCTTGCTGAAAGGTATTGCTTTCAGGAAGGGAGATGGTCAAAAGGAATTAGTCACTTAAGTAGTACCATTTTTAACGCGGAGTTTGTTCAAAAATGTGAGTCGCGTTTTCGGTCATTCTACAGAGTAAGTGTAGCCAGAATGACCACTTATTATCTGGTATTCTAATCTTTTTCTATAAAAACAGGTTTCTTGCGATCAAAGTAACAACTTCCAAGTCATAACTAATTCGCACTAGGATAGAATAGTGTCTTATGTCCTTATACGTCTTACTTTTTTTCAAAAATAGGGATATAGTAGACTTCGTAGAGGTTAAACGTCTCTTCAGTCGAGCTACGTCATTTTCACTCAGACGTTAGATATTACACTGAAAATGATTATAACTCTGAAAAGAACCATATCCCGTGAGGCAGCTGCTATTTGAACTGGCAAT
Source organism: Fasciola hepatica (assembly GCA_948099385.1). Lineage (NCBI taxonomy): Eukaryota > Metazoa > Platyhelminthes > Trematoda > Plagiorchiida > Fasciolidae > Fasciola > Fasciola hepatica. The sequence goes on from CANUEZ040000168.1 coordinate 2,189,182, forward strand.
AAAAGTTTAACACGGGATTTAAGCCCTTCTGGTTTCAACCCATGACCACCCGAAGGAATAGTGACTAGTTACGCATAAAATCACCATCGTTCGACATGATGATTAAAAAACAGTAGACATAGAAATTTATCCCACAGCTTTTGATCACATTTTGGTACATTTGAAAACTGTTTCACTGAAGTTTGTTCTCACTTATCCATTGGTTGAATAAACCACAAAGAAATTGGAACTCCGTTAGTAGGTTTAATTTATTGGGATGCCCGAAGTTCATAGAAAACTGTCCAATTTTCTCACTCCAGCCAAATGCCTGGGCTGTCGTGTAGGCTGTATGCGTACCTTCGACATCAACACTCATGGCGTTCGATTGACAATCCTCCTTTACATTCAGATCAGCATTTACGATTTTAAGCGGATAAAAGTATCAATGAACTTACCTATCTCCACGTACTCCATGAATGTCATTTCAGCCGGTATTATGTATGGATACTGATCGGTTGTTTTTTAAATTCAACAGAAATACTAGCCGAGACAGCTGTTTCATTTCCACAGTACCCGGAAAAAGAGAAGACGCCCTGCTATGCAGTCCGAAGCCACCTTATTGTGTCAAAAATTGAAACCTTCAAAGTAGTTTCATTTTGACATTACTGACTAACTTATTTCGCTATTTCGCTGGCTCCACGAGACTCATCCGTCATCCTTTTCTATAGGTCAATTTCACCGCCTGAATTATCCCTGTGTCTTATGGCTGGAGTCTGGCTGTGGTATTCGGTGGCAGAAAAACAAGTTTTATTTGACTCAGATAAATTTCAGAATGCGCTCGGGAGTTGTCCAACAATAAAAGATTTTTTCTGGCCTTGACATCCATTATTTTGTTCTAGCCAGTCAGAATCACCGTGAACAATTACAACAAAAGTCCGCAGTGACTGGTTAAATTTTGATGTACCAACTAATTTTCCTAGTTATAACATTGATGCAAATCGTTTCTATAGTAAAATCACCTTCCAATTCCGGGCCCTCGGCCTTCTTGCTATTTCTTCTGCTTGGTTTCCGATTAGAGTGATTTCCACATGCTCAAATCAGTCCGAGCATAAGGAACAGTATAGATGAACCAACACCACACCTTACGTTGTCAAGGGAGACGACAAACTAAGTGAATAATTTCTGTTACATTGGTGGTTTCGTTTCATCCGGGGGTAGGATATCAGACGAAGTATGTTCTCACACAGAAGACGTCTTACTCTTTTGATAAGAGCAACCATCAGTTTGTCTATCAAGGGTTGATTATACATGATAGTACGTCAGTTAGGTCAGTCCTTCTGTAAAGCTCAGAAATCTGACTGCTACAGATGGAAGAAACACAAGGATTTCGGCATTTAAATAACGCCTTGTTCACAGTATTACTCACATCCGTTGAGAACACAGTGACTGATGTGTTGAAACTAGCTGCCCAGTATTGGACAAGGGAAGCAAATCACATTTGACGAAATAATTAAATTTTCCGCTACGCTGAACCCGTGGTTTTTGATTATTCAAACAGTAATGAACTGAGACGACACACATATCCCAGTACCGTTTTTATTCAGACTAGTCGATTTGTCACGAACAGTGTCCAAGTGGTTCAAAATCAAATTGTAATCACTATATATATATATATATATATATATATATATATATATATATATATATATATATATATATATATAGAGAGAGAGAGAGAGAGAGAGAGAGAGAGAGAGAAAGCAGCTACAGTCGAACGAGACTAAGTTTAGTGTAGGAATAACAACTGACAAATTGGGAATCGGGAACACTACGTATTCCGTTTTCAGTTTTGTATGGACAAGAACAAATGAAGAAGTCATTATCATAAAAATTGTGCACAGAATTCAGTGACTAATTGAAGAAAATGTTTGGACTTTTGCAACGCCTTTCTCTACCTTCTCCCGCTTTCTTATAGCCTTTCCCCGAGAAAAGAATTCACAGATTGTCCTCATTGTGACTATCACATCTATCCTTGTAGTGGAGTAATCCCACTGAGGTCACGGGCTTGCCTTTTTGCCATATGTCATGGTTCATGGGATACGAAGTTCTCTCACCTTCTCTTTTCATGTACCTTTCTTTATAATTCGCTTGTGATAGTGGACAAATTAATTTCTCACCAAAACTTTATTCTTTCAAGCTTACAAATGTTCACAGTGCAGTGCACAGGAAGCAAACAAGAATAAAGTAATGACATTCGTGAATCGGCTTCCAGCGAGACCGCGGCTTCACACTTGAAACAAAGTGATTTGTGGGGTGACCCGGCAACTGCCATCCGAAAGCTGAAAATCCAACATTCTGGTTCACCTGCTTACCTGGATCAACTCTAGCTCAATTAACATACTGACTGACAGAGCACCACCAGATTAACAATCTACATCAAATAGATCGAAAGGGGGTCTTTTAAATTTCTCTTCAAGTGTTTTCCAATCGGTCACATGAAGATTGGAATCAGGCCCTTCGTCTTGACCTGTGAACATGAGAACAATCAGTGCTGCAACCTGGTTCTTCAGAGAGTCTCTATTTTTTGTCATCCATCTATGTGGCTCTTATCACTCTTATTTGTGAGACACTTCTTAAGTACGTGTCTTAAAAACACTGGTAACGCGAGAGTCACCCCCCCCCCCCTCGTTCTCGTGTGAATCTGCAATCATCACTGATGTTCTCCTTACTGACGGATCTGACGTTATTAGCATCAACAGTTGTCGTGTTCCCTTCGCCCCATGGGCACATGAAATTACAACCACAACCACGGCCACAAAACTTCGATCTCGAAAGTCAGCTTGTCAGTGTGCCGTTGCGTGAGTACTAACCAGATCAAAGTCCTGCGAACATCTCATTCACTAACTTGTACAGATAGTACCGGAAGTGGATGTGTAACAATGGGAGAATTACCGTGTGATTCTGAAAATGGACTCTCCGTCCATGTGTGCTCCATACGACTCAAATGATATTACAGTTGTGAACCAACTGTGAAGTGCTCAGGCATAGAGATGATTGGGCAGAGGAGTAACGGGTGCGCATACCTGATGAGCGGCAAAAATCGCAAGACCGATCGTGTGCTTCCGGGGAAATTTAGTCCTGTCATCCGGGACATACTACTCAAGGGTCATAGAAGTTCGGAAAAGGGTTTGGTGTGTGTATGTATGTATGTGTGTATCAGTGTTGAATCTGTTTTGCCTGTTTTCAACCCTGCTTATTTACCAACAGCAACCTATGCCACGTTTGAAGCTATTTCTAAATGGTCGCAACTCAATAGACGTTGACCACATCCCGATATTCCTCCTCTCTCAAGCATTGATAGTTCGGCGCACGTACACACACAAACTGAACCACTCGTTTGATTTGACATGATCTGTACTACAGACTACTAGACTGTGCACTTAGTTCTGATCGGCTTCACGAGGCAAGCACGTATGAACACTCAGACACACCTGATTCGGCGACCTTTTCGACCCTAGGACCATCCGTTCCGTTGCGTGCCTCAGTAAATCCCTGCCCTAATCGCTCGTTGGTCGGACCCATCGATCGATGTCGACATCTTCACCTTTCTCTTGGTTTGTGTCCCATAAATGCATATTGCTTGTCTGTCATTGTTGTGATCGTTTCGACAACCAGATTGATGACTTGTGTTCCACGGCAAAATGGCCCCAGATCGCGTCGTCCATTCTGAACTGTACGGACTGTGAGTGAAAGGTGATCCTCTTGAGAAAGTCACTTTCTGAAGTTTGTACATTTTGTACATTTTAACATTTTGATTGACTATTGCTTTATAGTAGCACGAATAAATTTCGGCTAGTTGATTTGGTTTCTGAGGTTCGCGGGTCACTCCACTTTGGCCTAGACACCGAACAAACTTGACAACGGTCCAGGAATTGGACTGTACGTATCTTACAGTATGTATGTATGTATGTATGTATGTATGTATGCAAGTGTGTACAGAGGGAAGGGGAGGGACTACATTGTCATTTCAAAGTACGTAATTAAGTCGTGCCAGTTACACGATTCGGCTTTGAGTCCTTGAGGTGCTGGCGATTGACTTGCCGACACGAACAAGTGCGAAAATGCCGATGTTAATCGCTACCGTAGTGGACTGTGTGTGTATTGTACAACTATGCTCAAGCTGGTATTTACAACACAATACAACGCAGTACAGTGGCGGATAACGTGCGAAATTTTAACTCTTCTTGTGGTTTCTTTTTCTCCGTCTTGTAGCCAACTTAATGGGAGTTTCTTCACCCTGTGTGATGATTGCCTAGCAGTTTGACCAATGTTGGTTGAGGTGTACTTACTTTCGAAAGATTAGATTACAACACTAGCAACATAATCATTAGAATTTCAGATGCTTGGAAAGCTTGCGAACATGCAGGATATGACAGCTAGCTTGCATACTCAGAGTTAAAAAGGCGTTGAGGAGTAAAAATGTATCTTTCTTAGGACGTCATAAGTGGTGTCACACAGTGATCAAGTCTTAAGGTTTGGCTTTATGAAAAGCCCGAGAATATATGTCTCCCCTGAGAATTCGTCAAAGCTTGAATAGATTCTCTTCTAGGACCGCTTACGAGCTTATCTTTCTTGGTCACAAAGTTGCACTGAACTAAGTTTCTTTGATATCTAATAGATACAAAATTACGGGGTTTGATGTATTGCACACTTCGAGTTTCCAGTCCGTATACCACCCGTTTGATGATTGCATCAAATCTTCTCTATGATGAGACATCCAGGAAGGAAATTAAGTGGTTCTTTTTGGTTCCCTTAAGTGATAAAAATAGCTTTTTCTGCCTTTTGGAATGTTCGTGTCTTTGTCTTCATATACTTCCCCATTTTTAAAGTAGAATATGCCATTTCCGTTTCGTTGATATAATCCCATTTGAAAAGAGAAGTCAGAATCACAGTATTGCACGATTTACGTCCAGAAGGATTTCGGTGCTTCTCTACACAGTGCATACTACGCACAACAATTAATACTGCAGTTTATACATGACCGAAAGCATGACAACCAAATTACGAACATAAGGGCCTCGTCATGGTAAACATAATGTGACATACAATTCTTTCTGTTTACACAACTTTGATTTCCATGGTTTAATGGCTATAGTTTCAGCCAGTAGAAGTAGTTTCGTGTTTTCTGTTCTATAAATCATCAGAAACGCTTTTTCTTTGACTACTTGATGTTGCGTTATCAGTAAGAGTTAAGCTATTGATGATGACGGTGTCTTATCGGTTCGTTGATCGTTGTTGTTTGGCATCTTAGGGTCAGTTGCACGTTGAAAGCAGATGGGAATTTTCCGGAATTCGATGACGTAACTGCCTTTCTGTTCGACCAAAGTAGGTGACTCCACACCTACATTCGAACTGGTATATCATGTGCGAAGTGGTGTACAGAGATAGGCGTTCTTTAATCGGCGGAATCGGTATGCCTTTCATGTGGTTAGTGATTTCTGGTTGGGTGGCATAATAAGTCAGTGCAACTACTGTCCTTAATCGTCTTTCCAGCTTTTCGGTGACCTCATCACTCTTGAACGGGAGACACATTGTGATCTCCATTCGCTGTACTGATTTAGTGTTCGATATCATAGACTTTGCGATGCTGTGTCTGTCAATGAAGGCTCCCGAATATCCATTGTTTTTCAGCGACTTTCGGATCAGACTGAGTTCACCTGCTACTGTATCATCCGTACATATCCTTCTAATTTCACTGAAAAGGGTACAAACTGGACCACACTTGTAGGATATGGGGGCATAGCTTACAAAGTGTAAATATAGGCTTGTCTAAGTTTTCTTGAGGTTTACTGACCTTGACGTTGGTCCATCGGGTCTTCTTGCCTGTTTAATATCGAGAAAGTTTCAGGTGTTGTTCTCCTCGGTTTCCCTAGTGAAATGCATGCCAGAATGTAGTTTCTTTAGTTCTTCTAGGATAACTACGGCCTGTTTTTTGAAGTCCGTTATGACTTGAGAGTCATCGACGTATCTTCTAATTGGCAAGTTTTCTGACATTTCTTTTCTAGGTATGCCATGAACAAGTCAGCCAGCACCGGTCCCAAGGGACTTCCCATTGCGACTTCATCAATCTGTCTGTATGTTTTTTTCTTGGAAAGAAAAGGAGACTTTTATGGTGCATAACAGTAACAGCCTTTCAAGGATGGGTGTGGGCAGATGCACCGGCAACCGGTTCTCCTCAGTATGATCACAGATTAACCGTATAACTTCTCTGACTGGCACGTTGGTAAACAAAAACTCGATGTCAAACAAAGTCATAAATTTTCCGTTGATATTTAGGTTTTCCGGTTGACCCACCATTTCGAAAGTATCTTTTATGGAAAGTCTAACCGGTTTGAGAATAGAAACCAACTACTTGGCCAGCTGGTGTTGAGGGGAGTTATTAATGGATTAAATCGGCCTCAGGAGAACACCTGGTTAGCGTAATTTTGGTAAGCCATACATACGCGGAGTTTTGTATGTGTTTGTCATCAGCTTAGTAGCTGTATTTTCATTTATGAAGCGTTCTTCGAGGAGAAACTGCACCTCAGATCCTCCTTATCGTTTTATTTCATTAGGATCATCACGGATTTTCTCTTGTCTGAGCTCGCAGGTACCATTTAAAATCGGTTGCATTTTTCTCTCGTAGTCGGATTTATCTAACAGCACTACTTCAGATTCTTTGTCAGGGCGTAAAATAACCAGATGACTTTGTGACTGCAGGTCTTTCAGAGCTGAGAGTTCTCTCGGTTGGAGTAGAGTGTGCTGTCTTGATAGATTTATTCGATATTGGTATTATAAGTCCACAAGTTCAACTTTGAACCAGTTTTCAGTATCGACAGAAGACTGTTTGAGGATTGTCAGTTGTTGACGTAAGTATTCGAACTGCTCTTGTGTTTCCAGGGTGTTCAGTTTCCTTGGTGGTATTGAGAAACGAAGTCAACAATGATAGAGCTTCAGTCTCGGTTTTACGAAGTCTCACAGATAACAGGTTCTTAACGTATTTCTCCGGTTAAGCAGGAAGTTGAGATTCAACCTATGCATGCATAAGCGACTTTTGTACTTATTTGATCGTCGTTCCTTTGGTTTTACGAACGACACTTGTTGTGAAGTTTTCCTTTTTAATTCGACGTGCAAGATTTAATTCGTCCAGTATGGACAGTCTTTCCAGCAACTGAAGCTTTAACGGCTCCAGTAGTTCTCTGATGTCATCAGTCTGACAATGGGGAATCCAATTTATTAGGATCCCCTGTAGTGATGTAAAAATCTCCAACTTAGCCACGGAACTGTCTGTTAAAGCTGGTGAATAAATTACTCCTAACGGTTTTTTCGGCTGACATCAGTTGCCGTTAAAAGTTATCTACTGCTATTGCTATCAGTAGGCACAATGGAAATTCAAAGCTCCAAGAGTGGAACCAGAATCATCGACCGCTCTGCGTGGTTCGATAAGACCTTTTGAATGAAGTTGATGAAAGAAAGCGATAAATTCTTAATAATATGGCTTTATTACCTTCTAGCAATCGTCAGACTAAGTAAAACATTTAAAACACTTGTTGAGTGTGTCAGAAGCGAGATCGGTTCGGAGTGTGTCGAAAAATCGATGCACCATGTGAAATGTTATGGTCGAATTTTATTGTTTACTAACTCAGCGTAGTCGAAATCGTTGGTAGGTTGTCGACGTTTCGGTCACCCGACACAAGCTTGAACAGAGAAGCCAACAATACTGGTTGCGACAACGTACTCAGGTTCATTTCGCTCCATGTTCACAAAGTCAATACGGCAGTCACTGCATTTGTTTATATAGTCAAGAAAAACGAACACTAAGAGACGAAAGTGGGACCAAATAATACTTCTGGTCAAGGTAGGGCTAAAGAGATAAGCCGTCCAGTCTGAATACATAAATTGGAATTCTGATTGGGAATGGCTGGTGGTTCTGCGTAATTGAGTAATCTTCTGTTGTTGCTGGAGTACATAACCTCACGTGCGTCGTATGGAATGACGCAAAGTCTCTTCCCCCAAAGGTGGTATATGGATTACTATCTGGGACATTTCCTTCCCTTCGGTGACGTCAATGTGATGAAGTTAGTCCCCTTTGCTTTCTGCAACTACACCGGGATTGTTCGGCTGTTCCATGACGTAACTACCTCTCTGTTCTGCCTACGTAGACAGCTGAGCATCCACACTTGAGAAGTCAAACGCTGTTTGGTTTGGCGCAGAGAGATAGTAGCTCCCTAACAGGTAGTGTAGGCATTCGGGTGGTTCTGAAAACAGTTATCGCCTACTAATTAGCTGACCGGTGTAATTGCCTTTGAATAGTAATTCTAAAAAGCCCGCTCTTTCGGCACATTGACAACATTTTCCTTTTTCGCTTTCGGTTTAGAGTATTTGTGGATCAATGGAAGTGGGTAACCATTCGATTGAAGGGTCTCCTTTAAGACTAGTTTATCATTTCCCAATACATCGTTCGTGCAATTTTCACGTGCTCTGTGAACTAAAGTCCGGATTAGGCTAACTTTGTATCTCATCGGAACGAAGCTGGCAACTTTCAAATAACGCCCGGACCATATACTTTTTCGGGAAACAGACCTGCCGATTGATCTGTCCGTTCGACAAGTGATTCTAATATCCAAAAGTCAGCTTTGTCTTCTTCTTCAGCATGATATGCCAACTTTATTCGGAGGGATTACACTGAAATTGACAAAGAGCCGCTCTTCTTCGCCATTGGAGTTACCGACCACGAATATCTCATCGATGTAGCGATGGTAAAGGCTCAGGTTTTTACTCTTGTCCACCAGCTTTCGCTCGAAACAGGCAGCAAATATATCTGCTGGAAAGGGGTTTAAGTAGATTTCCAGTTGCAAAGCTGTCTATTTTCTGGTAACTGAACGAAAAATGCTAATTTCACATTTGCTGTACACAGCAGAAACAATCTCGTTATTTTACTGCATGACAGTCCGACTTGGAGGTTCTATTATTATTATTATTATTATTATTATTATTATTATTATTATTATTATTATTATTATTTTCATCTTGCACGTTACATCATATTCTATCATTTAGCAGTTGACACCTTTCAAACCTGTCCCTAATGCTGTACTGGCGGGTCGAGTTTCTGACCGGTTTGAACAATTCCGCCAAATATTTGACCAAACAGTGTTAATCATGGAAAGGATGAGTCGCAATGGAGCACCTTTTTTGTGTAGTTTAGATGGTCCATACATCTGCCTTGTCTGAGATCCTCTTGGACAGAGAGATTTTGCTGTATTACCCTTCATCAGATTTGCTCCCACGCGAATTTTCGGCTCTGCACATATTTTATTCTCCAGCTCTTGTGGATTATCGGAAACTGGGCCAAGTCAGGACTTAATAGTATCTCTCAAAATTGTGAACATTTTTCGTTCGTATTGTGATTTATCCACGAAAATTTCTCCTGAACCTTTACTGGACGGAACAAGACGATATTTGGGTTCTTCTTTTTTGACTGTTTGGGTGTTTCAGTATGATTCTCGCTTAATGAGCTGTGTAGCATAAAGCTGGTCCTTCTGTATTGATATTCTACTTTTACTAACTTCGTCTTGGACCATAACAGAGCATCTTTGTTCGTAGGCTGTAGTTTAGATAACCGTTCAGAAAAAACTCAAACTGGGCTTGTGAGTCGATGTGATTGTGTAACAAAGACGAGAACACCGGATAGGACACTTGTATTCCAACGGCCACACAAGTCAAGTCACGAAACACACAATTGTTTATATAGACTCTTTTCCAGACTGCACGGCACCAAGATTGCTGTTGCGGCTGCTTGAGTGCTTCGGCTGCATTCTGGCAAGTTGCCCTTGGCCGATAGCTTGATTCTCTTGGGTGTCATTTCCCTTCGGTTGGTCTGATTGTCTCAGGTGACGGCTTGATCGGCAGCTCCTTACCTGGGCCATCTTGCTGGTTGCCGGAGATCCAGCTGCTTCCGTTCTGGTAGTCCGTATTCCTCCTTTTTTCTGGTTCGGGAAGTCTCCAACATATTCGCTATCCGTTATTTTGGCTGTGGCCCTCCTCTGGTTCGTCCGTTCGCCTTGATCTTCAGGTCGTTCCCTTGCCCCGGCGTTCTCCGTTACAATTGTAGTTTTTCGGTGGAAAGCAGTAATTCAGTTCGCCTCCAGTTGCAATCGATTGAGCTGATGGGACGATAAACTGCACACGTCCTTTTCGGGGTTTTCCGGGAATGGCCATACTCCGAGTTTATGATTGAGTGACTTGCACAAAAGCAGCCCTTAACATGTTCTGGTTTGACGAAGCTTTTTTGATAAGAATTTGGCAAACTTGATAAGGCCTATCACTTTGGACACAGTCACCAGCAATTCCGAAGTTTCGGGTTTCGATTCTTCGATGTGATTCTTTGTTAATCTTATCGGATAACTCGAGTTTGGGGAAAGTTTCTCGCAGTCTAAGTGTGTAGAGTAGGTGACTGAAAAGCGATTCCGTTCTACGCACACCACCAGAAATTCCATCCTAGATACATTGTACAAACCAACGTGTTTGGCTTCTCTTTTTAAGTACAACATACCGATTTTTCCCCTAGTTGGATTGGTGATGCGAACTTGGATAGTTATCACTATTCCACTTACAAATAATTCATCGTTGTTGATTGTGTAACCGCTATTAAGTCATCGGTCCATACATGGAACAATGATGTTGAAAGCCGGCCCAGTTTACTTGGATATATATATATATATATATATATATATATATATATATATATATATATAAGGGAACTACACAGACGTAGACACGTAGTTCAACTTTTGTCACCAGGGCGGTTACAGACTGACACAGAGATTCTTTTATTGGGAGAGGTTGGGTTGCCATCTGCCGATCACCATCATCTCCGGCAGCCTTAACAACGGGGAACTCAAGTTTCTGCAGTATTCGAAATGATCTATCGCAGTCGGTCTTGTGATTTGTTGCTAAGCCCTTTCTTGCTATTGATGACACTGGTGTTTTGTAGGTCCTTTGGTTTATACAACTTCAGAGGTAATTGTTTCATGACCCGTATTGGCATTTGTTCTGCCATACTGTTACGTAACTCTCTCCGTTCCGTCGACATGAGTATCTCCGCACCCAAGCTCGAATTCGTTGATTCCGTTAGATTTTGATGCATGAAAGAGGCATGTTTACACTAAGGATATTGATATCCAGGTAGTTCTGAAACGGATATTTGGAGTAGAGGCAAAGTATGTTCGACCAACCACCAAGATCAATCGGTTACGTACTATGCGACTAACATCATCACCTTCGTACGGAACTTCTAAAGTGACCTCAAGTTTTGCTGCTAATGTGACCAGATTGTTCAGTGGCACCGGCTTGCTATACCTTCGGATCAATCCAGAGGAGCAAGCAATGGATTTTATTGTTTCTTCAGTCGTTTCCGGTTCAGTCACAAGACAGCCCCATGTGTATATTCGTCTTGCTCGACCGAAAAGCGTTCGAACAAGACCACACATGTATCGGAATGAGGCCATACTTTGGAAATGGAGGTAATGGCCAGTCCAGGTGGACTTTTGGTAAGTCGATCTGGAAGTCGAACTACCATCTCTGCCAAAAATACACACGTCCAAAAACAAGAGCCCATATTCCCGTGAGGTCCAGTTAAGCAGTTTAGTATTTGCTTGAATTCAGTCGCATTTCGTGTGATGACCAGTGTATCATCTTTTCTTTACATGCTTGCGCATGAGTGCGAAGGAAGGGGTATATATACCACATAACCACAAAGACCCACAGCACTTTTTAGGGATAACCGGTAACCTGACCCCGAGACTTGGAGTGTATAAGCACATATGGTCCCAATAGGTCAAGTGTGGTTAAGGGCCCGTCGATAGTGGATTATTGCCTACATATCCTGAGTTTAACTACGCTAGTTGAAGTTCGCAACTGACTTTACTTTCTTCACTTACATGATTAAGTCGGCTAGAAGTGGACCTAGTGGAATACCCCAGGGAACTCCTTCGATCTGTCTATATATATAACCCCGTGGACTGAGAAAGCGTTGTTTGTTCTGCAGAGTAGCAACAGCCAGGCCAGGATCGGTAATGCCACTAGCAGTTTAAGCTGTTTTTCTTCGGCTTATTGGCAAATAAATGGAATAGTTTTCATTAAGCGTACGTTTGTGAATAACGAGACAACATATGTAGGGAAGCCATGTGGCAATTTGTAATGTCTAACAGATCGTCATCTTGACCGGCTCAAAGTTATCCTGTAGCCTGTACATGAAGACCATCGTTTGCACAGGCTCCTGGACTTTTACAAGCCATTTCGCTGGGTTATGTTGAGGGGAGTTCTACATCGACAACATGGGTCGAAGTGATTTCCCTTATGCGTGTAGTTTTGATAGATAATCATGGATGAGATCAGTTAAGTAACCGGTCCTTCACTTGCATTCGGATAATCGGCGGGGTGAAGAACACACCTTTCAGTTTTGTGGCTGGGGATGCTGAGTTCACAATTGCTCTTAGAGATCTCGTAAGTCGTTGTATATGCTTCTCCTCTGAATGGCACTCTCAAGAAAAGTCCTTTTTTCATGAAGCAAGCAAATCGCTTTGCAGGATTACTTGTTTCCATATTCTTCAAGATGAACTTCTCCGGATAACAGTCCTATTGCAATATGTGTTTTATGATTTTCAGACTGTCTTCCGTAGAATTCTGTGAGGATGTACTGCGTCCCTTGAAGGCTAAACGTCGGACTAGGTTCCTCAAATAGAGCTAGAGCACAAAGCTGTGAAAGTTTGACTATCGGTCGTTCCAAGTCCTCTTTCTGTAGACTAGTCATTCGATGGATCCCTTTTCCTGCCTAGTGATCAACAAGCCGAAAAAAGCTAGTTTGCTTTCGACTACTGTTTCCATCGTGAAGTCATGAGAGCTGTATGCACGCTTGAAGTCTTCTAGAATATCTAACACCACGGTCTTCGTTCACCATACAGAAAATGTCATCCACGTATCGAATGCAATAATCAAAACTTTCCCTTATCTTCTCCGGTTTCCCTTTTTCTAATTTCACCATAAATGTCTGCTAGCAAGAGACCTAGTGGGGAGTTCATGGTGATGCCGTCTCGTTGGCGGCAGAAACAGACATTAAACAGAAGTTGAACTCTGAGTGAGTAACGTAGTAATAGCTTCTTCAAGCTTCCTACCGGAATACCTATTTGTGTGTTGGATGTTCTAAGTTCACGGTTTCTAGTAAGGATACATATGTAAATGACAACACCACGTCAAGTGACATCATACTTTTCTTGTGTAGGTTTACATCCTGTATGATGCACACAAATTGAAAACGGTCTCACAAATTGTGTGACGAGTCTTAAGTGAGACGACTCACAAGCCTACACACTCATGAGTTAGATATGCTCTTGTTTTGCCCCATCAGTGGCTTTTCCTGATTGGTCAGAAAGAGACTTTTTCGCACTTTATGAATCGAGTAATCTGATGTATGTGAGAGGCTTTATAAAGCTCAGAAAAATTACGAATGATTGAGATTTCCTTGTTGCACACTGAAACATCCTTTCATTCAGTGCGTATTTTTGACCATTGAAGGCTACTGAAATTGTGTAACACATATTTCTGTTTTCAATAGATCCACGGTTTCTCGAGGTGTTGTTTGTGGCTTATACGCTCGTCGTGATTTGCTCATCGGACATTAATGTGCAGCGTAAATGGTTGTTCATGTCTAAAAGGTGGCTATCACTATAGTGTAGTCTATTACGTATACACCCAATTATGTGTGATCCCATCAGTTGTATCCGAATGAATCTGTATTTGAATAAGAGCCTGTCGGGCGCATGAAGCATTTGCTTTACTTGACTTACTCTTCTGATCAATCCGGCTTCGGCGCTTCACAACTGGCTGAATATAGCTCGGCTTATGGATGTTGTAGTTGGTATAATTGAAGAACAAGAACAATAAAACCGACAATGGTGATGAAAACTATCGACAGTTGCGTGTCCGAATAATCGCGATGCTATCGGTGACACGAGAGATAATGTGTGTTCATAGTTATCATGTTAGTTGCACGGGTTGGTGATTACGTCACAGTAGCTTGAGCCGATGACCAGGGCAGATTCAGAGACCTCACATGTCGTTTGTGTGTGTATAGACAGAGGGGGTTTGTTCAAGCGATCGCCTCGGTGGTGGCTAAGATTTGACCTCTGACCTGAATTGCTACAAACACTGAGAGGTGGGTGCGATCTTCAGATAGGATATCTTTCATCTGTAAAAGGAAAGCTGGATGGAAGGTGGAGAAAAACACGGGGTTCAGCGGTGAAGTAGGTCGTTCTTATTTTGGTGTTTAGCCGCCTTTTTACCACGTCTGAGATATGGTGTCCTCTAAATGGACTAGATAGGTAAAAGGCCTTCATTCTGACTGTTTATTACGGAGGCTTGATACTGTTACTGTTTCCCTATTAATTTCATCTTCAGTGTTATCTGTGGAGCAAATCCTAATGGTTCTATCTGTTAAAGACTGGATGGAGTTTCTTTTTTGTCACTGTGCATACTGACCTGCCCACTTTTCTCAACACAAACTAATTGTTTTAGGGGAGATGAAAGTGATCCATAGAACTGAACATACCAGAATGCACTGCGCTAAGCTCAGTGACCACGAAAGAACTCATGAGGCCCATCAGTATTGTTTATTCTTTAGTTACTTACTTTCATTATGTAATAAGATACAGTATTTCAGAAGGAGGGCCGTTGCCAGTTAGAGGCTACCAGTTGAGTAGGGACGGCTTTTTGCAAGATTCCAATCCGGGACGGAATGGTTGAAAACCCCGCCATGATGAACGTTTGACCAACCGCCGGTCAACTATGAACACCTCTGGTATTACAGTCACTGAGAACAGTAAGATGCATTAGTCAGACAGACAGACCCCACATGAGTAGTCACTGGTCTACGACAAAATGTTTTTCAGCTGGACCACTGATACAAACTCCTTCATTGTGCAAATAACTTTCATTTCTAATTGAAAGGTGAAAAGGGGGTCTCGTAGCTTGGTTACATTTTAGGGGGAATTGATTGACAAGTTTAACAAAAGACTAGCATGTTGCCCAATAAAGAAGCATTACAGCAAGGAATAGAAAAGTAGATGACATGAAAACAGTTTGATTTACTTTATGTTATTGGAGCGAGTAGATGGCCAGTCCAAGACAGACCTTCGTCGCATTACTGAGTTCAATTTGGGCATCTGTGCTCTCTACCTGAGGTCGTATTGTGTGGTTCATCTAGAGAATGTTTATTAGAGTTGAAATCAGTACTCTCGATGTCACCATGGATCTGGTCAGTTCGTAATAGGAGATGTAAACCACAGCGCACGCGACACACACACACACACATGCACATATGCATACGGAACACATACGCAAACATATGCGGGGATTCCAATGCACTCGCAATTGTGAGCGAGAAAGCAAGAATGCTAACATAGTCTGAACTGTGTCACAACGCATCTAAATGGACTAGGATGTTTCTTGTCATTCAGCTCGTACAAACCAGTTGGCCGGTTCACGTACAAACGAGGTCGGTATGCCAAGTCAAGTCAAGATAAATGAGCAGCTGGAAAAAAGCGCACTTTTGAACACGTTTTTTCTACAATGACTGCTGTCCATTCTGCAAATCGTTCACATTAACACACGAAAACCATTATTTGATACCTCAAAAGAAGCATTTCATGCTAGAGCGGCTCAGATGGAAAGATAAATTCAAACCGGTTTCAGATTCCAGAATGTGGTCCCTCAAAGCGAACATGAGTTGAAACGAGTATTTCATAGTCCAAAATCGTATATGGTGATGAAGCTAAACAAAACTTCGAAGATGTCTTCTATGTTTTGTTTTATTTACTCTTTACATTATGTAATAGTACTACACTATTCTAGGAAGGGGATTGCAACCAATTAGAGACTGCCACTAGGGGAAGTGACCCATGGCGGCTCGAGAACTCGAACCTGGAACGGAAGGGTGAGAAGTTCATCTTAATGACAGTTTGACCACGGCCCGTCACAAACTTTTTGAGAGCGAGTCGGCTGGCATGATAGTGTGAGAAGTTATGTGCTTTCAGAGCAGTAGGGGAAATTCACCCGCAGAAATCGGATCTATTCCAAATGCTTTAGAGTTGAATTCTAATTTCGCTGATCCTGTATTCGTCACACACGGAATCTTTCATTACACGCAGTTTTTCCAGTATTCTATCCACCCCATCAATTCTTTTACCCTTCATTTGTTCAGCCCGTGAATTTTTAGACTAGAATTGGGCATCATACAGATCAGATCAGATCGAAATGTCTTTAATTAGTTCTATTTTACAAAATATCCCCACATTCTTCATTCTGATCCTGGTTCAGTCTGTCATCTGTCTTCAGCGCATAGTGGGCACAAAGGCATAAGAAAATAAGCGCGGAAGCACCTAATCAATGTACATAACGTGTTGCTCTGCGTAAGAGTGGAGTGAGTGGTTGCCGATTTTTGAACTGGTAGTCTGGTTTGTCGATTTTAAATCGCGGAATATGCACTTTGTGACATCAGTATACGTCTTCAGAGACCACCATTTGTTTTCTATGATTCTTTCTCTTTTCTTTACAAATCATAGTAAATGGTTGTGCGGACATGGCCAAGGATCATTCGGACTGGACATAGTTTATGGGAGAGGGTTGAGGTTAGATCGACGTGTCGATCCGCACGATTAGGTCGTGACGGTCACATTGTTCGGAGCCGAGTCACTGGGCTGGGGGTGGTCCATTTGCGGCCAGAGTAATTGGAGGGCTTGGACGAATTTCTTCTGTGTACACAGAGCAGGAGCGAAAATACGGATGCTTATCTCCTCTGTGGAGGTCAGTGTGTGTAAGCGGATGTGTTTGTGGGGATGGGGGGGGGGGGGTACTTGATAGACGATTTGGGACGCCGAATCTATGCTCTGTTGATGACCTGAGTCTACCAGATGCCCGAAGATGGCACTCCCTATGGGTCCTGCCCCTCCATGTTGAGCCACCGTGGACAGTGTTCCTTAATTCTTTGGGATAGTTGCCTTGCCGTTCGGCCAATGTAGGTTGCATTACATTTGCATCTGAACAATTAGATTACCATTGAGTTGGCCAGCATTGGCAGCACATCCTAATTAGAATTTCGAATAACCGGAGAGCTTGCAAATGCACAGGAAATACGAGCTGAGTTGATTGTTCCACTCACCGCACGTGTTAAATATCTGCTGACAAGGTCCGACAAGGCGTCTCCTTTGAATGCCATACGGATAAGAATAATGTCTTATCCATTCGCGGACAAAACAAAGTCCACACAGTCTCCAGGAGAACGAGAAAAGTCGCCCTATGCCGAGAAACAGATTATAAAAATACTGAACTTTAGGAAAATCGACTCTGTTTATACCAACTTACTTTCAAAACAATCAAGCCATGCTAATCTTCCATTCCACGATTATACGGATCACCGGAAATTTATGAAACAGGCATATGTTTAAGAACAATATTCCCTATGATGAATTCGCCTTGTCATGAAACGGCGGAATGGCTGGCAGCTAAATTGGAACCCATACGCAGCAGTTTCGTCAAATACAGTCTCAATGACTCATTTGAATTTGTTGAAGCCATCAAATACCGAAACATGAAAAACCATCAAATGTTTTCTCTGGATGTGACCTCGCTTTTCACCAACCTACCCATTTTTGAGACTATTGATTACATTTGTGACTAAACTGAAACTGATCGGTTGCCAATGAATATACCACTGAAGGACCTGAAAGGACTCCTCAGAGGTACTTTTGACGTCCGATTTCTGTCTAACTGAAAGTAGTATCCTCTGTGTGATGGAGTAGCCATGGGATCACCATTAGGTCCAGTCTTAGTGGACATATTCACGACAAAACTAGAGAGCATGACATTGAAACGGGAGAACCAAGAACAGAACTTATGTCTACGGTACGTGGATGACATTTTCTGCCTTAGAAATAAAGACACCGAAGTAGAAAAGACGAAGCAGACGTTCAATGATGCGCATAAAGCCATTCAGTTCACGGCAGAGACCGAAAAGAACGACACACTGGCCTTTCTGGATGTCTCCGTACACGGGAGCCCCAACAGAACAGTCAAAAGGAGGATGCTCAGGAAGCAGAAGTGGGATGGACGGTACGCTATCTTTCTCAGTTTTGTACCCATACGATATAAAAGAAACCTAGTCCAGTGATCAGCCCCGCGAGTAAGAAAGTTTTGCTCACAGGAGACCACGGAAAAAGAACTGCGCCTAGTTAAAAACACTCTCATGGAAAACGGTTACCCTGAGCGCTCTATGGAACAAAATCTGAAAGGTAGATCAAAATGTGCTCCAGGTTATCACGTCCCCAGGGAGGAACTGCTTATCCGTATGGCGTTCAAAGGAGACTTCTTGTCGGACCTTTTCAGCAGATATTTAACACGTGCGGTGAGTGGAACAGTCAAATCAGCTCGTATTTCCTGTGCATTTGCAAGCTCTCCGGTTATCCGAAATTCTAATAAGGATGTTTTGAGGTGATCCAAATGTGAAAAGTCTCTGGTGTTCGATTCAGTCGACTGCTCAATTCTCTGGAGCTTCCTCTCATTGAAGGGTGTGCCAGGGAAATTTGTTTCTCTTTTCCAATGCTTGTATACAAACAGCCGAAGTCAAGTTCATGCTTACGATGAGCTTTCACGCGAGTTCACTACGGAAAGCGGTGTTCGTCAGGGTTGCCCCCTTTCGCCCTTCTTTTTCCACTTTGCAATTGAAATGGTCCTTGAAATAGCTATAACCTCGTATGAGAATAGTGGCATCGATCTTTGCTCAAACGGTAAATTGTCTAACTTTGAATATGCGGACGATATTGTTCTTCTGAGTCAAAATCCAGGTAGGCTGCAAGTTTTTCTGGATTGCCCAAACAATAGAGTAGCAATGTTTGGGGTGTGTTTTGCACCCTCAGAATGTAAACTGATGTTGCAGGACTGAGTTGGGTGTACATTAAACTTTGTATGAGCGGGAAAAGCTATAGCTGAAATGGATAAGTTTTGTTACCTGGACAGTTACATCTCACCAGACAGACAGATATCAGATGAAGTGTCATCGAACATACAGCGGACGCGTTTGGCTTTCGCCAAACTCCGTCATCTGTGGCGTCCGCGTGACATCCGACTGTCTGTGAAGGGTCGAGTGCACAATGCTGCGGTTAGGTCTGTTCCTCTATACGGCTCACAAATGTGACCATTAAGGGTAGAAGATAGGTGAAGATTCTCGGTGTTCGATCATCCATGTCTCCGTAGCTTTGTCCAAATATGGGGGGGGGGCATCGTGTCAGTAATGCTGAGGTTAGACGTAAGGTATTGGGAAGCAGAGGTCAGTCTCTGGATCAAGTATTGAGTGTAAACTGATTTAGGTGACTGGGATATGTGTTACGATAGCTCACAGATAGACTTCTTCGGAGTACGCTGTTCTCTGAGGCGGGTAGTAGTTTTTCGGGGCTACTCTTTCTGAAAGCCTCTCGATATGCTGTCAAATGACTGTGCATCTGCTACAGTCTCTGCTGTGGAAGTCCTGCTCTTTGTCTTCTCGTGGCGGTGTTCCCACTACAGTGGGAGCACCGAAGTAAATGCCCGGTGCTTTCCACCGGGTTGGCTGACCGATAGTCAGTCTAGGGGAGATGGCTAAACCGTAATTCCAAACCAACCATTGGTGGCGTATGAGGCTCACGTACGTCCGTAGCTGAGACGTGTACTGGGCTTACGGGATGTTTGGCCTCATCCGAAGGGCGAATAAACTGAGTATTTATTCTCCGGCTCCCAGTGGTTTCCAGAGGAGGCGAATGAGTCATCCAACTGGCCACCGACTCATCTGGAGAAACTCTACTGGATTACAGGACGCTCTTGGCTACGCAAGGGCTTGAGGTGCACATTCGGAAAAAGTGCCTACTCTGGACCGGGTGACTGAGTACTAAAATAGCCCACAATGCAAACAACCTTGACAGACTCTGTCGCTATTATTGACTGCTCTTCGATACATGCAAACGAACACTCTGCTACACTTTGCACAAACTGTTCTCCCATTTCCACTCCCTTCCGACTTTCTCTTCCATTTTCACGTCCCACCGGGTTCTTTGGTCGACCGTGCTCGCTGTAGTTCCACTGGTGGTAATCCTGGGCTATGCTCTATCTTCCCCTTGTTCGACTACCTCACAAGTCTCACCGAACCCGCTACTACGAGCTGATGCCTTACCTCATCCTCGACGCACATTCAAACTAGCCACGTTCAACGTGCAAACCCTGATGCGTACAGGACAACAGGCGGGCTTAGCTCATACGCTTGGTTCCGTTGCCATCGGCGTATGCAGCCACGGATTCCAACCCAGATGCAAACAAAGATACATTCTACCAAAAGTTACACGACCTTTTACATATAGCAAGCTGCTATGATATCGTGATTTTGGCAAAAGATCTGAATGCTAGAGTTGATCGGCTGTCGTCGAACAAGGAGTATTTGGGAGGCCTTTTTGGGCTAGATTCCTGTCTCCCAGAAAACTGGGAAAGGTTGCAGGTTCTATGCTCTGACCATTGCCTGTTCCTCCCCAGTACGAACTTAAGTCTTTCTAGTCATCGGTACTCCAGGTGGCTTCCGCCCTCTTCGAGTTACCAATGGACCCAGATCGACCACATAATTATAAGTCTCAAATGGCTAGGTTGAATAGAAGACTGTCGCTCGTGCTCCAGCCCCCCTCCCTTGGTTCCGACCATGCATTAGTTTGCACGAAATTGTCTATGTGCTTCGGCGAGGGCTCCAAACGCATGCTGCACCGACGGTTTGATTGCGATAATCTCTCCGATCCGTCTGGCTTACCCGTCTTGCACAACGAGCTAGCTGAGAATCTAGCTCTAGCCACACCTGTTGAAATAAACCACCACCAGTCGCTTATCAAGGATGCTTTGCATTCTGCTGGCCTAGTAAGTTTCGTCCTGAGTAGCCGTGCCGTAAGACCCTGGACTTCTACTAAATCTCTGCGCCTTCTCGACAAAAGCCAGTCGATTCCGGCTGGGAGCAAGTATACCACAGGACTTCTCGAAAGGAGAAGTGCAATTAACGCCAGTCCTTGCAGAGATCGCGAAACCTGGTGGCTGCAATGCACTTCAGAGATAGAACACGCTGCCCCCGTGAGAAGTTCCAGCAAGCTATTCGATCTCACTCGAATCACCTGTAGGAAGCCTCTAGGCGTGAGTGAAACAATCTGAGGCGGACGGTTCACCATTTCACAATCAGAAGCGATTTCGCGAAAGATGGGCAGGGCTTTTCCAGACAATATTTAGATGATCCTCAGTGTCAGCCTTTCCTGTAGTTCTTCCGGCACGTACAGTGGTCTGTTTCTACAGATCCACCTACCAAGGTGGAGATCCAAAAGGAAATCCAGGTCTTAGGACGTCACGAACCACTGGGTTCCGATAGCATTCCCTCAGCCCTATTTAAAGATGGTGGAGGGCAGCTCGTTGAAGAACTTCCTGTTTTGTTCCTAAAGGTTTGGAATTCTGAGCAGGTTCCATCCCGGTGGTAGGAATCGATTGTTGTCCCCATCTTTGAGAAGGGCTCTCTCAGTGACTACTCTAACCCTACGGGTGTAAGCCTTATCCCAACTGAATCGAAGCTGCTTACGTCAGTCACACTTCTCAGGTTGTACCAGATGCATGGAGAGCAGACTCGTGGGGAGCAACCTGGGTTTCGTGCCGGTCGTGGGTGTATCGATCAAATCTTCACCCTCCGACAACAGCTAGAGCACGGCCACACTTTCCAAAGACCGACAGTCTTCGTGTTCGTGGACATTTGTGTGGCCTTCGACTCAGTCGACAAGACTGCACTAAAAAACTGTTTGTTGAGAAAAAGAATACCTGAAGAGTATGTATCAGTCCTCAAAGTGTTGTATAGTCGCACCTCTGGTAGATAAGGGCCTACGACCAGCCTTCGTCGCGTTTTGTCGTCTTCAGTGGAGTTCGACAAGGTTGTGCACTATCCCCATTTCTCTTCACGTTTGTCATAGAGGATGTTCTACGGAATGCTCTGTCTGGTATTCCAAATGGTAGAGATGAACCTCTCCCAGGGAACTGAATTTTCGACTCGGAATATGCCGAAGATAATGCCTTGCTGAGCGAAAATGCACAGGCAGTGCACCATGCTTTTGACAGCTTGGAGATTAAGGTACCCAGATATGGCATGCACTTTACGCCTTCTAAGTGCAAAGTGTTCTTACAAGACAGGTAGAAGCCACAGCTTGCACTCACCCTTTGTGGTGATCAGCTGGAGTTAGTCGACAATATTAAGTACCTTGGGAGCTTGACAACAGCTGGAGGTAGTGTTGGGGAGGAGAGCAATTCACTCACAGCAAGAGCTAAAGCAACTTTCGCAAACCTGCAAAACCTGTGGCATCTTTGTGACATTCGGCTCTCTCTTAAGGGACAGGTTTACGTGTGAAACCCTAGAGCAGTGAAAGAATGGTAGCAATCATCCTTTACGAATCACCGTTAACTATTTACACAATCCAAGGTGGCATATATGTGAGTAATGAAGCAAAAGAGTGATAATGAGCAGCTGTCTTATGGACAATCATCACTTGTGCTTCGCCGCGTTTCGCAGTGTTTTACTCCACGGTTGCGAGACCTGGCCAATTCGAGTTGAGGATGCTAGGAGCTTTTTGGTGTTCGATAAATGATGTCTTCGAAGCGTTGCTCGCGTCTGGAGGGAACATCGAGTAAGCAATGACGAGGTACGCCGTCCTGTTTTAGGCACGGATAGCCGCCCTCCCTAAGAAGTGATTGCTCTACACCGTATCTAGTGGCTCGGTCAAGTTTTACGAATGCCTTTTCATCATCTACTTCATCGTACCTTTTTTGGACTTGCTGGGCAAGGCAGGAAGAAGCGACGCGGTGGTCAAGCCATTACTTGAAGTAGAGGTATGCAAAATCCAGCATCAGCATTGGCTTCGATCGGGGTCCAAGGGATAAGGATTGTTGTATGTTGGAAAGTTGATGGAAATGTCTGAGAATAGCAGTTAGCCGCACGAATGTTGTGCCGTTTCTTTCCCCGAAATCACAGAAATATCATTCTGGAAAACAAAATAGAAATAAACATCAAAAAGTGCCCTGTGAAAAGTAAAAATTTCAGCTTTGTTTCTCCCTCCCACTAACTTCTTTACTGTGTTGTAAGCCCCTTCCACTATTTTGTAATTGTTGTTGTTGCTTTGGTACCTTGATTGATCTTGGGCCAGTATATATATATATATATATATATATATATATATATATATATATATATATATATAATTCGAGGTGGTCAGTCCGTGATATGGCAGAAGGGTACAAAAGCCTTGACCAGTGGACTTGGCTAAGTGGGACGTGTTCGACTTCTGGGTTGGAGTCCACACGACCCACCCACCAAACGGTTAGAGGCACTGAGTGGTAAGGCTAGGTGTTGAGGCCAGTGGAGTGTCTGCTTTCAAACTCTCATTGTCTTCCTGATTTCCGTTTCTTACTGTGCTTTCGGCTGTTTATCGCTTTATGCTTGTATTCATTTTGTTCTTGACCCGACGAAATGGAGGGCTAGCAACTGAAACCAGAGTACCGAAGTGTATGGTTAATGGTGGAATGAGATGAAATGAGGTGAACTGAAAGTGCTGAATAACTTCTTCTGATTTGAGAATACCTGTCCGTTAGGAAATGCAGTCGATGTATAACCCTGGAATTATCATCCTGTGGAGTCGTTTAATTGGGCCACACCGACAGTCACTCTATTGAAGACTAGTGGAAAGACTCCACGGGTTCGCGGTCACTATCTACTGGAATTGAATATGTGCTTACTACAGCATACTTGCACAGCTGAAGAACCCGAAGACATAATGTGTCAACTTGCAGGGTCTAGTGTATTCTCGAAAAATGACTTGAAATAAACATATTTGTAAATACCCCTGGATAGAGAACCAAGTGCGTTAACGATCATTAGCACTTCTTTCCGTTTATTGGGATGCAACATTTTGCCTTTTGGGCTGAGTGTCTCGCCTGTTATTTGACAACAGTCTCTTAACTATGTTGTAAAGGTTCTAAAAGGTGTTGAGTCATACCAAGATGACGTTGTTGTTCATCGTCCCACTCGGGCTATACATGATAATCGTCTTTGTTGTTTGTTGAAGCAATTCTTTTAGTTCAACGTTTCCATTAACCCAGCCAAGCGTGTTTCCGGTGTTTCTAAGTTTCCCAGTCTTGAGTACATTATCAATACTAAAGATTTTCCTCGGATCCAACAATTTTAGCTCCACTTATTGGCATACTTTCTTCTCACAAATATTCATGAATTGCGTAAGTAGTTTGTTATTGTATCTGAATGACAGGACTGAATTTCCCCTGGAGCACACGACTGATCTCGCAATTGTTGCAACCTATCAAGTATGCGTACCCAGTACTCTCCTGCCCAATTATCGTACCGAATACGCGTACCTGATGGGTTGCAACAACCACGAAACCAGTGGTGGGCCCCCGGGGAAATTCAGTCCTTTCATTCAGACACAATAACATACTACTTACATCAGAAATCGAAACTTGGGACCATCTGTCCTCGTTCTGAAGTTCTCCCTTGACTAACCGACGAAATAACTTTTGAAGAATTGCCTCGTGATTCTAAACATAGACAGTTCGTCCATGCTCGCTGCTCACGATTCAAATGAGATTCATGAGTTGCTTCTTTTTCTTGGTGGTCCTTAGTATTATGCTCGTTTTATTCCAAATCTTTCTCAACAAGCCATTTGTCTGTTCGGTATTCTGTCCACCAATTCCTTTTTCTGGAAACAGGTTCCCGAAAAGACAGCTCGTAAACTGCTATGTCACTTATAATCCGGTGTGGTTCTTAAACCGTTTCCTCCGAAATATCATCCAGTTGTTATTATGGATGCATTTCCTACTGGCATAGGTGCCGTTCTTGGACAATGCGAACGGTTAGTCAGTTGCATTTCAAAAAGGCTTACTAAAGCCGAACAAGGATATTCAGAAACACAAAGGGAAGCCTAGCCAATTTACTGGGCCATCAGGTTTTTGCATTAACATTTATTTGATCAGAAGTTCACCATAGTTAGTGACCATGAGGCCTTGTCGTTCATTAATCGTCCACATCATTCATTGTCCAAATCACCAGCTGCGACGGTTCAACGACGGAGTATTTCACTCAGCTCACATGACTACGATGTTGTGTACCGTGCCAAATACATACCACACGCCGATCTTCTATTTAGATAGGCGCATTCATCCCAGCCCCCGGTCTCTCATGATTGCCTGTTGATGCAACCAATAACTGTGCGACGAGAAAATCTTGTGAGGGATAAATTTTTTTATTACGCTCTGGTTATTTCAGCCCTATGTCGTGCTTGGAAGTCAAACGAAAAGCTGTGATTCCCTGATTTCTACTCTCGCAGTGACGATTTATCGATCACTGCAGATGGATTATTGTGCCTCAACAATCGAGTGGTCATTCATCCAACATTCCGTTGCGTCGTATTGGCAGATCTTCATTCAGGGCATTTGGGTGTCGACAAAATGAAGTCACTAGCACGACTTAATTTTTGGAAACCGACGTCGTACACAAAGCCAAAACTTCAGCCATTTTTTACACAAGAAACGTTGAAAACTTTCAAAGTGGCTTTCTTGACCAGTGCCTTGTGGGAATATCCATGCTATTGTGGACCCTCCATATGTAAATACTACGCTCTTGTCGTCATAGATGCTTTTCTCCGCTGCCTATTTATACTTAGCCTCTTCATCTACCGCTGGCTTCACAAAGACTGCGCTCAGAAAAACATTCAGCAGAGGAGTTCCGCTTGTGCTAATTACTGATATAGGTACACATTTCACTGCTAAACTGTTGGAAGAGTTGTCGAAGGGTCTTGGTTGCAGATATGTATACGCTGCTCCTCGTTACCCACAACTTAATGGTCTTGCAATTCATTTTGTGAATCCCCATACATTTTTTGAGCTTGATCGCGTCATTGACTGTTTTCTTATGCAATATCGTAAAGCTGACATACTTCTATTGACAAAAGTCCTTCTCAGTTATTCAAATGTCGTAGGGTGGGGACTAATTTTGAGTGTACTTTGAAAGTCAGTCAGTTATTTCAGAGGCAGTAGATTACGGTGGGCGAACGGGATTGTCATTTTGCGTAACGGGAACAGGATGGCCACTGTTTTGGATTTGGAAGACCTGCCCAACCATAGACGGCATATTGAACAGGTACAGTTCAACGAGGAAGGTCAGCCTGATGTCATCTCACCTGCTGTTGCACCAGCTGATAAATCTGATTTGGATACATTTGAATCCGAGGACCCTAGGAACAACCAACTATCCGAAGATTCAAAAGAATTCGTTCTCTACCATGAAGAGATTGCAAACACCCCTACTTCATCTCATCGTGTGATGGATGTGATATTCAAGAAAGACTCTTTCTGCTTTGTGTCATTGTATTCCGTGTTATATTACGTGTTTGCACATTACGCGATTCCTGCCATACGAACTAATAAGCTATGCTTGTGGAGTTCTTAACTCTCAGTAGTCCTGAGCGGGGTTCAGCCTATTCAATCCATTCGATACAGCAAAGATCTACTTGGTTTATATGCAAAATGGGAGGGGTCCTGAGTGACGTTCACGTGTGATTAGATGTGCTTGAGAGAAGTCTTCTGGATTGTTTCCAAGGCTGGTGTTGAGACCCGTGGATGGAAGTACTGTACTCATATTCGACTGAAAAAAACTGAGTTGGGTTTGATAGGTTTAACTGGTTACCACCTCTGACGTCAGAGGTTTGAATCCCCGCCATCATCGGTTACCTTGGTGGTAGATAATAATCCACTGTCTTCCGGATCGCTACCACAAGTGACCTATTGGGACCTTACGTGACGCTCCGCTCCAAGTCTCAAGGTCGGATGGTCATTTATCCTTAATTGTGCAGTAGGTCTATGTGGCTTTTTCAGCCTTCAATCTTTTAATTTGCCTCCTTTTATTACATGATAACGGTGCATAACTTCAGGAGCGGGGTCGCGAGCAATATGACGCGGCTAACTGGGGAATGACCGTCGGCGGAACCAGTGGTAGAACCCGGGACAAAAGGGTTGAAAGCCCATTATGATGACCCTAAGACAGCCGCCGGTAGTATACCCCTTCCACTGCACTCACGAGCAAGCACGTCATAAAAATCTTGTCGTGGAATAAACACTTCATTCTGTGATGAAAGATTGCTCTGGCTTCTGCATCCTGTCCAGATTATTGGAACTAAAAGAGGGTTCCAACCGCCGGAGTTTCAGAACACCGTGACCTGGACATCGGGAATCAGTTCTGTTCAAACCCGACTTCGGAGTCAATTCTGCCGAAGGCCATTACAGGTTCTCCTGTCGTTATCCAGCCTTGCATGATAATTTTCAGCCTTGCATCATTTATCAACTGTTTCGCACTAGTCTAACCTTCAGATTTGCTGAACTGAAGCTACTTTTTGTTTAGTGGTCAGCGATACGAAAGAAGAGTGAGTAATCAGTGGTATTTTGAGAGTTCAATTCGGCAGATGTCAAGTCGAAAGTAATTCCTGACGCTGCCCTGGAGTTTCGAATTCCTGTTTTGGCTATTGATAATGATGGTAGTAGTTAGATGTAGAGTTCTTCATCTGTCACCTGATAAAAGCCGTTAGCTTATCCCCCTAGAAACTGCGATCAGCGATATCGATTTTTACGAACCGACTTCCAGATGAAGTGGTTAACACAGAGGTGACTATTGAAAGATATCGAAGTATTATGACGATCCTCCTAGTGGTATTATGAGTGTGAGCTCGCCTATTGGGAATAAACTGTTTTTGTTGGTTAAGATGGTAACTGTGTCCTCGGAGCACCCGAGTCAAAAGGCATTTCATGGGACGCCCACAGATAAGTCCAGAAGTGGCCGTCAGGCCATGAATATGGTCGCTTGGATTTAACACATTTTTGTTGTCAACCGCAGTCTGTGCGTAAGCTTGCTTACTGTCTGGGCCATAACTTTGGTGACACTTCTCACCAATCGAATTCTACTTTTTACTACTGAAAGAACTGCCAGTAACCAAAATTCAGGTAACCGTGTATTAGAAGAGAGATTCAATGACGCATACTGGTGACACCATTGCTTACTAATCTTGGCTGCCACGATTACCTTCGAAAAGGACAAACAAATGTGTTCACAAGTACCCTAGACTCTCTGGGCATGTTTAAAGTCACAACTTGCTGCTAGAATTCTCATTAATAGGCAAAACGGTGTAACAACCGCAAAGTAATTACGAAGTCATCATTCCAGCTTCTCGTGCCATCATTACATTGCGATTCATTATTTTATTAGTCAGTAGCAAATTCAACTAATTATCGAGAATAAGTGGGGAAAGTGTGAGGCTGTTTCCTTTTCCTTTTTAAGGACAGTCACTTTAGGTAGAAAAGAAAGCACCTTATACCAGGCTCAATCGAAAATCAGCTCAGAACGGCTTAGACATGCTTATGCACACCAAAAGCACACGTTTCTTATATTCAGCACTTTTGCTAGTACCTACCTTTTATTCGACTGATTCACTTGCGGATCGGATGGTTTTATGTGTCTAACAAATAATTATCATCAATCGCACAATGGCTGTTACGAGGGTAACGTAAAGACTACGGACCAGTGGGCTTGCTCCTTCTCCTAGTCATGCTGACAATGTCAGCTCTCTCAATCACGAAAACCAAAATTTTCTCAGAATTAATTTGCGTACTGTTTAGTATTACAGTAGTCAGCTTGAGAATTCGGTGGACTTTTTGAACAAGCAGCACGGCTTTTGGTGTCACATGTAGAGAGGATAAGACTGTCAAGAAGCAGATATTGCCGGTGACGGAATATTGAACCTGTCCAGTTTTCATCATCTGCTTTCATCTGCTGTGGCGCTTCTTCATTTCATGTAGAAGTGAGACTTTACTTTTTAGACTAACAGGCAATTACCAATTGAATGGACCTGCATACGGTATTCACGTTCACGTCAACATTGAACTTCCGCGTAAGCATTCCATCTAACTATTTCAGCTATTTTGTTAATGTTCTGAACCATCCTTCGAATTATCTCTTCATATTCACATATAAATAAACGGCTTATATAGGATCAGTGGAGATCATAACCAAAATTTTCCACAAAAATGCAATGGTTCGCTTATCATTCGTAAACGGCTCGTCTGGCTGGTTAGTCTGGTTTTAACCTGATTGGTTGACTTAACTCCGGTCGGTTCAGATAACGGTTGATGAGTGATTAATCCATCTCTCCACTTTGCTAACTCCAATCCTATCCTCGATTCTAGACAAGCGATGATGTGCTGTATTCTAACCAAACCCTCAATCCTCTTCTCTGGGTCCAATTTTGTCCTCTTTTTTGGACGGCCAAAGACTTGCTGTCTGCTAAACGAACCAGGCTGTATATAGGCGATGTGTCTGCCAGTAGCCTCAAAGTCAGGAATCAGTAGTGGCAATACGCAAAACTCCCAACTCCTAAATGGGACTGGGACCCACTGTGTGCGCATGATGATTGTGAGTATTTCCCACCGTGTAACATGGGGTTATCTTCTTTGACTCTCAGCTACTTACTCCCCATCAACAGCATGACGTGGTCTAGCGCTCGCCTGTCACACAATTTGTCATCTGCGTTGTACTCGATTCACCGGACAGACTTCCTTTCATAATGCACCTAAGTAAAATGAAGGCTGTATAGACTATCCATAGATGTTGGCTATTTGAACAATTTTACCTTCATGCTTGAAGTTTCCCCAAAAGATTTAGTCACAACAACATATTACCACTAAATTTGCTATCTCGATTTATACTTCAGAATTCGTTCGAGAACTGGAAAGTCGTAGTGATATGAATCATTATGTCACGTGGATCACCACGGAAGCGGTACTAAAGCGAATAATAAATGAGGTGAAAAATTGTTCATTACATATCATTTTTCCTGTAGCGGTTAGGAAATAAGTAAGGAAGAGGCTATCCAGAGAATTGCTCAAATTCTGTAGTAGTCTTGAGATACCTACCGTTGCTCGATGGTGGTGCTGGTTTGATCACGGCTTACAGTTCCTCTTAGGGCAGATTAGTGAAAACACAGCATCTTTCCAGGATGAACGGAACTATACCATTTCATATTCAGGGTAGGCAGTTGCTACTTCGACTGAATCACATGTAACTCTATGTGAAGCCATTACGTTTTCCACAGACTTTAATATGCAAATCTCATATCTTGTAGAACAGTTCAAAAATAATTGGTTTGGTAGATACAAGAGTGATTACATGAATGCCTCGAAATAAAACTGATATCTTCCCATGATAATATGGAACATATAATTCATGCACACATTTTACACAATGAGAAGATCAGCGATTAACGTCACTCCTACGCACTAAATAGATTCATCTCCGTGTAACTGTATGGTGCGCGGAGTATACTGATCATTCGGTAAGCTGAGTGAAGTGGGGATGAAGATATATTCAAAATACTAGGAAGAGCAATGGGAAATATCACCCTATTCTGATAACTCACAAAGTCTTCAGAATTACCAAGCTAATGGCTGCAGGTAACTGACTAGAACGCAGCCAAAGTGCTCAGGTAGCCAGAGGATCAATGTAGGTGCAGTGCGATTGGGAAAACGGACTGTATGAGCGATTTTACATGTTCCGCAGACTTGACTTGTTTGGCCGCCCAAATGCAAATGTCCTCAACCGTCTTGCTTTCTTTATTACAGTATGAGTCATGTGAACAGTCGCCCTCTTTTACCTGCCACTTTTCCCGTTCTCAGCTGAAAGCACTCATGAGTTCACATCCAAATCCACATGGGTCACAAAGAATGAAATTGAAATTGTCTACCTGATAAAAGGGATGGATTTGCACAGTAAAAGAAAACCAATTACTTATGTGCTAGAAAAGACGGATAGTCGTCAAAACTTGCAGAATCATTGGAAAAAGCGTCAGGGAGTTGAGTTTGGTAGCAGGGTTTGAAAAAGTAATTTTTCCGGTGAACTCGTTACGGACAAGAGCTCAGCTAACGGTGAGAATCCCTCAGCTATTTTGGGTGATGAGATTAATATTGGAATAGATGCCTAGAAACTTAACCAAAAGTTTGCTATGCACGGAGCGAATTCTTGATGGTTAACACGGATACACCAAGGAAAATACCATCATTTGAACCTATCGTACGAAATATAGTCGACGCACACAAGCTTGAGAGAAAATCTCAGCGTGCAGTGTGGTTACAGGGGCACCGTAGTTCCGTCTAATGACCTTCCATCGATAAAACCCGTTAAAGCGAATAATCTCTGTAGAACTATGGTGTTCATCGAAATCATGAACCTCGCCTGAGGAGTTTGACAACAAGCAAACGTGCGAATCTTAATGCCTACTTTGCTGTTCACCGAAGGGTATGCAAAACTGCAAGTGAATCATGCGTGAATCAAAGAGGCTTCCACCCTGGTTGGCGATGCGTCGATCAGATATTTACTCTACAGAGTTTTAGAGTAGTTGTAAAAATTTCAACAACCGACTGCAGTCTGTTTTATTGATTTTCGGATCATCTTTGACTCAGTCTATGGAGACTCATCATGGACTATCTACAAGCCGATGGAATGTCCAGTAAGCTTGTCAGTCTAAGGAAGGCACATTATTCTGGTAAGTTACAAGAATATCTATCTGAGTGGGAAAAAGGTGAATTCTTTCGCAATTCCGGCGTTAGACAGAGCTGTCTTTTGTCATAAGTGCTTTTTATATTACGGCATCAACTGCTTAATGAGGCCAGACAATTTCCCATTGCTCTGCTGTCCATTTAGGCCCCGAACCTTTTCACCCCGATGTGCAGTTCGCGGACGACACCGCCAACAAACCGACCGCCTAAAAACCCCTGCTGAGTTGCGTAGCTATCTTCGCAAAAGTCATTTATTTTGTGCCATTTCACTATTGGTAGGAAGAAAGCTTCTTTGCTTCCAGACAAACTCGGTTTATTAGTTGAGAAGTGGATACGTACTTCTTGCACTTCCCATGAACTACCGTAATGGCGCTAGTATGCTAGGAAAGACAGACTGTATGTTGGTCACCAGTCAACCAGTACTCTCATATTTCCCCCTTCTTTGATAACTGCAGTCGCTTCTAGTTCCTTTGCGTTTATGTGAAGTGTTTCCCCTAAACAGGATGTCAGAACTTTTCGTCTATACGCTTATTTTATTTACAAAATTCTCATAGTTCACTGAGATAAACTTCAGCTCTTGAATGGTATCAAGTCCCAGTATTGGGTACTATTTGTCCTCTGTCAACAATAATTTGATTTTCTCTCACCATATTAGAGTTCAAAAGTACTACTATGAACCAGTTTATTTCCCATAAATTCCGATGGTCATCCTAGAGGCCTCATCTCGGGCGAGTATCGCAGACAGTGAAAGAATATCACTGGGGTTTGAACGCATTTCAATAACTGGTTGGAGTTCAATAAAAAAGGAAGGCCCCATCACCACCCAAAAAACCACTGCCAGTGACTCTATCCTCTAACAACTGATGGATATTATCTCCAACGGCTGGACTATGACGAAAGATAAGCTGACGGTGCATCTGGCTTACGTCTTCTTCGAAATTCTCGTATTCCTGTTTTTAGACAACGGATTGATATCGAAGGAAGACGGGTTTGTCGTTCTAGAACAGATTTCGGGCGAGCCGAAGAGACTGCCTTCGACACATCGCGGGTTGTAAAAAATTATTGAGATGGGATATGAAAATTCAGCGTGCCATGTCAAAAACTTTAAATTGGTTTGGTTCAGATCCCATACTATCCATCGCGATTTTCATCCTCTATTTAACAAACAGTTCTTTTGTTTCCTATGCTCTCAGGCCACTAGTTTCCATGCGAACCATCACCCCCTAGAATCCTATTGCATCACACAATTTTAGCCTTTTTTCTATGACAAATGTTGATTGATCTTTCTGGGATCCATTTGCCGGCCTTATACATTCGTATCAAAATCTGATTCCTAACAGATTTTATCGCTTACATCACCCTTCTCTCCAGCTGTTTCTCTATATGCACTGACCCACTGGTATCCAAGACCCGCTCTGTTATGACATCATAATCGCCTGAGGAGCCTAACTAGACCCCACTCTCTTTCTCTCTCCCTCTATCTGTTTATCTCTGGTAAGCTTATGTGAATGACTGGGCTTTGATCACCCCGCTATGGTCATGCCGTTTTCCCATAGTCATGCCATTGCGATTTTCCTCCACCGCACTAGTGTGTGTTTTTTCTCTGGCACTTCTGTTCTGACTGTTGAGTGGTCATAATACTTTCCATAAATAAGGAATTTCTTTGTAAGCTACTTGGATAACTTCTGCATCGCCTTTTCAAGCGTTTCCTGTCTATTATACCTGGGATTTTTGA
The DNA here is from genome assembly GCA_948099385.1 of Fasciola hepatica. Lineage (NCBI taxonomy): Eukaryota > Metazoa > Platyhelminthes > Trematoda > Plagiorchiida > Fasciolidae > Fasciola > Fasciola hepatica. The sequence continues at coordinate 2,222,675 of CANUEZ040000168.1, forward strand.
AGCTTTTTTGACTGTCTTGATTAGGCGGTCGGTTTCCTCACAATTTGAGGCACATTACTGTTATTGTTTGATAATGTGTCCTACAGTAAACGTAATAGAGTGAGCTTGTGTTTTTTGCCCTGGGACTCAGGGTTCATTTATCTGCGAGTCATTCAGTAAAGGGACGACTATCCGTTACAAGGAGTACATAGTTCTATTCGTCGAGCGTCTGAGTTTTTCTATTGGTCAGCAATGTCCAGTCAGATAAAAGACTACATTTCTAGATACCACCTATGTCGTACTCATGAGAATAGACAGCGGAAAGAAACCATATTGCTAAGGGAAATACAAGGCAGCCTTCCTGAGACATCTTTTTCATTTGGAAGTTCCAGCACTGGACCAAAAGTCCACATTAAATTCAGCTCAGTGACAAGGCCGAATTAGTAGTGAAAGTAGAAAAAAGGTACCGGCTTTAGCAAAAGAATCCGATGATTTCTATCTGATGCTGTTGGAACAAAGAAACATCCCGAGAGTCATTGCTGAATATTGTCCTCTACATAGCTTATTTGGAGATTTTGAAAGTTTCTACCTACAACTGGTGATCACTTGCGACAGAAACTACAAACCCAATATGAAATACAAGCCCAGATACAAAGAAGAAGGAACTCACATGATTTATAACGACCGTGGAATACAGTGCGTTCACTACATCATTCCATGGGAGGTCGAATTTCTATATGTGCTACTGAAAACAATAGTAGTAGTTAGACTTTGACTTTTAATGACAAAAGTGCTTTGGATAGTCCGCTAGTAATGATGATGACAACCGATATCGTGATTTACTAACTAAAGCTTCAAAAAACACTTCATTTTACTCCGCAGAGCTCGCGTAGACCTACCGAAGTACTCCTATGGCACTGTTAATGGTACATCCACCAATATGGGCACACCTACTGCAAATAAACTGGTTCTGTTGGTCAATTATGAAGTGCCTTGCGTGAAAAGCCCGAATATAAACACAATTTAAGTAGTATTCGCTCGGTGGTATATCATCCATTGGTACAACTCTTACCACTAAGCTGTTCGCGATTCAGTCATGTGTATTCACATTGGCCTCCCGAATTTTTTAGAACTTAAAGGATCTTATTCCTTTATGACGCCTATTACCAGTTCTTTGATTGCTGCGGTTCACTGGTTCCTACTTCCCAGCAGCAAACTAACACGAATATCAAGACAATTATCAGAGTTGAAAATTACAAAGAAATCTATAAAAAATGACATCATTTTGAATGGTAAATTTTTGCAAATACAAGTGTCAATTCTTATGTCACGTAGTCATATCTTCCTGCTTATGATCACTGATTGGATAGAGCTAGTGGTCATGTAACCCACTGTAGAAACCCGATATGCCCCAAATGGACAAGTGTATTGGTCCTGCACTAGCAAATAGTCATCGAAATCCACTATTGGGCAAAAGGTGGTTGTGCGTGTTGACGTTAGTAATTGTTTTTAATTGGTAATTGGCCTATTGTACGAGACTATAATCGGCAGCGCAGTCAGTCGCAGGAACAGAAGACGCGTACACAAGAGAAATAACAGTGCCCCGAGAGAGGAGGAAACCTACATGGACCCGAAAGAACTAGGGGCAACTGTCTTTAACGAGGAAGAGAGGACGCAAACGTAGTGGCTGACACCGTCGATAGACAGCTTAACTCCGCCAGCAGACACCACCTCGTCGACTGTCAAGAATCGACGGTAAACTGGGGTTAGCGAGTCGGATCGATAACCCTATCAGCCAGTGACTAAATGGAGCTAAATTATGCAGTCAACTGTCAACATTCGTTTTCACTGAACCGCGTGAAATCAATCAATCAGCTGCCAGCAGTTTTTTAACCGAACGGGGCTAAATCAGCCAATCTGGCTTACAATTAAAAGAGCCAGTCAGAAGCCAGGATATGGGAAACGTTCTGGACCAATGCTCTTCGTACGATGACTAGGCTGCGGTCATATGGCATCCCACATAAACTATATTTTGTGTGCCAATGACACAAGATGACTCTAAAGCAAAGAAGTCTTTTTCTTAGAACTAGTGGAAGACTACAGAACACACGTCCTCCGTGCTTACCTATTCGTTTATTTGCTCATGTTCGGCAGGTTATGCAGGTAGAACGACATGGTAGTTGTCGCAGAAGACTAAACCTTACGAACCGACCTGTTAGACGACGGGAAACAGAAAAGTCATAACCAGTCCAGTTTTGGCTCATCTTGAGTGGTCCTGGATACTTGTTGAAATTAGTCTCTAAAGCCGCTCGAAGACAATAATTAGCATAGACAGAGGCTCTAACGATCAGACTATTCAACCCACCTCTGTTCTCAAAAACAATTCGCAAAGTCATTAGACGTACGTTGGCCACGATCCGAAACCAACACTTGAACTCAGTGCTGTGCAGATCTGTTGGTTGAGACCGAAAGTGGATTATCCCTAAATTTATACCCATGGTCTCACTGGTCCCTTCCGAATCGTGAAACAACAATAATTACTGCTCCTTTTTTTCCAAACATAATACTCATTTTCGTGACTATCCAATCACAAATTGATACAAATTTTGTTTGTAACTTGTGCTTTTCTACCCTATAAATGTAACTGTTTCATCCACAAGGATGATTATACCTATATAAGCGTGCTCCCTATTAGTATCTTCTCCACGCATTAACTTTGCTATATTCGATGACTAAATACCAATTACCGGTTTGACCTTGTTTTGGTCAACCTTCTTTGTACCGCAACACGTGTAGCTCAGCTAAAGCTTTTGTACGTCCACGGGTAGATCGTACCATACCACTATTGTATCGCACTGCCTCATTGATTCTTGTTTACTCATGAGGCTTTGTTTTTTCATCAGTAAAATATACTGCATCACTTTTGGGGAGGAAATAAGCGAAACATATGGTTATTCCCTTGAATTCTCGTTGGTGTCTTTGGTGGCTCGTATCCCATATCGTGCGTATGACCTAGAGTAAGACTCAGTGACCATCAGCCCTGTAGATTGGGTAAGTGAGACAGTACAGGTATTTATTTTGCTTGGCGCATCCGGTAAGACACCAACTTGTCATCGAAATTTTTGATAGACCTTGTACCCAATTTTCCTTTAAGTTTGTATCCCGAATCCTAAAATGGACAGGTTATTGGGCATCTTTGATCCGTCTTCTACAAGCGAAAAGCCACATTCAGCACCCACCAATGGGCAACTGATTTAATGTTAACTTATGCGATGCAGTGTGCGAAGTGCTGCCTTCAATGACAGTTCACATTTTTCTACAAGAGAGCTCGGAAGGAGTTTGGGTGGAATGGGGGTCGAAAAGAGCACGTCGTTCACTTGACCTCATATCGGTTGCTCGGTAGTCAAGCCAAACTGCTGGTATTATGTTGGCATCCATGTGTTTCGTGTGTCATTCGCTTATGAAACCAATTGGAAGAGGGCTTTCAGGAGTCGGTATTTTTATAGGAGCGGAACAAGAACTGTTTTCATCGAGCGATTGATCGATCAATAGCAGCTTTCCAAAGCGAGTGTGTGTGCGCGCGTAAATGCATGCGTGATGTGATACGAACAGTGTGCTTCTAAAGACGAGCATGTGTATTGCTTCGAGTTCATATCGGGTTGATTATGCTAATCTCAAATAATCGAAGTCTTCAGACGGGGTTTGAACATCCGTAAGAGTCATCGGAAAAGTCACTCTCAGGAAGATAGCCTGGCACCCGGTAGGATGATAATGGTGATGAGGAGCGAACGATTTGCGAGTCGCATCAAAACTAATTATGGGCGGAATCTCGATAAAACACCGTGCGGTGTGATTTGACCAGCCTATCCTGTAGTCCAGTCGGTAGGAGTCAAGCGGTCTGAAAGTGTGAATAGCTTTGCTCGAGTATGTGTGTGTGTGTGTGTGTGTGTGTGTGTGTGTGTGTGTGAGCTCGAGTTCCACTCAAACTGACGACAAATATACATTCGTGGCGTCTACAATGTCGCCTGAGCTCATATTTGATGCAAATGTTACGTGTCCATTTCACTCTGACTTTGGTTACGTCAATATGCTCTGCTCAAATAGTCGAGTTTCTCGATCATGATGTGCGAGGTGGTCTCATTGTAATCCAGATCGATTGCAACTATAAATAAACCAGGTTAGTCGGGAAAGTCTTCACTCACTCCGTAAACCTAGTCGAGATTTACCTCAACTCATTAAGTTTACGGTTTCGTTTCTTGACTATTTGACCCGAGCTAATGACATGTATGCATCACACTTGTTTGAATTGCAATTGGATTTTTTTAGACGTCATACCAATCTTCTTGATCAACAAATTGGTTGACTAACTAAAATATCGTCGGTCAAGCATGGCACACGTGTGGGTCAAAAACTGGGGAAGGAGGTGTGGGCACCACGAGATGACTGGATGCCAAAGAGTGTGTTTGGATATCACCTACGAATCAAACTGTTTTTTATTGTATACTTGCACATGGATCTAGTAGAAGGCTCACTGCATTACTGAGGGTAAACGGTAGTCTGACCTTGGGGCTAGCAGCGGTGACCACATAAGGTGTGCTAACGAGCCGGGTGATAGTGGATAACTGTCTACCACCACAGTGACAAGCAATGGCGCGATTGGAACCTCCTATCTCTGGAGTGGTATGCAAAAGTTCTCAACCCCCGGAATGCTACCGGTTGCATGGACGGCAATAGATTTTTCTGACTGAGTGCAGTATTCGGTGTTTTGGCTACTGTCATGTGTTGATCTTCGGGTCGGATTCTATCAAGAGGGTCTACTACCCGTTTGTCAGTTCCTAGAGCTCATCTTTGACTTAGTACGTCTTGGGTAATGTCTCTTTAGGCGTGGTAAGACAGGCTTACTGTGATCTAACATGTGCTTTCTTATTCATCAATACCCCATGAATAGCAATCACTGATGTGCAAAAGAAAACAGCTGTCAGCATACCCTATCATCCTTAAGGTTGATAAGAATGTCAGACAGTAACCATGCGCCGAGCTGATCGAAAATCTGAGGCTAACTGTGATATCCGGATTAAACCCCTTAATCGGTATGTAATGAAGTGACTCAGACACGGACTATTGAATAACCGTAAATAGGAGACATCCGGAAATATGAAAGTATTAAATTTTTAGACATTTTTCCAAGGAATTGGGACACTAAAGTTTTGCATAGTTGCAAATTAACAGAGGGGCTGTCATCTGTGCGCCAAAGATGCACCGTGGACTTTTGCGACCTAAGCTCCAAGCTGAGAAATGAAGAACTGGTGCGAAATTTTACTTTCAAGAAGACAAGCTGGAGACAGGCGAACAACCATTTGCCACGAACCCTATACGTGTTCTTACAGTTCATATTGGGCAAGATAACTACATTATTCGTTGACTATGGGCGGCGTTAAAGGTCATTGTCATAGCGTTGCAAAATGGAAGGAACGGTTACTGCTGTCTGGGAATGACGATGAGAGTTCGACTCTTACCATCACATGTGATCATAGAAGATGGGTTCTTGGAATTCATTCGACCATCTATGGCTTCTGGTCTTGACCACGGTGGCAGAAGAGCTCAAACTAGTCTCTTTGGTGCACATATCTCTAGGCCCAGTAGGTGGATGGAGGTTGTCTGTACCAAACATAGGTTGCCAAGTCCGACTGGCTAGGTGGGATACAATTTCCGGTTCGACTATGTAACCACAAACTACTAAATGGCCCAGGATGGAGTTTGTAATGGCACCAGTCTTCCCTTATCTCATTCATCTTAGGTAGTGTTCTTCGATGCCTTGAAACAGTCATGCCACCTATGTAGACAGTGTCACTTTCGCCCCCGAACGAGTGACTAATCTTGGAGGAGGTCCTCTCAGGCAGTCTGTATTTTACTTGCACGTGGATCATCGAAGAGATGTAGATAGGGAACATCTCGGTCTCGCGACTAAAGGCCAATGCATCCTATTTTCGTTTTACCCAAATGAAGTGTAAGAACACTTATAGGACTAATTGAAAACAACTGGTTGCTCCCTAGTGTGTAGTTCTCAATGTGACCGTGACCGTGGGACTTTTACTTTTATGAATAATTTAGTACTTGTCACCAATGATAAACTGTATGCAGATTATTCACAATGTGATGCGACTGTATCAGGGTGATCTAATTACCTGACTTCGGATGTACGTGATGGGTTGAGGCTGCCACCAATCCGCACTAGCCTTAGCATCGAACACTCCAGCCTCCAGGTTGAAGTCGACAGATTTGGAGAACACAGTTTGGCGAACAAGCCCGTTTTCAGCGATTCATAATCATGTCATTACATCACAATATATAACGATAAGTCAAAAGGTTGAACCAATTAGATGAGGGGGAAGTGATAAAAATTAATAGTGGAAGGGAGTGGAAGGGGGGGGTGGAGGGGAGGGGAAAGATAGCAATTGTAATCCGGGTTCAAATCAAAACCGGATGTGTATTGTTTTTCTTGTGTGTTTTCAGTTTTGATCTGGTCTATGGCCTGTTGTAGGGTGGAGGGAGGGTCAGGGAAGCTTAAGGGTACATACAATTGTTTTTGAGCAAATAGAGGGGAGTCGTGGAGGCGGATGCTGACGGCCTCAGCTGTGGCTAGTATACGACACTTTGCTGGTCTTGATTGACGACCCCGAATCTTATACAGCGCACGGAAGGCCTCAGCCACGTTTACTGTGAGATCAGTCTGGGAAAGGTGTGAAACGAAAGCGCTAGTGAGTGACTTAACTGGTCCAGTGTTCAACCATGCAGGATGGTGTTCGCGGGTGCTTTCAGACAAACGCCTGGTTGTGCGGCCGATATACGTTGTTCCACAGGAACAAGTGAATGAATAAACACAAAATGAGGCTGCAGAATCAGGCACTTTGTCTTTCAACCGTAAAAGCAATACCGGCCGGGATTCGAACAAAACCCGGAGCTTAGTTGCGTAGAACGTTTTGCTGATTACCCCTGACAATCTTCTCTGCACAATTTCTGCCAACGTATCATCCCTGAATGGCAAGGAGATGTATATCGGCTCAATCAGCCGGTCGGTACACAGAAAGGCAACGGGAATGGTCAGTACATTCACTTCCACAGCTTTGTGCCTCTAAAAATTAAAAAGAACCTAATTCGATGCCTCACAAACAGGGCAAGAAGAATGTTCGGAGGATGTCGTTGAAGAAGAGCAAACGGTGCGATCAACCTTCATCCAAAACGGCTACCCGGATCGGCTAGTTGAGAAGATAGTGCGAGTTAAAGTGGAAGCTCCATGGAAGTTTAGGGTGGAAAGAAAGCCGTGCGCTGTATAAGGTTCGGGGTCGGCAATCAAGACCAGCAAAGTGTCGTATACTAGCCACAGCTGAGGCCGTCAGCATCCGCCTCCACGACTCCCCTCTATGTGCTCAAAAACAATTTGTATGTGCCCTTAAGCTTCCCTGGCCCTCCCTCCACCCTACAACAGGCCATAGACCAGATCAAAACTGAAAACACACAAGAAAAACAATACACATCCGGTTTTGATTTGAGCCCGAATTACAGTTGCTATCTTCTCCCCCCCCCACTCCCTTCCACTATTCAATTTTATCACTGCTCATTTATCTAATTGGTTCAACCCTTTGACTTATCGTTATATATTGTGATGTAATGGCATGATTATGAATCGCTGAAAACGGGCTTGTTCGCCAAACTGTGTTCTCCAAATGTGTTCATTGGGAATTTCCCGACAGTTGACAGATTTATTGTCGCATTTTTTCACTTATCCACAGATGCTCGACCCTCCTATTCAATCTGTGAATTTATAACAGTCGAGAATCTTTCCACTAAAGATACATTTAAACTGCTGCGTGCCATCAAAGTATCCTCTGCCTCGGGTCCGGATGAGCTTACTTCTGTTCCCCTTGAATATGGAGTCGGCCCTTAGGCATGGTGACAATATATACGGTGAATCAATCTCTGAGTTGGTGTGCTATCCCTGACTTACAGAGGCCTGTTACTATTCTTCACACTGAAAGGGTACCTATTCGACAGTCACCAGAAAAAGCTTTCGCACAATAAATTTAGAATCTACCGCACTGAAAATGACTGAGAAGGTTGTCCCTAAAAGCTTGCACTCTCATATGAACCTCCCTCGTGACCCTTTCCAGTGTGTATATAATCCAAATAGACAGACGCTGCAGCCATCCTCATTCACCTTTTGAGTAGATCATTGAATGGCAAAGCGACGTCAAACAGGTGTATGTCCTTGATTACTCTTCCGCTTTTGATTCGATTCCTCGGTCACGGCTCCTCCCCACATGAGAATTGTTTGGATGCCAAAACAACTGATTATTCGGCTATCAAATTACTTCACTGAAATGATGCTTTTGCTTTTGGGTCGAGCAATCACGTGCACACAAATAGTACGAGGGCATTAGCTGACGCATCAACAGACTGCCTTGTTCCGTTAGCAGACAGCACGTCTTTGTCTGGCCAAAATCGATGGCAAAGATCAAGCCAGCGAAGCCGGTCGATAGCCCAATCAGTTCGAGAAAAAACGGAACGAAACCACCCAATCAGCCGCCAACAATTGCACTAACAGAACCGAGCAGAATCAACCCATTAGCGGCTAAGCCTTGCTTTAACTGAATGCAACGGAATGAATCAATCAACTGCCAACAGATATTTTAACTGACCGGGACGAAATCAGCTAATCGGGAAGTAACCAAAAGAGCCGGACGGAAGACCCGGGTATGGGAAGCATTCTGGGGCCATGAGCTTCGCACCATGGTTTTGACGGTGGTCACTTGCTATCCTACATAAAACTGCTTGTTTTTGCGTAATAAAACGAGATGGTTGGACGGTAGAAAAATCTTCTCGTTAGAGTTAATGGGACAGACCAAAACAGACAACCTCGCAGATTTACTCTACGGACAATGCAAACAAATCCCTCACGCGCAGAGACACAGGTGTTCAACCATACACACACATACGGAGATGACGTTGGTCGCACCACAGCCCGGACTGCACTGACCAGTCAGATCGCGCCACGCGTGTAATGGCTTTGTTTGGCCTGACTCCTTTGTGTATTTGGCTTGCACTTTCCTTTGCTTATAACTCTGACCGACGTACTTACCAACCTGTTTGCCTTTTCTCTTACGTGCTTGTGCCTGCGCTTGCCATAAGTTGTTCCTGAATACACTTTCCTCCGGGCATGTTTGATTACTTTCTGCTTACTGATTTTCCGATAAAACAGATACCGTGGACCAAGTTAGGGAACAGTTCCTCGGAACCCTTGATCAACCATTCTGGCGTGTTCCAAAGTGACATTCGTTTCCCATATTCATTTTTTCACTTGCATTAGTGATATTTCTGCCGAACTCTCCTATTCAAGTTGTAAAGTACACTAAGGATTTCTTTCTGAACCAGAAAATTTACAATTCTTTTGATCCCGTTACCTTTCAATACCGCTCTTGGCAGTCAACGTTCAGCTAAACAGTACTGCGTTGAACGAATGAACGAAGTTCAGTCTTGTTACAGGGGTCTCCTCCTAGAAGTCCGACGGAGTTTGGCTTAGATTGTGGCCGTGGACCGAGCGTACTGATAACACAGGAACTCCGTATATCCCGCTGCTTGTATTGTCGATGTGCTGTCAGATGACTGATGGCGAGAGTTAGTTGACGTCTGTACCTTTTAAGTCCACCGTGGGCACTTCGTGAGTGGAGCTGACCGTGCGCTAAACACCCAACCGGAAGACCGTTTTTTAATGACGGGAAGTGCGATCCACTAGTCTAGTTGCGCCCGCACACGGATGCAGATGGCCTGCAAGCCCGGTATGCTTCGGTTAAAATAGTAGATCTAAACACTCCCCAGTATTCACAGGTCTCGTGCACACACGAGACTAAGCATTGAGTCAACGCAAGTCAAGCGTTCAAAGTGATCTACTCGACCACTAGCACCAAACTATTAAGATATATGGAGGCCCTGTTAATTCGTGCGCACAAACCTGAACTGTGCAAACAACGCGAACTTGTAATCAATTTATCATTGCCGTGGTAACGAAGTGTGATAATTGTTGTGTGGTTATCCGATAGACGTGTATAAATGTGTGCGTCATGCGATTTTGCCTTTGTTTATAAACATTTCGTTCATATTTTTGCTATGAAAGTAATCTCTTCGACTGCAGTATGCTCTTTGTAAAGATCCAGCGAAGTGATCCAGGATATACCGTGCAATCTGTGTTTTTGACTTCTGTTTTCAAATTTGTGACAGGGAAAGGTTGTTTCTTGTTCATCCAAAACGTGTCTAGTTGACGTTTCTGTCGCCAAGCTGACTAATCACCCCATTATCCAGTTAGTGGTTATCTTCTGTGATGTCAGCGAGGAAAAGAATGCAGTTAGTGGGATTGAATGAACCCGCCTGAAAAAAAGGAGAAACAAACCGGAAGGAGATGGTGTTTGGGAGCATCCGTGGTTCATAGATCAAGATAAGGGACACGAAAACGGCTTTCGGTGCTGCTGTAGTCGGAACAAACCTGAAAGAAAATACAGGTGGATTGATGGACGTGGTTTGACTAGGTGTAACCGCCCGCGGTGTGAGGGGTATTTGCAGGCTTCAAGCACCGAGGACCGTTTTGTCAAAGTTTCTCAATACTAAGGTCAGTCGTTAGAGCATGAGCCATTGCGTCTAAGTCGACGTGCACATCATTACTTGATCTTATTTCTTTGTTCGGTTACGCGCTGCTGGATTTCCAGAATAATTATTGACCTCGAGTAACGGTTGTTGGTGTGATTATATGAGGTCACAGTTAGGAATCGCAGCTCTAATGGGTGATCTATTATGTCCTACTGGGACATCTTTCAGTTCAGATATTTGGCTATCATTTCTGGTTCAAATAAGCTGCTTCTCCAGACAACAGTCGTTTTCCGGCAAATCGCCAAACAGACAAGACACACTAAGTAATAGATAGTTGTGGTTCTCAGTTCTGTGTTAGACGGCCCTCCTTGAGTGGAGGGATCCAGCTTCATTAGAATGAGGTATGAATTGGAGGTGGGAGGAGACGAAATCCTTTACAAGACCCAACAGCAAAACCGTCACTAAACCGCGGAGTAGAGGGGTCTCCCCAAATAACCCAACAGCTGTGGTGCTCTTTTGTCTTGCGGGCTGCGGTTGACTGTGCAAAGGTTAGAGGTGCCTTCCCAAAACCAAAAGGCCGAGTGAAGCTAAGGACTGCTCTTCGTAACGTATTCTCATGACTCTTCATATCTGATCTGATTAATCATGTTCCTTTACGCACAAAGAGAACGATTACTGAGAAAACCAAACAGTGTGTGTGTGTGTGTGTGTGTGTCTTTTGTATACTATTAGAACACTTTTGTTTCCTCAACTTTCCTTTGGGGAATATTTAAACGGGATTTTATAGTTAGCAATCATCCTTGTAGTTCTCCACAACGGAACCGTCCGGAACACAAACAGACTTTACATTTTGAATAATATAAATTCAGAAGAACTAATGTTTATTTTTTCGAAAACGTATGACCAAGCCGTCATATTTCGTACACTTCCACTGCCGCTCGGTTAAAGGACTAGTTCAAAGGTTCACCTTTAGAATGGAGACAGATTAAATGCCTGAAAAGTGCAGCAGAACACAATGAGAACAAAAAAGCGTGGCAGACAAGCTGGCTTTCAATTACCCGTACTCATATCAGTACATAACCTTAGATATGACCTACACACACTTACACACGTGTGTGTGTGTGTGTGTGTGTGTGTGTGCGTATGTGAAATAGATCATAATGTGAAGCTTTCAAGTGGTTGCTCCAAAACAAACAGGGGCCACAAATAAGTCCGTATACGTCTGTTCGCCATTCACAGGGGACACGGAAGCAGAAGTTGTTCAGCGAAGACTCTTAGGGGCAGTCAATGGAACAATCCACGCCACACGAAAACCAGTTCTGTTCACATCAAAACCGATCGTATATTTTCGGCCGAAAGATAGAGGGCCAGATTATGCGGTGTCTTTCTGTGTTCCCTCATTCATCTGTTCCTACAAATGTACATACATTGGCCACAAGGACTAGCTTTTGTGAACACCGCTGGACATAGCTGAACACGGCAACAATTAAGACAATTACGAGTGCTATGTGTTCATACCGTTTTGAGTCACACCACTTGGTAGAGGTAATAAATTCCTTTTGCACAATTTACAAAGTTCGGGGTAAGAAATCAGGACTTGTCACATCCTAGCCATGGTTGAAGCCGTGAGTATTCACATCCATGAATCTCCCATGTGTGTTCAGAAGTAATTTGTGCAAGCACTTGGGCTTCCTCGGCTCCCATCTTTTTCTCGAGCATGCGTGCAGCCAATCGCAATCAGTTTCGCGCTCACTCGCACCGGTGGAGAGAAATATTTGGATCACCATTTCCTTTTCTTGTTCTGCGAGTCACATATATAATATGATGTATTGGTATGAGTACGTCCAATTGAAAAAGACTTCATTCACCACGCTATCTTGCTCTCAAAGACAGATTACCCATACTGACGAGCTTTTCGGAGTTCACTCCCTCAGACGCGTTTTCGACACATTCTGAGTCGGGTCCACGGCATAAAAAATATCACTTCCCATTTGAGAGTGCATTATTCCAGCTTGTTCGGTCATTATGTGTCTGGGTTACTCTCGAGAGTGGTACCCAGTCACGTATGAGACACTTACCACTTTGCTTTCAAACCGGTCATAACTGTCCCGGACAAGCACGCATTTCACTGAAATAAAGGCTTTTAGATCCAAACCCAGAACTCTAGACGTCTTAACACAAATGAATTATTATCTTCAGGTGATAATTAAACTGTCACACTTCACGTTGGAATGGCATTTCCGCCCGTCGCCTGCTACCATTTCACACGTACGTACGTATGTACATACATACATACAGACATACACACACACACACACATACACACACACACAGACTGAGTACGTTGACTGACGTTTATCCATCTCCTTAGTCATGCGTCACATAAAATATAACGGAATAAAAATGAATTTGTGAAAACCATTGTTCACCTGAATTTATGTTCCTAATGAGCTTATGTGTACTATGCCTTTGATAGCGACAAATGACAGCGATGTTCACTGATGAATTTCTAAGAATGAGTGGAGCGTCAACACTGAATCACTAACTATTTGTTATTGTCATTTGTAGTAGATCTGAACTGCCCATGGAGTGAATGAGATTCATAAGTTCTGCAATATGCACTGAGTCAAAACAGGGATTCGAACTCCGTGCTCATCTTCAATGTCGAGGATTGTGTGAGTAGTGAGTTACTGTCATCGACAGCCATGTTGTGCTGGTGTGAAAAAAGCCGCTGAACAATATTGCGTTCGGCCTACTCAGTCACACGATGCTATGGACATTCGCTCGTGATTCATTCATTTCCCGTCCGCCTTAGTCTCGCGCTTTCGATACCTGTCTGTACCACTTTTGACCTCACCCAACTCCACCAATCACATGCGGCCTACTTTGTTTAAGACTAATATGGATTGATAGCTTTCTTTCGCTTGGGACATTTCTGTGCATGTGGCTGCTGTATAGTCTGCCCAAACAATTCGGGATCGCCTCAGTTCCATCGAAATCCTGACATGCTGTTGAATTCCAGCTTATACGAGTGACTCCACACCCAGTAGCCAAAAATGTACAATAGAATCTGTTGTTTATCGAGAGGGAGAGAGAGTAATATCAATAGTACCTCAGGATTTCGACCGAATTGAGGTGATCCCGAATTTTTTGGACAGACTGTACAATGATTCCGAATACACGCTCGCCCGTAAATTCGTGCTTTCGTAATGTCTACCGAACTGCAGGATACTATAAACACCAACCCGGATAGCCTGATGTTTAACAAATGAGAACTACAGTTTTGCTAGTCGGGTGGAAGTCCCAAATGGAACTCGACGTATGCGCACTGCAGCTGACGATCCCAGCAAGGCGGGTTCAGCAGCGCCATGCATAGGTGGGCTTTCGACGATGAGTTGAGTGAGCACAGGGTATGATGAATCACATTATACACAATGCACAATAGTTTAAGTTCCTTCAATTGTTCCACTTCACTAATTTGGGGATTTAGGGTCTGTTTCTATTTGAATCTATAACTTGGTCTTCGAAAAACAGTAGAGGTAAATGACAATAGTTAGGAAAACGTTCTGCTTGAAGAGTGCATCTTCTGCGATTGCGTCACCGCTTCCAGCATCACAGCGATGCACTTTCAGACAAAATTTACTGTGCACGGCTTTGCAGCCGCTTACTTTTTTCGAGGTCATGTTCGATCGATATCGTCAGTTTTTTCGAATACTTTTGTGCAACAATGCAATAATGTTGTCCCCTGCGCAATTTCAAATATCACGTGATAAAGATGAAAATATCCGAACTGCGCCACTGGAACGGGTAGAGAGCGTGTCGGTCAATGTGTGTACCAATTTGGTACCCACCAAACACACCACCGATTCCTGTCTTGGCTGGAATATTTTCCGATGGAACATGTGGTTGTGCGCGGAGAAACCGGTTTCTTTCTGATTTTGCAATGGTACACAAATTTCTGCAGCGAAATCACGAACGGACATTCGCAGGAGAGATGGATCCGATTTTGGGATAAATATCAACCGATGCTTGTTTTTATTCTACCGAATTTAGGAATTAAATCAACTATGGTACTAAGAGCTTCGGTTCTTCACTCCTGTAGGCCCAGTGTAATCGATGTGTCGGAGCCGAGATCATTTCGGAGTGCTTCGAAAAAGCAATGTGACATCTGACGTTATATGTGTTTATTATTCGGCAACACAGCTTTGTCGGAAAAGATGGTAGTCTGTCGATGTTTCGGTTACGGTGGGTAATCTTTTCAAGGTCAGTGTATATTGGTTGATGGTTCGTGTTCATGCTCTGCCTGAGAAAACTGTATGGAAATATTCAGTGTGTTAAAATCCTCGAGATTCATTGTTGAGGCGAAAACAACACATGCCTCAGCCCCGGCAACGAGAAACTTCCCATGTGATAATCTCAGTTGCAAGGAGACAACCCTATATTCTAGCGACATTGGTTCAACTCTCCCAGAAATTAACTTCACAGAGTAGAGCACATCTTCTTTTAGTAACCTACACACTTTTTTCTTTGCAGTTTCCGAAGCGCTCTGGTTCTTTATAGAGAGCTCCAACAGCGGAAGCTGAGGGACCGGAGGCTGTGCGTAGTGTCGTCCGTGCGAAAACACATACACCCCCCCACACACACCCACTATTTTACCTCTTGATTTTAGTTTTGTTCTGGCATGGTGGTATACTTGACAATGGCTACCCATCTATGCAGTTAATACCTACCCCAACCTCCAGCAGGTTCGGGGGATAGCAATAGTAGTCACGTCAACGTTCAAACCCATTCGAGAGTCATGAAAGTTTCAAAACCGAAATTGGCGAATTTTATATATATATATATATATATATATATATATATATATATATATATATATATATATATATGATGTATATCAGGTATCTTGGGTAAAACTAGCCTCAGATTCAGCCTGTCTTCTTAGCATCCTATATAAGTATCAGAAACCATCCTTTCCGCTTTCTCCTTTTCTACTTAATTCCTATGCAGTAGCGTCCAACGGAAGTGCTCTCAAATGATACGAATCCCCAACCAAACCTTGACTGATGAAGTCAGGCGGAACAGAACTTCCCTAGAATACTCAGTGGGGATCTCTCTCTCCAGCCATAGCTTTAACTCTTTTAAAATCTCTGTTTGGTATGCTCAAATGTGAGTCTCCATCCACTTTCTAAGCTTCTCCCATAGAAAGCTAGAATTCTAGCAGCCGGTTGCTGACAAGAAGAAGCATTTTCCTCAAGGGGACGAAGCCAGTGTGACTTTTCATCTTAGCGGTAGCTTTCCATCCTAGTTCAATAGTTCTCTTGCCAAAACCTCTCTTACTGACTCATTATGGTTAACTGTTAGTGTCTCTTCCTCGGGTATTCTTCTGATAGACGTCATCTACCGTCCACCACACACTGGTCTACACCATTTTAAGAGTGATTTGAGAAACTATCACATAGATTTGGAAAACTACCAGTTTAATTTGAGATCCAAAAGCAGTGGTTGGTTTTCACATTGGTAAAGTGCATTTCATTGGTCCGCTAGCCATAAGCATCTCTGGCCGACCATTTACATTTAGCTGGATATGTTCTTTCTTGTTGATTCTCAGGATACAAGCATATGGGGAGCACGGGCGCTGCATTTTAATGATAACATGAACTCAAGCATATTGCATATATTCTTTACATATATACATATAACAAATGCATTTCGTGAGAATTTACTTTTCAGGATAAGAATTTAAAAATCTAATCAGCTATTACCCACCACGGCGGAGTACCAAGCTGTTTCCTAAGTTAACGTAATCTATATATTTTCATCTCCGCATCAAGTCGATGAACCGAATGCTGATGTTGTTCAAAGACCGGTGTCACAACTCCATCTGCAAGATAGTCGGAATTTTCTCGCTAGCCCAAAGACGTCTGACGCTATGCGTCGTCGTCTGTATGATGGGTCGAAGACAGTTTGGTTTTCTGGCCCAGATCACATGACCCCACTGATTCACCGGGTCGACGTCCGTCCAAGAGTACGACAAGTCGCACGATTGAGGTCTGCACCTTCTCAAGGGAAGAGCGTGGTAGGAAAAGCGGTCACAGCGAACAATAGTCGGCCAGAGAGGCTTTTGGCCATTTGACCAATGAACTGTACTTTACCGATACGAAACCAACCTTTGCTTTCGGTTTTCAAATTGAACTTGTAGTTTTCCAAATCTGCGTGACAGTTTCGCAAATCATTCTTAAAGTGGTATAGATTAATCTTTAGAAATTAAAGAACGTCTGAGTGGTTAGCAAATCAGCTACTACTTCGTCCGCCTCGTTTTGCTAGGACATTTCAACCCATTTTGGTGTATCAAGAGGCAGAACTGGAAATCCCCCTGACCAGGGCCTAGTTACTGAGCTGTCCTGGTTACAGCAAGCAAATGATCCAAATAGATATCACAATACGCCCACTCCCGCACTGCTCGACACGGTGATCTCCAACGAAAATCGTCAAGTAAACATGATCAGAGCATTTTCTTTACAGGGCAAAGTGTAATAACCGAATTGCGCTAAATAAAATCAAAAGGCACTCGAAATGGCACTGAAATGTACTGGTCATTTAATATACAGGTTACAGCATTTATATAAGCATTGCAAGTATAGTAAAACGTATAGGCAAGTGGCAGTTGAATTGCAAGCGCAGTGAGTAGTGTGTGTGTGTGTGTGTGTGTGTGTGTGTGTGTGTGTGTGTGTGTGTATCGAGTGTTGTTGGATGACAGAGTTTGATCGAACGTATGGACTGTCTAAAACCGATGAGCATATAACCCAATTAAACTGTGAAGTGGAATGAACCATATTCGCACGATGATGTTGGTTGTGTGAAAACCAACTTTGTACGAATGATCACATCTCGGATTGAATTGACTTTATCTTGGTCAGAATTTACCGTGTTAAATGAATCACATAAAGTCATCACACAGAAGTGCCCATTTAGCTCTTCGTTTGGTTAACATTTTTCTCCCGCCGTTGAACAACTCTCAATGCAGTTTCATTCGTGACTTCCGTAGAACCTTCTCCGATGTTTTTAAATCCTTTCTGGCTCACGGAGTAAGTAGTCCACAACGACTTACAGAAGCTAAGGTCTACATCAGATGGAAAAGCTGTATGTCCCGCTGAAAAGCACTACAACATAAGGTAAACCTCCGCTGCTACGCTCCACAAAGCAGCTTTCAAGTGAGCGCTCCAGGAGGTTTGATGGGCTTAAATCTGCGGGAACGGAAAAGGATTCAGATTAATTTAAACACATCTGCAACCTCAATAGGACTAGGCTCAGAGGATATTTTACTGGAAAACAACGAACCATCCTAGGTGGAGCACTTTCAGACTGGGTTGATCTCCTCAAACTTATGTGCAGAACAAGGTAGTCAGGTGAAACCCCATTCGCACTTTGTATGGAAGATGGCTCCACAGCCAGCATTCAGGTTCCAACTTCGGGCCAGATTTACTCCACCCCACGCTACTTTCCACTCGCAACTTGGAACACTTCTGTTTGCTTGACTACCAAGAACTGTAACCTTCGTTAGATGAGAGATCGTGATCTACCTTAGTCAGCTTAATCCATTTAGTCCGATGAATGTGGATGAGATCCACTCTCGAATCGGCTATGAAGCTTCCGCAAAGTTGGCAGTAGACTACGTGGACCTCTTCCGGAGATACCTCGTCTCAGGCACGTTCCCTGCCTGGTGTAAGAAAGTGATCATCAGCCATCAACCAAGGGGTTACAGACTCACCAATCTTCACGGCATCCCAAATGAGATCTTTGGGCGCATACTCAAAAGTGCCATTGATACACCTCTCTGAGGTGAGTTTATCATTATTTTCTTTCCAGCTTGGCCTACTTCCAGGTTGGTCACGCAAACCTAACATGATCCATATCATAGATAGCCTGGTCCACGAGGTCGATGAGGGCAAGGTTTTACACGCGATCTTCATCGACTTCTCTAGGGCTTCTGACTGGGCGCCTCATATTCCTCCTATGCACAATCTGAAATCGTGCAGAATCTCTGGTTCGATGCTCACTCTTCTTCGTAGATTCCTAACGAAACAACCCTTCGAAGTTAGAGCATATCCTTGTTCATCTAAACAGTTTCCAATTCGCAACGGAGTTCCTCAGAAGGTAGTTCTACGCCCTTTTTATATATTATTTTCATAATTACCGTTCCAGTGAAAGTGGAAACATGTGATAACGATGTTGCGATCTGGGCTAGTGATACTACAGAAGTGCAGTTGACGATGGACCATACCAAGCAACGGTCTGCCAATTGGAGACTTCCAATCAATTAAAACAAAAGCTTACTCATGTCATTTGTTGATGCCCAACTTTTCTGGACGCATAATCTTACAAAAATACAATGTCGAGCAGCACAAGGTCTTTGACTTCCGAATAATCGAGCCCCCCCCCCCTCCTCCCTCCGCACTCCCACACACGAACACCCCGAGCAATTAGCCAGTAAGTTCGCTTTTCGAGTTCTCAACAAGATGAGAAGCAACTTTCCCGATATTTTCAAGGATGATTTTCAAATTTTCCCTCTTCTAGAGTATGACAGGCTGACTGCACATTGCTGTCTAATCAGAAACCGAGACATACTGGTTCACGCACACAGGACAGCAAGGAAACAAATATGCTGAGTTTCGTATAGTTCTTACCGTCAGCGACTGACTGACCTGAAATCGTATTCCATGGAAACTCGTAAAATCAGACGCACTCATTTGTTGATGCTTAATTTACGCACTACATGGGATACAGGTGAAATTTTCATGCACCTGTAATGACCTCGATCGTTCTGAGAAAAGGACCGTTTTCTGGACACCATTTTGGATCTATTTTCTCTACGATATTTTCTGACGTTTGACATCGACCTCATTGTGTTGTTCAGTTGCGTACGTATAACTGGACTGACTTTTCCGAGATTTCCGTCGACCTCGCTTTTGAATCACTTTCACTCGCGGTTCTTCGCCGATTGTACACGCTCGCGATTCGCTTTCTGCTAAGCCGTTGCGTTCATTTTCATTCGGTGTATTTCTCGCATCGGTACTGTTTCCGTGCCACGATATTTAGAATACACCTTGGCATCTGTCAACTGACTTGCGTCTTCTCTATTCGTCCGATAGAGGGGATTATGATGGTATTTTGCTGTGAGACCGAGTAGAAGACACGTTTACTAGCCGTACTCGAACGTCTTCTATACACCCGAGTCTACATACCAGTATAGGGCACTCTAAGGGAGTATTTAAGCTCCAGTCTTGAACAAACGTTCATAAGAACTTTATCCACAGAGTGGTATCTTTATCGAACAATTTACCTCGAGAGTTTATTATTGTTGCAGTCAATGAAACCTTGAAGTTGAGGTTGGGCAAGTTTATAGATCTAGGTGATCTCTCTTGACTATTTATAACCCTAACCCATGTTTTACCTTCTTTGAGCCGTCCCTATCCATATTAACCCTTTCAGTCGGGCTGCCGTGCCATGTCGTTATGCTTGCACTGTGCGGTTTTCTAAGTGCACTCATGCACATTTTTCAGTGTACCATTTTGTGCCAAGAATGACTGGTCCTTATAAGACCACCGCCCAAGCTGCCATCCACCACAGATGCCTCTGGTAACCATCCCCTTTTGTTCAACCGCCTTAATTTCAGCGCTGCGGCTCCAAAAAAGATACTAGCAGACCTGGGAACAGCCAGTTTCGAATCCCTGAACTACTACTTCAAGGCCTCAAGGCAACAATGTGGTGATTCTGCCCCATTCATATGCAGTTCGAGAAAACCCATTCGGACCAATCAGTATTCGTTTGTTCAATGTACATTCCAATCAACATCCATGCATTTCCGCATTCAAACAAATGCGCGTATGACTCATTCCAGTTCAACCACGGATATTGATTATCGTAGTACGCGTGTCTCTCGCACATGATCAAATTCCATATCACGTGACAGTGTCTGTCAAGTTTGTGCCCACCAATCGCATTGCTGATGGATCAATACTTGGGTGTAAAGGTGTTCCCTTCCGTATTTCATGCCTGCATAAATGCTGCATTTTATATGTTAAACAACAATATATTTCAAAGCCAGTTGGTACGATTCCTGATTTCTTTTCTGACTAACTAGTCATGATACGACCCGTCTGAATTAGAAGAATTTGATTACGGGGTAGGGATACGTGATTGGTTAAATCCTGCTTCCGTTGATGAACACAAGGTATTGTGCACTGCACCGTTTACGGAGTATTAGAATCACCACAATGTTCTAAGGAAGTCTGGTATTCTTTATAGTTCTGGTAATTTCCCCCCACCCGTCACCGCATTCTTTACCCACTCGGTTATGTCTCATAGAAAAACGGGTCCTCTTTCTAGTCTTTCCTGGATTTCATTAAGTATTGCATAGATAGACCAGCGACCACAAGATCAGCGAACGGAATCCATGCATGTACACTCCATCAGGTAACCTCCATCTTCTTCAAACCGATTAACGAACGAGAAGATTGAATCCATAAGCTAATGCATGCGTGTACAGAAGACAAACGATTGTCGGTCTACGAAGGTACTTCTGTGTGTAGTTGTAGTTGTACTTCTGTGTAGTTGATAAACGATTACCAACGTAATTCTTGCAGTTGAAATGAAAGAAAAGACCCACACTGACCACCAGATGTTGAAGAGTATTGTGGAACTATCGTGGCTCTAAATTATTAAAAAGATCATCAATACACGCGTCAGGAAGTCATTAAAGCCCTACGGGAAGAAGGCACTGATTCAACACGAAAGTCCTATGACTAGCAAGAGGCTAGATTTGTAGATTATGATTCATCATGTAGTATTAAAGCTCAACTCACAATTGAAAACGACAGAAGCACTGTACAACTGTTTCATCCTTGTGAAGAATCACCAACAGTGCACACCTACTGAGCCCCCATTGGGGTTCGATCCTGGGGCGAACGATTGTGAATCGAACACCCTAACCGCCAGGCTATCCGAGTTGGTTCTCAGCGGTTTGTTGAACATCTACACGGCATAATGTAGCACCCTTCCATCCCTGGCTTTGAACGGTAGCAACCCACTTCCCACACTGCGATCGACTCCTGTAATGGATGACTCTTCTGTGGGGGCCTAAATACAACGAAGGCATCCCGTTATACGCAATATGCAGAGCTTGGCTACAATACTGAACCTAAAAAGGCGACCGCTGCAAGCGGGGAATGTGTGAATATTATTGATATTCAAACACCCAAGACAACCTTAACATTGCTCGAATACGGGGGATGGGGACACCGGATCAGCAATGCCGAGAATGGGCTCTGAGTAGTACATGAAGCTGAAACACTAAATCTCATCTGGCTAAGGTGATTGCTACATAAGTTGCGCATGTCTCCGAATAGAATTCTCCGGCATGCGATACTCGGAAAGGCAGCTATTCTTGGGAAATGAACAATAGTGGCCAGCCTAGGACCCGGAAGATAGGTGTTATAAGCCTGATCAGTGTGTACGGTGTGTGTGTGTGTGTGTGTGTGTGTGTGTGTGTGTGTGTGTGTGTCGAGGTCCAGTGGATCCACCTACACAGTGGTTAAGTACATTGGAGGATATAATTAGATATCTTAGCCAGTGATACAGTTATCTTCATATACTTTCTTTATCTATTTAACACAACTATTTTTGGTTCTCTTTTCACTTTTCATAGTCCTAATTGTTCCTATTTCCGTGTAAGGTTCCTATTGAGAGATTGCAACTAGAACTGCCGCATTTGATGTACTGTGGTTTTTAGCCGTTCAAAAGGAACTGAGCTGAATTTATTGCCTTGATCCTTCGGCATGGCTGTTGTGGACGTGTTTTGTTTTCCATGGAGGGGTTACACATCCGGAGGATCCGTACGGTACTTTATGATCACAGTCACGTGGTACAAATAAGTATTGCCACCACTGACGCAATGCAAAATCTCCTAGTAGTTTTTCTTTCTGTATGTGTCGCTTTTTATGCCCATGGAAGCAGTTCATTTCTCGATACAATCATTGTGTTGTGTACAGTTTCCGTTACAGTAATCTGTGTGGTTTACTCTGGACCAGCGAAAAAAAACGTGTCAATTTAGGAAACACCCCGTAATCACAAACACGCCCACTGGTCTCCGTGATGAGGACGCGCATATGGCGGTTCGGAAGTCGTCACTTATTCTTCTGCGGCCACAAGTCCTGTACTGACTCGTTACAGCCTTGAAAACTCTGCAACCAAATGTTTAACCCAATCACCAAGATCTGGTGCGTGACTGGTCTAACTTATTCCGTCCATGAAGTCACCCTACAGACATTGTGTCCTCTGAGACACCGTCTGTCATTCACCCAAAAGTTAACGTGTTGCCACCTGCCACTTATACCGATTGATGTCATAGCCGTGACCACTGGCGGTATATGCTCCAACCAGTTACGCCGGGGTTTTCCAGCTATGATGGCGCTCCCTTACATGTGATCATGTACCTGGCCGATGACTATGTTCATGGTCAACTCTAAAATCTGTTTCAGTTCACCCGGATCCATTGTCCGTTAAGCATTAGTCTTAGTATTACGTCCAGAGTAGCATACGCATGGTCACCATTGGAAATCAACATCACGGAAAGCACGAACGTGATTTTTGACCAAGGAAGCCAACACGAGAGAGCACAATCTCTGAGATGTTCGATCAATGTGGTGACTGGCTAACGCTTGAGATGACATACAGTCACGCAAGACAGTCTTATGTGCTAGCTCAAGACACAGGCGATGAGACAACTGTATGCGTAGACAAAATAGCCACGTGCAAGCGAGCAATGGCTGCGAATTAGAATACCTAACGGTCAGTCCAAGCTATCACAAACCGATGTCAATAGGCAAGTCACAAGCACATTTAAATACTATTTACAATCAGCTCACCTATGATTTGAACAACCACCAAACAGGCACTGGGTGTTGAGTTTTTGGTTCTTACCTCTCAGCAAGAATCTCACTCAGAAACTAAAAGATTGCGAGTTTAAGAATGGCACTGAGATGACTGCGAATAGTGGCGCCAGACAAATGAAACAATGTAAATATAAGAACAAAGCAGTATATTTCCTACCTCTACTAATCATCGAGTGAACAAGTCTGCTGGACCCCACTCAGGAAGACTAGTGAGCCCTGGATGACCAAGTGCCCTGGTCACTGTTTCTTTTTTAATTTTTCTCCCGTATTATTGAATAGTCACCATCCTCATCGAGTGTCGCAGGTAAATGAGGTCTATCGGAGGGAAAGCGCCGACATCCTGGTGCGCTTCATTGTTTGATCTTATGACTTGCTTCGTATAACCAAAGCTCTGCGTCTAACTTCAGTATTTTTTGCTACATGCTTGCACTTAGGTGCAGTAAAAGGGATATACCCCATAGCCTCAAAAGCCCGGTACTCTATTAGGGGCAGCCGGCAACAATACCCTGAAACTTGAATTGGCAGAGAACCACATAAGGTTCCAATAGGTCAGCTGAGGTAACGAGCCGGACGACAGTGGATTCCTGTCTACCGATTCAGTATTCCCACCAGATTGGACTATACCCGTAGGGACATCGGTGTTCATCACTTGACAGTCTTCGTATGACCTCATTCCACACGGGGTACTTTTCTGAGCCATATAGAAAAAACTTGTGTAACCGCTGCAGCACATAATTCAACATGGGTATTGCATCCGGTTGCCAGTTTGCCAGTTGAAATTCCCGCGCTGAACTAAATCTCGTTCACCTGCCTGTGCTTCCCACGTGTACTTTTCCACCTACTCCCGGAGGCCACCTCCAGTGCGTTACCATTGCCGGTCTAACGTTTGACTTTGGCTCAGTGACCTGGATCAAGTGGATTGCACTTGTATTCGACCCCTCCTCTACGCCCATATGCCTGTTGTTTAGCCACTCCCATCGTGTCATACCTTTTCCAGCCTCATCTGCATGACAGGCTTGATCGATTTTGTCTACGTCCGTATCAAGTTACTTGCGCACACTCTGTGTGGCTTGTTTACTGGCCCTTATTACCACTTCACCTATTTACTTAGGTCATATCTGCTCTCGGTTCGCATGTAGAACCTATCTGATCGTGTCGCTGGTCACTAAACCCACACTTTTACCCACCCTTTAGCCCGAAAAATCTTAGAGCACAGATACATTTTCTGTTGACCCACTATCTTTTTTGATCCGAAAGCTGTGTTTGGGGTGCGTTTTGCATCCTCAGAATGTAAAATGATGTTGCAGGACTGAGTTGGGTGTACATTAAACTTTGTATGAGCGGGAAAAGCTATAGCTGAAATGGATAAGGTTTGTTACCTGGACAGTTACATCTCACCAGACAGACAGATATCAGATGAAGTGTCATCGAATATACAACGGACGCGTTTGGCTTTCGCCAAACTCCGTCATCTGCGGCGTCCGCGTGACATCCGACTGTCTGTGAAGGGTCGAGTGCACAATGCTGCGGTTAGGTCTGTTCCTCTATACGGCTCACAAACGTGACCATTAAGGGTAGAAGATAGGTGAAGATTCTCGGTGTTCGATCATCCATGTCTCCGTAGCTTTGTCCAAATATGGGGGGGGGGCATCGTGTCAGTAATGCTGAGGTTAGACGTAAGGTATTGGGAAGCAGAGATCAGTCTCTGGACCAAGTATTGAATATAAACATTAATGTGGCTGGGAAGTGTGTTACATCATCATCCATCATCGTACAGCGTTAAACAGTAGGGCAAGCCCCACTGACCACTGCCTTTCTCACCATGTTGCACGTTGAATTAAAAAGTATGAATATACAAGATGGACAGGGAGTGGACCTATATGGGTGGGAAAAGAAAAGAATGCCCTAGTAGCCAACACACGGAATACACAGTCTAACTGTACAAACGTACACCGATCAAACATTCTGATTCGATAGAAAGTAACAACACGATCTCCACTGTTCGCGGTTCGCTGCCATATCCTTCAGTGTCTCCAGTCAACTGGTAGACGGATCTTTTGGACCCCAACCACGAAGACGTGAAGCACCTACTTTTCCTAGGTCTGCTGTACATTTTCTCATTCCTCGCTGCCACGTCATCTGTTGACCTCCACGTGGTCTCTTCCACTCCCTAGGAGGAACGGAGAATAGGACACGGTACGGTAGACGTGTGTTTGACATACGTAACACGTGTCCCAACCAACGAAGTCTACTAAGTTGGATACGCTGTGACAAAACGTTCTCTGAATTAGTACCCAATACTCGCTTTCTTGCCTCATCGTTGCTTACTCGGCTATTCCACCCAATCCTAGCGATACTACGTAAACATCGATGGTCGAAAACCTCAAGACGACGAATATCTTCAGCACGCAGACTCCAAGTTTCGCAACCATACAACAAAACTGAACGCACAGTGGCACAGTATACACGACCTTTCAACTTCAGTGAAATATCGGATCGGCGCCACAAGTGCTTCAGTCCAGCGTACGCCGCTCGAGCTTTGGATATCCGCGTACTCACCTCTACTACTGTGCTCCCATCCGTCGTCACGCAGCTACCGAGGTAGGTGAAGTGATCGACAACTGACAGCACCTCCCCATCGAGCATCAAGCTCGGAATCGTTGACGTCCAGTCTTGTGTGTTACGTATGCCCACCAATAGATTTCCTCAGCGTACACTGTTATCCGAGACAGGCAGCGGTTGGAAGATAGATCGGTGCGGTCAGTCAATGACACTGTAAAAAGTTATGAACACCGTGACCAGTAGACTTGGCCAAATAGGACGTATTAGACTTCCGGGTTTGAGTCCACGAGACCCATCTGTCAGAAGGCCGGAGACATTGAGTGATATGGCTAGGTGTCGCGGCCAGTGAGGTAGTTGGATTGGAACTCTTTAGTTGTCTTCGTGATTTACGCTTCTTACTTTGCTTTCGTCTCTTTCTCGATATGAGTAGCATGGTGTTGTATCTGGATGACAGGACAAAATTCTCTCAGGAAGCACATGACTGGTTCCAAGGTTGTTGCCGCTCATCAGGTATGCGTACTCGGTACTCCTTAACCCAATCTTCCCTATACTTGAGCACTGAACGATTGGTTAGCAGCTGTAATTGTAACACGGGAAAGAACGCGCCCACGATACCACGAAAACGGCGACGACGACAACGAGAGCGGTTCGACACGGACACAGACAAGCAGGACCGCCGGATATGCTGGATGCAGCGCTCTTCCGTGGGGGTTGCACCTGCGCGATCTGCAAAGGTGTAGAAAGAATGAAAACCCGATGAGCCGAAGCCCAGTAAGTGTAGAAGCGGGTACCAACTTTTAGATCAGAGAGAATGGGAATGACGGTCTATGCCAATGCGTTACATAATCTCATTTGAATCGAATGGAGCGTGCATGGACGAGGAGTCCATTTTTAGAATCCCATTCTGATTCTTTCAAAGTTAACTCGTCGGTTAACACACCTAACCTTCAGAACGAGGACATATGGACCCAAGTATAGGGATGGCTGGGCAGAGTAGTACCTGGTACGCATACCTGATGAAAGGCAACAACCGTGAAACCGGTCTTGCGCCTCCGGGGAATGTTTGTGTTCGTTTGTCGGAACCATCACAGCTCTCCTTCAGTGCACCCCTTCGTTGAGTCCCCTGACTTGAACTGTCAACGGACGGCTGATCGTGATTGGTCATCCTTCTGAAGAGAGGTCACCCGATGCAAGTTCGAATCAATTATTTTGTTGCAACGATTGGTGGTAGTGACTGTTTCTTCCCGTAAAAACAATGTTCTGCGATAATTACCTGAGGTGATTCGAGGACAGAAAAGTCTTCTCACCCGATTTAATGGAACAGTTCAAAACAACACCCACCAATCGTGGCAAATTATTGCTGTATTCGACTGGATGCCGAAGTTCAGTGCCACATAGACCAATCGACCGACCACCTAAGCGCGGCAGTTAGTTCGGACCATAAGTACACAGCAATCACGTGATCGTATGAACTATTTGTGCAATCCATAAGGGAGGCGAGAGAGTTTGACCTCCAGAAATTGGCTGATGTCTGCCCCTACACTAAACACATGCCTAATAGATTGGACCTTCACTTTGTTGGCCTTTCTTTTCCGTTTGGTTTTCGATTTGTAAATAAAAAAAGGAATTTGACAAAATCTCGCGGCCAATCTGATTAGCTCTGATGACCTTCTGCGGAGATTGATCAACACCATCACAGGTGGACATGATCACACCGTTTCATAACAGATATTCTCGTCGATGATGGGTTCGGGGCTAGAAATTCTACCAAATACAGCATTTGGACAGTACTGTCATCGGTTTTAGGAACGTAACCGGTACTGGCAGACGACAAGAAACTTATCGGTGTTTGTGCATTAATGCTTTTACAACATAACCCGCATGTATTGGGAACATCACCGTATCAGAAGTGCTGAGATTAGGCTTCTGGTTTGCTGCAAATGAAATTAAAAGACATGAAGTGACGCTGGAATCTACTGGTTCTTTCAGCATATCGAATTCGACATTTTTATAAGCATGAAATATGTACAGGGAAACATGCACGAAGATTCTGACTCACGAACAGTGTGACTGGTAGACAAATCCTGCCGAACGCTGCCACGTGATGTGGAGGCGGGTCATGCGCGCAAGACATGCGCACTGTGATAATCAGCATCCAAAATTGCACGGGTGATGCGACATATGCGCATGGCTTATTTGGTCGAGTATAGAAATACATGGATGATGATTGAAGTGTAAGCTGAAAAACTGAACAGTGATTGATTTAAATGGGATTTCTCGTATTACTTGCGAGTAGGATACAAAATCACCTCAATACATTGAACTCCGAAGCAGGTAGTTATTGGAGAATGTGCTGATACAGACTATCTGTGACACGGCGGAAAATTGTGAGGACCTTAACCAAGTTGGTTCGATCGTGCACGGTGCGCTGGAATCCCCTGTTGGGGATCACATGACCCACCTCCCGAAGGATCAGACTTACTAACAATCAATCAGATACATACCGCTATCAGAGACTTGCATTCACACACATTTTTCGTTTGTGATTATCTCTTATGGTGTGTACGGCCGCAGTACTGCTCTTTGTGCTTCGATTTAATTCATTACATTCATTGGGTGATACTGTTAAGTAGTAACAAAAACCAGAGTAATGAAATGCGAGGTTAATAGCTGAACGAACTGAACCACTTTCAAGCACAGTGGTTCTTCTTTTCCAGTGTATGTTGTGCTTACACCTTTTTTGACACACAAGCAGTTCCTTGAGTTGCCATAATGTATCAAAAACAATATAAATAATTAAGCTGCATGAAGATTATACGGAGTTTATCGTGAATAGCATTCGCAATATCAATCCGATAAATGTGGACATAAGAACACGTCTAGTGCGCACATTACTGCGTGAAAACAGAGGATGACCGAACGTTGCAACGTAAAGGGAAGGTTTTTTCATCGCACACTTTTGAGGTTCTTTTTCCGAGCTAATTCGGGAATTCAGAAGTCGCTAGAGTTCACTAAGTAGGTCACACTGACTTCGGTTCTGATACCCGTTCCTTACAGTGTTTTTATTGACGACAATTACTTACCCTTTCGTACCAACTGGGAATTTCGGAAGCCTTGGCAACAAGGACGTCAGATTCCCTGTAACTCAAAACCAAGTCATAGTTTGACCGCCGAACCCACAGAGTTCAAATAAGGAAGATTAAGCAAAACAATAGGCAAGTCTGCGTGAAGTAAATATGGATCTATGAAAGTAGTGAAATCGGTCTGAGAGCAAAAATTCACGCTCAACACATGAAAACGATTCATATCACCGTCCATGCATTGCTACCACCAAAACAAGACGAGAAATGTTTCGAGAATCTACCGATCAGTCAGGTGTTGAAATTAATGGGGAAACAGTATGACGGAATGGGCCCAACCCATTGCTAATAGACTGTCTGGTTCAGTGCAGCAGACAGCACGTGATGGACTGACCAGAAGCGCTGACAAAAGCAGAGCCATTCAAGCGATCAGTGGACCAATCAGTGGTTAACATTCATCTGAACCGAACCAACCAATCCGGGCGAAACCAGATAAACCAGCCAGGCGGGCCGTTTAGGTCTATCAGTAAAACAATAAGCTTTTATGCACGGCTTTGGTTGTGATCAACACACCTTAAACGATATATTCTGCTCTAATAAACTGAGATGATTCGAAGGCAGAAGAGTTTTCTCACTAGAGCTAGTGGGACGGCATAAAACAGTACACATGGAATCCGTTTATTAGCACGCAACTGAGCAAGTCCCGAAAACCGAGTAAGCACGCGCAATCGGCACGGACAAGAAAGGCCATCCGAAATGTGGTTCGTTGGTGCGGTTCTGTCAGATAAAAGCTACGTGCTTAAGTGTGGCATCCAGTTATCATGGGTCAATAAGCAGTCAGTAAGCTAGGTTTAGGTAGTGAAGTCACAGCTATTCACGCTCAACGAGTAAAAGTGAATCTTATCACTGCTTACGCTACCACCAAAAAAGACGAGACATTTCAAAAATCCATTGAGAAACTAGGCTTCGCTACCGAAGAGCCAAACTAATTCGCCCTGTAATAACGTAACGAAGAAAGCCAGACGGGTTGAACACACCTGTTTTTGATCAGCCACACAAGTCATATTGGTAAAGCGCGTACAGCTGTTTATGTAGTTCTATTTACAGACCGCGATGTAGCAACATCAATCCTCCGGCCGCCCGAGCATTTCGGTTCCGTTCTGGCCACCTACCAGCAGCCATTCGCTTGATTCTTTCATGCACTATTTCCGTTCGGGTTTCTCCGGCTAACGGCTTGATCGGTAGCCCCTCACATGGGCTATCTGAGATCCCTCGGAGTCCCATCTGCTAGTCTGCGGGCCTCTTTTGTCTGCTGCGGTAGGCTTTCGACACATTCAGCGTCTCCTCATTGGTATGCGGCTCCCGATTGGTTTGATACTCGCCTCGTTTCGTTGCTACAGCGTTCTCCGCTACATTACACGCGGCCGTAAAACAGCCTTGGATTTTGTGGTTGGTGAAAGTTACTCTAACTCATTCGGACCGGCACTCAAGAATGGTTCTCCACTCATAGACAGCATAGGTGTGGTAACCAGGCTAGGTGTTAGTCCTACTTAAAACCACAAACGGTCTTGACATTTTTTAATCTAAAATTATAATTTCCGGTAATAAGGTTACCTGTGTCACAACAAAAGTATAAGGTGTTCTTTTTATCATGGCATCTACCACTTTTTTGTTTTCATCTACTTCTTTTTTTATTGCGTAATATTTGAGGAAGAGGGTCGCGGTCAATTGAGGAAAGTGACCGATAGCATGAGAGCTCGAGCCCAGGACACGAGTTTAAAGTTCATCATGATGATCATCTATTCAAAGAGTGGGCTCAAAATCAGAGGCAACGGTCGAACTACGAGATCAACTCGGATGAACACACTGGAACAGATAACCGTCAGACGGATAGGAAAGGCATTTTGAACCCTACAACGACTCTGAGAAAACGGACAGTTGTCAGCAAAGATAATTAATTAATCCTACAATACGATTCCGTATGAGATTATTAGTAGTCCAGTCAATGAACTGGAAAGCAGATACTTTGCAAGGCTGGTGGACAGTAAAATTCGGAGCCTACCGGTGGCCACGAATCCACTTCACACAAGGCATTATTCGACAGAGATAGGTTTTTCTAACTCAGCAGTTAAATTTCAATTGATAACTGGATATCGCATGCAGTGTCTTCGAAACACTGTTCGAACCCGATAGGAATACTGTAGCATCAATACCAACGGGTACTGGGTACATGAGGAAAATCACTAGGTCAAACACCAAAGCTCACCAAGCTACGACGGTAGTCTGGACATGAAATGAGCATGTCTCCGGGTATGCAAGGTTGGATGAAGTGGGTGGTGACTGCTGGGAAATGAGTAAGTGTCGTTAGTAGTAGACGCGATAGAGATATCAAAACGGTGACCAATGTAGGGGCACTAGCGGTAAATCTACTCAATGGTTAGACATTGGCAGAAAAGACTGTTTTTCATGACCGGTGGTGTAGTTATATTCAGGATTTCTCCATCTACCTAATGATTAGTTATTGTCCATCTTTTAACGTTTTTACACTCTTAGCCTTTTATTTTCCGAGCGGAGTGCTTACTAAGAAGCGACACCTGGTGCATTGGTAATAGTTGTTTAAACAGCAACAAGGAGCGCGACTGATCAGGAGTCATATATATGTCTGTCCCTCCCCCAAAAACGTTGCTTCTAGCTCTCTCTCTCTCTCTCTCGGAAGACTGCATAGAATAGCTTTGTCCTTTCAAATAAAAAAAAACTGCAATCAAATTCTCCAAGCCTAATGGTTTTCGAATGCTGAAAATACGCTTATCAGAGGTGTGTTGTGAACGGTGCTGTTCATTGAATCAGATGGACATGAACACGCATGTAGTTGTCACACCAACCCGGTGCCGATGACATCACCTCGTCTGATGCTGACACGCCTGCAATCCAAATTACTCAACCCGGGTAGACAAACCGAAAATCACAACTATTTTATCTCGTAGTGATTTGACGCGGAAAAGCTACTGAAAAGTGAATTGATTCCGAAGAAATATGTGGTCTTGCGACCAGTTTACCAGCTAATCTATTATTCCACTCAATGTATAAGCAAACCCGTTCACACAAAATGCCGTGCATATTTGTGGATAATTGAATTGATGGTGGACAGAAATCCACTGTCGCCCGGCTTGTTACCACACCTGACCTATTGGGACCTTATATGGTTCTCCGTCACTCCAAATCTCAGGGTCTGGTTGCTGGTTTTCCCCCAATAGTGCAGTGGACCTCGGTGGCTATGGGGTATACCTCTACCACTGCACTCATACGCCAGCATACAATAATAAAGATATTTTCAGTCTGTCCGAACTCTGATTTGTTCGGTTGTGTGCTACTGTTTTAATTGTTATTGTCATGACCTTGACCTCGGGTGTGACTTCAAATTAGTTTGATGTAACAGCAGGCCTTATGCCATAATACTGATGTACCTGTAGAAGGTTGGTTCATGCACTTATTGAGGTTCGGCTCAAAGAGTTCATTTTCTTCCATCTTTTGCAGATTAGACAGGTGTAATCCCTTTCAGAAGAGCGGTGTTCCAGTGTGTTACGTAAATGAGGGGAAGCTGAAAGTAATAATCGCGAAGTCACACTATTTGCGCTGCGTCGAACTTGGATAGTAGAAACCCGGACAGTTCATCTATCCATATTGCAACGTGCTCCCCCCGCCGCAGGATGTTCTGATTACTGCGAGCATACTACATTATCTAGTTTATCGTGAATTCTCTTTTGTTTGGGTTGTGACGGTGAGTTTGGTCAGGTCACACTTGAGCCACACTATGAGTTGAATTTATTTGCTGCGAGGAATAGTCATCCATTATCTATAGAATAGTAAATACAATGAGGACAACATGAGTATATTGTTCGCAGCATCACAAAACGTGACCATACTAGACAATACACAAACAGATAAGCGGATTTGAATGAACAAATGGTGAGAGGGGAAAAATACGATTTGTTGATATTAGAAAGAAATGAGATCGAATTGAGAAAAAGAATGATTTAATAGGAGCAGATGAAAAGCAATGATATAGTTTACGCAGCCAGATGTGTGTGTACGTGAGAGAGAAAGCTAGCAAACCTTCAATGATGGCGCGTCAAAATGGACAAATAATGACTGCTCGGAGTTGATGACGGTGTCGGCACGATCAGTGGTGATACCAATGGGTCGTCTGTGATCCGGCAATCAAAATCCACAGATCCCAGAATTTGCATATCTACAATGGGGAACTGGAAGACTGAGTCCATTGAGAGATTCCGATAGTAGGGTACTTTCTTCTATCGTCATTTTTTCTTCATTCTCATGACCATTTGTACAGACTGTACATCAGACAGTGTGGACAAAGCGGACGAATCGAAAGACAAAGTGAGTGACAAAAATAGAAGAGCATCAAAAAGAAATTAAAAAAACTGATGATAAGCTAACTGACAGGAAGTGAGTGTAAGCAATAAGCGGACACACACACATGTGTGTGTGTGCACATTGACCAAAACAAGCTTGGTGACCGAGAAAGACTGAGAATACGGAAAGAAACTCACACACATAGAGGAAGACCGAATACAGAACATGTGCTCGGTTATGCTGAGACTGGTGATGTGATAGATCGGATGGAGGGGGAGGGAGCAGTTTCGGATCAAGATCCTTCTTCCGACACGGGTACCATTCGATAAGGCGTAGCAGTATCACGTTTTAGATCACGGAGCATACGAAATGCGTCCCGAAAAAGTTGCTTATATTGTGGCTGATAATCTGTGGATGTCAGCGAGGGCACACCGCATTGCAGTTTAAGGGCATAAATATTTTCTAAGCGTCGAATAAATGTGGCATCATCCAATAGATCTTGCAGTTCCCGAATATGTGAACTGCTGCGACCAGTGGTACTGTGTGCAGGCAAGCTGACGGTCTGGGTGGATTCGGTCGCATTGATGACGGCGGTGACCGCTGCTGTGTTCTTCAATTCGGAACTCAGCGAGTCCTGAAAGTGAACAGAAAAGAAGAGGTTCGTTCAATGCGTAAGAAAATATACAGTGTGTCTCATTTGTGACGCTCGAAAGGTTATCGCTCACAGGCGGTAAACAAGTCAGATAAAGTGTGTGGAGCTACGGGTTCCGCTGCGATCAGTATCACAGTTCAGTTCACCTGTGGCCTAAAGGTCTGACGGTCACAAGGACCACGGAACAGACAGGTCTCCGTTGAAAACTGACTGACCGATTGAGTGCGTGTGTGTACGTGCGCACGCGCGCATTAGCTAGGATCAGTGGCAAAATGCAGCGAGATTGATTATCAATCACGATGGAGTAGCTGATTACAAACACGTCAGTGTGACGTCGAAAATCAGCCGTTCTCGATCGCGATCGTGCTAAGCAAGATTGAGAGAATCTATTTGGTCTGTCTCTTTATCGACAATAAATGAAATGCACAGCATACGGCAAACATTTTTAATCGACAATATCCGGAGAGAAAGTCGATAGCTGCATCAACTGTACTCAGGCTAATGAACAAGTTCGAAGAAACGAGACCGATAGAGGACAGAAATAAAGTGCGGTTGACCGAAAACGGCTACAAGCGGAAGTATCTCACACGGAGGAAGCATTCGAGACCGCCTACAACAGAGCACCCGAGCACTGGCAAGCTGTTGTCATTAGTCGCGATCGTCCGTGGTCCGGATTTTACGAGAAAAGAACTGGAAGCCATTTAAGGAGCTTCATTTGCAACGGTTATGCTTAGACGATGCAGATCGCCGCCTTCCGTTTCAAACTTGGTAACTCAGTCGCCATAATGCACGGTGGGTTCTGTTTAGCAATGAAGTTCATATTCCACGTACGTGTAATGCAAACCAGCCGATTTTGCCGATCACAAGAGAATCCCAGGTAATTTGTCGCTGATTCATATCAGCATAATACCAAGTTGATGGTTTGAGCATAAAGTCAGAGAGGAAAAATTATTGGTCCTAATTTTTTCATTTTATTTTGCCGATTAACAATGAAAAGGGCATACCTGGACATGCTTCAAAATTTTCTAGCTCCTATTGTGGGAGGAATGATACTAGCCGTACGATCTTGTGCATGATTTCAACAAGATAGAGGACCTACTTACTGCGCAATATGCGTTCGGCAGTACATAGACAACCTTTTTCAGGGACGTTGGATAGGAGGAGGTGGATCAACTGAATGGCCCCCTAGGTCTCCGAATCTGTTAGAATTATTTCTGTGATCCTACTTGAAAAGAAAAACATATCAGGGTAGATGGGACACGTGGGAGTTGAAACTATGTATTACGTTGCACTGCAGGAGAATAACTGAGTGTGTTGGAAAAAAACGGAGACATCTTGCTTTAAACGGATGATATCGTGCAAACAAAGATCTGGGCAACATTTCGAACGGGAACTTTGAAATACAATTAGTTTTTCTCGTCTTTTGTCAATGAGCACGTCCGGGAATAGGGACTAAACTCGCTTGATTATTTCAACGACAGAGGGGACACGAAACTATCATCCAGTGCACAACAGACGAAGAAGGCGATATACTTTCAGATATGATATTGGTAATGAAAATAACATATCAGGTGATTTCAAAGAATCCCGGACAAGTGGACAAATAATATTTAGCTTTACTGTTCCCTATCATCTTCGTCGGTTTTCTGGTAAAAGATTTTATCATTTTGCGGAGAATCATTGAAGTTATATCACGATCCAGTGGTATCTCCTGCCCTAAACTAATTAGTTTCCTAACGGAGGAGCACTTTGCTTCGCAAGACAAACCTTGTACCAATACGAAAATTTAACTCAACTTGACAAAACTGAGAAAAGTTGTAACCAATTTGTGCTAAAAGCGAGCAGTTTTCGTGAACCGCATAGTAGTCTAAGTTTCTAAATGACAACGTCATTGCATTTTTAATTCGACCATATCGGCGAGAATACGGGATACAGAAACACGTGGAATACGTTTGGTAATAATGACACTGATCGATAATTAAAAGGCATTGTCGAACAAGCTACCGTCCACACCCGTTCATCTCAATATTCACGTGGTAAAGATTAGTATTCCCGCCTATTCACCACTAAATCAGCCAGAGACACGGCTGCATCAACAGTGAAGTGACTGGAAAGCGCGACCGCAGATTAGGTATGATACAACTGATCCTCAGTTTGTTATCAGTTTTGATCATCCTAGGTATTACAATTCTAATTGAAATAACTAACTAGTTCATCCGTACCTATTCACCGAGTTGTAGCTACACCTATGTGGCCAACACAAGCTACGTACATGCTTGTCACAACCCTCTCAGACAGTAGTTTGAAGTACAGAGGGAAAGACCGAATCACGTTGAAGTTGCTATGATATGAATCCGCTTAACGTCCGTTCTTTGTAGTTCCAAGCATCAATTGTATAGATTTCAGGTTGTTTTACCTAAGCTACTGTGAAGAGCGAAGGAAGTTTTAACTTATGTTCGACCAGCAATCGCTCCGCTTATTCTCGCCAGTGCTCGGATGCTTTGTTGTGAATGGCCTCAAATGCCATCCTAGGCTTCATGAGACACCCTTGCCTGTAGCCGTTTTCGGTCGACCGCACTTCATTTTGTCTCCAACCGATCCCGTTTCTTAGGCTTTTCGTTTAGCTGACTGTCCTTTGGTCTCCACCTTTCACGCACAAACCTCAGGTCATCTGACCAACCTGCACTCGGAAGCTCTTCTAGGAGCTCATCAGTGGTGCATATCCACTGCCACGATTTGTTCATTAGCCTACTATCAACACCCCCGTCGTGATCGATAATCAACCTCGCTGCATTTTGCCACTGATCCTAGCTAATGCACGCATGCGCACGTACACCACACACACACACACACACACACACACAAACGCACTCAATCGGTCAGTCAGTTTTCAACAGAGACCTGTCTGTTCCGTGGTCCTTGTGACCGTCAGACCTTTAGGCCACAGGTGAACTGAACTGTGATACTGATCGCAGCGGAACCCGTAGCTCCACACACTTTATCTGACTTGTTTACCGCCTGTGAGCGATAACCTTTCGAGCGTCACAAATGAGACACACTGTACTCCTGAGACGAACAAGTCAACACAAAACAATTGTCATCAACTTACGACGTAAAAGTAGTCCCCAATATGTGCTGGGTTTATTAGGAATCACTCGTTCGGGTATCACGAATATCAATCTACGATAACGACAATGCTTATTTGCATAATAGCTCTCCAGTCTACTTGAACACAGTTGTTATCCAGTGGAGGGATACGATCATATAGTTGGCACTGCTTTGTTTCACCTCAATGTTTTCGGTCCATCTGACGTAGTCACGTTAACTGTCGTTCTATAATTGTTTTGAGCAATTAACTACTTACTTACTTGCATACTCCACCGATAAGAAGTTCCATGTTCCGTGGACTATCTCCAAATCATCCTCCACTCCGAAGTTCATTCCTCCAATGCCGGTTCGTGGTGGTGCGACCAACTCCAGTGTTGTGCTTCGTTCGGCGAGTATTGAGGCGAATTCCATGATTAATGACCACATTCAGTACACCCAAACTGTTCGACTGTTACGGGAGATTACCACGAAATAGTGCAACATTACTCTTTTTTCAATTGGGACCTCGTGCTGTGCCATGTTATTATCCAAAACGGGGCAACCGACAGTCATCATCCGAATGAGATCAGATTCGGCTTCCTCATTTGGCAAATTCTCAGGGGGAGAAAAAATTTCCCCCACACATTCCGGACTATATTCGTTCTGGTCCGGAATCTCAGCTTGAGCCTGAGTTTTCTTACGGTCTACGGCTCCGATCGATACTGTGAGAAAAATGATATTTCTCCGTTTCCCCCGTCATCCCGTTGACGTTCAGGGCAATCTCGGTGGTAGAGTTCCACATTTTCACAGCAGAAACACCAGGTTTCTTCCGGCTGTTCGGCGTTAGCTATTCTGTCGTCCAGGTTCAAAATTTCCAGCCCGTATGTTTTCTCTACCAGTTCATTGTTTATCCTCGAATCCTCGACGTAGGCCATATTCACAAGAGGCACGTCAAGAATGGTCAATTCACGAGCCACAGCCGTGAGCTGGAACACATCCATGAGATGGCTGACACGGGCGACGCGTATCATCCCGCGCAAAGGCTCCGGCAGCTTATCCACAGATCGGTTCGCCGACAGTTCCGCCCGTGACGATTCATCCAGCCTCGGCAACGCACGGTCCAAGAGTGAACATACCGCGATGACATACACCAATGGGTCCGCACAAACCCCCAGCTGGGCAGCCTTGAACCACCGCATCACATCCTGACAGTCGGCCGAGGTGTTGGACCCTCCGTCCTTCGCCGCGGCCCACATCAATTCTTCCGGGCTCCTTGGCTTCGCATTCATTGCCGCCCCCGCACACTGCCATTGAGACGCGCTCGAAGGGCTGCGAACTTACCCCCGGTCAAACCGGATCCCCGAGAGCTCCGCCGAGTTCTCGAACTCCACCAGGAAGCTCCGTAAGTCCCTGTCCTCAAACGGCTCTGGCCAAGGGAGATCCAACATGGTCACGGCATTAGCTGTAAAAGTCCATAGGACGTACCAGTATGTCGGTTATTTCTTGCAAGCCACTCACTTGGGAATCGACAAAACCAATCAAACGTAACAAAGTTGCTTATTTGCATCCTTGGTATCCAGTCCATATGAAGGCAGTCGTAATCCGATCGGGTGTGGCGTCATGTGGTTTTCATGTCTTTTTCCATCTTATTGAAGTCCGTCCTTGTGACGTAATTGTGGTCATTGTCTCTCCATAACTATTCATTATTGTTTTGAGCAATTAGTTACTTAATGTTAAGTAAGTAGCATGCATACTACAGTACACAAGCAACCATAAATAATGACATGCAAAGTACAACAGGAGAGAGGAAGTGGGGATCTTAGCAATACAACAACTGGTTAATGGAAAATGAACTGAGAAAATAAAGAAGCCCGTTTGAGTACTGAATACCAAAATTAATTACATACTTCCCGGGAGTAACCACCGAATGAGATTTCAATGCTTTTTTGGTTATTGTCTTCCAACTACCATCTGAATTCTTTTTCCTTATATGCTGGTGCAAGAGTGCAGCGGAAGGGGTGTATCACGTAACCATAAAGGCCCACAACACTTGGGATGGCCAGTCTTACAAAGTTCAAATAAGTCAGATGTGGTAAGGACCCGGGCGACAGTGATGGGATTCGAACCTCTTACGACCGAGGCGATAAACACACAGAGCACAGCCTCTTCCGGTTTACTGTTTCATCTAGCGCTCCACCCCCTCCCCGAGCCGGGCACCCCAACAGTACTGATGACTGGACTGGACTGATGCCGCGAAAACATCTGATAACTTTGAGTGTTCAACCTACGGTCGTGTCCCCTCGACAAGATTAAAATTCGCAAACGTGTTCCGCCGAGCTGAGATTATGCAATCGATCCGAACTGTTTTGGTTCAAGTCATCGCCAATGGATAAATCTTAATCCAGGAACATCAAAACTCTTAGCTCCAACGATTCTTCGTGAGTTACCATCATAGTGTTGAAAATAAATCTGCGAAGTATAAAAAGGTGTTGTGGTGATTCAAATACTTCTCCACACAGCCCGGTACGCCACAGCTTCATTTCCAGTATCCAACCTGTCAGATGAAACCTAGCTCTGCAAGTCAGATCGTGCAGATGCAGCAGGGTCACCCCACGATTGGTCAGTACGTTATCTGCGAATAGCTGCATGCTTTCTCCCATATATATAAACGAGTTTGTACAAATTAGGTCTGGCAGAATAGATCCCTGTCATTCTGGTCTGGTATTGCCAAGTCTTGGTGCGCGCAGCCTGGGTACGAGCTATTCAATTACGTACGATTGGCCGAGTAGATTCAATTCAAAAACATCATAGCTCAGAGTGAACGCATTTTGTCGAATCATCCAGTCGATCCGGTTCCACACTACGTGCTGATTCAAGTCGAGCGACGGCCGGTCATGCGTGGGTGGTCCACAAAATTTAACGGAACCCAGCTGAATGCTTTTGCGTATTTCTGTTGGCACTTTGAATACTGCATTCATCAGCCATCAACTTATTCGTCCCCAAAATGTGCGCTGACACGAGCCGGTTTTAAGCCAGAAAGCTAGTGCGACGGGGTATGCGAAGCGGAGATTGAGTACAAAGATCGTTTCTAAGGAAACAGTAATTAGAGTATGACAATATCAAAAAAGTTTACACTTTCCCATTCGGTAGTTTTACAATGGTCGCAGCTCTCTTCCGGAAATACTGTGCATGTGTTGAGTAGTAAATAATAATGGAAGTAAAATATTTTTTTAATTTGTGGTCCGGTTTGCTTTGCCAACGCCAACAATACCCTTTATAAGAAAAGTGAAGCTCATGTTTGCACTTTTACCGTAACGAAAACACCACGTTTCACAATACATGTTATCGTACCGCTTTCCTCACCTCTGGTGGGTGTCCTCAACTGAGCAGTTCGGAAAATTGTGATGCGATCTATACTGCAACAACAAATTGTTTGACCAGACGTGATTCAATCACGTATCCTACTCAACCCATAACCACAAGAACCCAACACTACACTGGCGAGGAAAAGTGGTATTCATGAGCATAGAATCAGGAACAGAGAACCGTATAAGGCTATGATAGGTCCGGCATGCTAACGAATCGGGGAGGGGTCCACCGAAATTGACCGGTGTTGAAAGGGTTCGAACGTAAAACTTTACTACCAGTGGTCCTCAAGTGCTTTAGTGCGGTCGGGGGTGGTTGTCTCAGGCTCAGAGATGACTACTAGCTCTGAACGCCGCTCGGGATGCTCCTAAATGATCGCACGTCTCGAACAGCCTCTGTTGAAAAAGTCCTGCACACTGCCTTCTCGTGACGGTGTTTTCACCAAAGTGTGAGAGCGAAGGTTAACGCCCTGTGTTATCCACCGGGTTGGCTGATATTTAGTCTAGGGGAGATGGCTAAACCCTGATTCCAAACTAACCACGGACGGCATACGAAGTATACAGCACAATAATCACCGGCATCAGTGGCGGAAGGGTATACTGGGCACCGTGGATATCTGGCCTCATCCGAAGAGCGCATGAAGTAAGCAATCAGTCACCGGCCTCCCAATGGATCACAGAACCCGCGCTTCGTCCAGCTGCCTTACGGGTTAAGCTTCGGGTAGCGAAAAGCTCCGCTTTGGCCTGGGCAACCTGGTAGTACTTCGCCTGCAAACAAATCATGGAATCGGAAACCAAGTACCCCTTCCTCCCCGGTTGTACCATGATATATATATATATATATATATATATATATATATATATATATATATAATCACGGTACAACCGGGGAGGGAGCAATACTGATGTCCGATTGCATGATTTGCCATATGGACACTCTTTAGACAAAGTGAACAGATTATACAACCTGATAATTCACAGTCCAATAAAAATGCCCGGACCAAGTTTGAGAAGCTGTGAACTTCATGCAGGTGATGTAGCACGTAAACTACTTTTCTGCGTACATGTATGTGACAAGTACCACACGCAGTTTGCCATCAGGGTCATGGAAAAAGGTCTACTTACTGAAGCAATCATTGGAAAACCGCACTGAAAAAAGTCAGCCCACAAAAGAAGGCGAGTGGGGACGAGAGAGTAGAAGGGAGAGACGAAGGAGAAAAAACAGATTAATTCAGATAAACCGAGGCACAGTAATTCAGAAAGAAAATGTGTTCAAGATTGCCCTCGGCCTGACTCAAATTCCATTTTATCCAATCCCGTTTCCAGTATCCGATCTATCTATTCAATTACAGGAGTTATCACGATTCGCTGGACGAACTTTTGTCTTAGCAAATAATCCATCTTTCCTGACCTTTCCGCAGTAAGTCGCAACACAAGGCTGGAATATAAAACTCTACGGATCTTGAGGTCAATCACGTTAGTTTTGGTGCGACCCACTGACCAGTGAAATTGTGTGACCTTGATAAACAGGACAAATTAGTCTGAATTTCAAAAGCCCGAAATTAGTTAAAGATTAAAGATGGCTCATTGTTAAACCGATAAAGGTAAAATACACCGTGGCATTCGGAAATAAATGCTGATCCTACCAGAAATATTTCTTTTTTTCTGAATTGTCTGTTATGTTTCTGCTCAACCGGAAGAAGCAAACACGAAGCGAACACAGATGGAGGATAATATTCTGCCTAACAGTTCAACAGATAACTCACGGCGAATGGTAGTCTTACTGCGGAAAAACTTTTGGTTTATTTCGAATGCGTGACCTGGATTTTGAGGTCGTATGAGCGCAGTCTATTAAATACTAGTTTGTTTTCTCTACGTTGAAGAAATATTTACTGAAAACCAGAAAATTCCATCCGTCAAACACCTGCTCTTGTGATAAACATATTTCTTATTTTTTTGTGAATGACAGCGTTTTTTCTCACATTATTCATGTAAAAAGTGGCGTCATAACAGTATGTGGTGTGTAAAAAAGATTATGTCCGACTTCGATCCCGGTTGTAGCATCGATCGAACGTGTAAATGAAGATCCAGCCCTTAATGTTGTTGTTTCTCCTATTTTTATTCCCACCGTTGTTGTTTGTTGACTCGTTCTGTTCCCATATTGTGCACTACGGTACGCGCCGCAACGAGCGTTTGTTTTATCGCATCAACGTGACCCCATCGCCCCGATTTACCTACGCTATTGTCTGTACCGCGCCCGTCGAACTTGGACAAATGTAGCACGACTGACCCGGTCCCGCTGATTGATTTTGTGACCGATGACTGTTGTGATTTGTACTTTGATTTACCCTAGTCATGTTTACCTCAACAGTACTGCATATTTGCACCGAATTTGTCTTCGTTCGTGGCTGGATTCGCTTTGGTTCTGCGCGTAACTCAACTAGCTCGAACACGGAAGCTATCATGATCTTAGATGACAGAAATAACAGTCATAGAGTAATAAAAATTTTATCTGGGAGAAGATTTGCTAGAAAAAACTCCCAAGCGCCTTTGCAAACAAGGGTGGAGAAAAGCTAGTTGTTTTAGACTTCACCCGATCGAGGGCCCGTACTATACGAACAACAAGGGTGGCTCAAGGTTACAACCACGACAATATCCGATTCGCATCGATTCACTCCGAACGAACTGTGATGAGAATAAGGAGGTTCGGGAACACGTCCGTCGTATAAATGAGATTTTTGAAGAAACTCATTTTAGTGACTTTTTAATTCGCAAAACTCACCACGCCGGTTGACACGGACTGCAACAAAATCACGACCAATCATGCTGATGAGGCGTTATTAAAGATACCGTCTTCAAAGGATAAAAGTTCCCTGTCTGCCAGACCATAAGTTATTCCAAGAAAAAAACCTATTTTAGAATGATGCGCCAGGTCATGTCTCACACGGGGCTGTACATCAACAGACGTGAACAAATCTATCCATTCATTAAAAAAATTCCACGGTAGCAAAACTAA
Source organism: Fasciola hepatica (assembly GCA_948099385.1). Lineage (NCBI taxonomy): Eukaryota > Metazoa > Platyhelminthes > Trematoda > Plagiorchiida > Fasciolidae > Fasciola > Fasciola hepatica. The sequence goes on from CANUEZ040000168.1 coordinate 2,266,378, forward strand.
TAAAAAACTCAAAGACAATTTTCACAATTTCTTGCTAAGAGTCACGATTTGAATAAAATTAGGAATTTATTACTTGTGTGTAAGGGAGCAGTTATCACAAGTTTCCCGTGTAACTTGAAAAACGTGGCGGGGGTGTCACCTTGTATGTTGAACGCTGATTATTTCGATAGACCATGATGTCTAGGAAATTTCAACAATACGTGTACACTGCACTGTTGACAGTGAGCATCCAGCAAGAAAACAGTTTTACAACTATAAAACGTTTAAATCGGTCGGGTGACGCCGTGAGGTCATGCGCTCCTCCTCTTTCACTCCGATGACTGAAAGTGGTGAATACTTTTAGAGCGATTTTCTTCGTCGAATAATCAATCCGAAGTTACTATTTTCTTTTGTTTACATACTTGTGCATGAATGCAGTGGAAGGGATATATACCCCATGGCCTAAAAGGCCCATTATAATATTGGGGACAACCGGAAACCACATAAGTTCCCAATAGATTAGGTGTGATAACGATCCGGACGACAGTGGAATACCGTATGGTTGGGAACCGCGACAGTTATGGGCAGAAAACACACAAAGACTATTGGTGCTTGAGGATCGATGTCGTTGAAGTATCCGTCGAACGTGGTGGAAACATTGCATCAGTAGAGGTCAGTCTCTGTACCACTTCAAGATCGAGTTGAGTCGAGTATCACATGGATTTGGAAAATAGTGGGTTTAATTTGAGAACCGAACGCGGTGTTTGGTTGCCACTACAGTATACCGCACTTCATTGGTCATCTGCCCGCACGTTATCACTGGCTAGCTGTTTGGTGCTAGCTAACGAAGCTGGCCCAGCGACAGAAGCGTATTATTGTATTTCTTATATTGCATACTTGCTTGATTTCAAGCTGTGTGCCAAAAAGTACAAAAGTACAAAAGGGGAAGAAAGGGTACGCAGAGTCAGATCCCATGATTTGTCTTTTTGTAAGCGCAATACTCCAGTTTGCCTAGACCAAAGTAGGTGTGCCAGAAGCTTACCCATTAACGAAGTGGCACACGCGATGCCAGCGATTTGTGATTGCAAATACGAATGCAGCATTCTAGAAGTAAATCCCTCTATCGATTAGCATCAACACACAGCCCGGTTGTGTCAACGCATTGGGAACAAATCAAACGGATTGCGTAATCCCAGACACACACACGTGTGATTCGGTGTGAGAACAACAGAAGAAAAAAACTCACTCGAGGACAAAGTCCCGCACACTTTTCAGACGTTGTTGGGATATTTTCTGTGGTCCTGGGAAGAGAGCCGTTTCTGATCGTGAGCACATCTGGCAAGAGGAGAAGAACCCAGGGAAGAGATTAGGGTATCAAAATTCATTTAAGTTCGTTGATTTACTTACTCACTCATTTAGTTGTCCATTTGCATACACACTCATTCCACTGACTCACACCGTCCAAATGATCTACAGGACTTCTCGCAGCGTGTTACAAGCGATTCGAGACGGACAACTGGCAACAATTTGGACAGCTTTAACTAAGCTTTACAACCCATCGCTTTGTTTAGAAAAGTGATCTGGCAAGTCATCCCAACTTTTCCCCTTTTTTATTCACTTCCTTTTTATCAATATAATAATAGTACAATATTTCAGGCAGAGGGTCACGGCCAAATTAAGGTTGCCAGTTGGGGCGAGCGACCGGTGGCGACGCGAAGAGATACGGACCTGTGACCGAAGGGTTCAGAGCCCACTGTGATGACCGTTAGACCATCGCCGATCTAGAATCAACCTCGGCCGAGTAAGAAGATACAACTGATTCCATGACTTGGTGACGTCACCAGATCCTCACGCTGGTCGCTTGCTGTGTTTGATGTCCAGAACCAAAACACAGTCATTATCATCTTCCAGCCATACAACATATGACACCTCTCCAAATCAACGATCATACTACTAACTCCGTAAATACTGTTTGCAAACATGCAAAGGTAGCGTACATCTGTAATTGCGTTCAACAAAAGATGAGGTTATCAAAACTAAATATGTTCACAATCGTTTTCTGTTGATATCGTAACGTGGACCGTGAGTAAAATACTGTCTACCATACCCGTTTGCTTACCACGAATAGGTGGGACGGATCCGTTTCGTTCGGTACGCGTGATGAGAGTTGACCTATTGAACGTGCACAAGCCCCGACGATTAGAAGAGGCCAAATCCAAAGCCCATGAAAGTCTAGAATATGGGCCAAGCATGGGCCAACTCGTCGCCCGATTGATAGATCCGGCCAAATGTGAGTCCAAAGGTAACCGGGACACGGGAAACACGGACGGTGGGATGAACGATAACTGAGGCTGATCTGTAAGTTCGTCATCAACAAATTGCCCCCGTTCCCCGCCGGAACGGGGTCGATACGCGCGACGTGACACGGGATCAAACGGTACAGGTGAACGAGGTGGAGACACGGATAATGGTGAACTGGGACTGTGAATGACCAGTGACGGGATTTGAGGTCGATCGTAGAACGGTTGCGAATCAATACAGTGTCGGCATTGATTTAACTGATCAAGCAAATCGTTCACCTGTTGCTCTAGACGAGCTACATGTGAAGACAATCTGACAGTGCACGATCAGAATTGGTGAAGGGATGAGAGAAAAGATGGAACAATGCTGAGAAATTTATATGCAGTGTACGGTCAGTTTCATTGAGACAAATGTGAAGTGACAGATGAACAAGTAGAAAAAATTGGACAAAGAATGAAACAAGCGGCATTTGAATCAGATATCCCGTAGCGCCAGACAAATGCTGTAGCCGTAACAGTTTTGCATTACTCGTTATCAGGTAACTCTGTCCGATCTGGGATCGCTCTTTCTCACTGGATATTATGTACACGAGGACACGTGACGAACTGACCGATTTACTTCCTAACCTATGGTTGTATTCGTAATCGAATGCTCAAGTAAGCAAGAAGCAGACTACTCGCCACCCGCTCCCTGTTCTGATCCGTCCCATTAACTCTAGTGGGAAGACTCTTTTGGTGTTAAATAATCTCCATTATATGGCAGAAAACAGACAGCTCATATCGGATGCAAAAGTCATTGTCACCAATCATTGCACCACAAATTAACTGGTCCAAGCTGACGCTGGGTAGCGTACCTTCTTATTGATTAATTGGTGATACGGCGAGCCACCACTTGACGTGAATCCCTTTTTGTCTTATCATTCGTGGTTTCGTTCGCTCAAACGTCGACCTGGATTTTGGACAGCCACAAACGGATTAACTAATAACGAGAATTGACTGTTTACCGACCATACCCCTCCCCCTCCCACCCCCCCCCCCCAAAAAAAAGAGAAAAACAACCAAACATAGTACACTAGCGAAATTCCTTATTGAAATCAAAATGCTTTGTTGTGAATAGAATGGTGTGATCAATCTCAAACGGCCATTCAATAATACATGGCTGAGTCAACCTTGGGTAATATAACGGCATCTACCCATCGAGTCTGATAATATCTCGTGACGTACGGCCCCCTTCCTCTTTTAAGGCAACCTTTAACTCCCCCAAGGATTTGTATTATCGCTCCCGATCCACTTTTATCATTAGATGATGGCATAAATGTTCGACTCTTCTGCTCACTGTCCGTCTTGAAAGACCAAAACACTTGGCAATCTCGTGCCGAGATTTCCCTGATTCCCACAGTCTGACTGTATACTAGACGACCTCCTCTCCTGCTAAATCAAAATAACAGATAAACGTGTGGGCTGTCAAACCATAGAAAGTACACATATATGAGTGTCTGACCTCCATAACAAACTTCATAATTTACACTCATGCAACGATGGACTGTATCATGTAAAAGTGCAACTGCATTGGGCTTGTATGAAGTATTCCGAACTGATGGTATGGAGCCCCAGAACCCTAGTTTATCTAAGAGGAGGCGGTTGTTGCCAAGTCGTGTAGAATGGTTGTATCCTTAGTGCCAATCTGTATACTGAGTATGAACCAGTGACAACCAATAGGAAACAAAGTCAACGGTGGCGTGGCCTAATTAAAACGCGGCAACCAATGGCGGCCAAGGTCACGGTATGTACACTATGTGAATGTCCGGCAGTACAGCGAAGGAATAATGACTCGCGTCCAACACCTATTGATCGTCAGCTATTTAGTGATGGTATATTTAGGAGGGAAATTGTCTTGTCAAGTATTTTGCCATACCACTGGGTCGTTCCCTGTTTGGCCTCATATGAGGCCTTTCGAAATTCCTTCAGTTGACTTACATTTCGTACTGATTGGAATATCGCGGATTGCTTTACCGTAACAGTGGTCTAGAAACTCTGTAAAACCGGGGTACGACTGGATACAACCAAAGTAGGGTCGTACTAATGCTCGGGCTTTGGAAGGAGAAGCAGAAAACATTTAGTTGTTGAAAAAGACGAAAAAGTTGCGAAGCTGCAGCACAAAAATGACATTGTGTAGATCCGGTACCGGGGATGGAAATTCACATACTCGGTTCGGATTGTTGCTTGGTATATTCAACTTGTCAGCGGTGGAAAAACGATACTCACAACAACTATAAACCTTATGGTCTCGTATTCGACTCTCACCACCATCGGTTCATCCTCGTCCTTCGACAGCTTCTAACTGGCCACGTCCCCTTTCAAAAAATTATTGTCTGATCAGCATAAGTTAACGATGAATAAAGGAAATAAAATGATAATAGTAAATATTATGCGACAAAATCACCCGTATCCGAATACCAAGGTTATCACAGCATTGCTCGAATTTGATAGAACACTGGATCAGTAATACTGAGGTTAGGTGCACCGTATTGGAGGACGAGAGACAAACCTCTAGATTGAACACTAAAGCTCACCCGGTCAGGGTGTTTAGGGCATTTATTACATACAGTACACGACAAGAAGTATAGGACCTGCCCTCCCCCCTTCTCTGTTTCTGTACTCTCTAACGAAACCATATCTACATCACGCAACTACTTACGAGTAGTATGTGGGGCTGATGAATCTTTGTTTGGTTGACTGTCCTTTGAACTCCACGTTTCGCCCATAAACCTCAGGTCATCCGACCAACCTTCACTCGGAAGCATCAGACTCGAGGTTTGCTCTTGCGAGAGCTCGTCAGCTTGTCGGGCATTTCTGGCTGTTATAGAGGACGACATCTGAACAGGCTTAACTTGGTGATTCGGATCAGCCCGAACGGGAGCGGGGTGGCGCAGTGGTAACACAAACGCGTTCGAGGTGAAAAGACCCGGGTTCAAACCCTGGGTGTAGCTAGGATGTGCGCCATTGATGAGCTCTAACAGGAGCAAAACTCGAGTCTGGTGCTTCCGAGTGCAGGTTGGTCGGATGATCTGAGGCTTATGCGTGAAACGACAGTCAGCCAGACAAAGAAACCATATCTGGTCAGGACGACCGAATGCACGGTGCAATGGGGCATACTAAATTTCAGACCAAAACTATGCACTGTGTGCTAATCAGGGCAGGAAACGTGGTAAATGAGGGGAGCGAAAGTATAACAGCCCCTATTCCGGTGCGAATTGGCATGGAAAATTTATCAAAAGCCGATGGACCATTACGTCTGGTAACAAGCTGCTTCGTTCGTTCCGTAGATCTGGCTACAGGCAAATCCATGAGTACCGGAATCACGTGAGTCATATGCAGTGGAACATGTGAAGCATCCTAGTTGTCTGAGAAGTTATGTTGCTCTCACGCCACTGCATAAAGAACAACGCATATCATGGGCTGAAACACAGCGTGGATAAACAAGAGGGAAAATGATCATTTCAAGGATAACTTTAAAAATTTCGATGGACCAGATGCTTGGAATTATTACTGGCATGATATCAGAACAGAATGAAGAATTTTCAGCCAAAGGAACAACGACGGAAGCTCAGTGATGGTTTGCGGAGCTTTTTCAGCCAAAAGCCAAAGTGAGTTAGTTATGACTCATCAAATGTATTGCGTTATCAGTTTGACCAAAGACGGCCAGAATAGGTCTGGGGCTCGGACTGGCTGCTTTTCAACACAAAGAGGGAGGCTGTTGACCTAGTTATACTCGAATGTGTACGAGATTCCGTTGCCTACATTCGTACGCTGGAGGGCTTTTTGCTCCCGTTATTGACCAGCAGATTGGAACACAACAATGCTTCTTTCCAGTGCTTATACACCACAAAATGTTGGCTGTTGTCCCGTGGGATTAAGATCATGCAGGGGCCACCTTGTAGCCCAGACCTAAACCTGACTGAGGACCTTTGGGGCATTTTCTCTCGCCAGACGAAAAGGGATCCCATGGTTTATCACTCACAGATTACGTTATTAAACGCTCTTAAGCGATAATGGACAAATACTGGCCAAGAGACAATCACAGATCTTCTAAGAAGTACGCCGAGATGTATTGAGGTCGTCAAGCAAAAAGGCAGTTGGACACGATTTCAAGTAGGAACTATAAAAACCGAGCTGAGGGAGGCCCTAAGCTTTTGTCACCCTCATTTTTTGTATTGTACTCTAATTATCTCATAGTATGGCTCTGAAGTTTGGTATACTGTATCGTACCGTGCACTCGGTCGTTCCGACCATAAATGGTTTCGTCGGGGAATACAGAGACGGAAATATGCGGGAAAATGGGGGGGGGGGTCCTATGCTTTTGTCGCCCGCTGTTTGGTACCGGATGAACCGCTTCAGTGTGCGGTCTTGGACCGGTAGAGTGGGTTTAATTTCGTGGTTTGAATTCAAGAGATTCAATAAAAAGTCAAACCAGAGGGCAACTAAGTAACTCACTAACTCACCGACTGATTTTCTGTTTATCCGCGATCGTCTGTTTCATCAGACGGCGATTATTCCGATCCAATTCCATGTTGTAACTGTCCGCCTCGTCCACAAATGCCGCTTTACGTTGGCTCAACTCGCGAAGTTCGGTCAGCTGTTTGAATAGGAACTGCACCAGAGCGGTCGAAACAGATTGGTGATACAATGCAGATTGAAAATGAATAAGGATAAAGTAGCCCCAAGGAAGCCGTGCAATATGTTCATTACTCAATGAAAAATATGCAAATGATAGTCTGTGAATTTCGGCTTGGTGGTAGACGTGAAAAGTGTTGAATTGTGTTCTGAATGGCAGAAAAAACTGTCAACCTCGACGGGATTTAACGCTACACTGGAGTACCACGGGCGTTCTACCAGCGCTGTGACACGGGGCGCCAGAAAGTTTGCAAATGGATGGTTACATGCAATGGTACTTTACATAGTCCGAGAGTCTCACACCGTGATTTGCGAAATGCGTAGGGCTGCTGAACTGGGAAGAATATTCTACGTATCGGCCGTAACTGACACACGGTTCCAGCACCCTAGAACGCGTCTTCTCACATGGCATTCCAATGACGGTAGAACAGCTCACCACATTGACCACGTGCTAGTCCGGTCGCGATGGATCTCGCTAACAGAAGACTGCAGATCGCATCGCGCAGCTGAGGTAGGCAACAAAATTCCAATCGATGTTGGGCGAATCCAGTCTTTCGTATTCTGATTTTCACCCCGGAGGGCAATAGTATAACGACAAGTTTAATTTTAAAGAACAATCAACCAGGCACCGACTTCAAATTGCTTTTTCCCCAGTAAAACTCTAATTGGAAAATTATTTTCGTCCCAGTTGAACGTCGAATGACTGGTATAACGGAGTGAGAATACCAAGCTTAAAAAGATCCGGTAGACGAAGAAGACGGCGTGTAGCAAAAAGAACTTCACTGCTCACAACACCTCGCGACATTATCCAACATCTTCACGAAATAAGCAGGCGGGCTTTGTAGGTTTCTGCTCAGGGAATCCAAAAGTTGTTGTACGAAATAGCATCTTGGTGTTTTTGTTTATCTCGTGCTTCCGTATCAGTGGAGTGGAATGACTACCCCCCCCCCCCCCCCCTTCCAGATAATCGCAATCGGAGAGAGAAAATCGAAAACCCTGATTCCGAGCAGAGGGGATTTCAATCCCAACTGCCCGACTCAACTCAGCTCGGTGAACAAACGAACACCGACCGGCCGAACACGGCCCTTGCTTTATGCACGAGGGTGATCTGATAATCCATATGAGCCACTCCTAAAGGTTATTCCAAATGGCCCATTATGCAATGGAACCTCACATACAACTTGGACCTCAAGAACATTTTCCATCCCATCGGCGATGTTTTCAATAAGGTTTTACTTATACATAAATGGTGCAATATTTCACGAAGGAGGTGGCGGCAAGATTCGAATCCGGGACATCCCGGTTCGAGCTTCACCACCGAGGCATAAGTCCTTGGCCATTGAGACTGTGAGAGGTTCGTAATCCACCACCACCACCACGGGTCAATTTGATTGGTGGATTGTGTGAGGGTAGTGGTTGATCTATGGTCAATACGCTGCCTGTCTTTCCTAGCAGACTAACACCATCACAGTGAGTCATGAGACGTGCAAGCATAGTGTGTCCATTATCAAGGTCAAGGCTTGGGCCAACGAAATCACGAGCGCTAAAACAGCGGATCGACGGGGCGAATCGACAGAGAGATGAATCCAGTCAAGCGGCCATTAGTTTGAACACCAGCCGATTAGAAGGCTTGGCCACCCATACCAGTTGGACCAATACGTTTTGTGCAATAACTGAGCACAAAGAGCAACGCCCTATATGATTACTGTTTGCGCCAATAAAACGAGGTTGTGCGGGAAGAAAAAAGCGTTCTTCCTAACTATGGTGGGACAATTCAGAACCGATAGTACTCCGCTGTTGTCAAACTCGTTACTGCGCTTGATCTAGTAGGAAGGGGGGGGGGACTTATGCTTCTCCACTCCAACGAAATCCCAGGGCTATGGTTGCCGCAAAACCCTGGTAGTGCAATGTTCTCCTGTGGGTACAGGTATATCCCATCACTACAGTGATGTATAAGCATGGTATAAAACAAATCGGTTCGCGCCGGCGCATGTTTTTGGAACAGTTATAATCATAGAACCGACCGGTACCTCTGGAAGAAGAGTAAGGAGCACGTCACAAGGCGGGTCAGTTAGAAGATTACAAGCGAAATGTCAATTAAACTCGCTACGCCCAAGATCTCATCCTCCTGAATAGAAAGACACCTGCTGACATGTAAACATGCAGTGGACTCGAATTCAGCAATCCGGGTAGTTTACAGTCAATCGGATTCTAAGTTACCTTCGGTTTGTTAAGACTATCTGGGTCATGGAAAACACTGGAGTTGCCACGGGACTGGTGTTCTACATGAATGTTCTTGGTTTGTAAAAGAAGAGGAAAACAAAATGATGTGATCTGATTTGTCCGTTCCAGGTAAAAGAATGATCACCACTACCCGTTTGTTGCCAGTTTATTCGCTGTTACCGATCGATGGTCGGTGGTGGATTCTATCGGAACCGAGAGGAATTCGTTTTCACAAAGCTCTCAGTGTGCTGCTTTTTCATGCCTTGTTTACACGTGTCATCTGATGACCACCATTTGTTTTGAGTCAGAATGAAACGGAAACTGCAGGATGCCGAATGAATTCTTTGGCACGCATACCTAATGGGTGCACCATGACTCGAGGATTTGTCAATCAATTATCAAAGGACGTATCATCAGACACTGTGGATACACTTGCTGCGTGTTATTAATCACACTGTTCTGTCTATATGTACTAGAGAAGCATTGGCAGACCAACAAGGGTCAGTAAGAGGGAGGGATATGCATTTACCATATGAATTCCATGTCACGGAGCAAATACGGGAACTAAAATGTAAGCTTCCCGTTTCGATGGAATAGCAACCGGATATCATGGCAGTACCAGACTTTCTACTTGTTTACCAAACAACAATAGTAGAATATTTCTAAGAGGGCGCGGCCATTTAGGGTCTGCAGATGGCTGTAGTAGTGGTGCGGTCAGATTCGAATACGGGACCACGTTGTTATGCATGATAACTGTTTTCATTCGTCCCACTGTCTCCGGTGAGAAGACTATTCTGCCTTCGAATCATCTAGGTTTATTAGCTCAGAATACACAGTTTATATGGGAAGAAAGAATCACTATCACAAATCTTTGCAACACAGATTAATTGACTCAAAGTTGCACTGAGTACCCTATCTTTTGATTGGTGATACGAACAGCCACCACTCAAAGGGAATCCTTTCTCGTCTTATCGACCGCGAATCCCTTGTCTCAAGCTTTGACTTAGATTCTGGACAGGTGCTGATGTGCTGTCTGCTGGCGTGACTAAGCCGCTTATCAAACGATGCGTCAGACTATATCCCCACAATAACTGTTTGACCACCGCCGGTTCGCCACAGCTTGAGTTATATGTTTGACATCTTCATCGTCCGTTCGGTTGTGCAATCGCCGAGGTAATAACATACACATTATTATTCTCTAGCACATCAACAGGAGGTCAAAAAACGTCGATAAATCACTACAGAACTTTGTTTATCCGAGTTTCCATACTTTTCTTGAGAGGTACCGATTGTATGAGTTATACTGTGCTGACAAAGAAAGAAACGATAATTTATTGCTTTTAAGGACATTGGAAACCGATTCAATAACGTCGGATACAATCTCACGCGTTCAGCAGTGAAAGGAACGGGGACTGTAAAACCAAGATGTCACGTTTACGGTCGTTAGTAGCATGCCATACCAACTTTTTGGAAAATCAAATGCTTGATACGGCAAATCTCATGGGAGAGAAGAACTGGATGCCACTAGATCACAGGTGGCAGAACAGCTATCCACGTGTTGGGCTTAAACAGACTTGATAAGTGGTCACGGACAATCGGCGATAGTGCTTCAAGATGTAGCGTATTTTTCATGATAAAATACCACGTGAATCTGTGGAAAGCACTGCTGTATGGCGGACGTGATTCATCACTAGATAGAACCAACGCCCCCTGACGTGTTTTATCGGACCCATGGAAGTTTTATATGCTACATTTCCCCAGGTCGTACCAAACACAAATGCGAGTCCGAGAACTTGGATTCCATTCTTAAGCTTCCAGGTCGACCGGTGGTGGTCAAGTGGCCTAGAGCGTTTGATTTCCACCTCAGAGGTCAGAGGTTCGAATCCCCGCTATCAGCGGTTACTTTGGTGGTAGACAGTAATCCATTGTCGCCCGGTTCGTTACCACACCTGACCTACTTGGACCTTATGTGGTTCTCTACCTCAAGTCTCAGGATCAGGTTGTCCGTTATCCCTAATAGTACAGTGGGCCTTTGTGGCTATGGAACGTATCCCTTCCATTACACTTATGCGCAAGTATGCAACAGAGAGGTAGAAATATCAGAGGTCCGGTCATTCTATACCACATGACGTTGGAAATGCACGTCCCGGGTTTACTTTATTCGGATATTTCTGGCATGTTTACGGTATATCACATTTACTCAGATACGGGTTTCAAACTGGTACGGGATCCCAAAATATGACAAAAGTCATTCCCGATTATCGCCCGCGGTCGGCAAGAACACGTCTAGAGAAAAAGAAACACCGCCAAAAGCATCACGAGGAATCGGTTCATAACCAGCGACAGACAAACATGTCTAACGGTTGGCGAATCCATCTGACTCGTAATTAACAATGAGATGAAGCTGTACAAATCAATTCAAAGTCGGACTTATGATATAACACGACCAAAAAAATGAGAAACCACTTTTATGCGAGCAGGATTGAGATTGGTGCCCTGAACGTGTGATTTTACACCATTATTTGCGGAACAAGTGTGTAGTACTGTAGTTGTGATGATCCCCATCAGGCAGACATGACACTTCATATTAGCTGCCTCAATAACAGACATAAACACATAGTCTGGCGATCGGTCTAGTGAATGACATCGAAGAGCACACTTACGCACATGAACACACACACGCACACACGAATGCAAATCGTGATTCGAGTGGCATACGTCATCTATCCGGTTCATTAAAACCAACAATCTGCTAAACATTCGAAAAAGACAGAAACAGCCCATTCGTGATCAGTCAGTTTTCAGCAAAAACTCTAGCACATTATCTCGGAAGAAATGGTGCTTCCTCATAAGCAGGCAGATGAAACATTTGTACAGCGGTTCTTTGGCGAGCCGTGCATCCGCGTTGTATGATGCATCACATGGTGAACAACTTAAATATTCTACCCCAACTAGCAAAGCAACGCCGAAGACGACTTGAGTGTCGTCCGGATCGTTACCACACCTGACCTATTGGTTCTCCACTCCAAGTCTCAGGGTCTGGTTACCGGTTATCCCTAATAGTGCAGTGGGCCCTCGTGGCTATGGGGTGTATACCCCTTCCACCGTACTCATGTGCAAGCATGTAATTAAAAAAATGTGTTATTCAACCACTCCAGGAGGTTTACGATAGCTCTGGATACTGGTGTCGTTCAGACTTCAGGTTGACGATTTTCATGAGAACCGGATAGTTTATGTCACAAACACATCAAAGTTCGAGGTTAAGGACAAATCCAATGGAACATTGCTATAGATACAAGAGCCATCACTGATGCCCAATGATGATGTCACCCATACTGGTGAAGAAACGTTTGCGACCTAAATGGCAAGCCCAGCGATCGGGAGCCATTAGTTTGTATAGACTGAAGACAAATGATTGCAGAGGTTTTGGACTGCTTAATTGCCTGCGTATTTTCTGGTAGAATTCGGTCACCACTGTACTAGAAAGATTCTAATTTAAAATGAAACCAAGATTTGTTGATTGTCAGCCGTTTCGATTATGCTAGGTCAACCAATGACCAACAACCAAATCCTTAATACGGGGAAAACTATATTTTCTTGACTTCATCTGTCCAACAAGATCTATTATCAATTATCCTCAATGCCAATACATCGCAACAGGTGCCACAATAAACACAACAGCAAGTTCGCCGAAGCGACCACAGCGTGAGAGCATGTTACGGGGTTCAGCTGCGACACACACACACACACACACACACACACACAGAAACCGGTCGTGATTGATCATCGTTTTACAAACACGAAAGCAGTAACTAAATAACTTGATAAATTCAGTCACACAATCGTTAATAGTATTATTCGATTTGTCCCCCGTTTAGAGTGAAGCGAAAGATCGATCTAGATGCAGCCACGTGTTTTATCATTCTCCAATACACTGTTAAGCTGGATGGATGGACTACTAGCTCTGGATTTCCTATGCTAGGTGACCTTGAACTTGTGACAAACGGTTGAAGAGTTGGAATGAAGAAAATTATCCTGAATTTTTCTGCCTGGCCGTGAAAACGAGAAAAAAACTCTCCACTTCTCAGAATGGGAGGTTCATCTTATTTATTTATTTATATAAATGTGTGAGGATTAAGGATAAGATTGGTTTCAGGTATGACTGATCAAATAACTAGAACTGCGACCATGTCGTATACGTGTTCACTCCCTAATTCAACTCTTAATTAAGAGCTGATGAAACGTTTGGAATAAAGCGTGCACGAGGAAGACATAGATCGAATAACTTTGAGTAAGCCTGCAGTAGTGTTGACTTATCTGCTAAGCTAGACCAAGGAAACAACCTCTTCCTGACGGGCATTTGCCACGTGATTTCTTTCCATAACAGAACGGTGCCGAATAGGAGAGAATTTACAGTATCCGGTAAACATGATTCTCAGAATTCATTTCAGGTTACTCGAAAGATGTCAACGAAGCGCTGCTTTAGATTCGGTGATAATACTACCACTAGGTGACTGAGAAATACTGTTTGACAATGAAGTGTGGCATACTATCATTTAAAGTCGCTTTATCTACTGGAGACATCAGTTGTGAGGAGACTTCAGACTTTTCTATATCTTGCACTCTCAGTGGCTAGGGGTTTCGTACTCGTACGTGAGAACGAAAAGTTCCCTCTTTTTTATGCAACTTCTGTCTTCTGTCCCCAACCGCCTTCCTTTGCCCCCTCAACCTACCCATAATTGTCCCACTGATAACGCGGCCGATACTCACAGCAGTTCAGTATCAAGCTGTGTCGTAAAAGATCATCAATCTCGAAACTCCAATTTTTCAACCCTCGTCCGTCTCTGAATCTCGGCTCTTTGAACGTGCGTACACTCATACAAGCCGGTCAGTAGGCGTGCCTAGTGCTCACAACAAACCCTCTGGCGACTGATCTATTCTGTGTCTATAAGACGCCTATCCAGGATTAGAGCAGTGTGATTCAACTAACTGCTCCTGATATCTCATCGAGGTATTTACCGCGCACATCACAAGACGAAGCAGCTACAGCTACGGGTTGTCACTGCGTAGGAATAGACTTGACCTAAAAGGCTGAAGCTGCCTTTTTAGACTGGATACTGGATCATAGTCGTTTATCTACTGTAAGACTTCAGGAGTCAGTTGACGTTCGAGAAGATAGCCGTGTTCAGCATAGCTTGTTTGTAATCTCGGCATATGCTCCAACAGACTGCAGCTCTAACAAGCAGAAGGATGAGTTCTATGGTGAACTTATTACTCTCGTTCGCATGAGCAAAAGCTCTGACACTAGTGCTAGCTGGTGATTTTGATGCACAAGTTGGCAAACTTAGTGAATCAGCAGCTTGCTTAGGTGGGCACTGTGCCTTACCCGCTCAGTGCACAATTAACGTGGATAAGCTTCTCCAGTTTTGTGCAGACAATCGGTTATTCGTGTTTAGTACAAATTTCCGACACAGTTCGCATCGCATAGCGACATAGCGCTCTAACTCTACAGGTACTGTAAGCCAGATTGATCATATCGCAATAAGCTACCGGTGGCGCAGTTCTCTTCAGAACTGTAGATCTTACTGGTCCATGTACGTAGAGTCGGACCATGCATTAGTTTTAATGCGATTATCACTCGAGCTCCACGGTCATTGACGCAAACCGCAAATCCGGTTAGCCGTACAACGTTTGCCTGATCCAGAAGTTCGCACCAGTTATGAACAGAAATTACTACATGAGCTAGGAACTACGACAAACAGTAATGTAGATGAACATTGGGGTCATATCAAACAGGCGATGCGTGTTGCAGCAGGTTTTGCCTGTGGCCCTAGATCCGTTGTCCATCAAAGACACTGGACCTCGCAAGAGTCGGTCAGTCCAATGGAGAAAAAACGTCAGCTCTCGAACTGTGAGGAGATGAATAAAATACAAAGACATCTACAGAAGCAAGTTACTAAAAGCCTAAGAAAAACAGCGGAAATTAGTGGGTCAAGGTAGCCGAAGAAATGGAAATAGCAGCTGCTTCAGGTAACAATCAAAGACCGTTCAAACTTATTCGCGAGATTGACGGACAGCGAACCCCGGTCAGTGAAACGATATGCGATAGAAATGGAGAGCCTATTCATAGCAAACGGCAAAGGCTCAGCCGTTGGGCCGAATGCTTCAAGGAGCAGTTTAGTTGGCCGGGCGCCAATGCAGTTACTCTTATGTCAACAACTACGATTCCTTGGGCAGTATCAATTGAGCCCCTATCGGAAGTGTAAGTGGGAAAGCGGCCGGTCCCGACGGACTTCTTCCAGTTCTTTTCAAAATGGGTGGTGATGTGCTCATAGAATCATTTACTATCTTGATCCGTAATATTTGGAACGAGGAGCGTATTCCATTATAATGGGAGAGTCACTGATTGTACCCATCTTCAATGACGGCAGTAATCATCGTGGGATCAGTTCAATTCCGATGGTTACCACGGTATTAGCTTCGATTTTGCTGCGCTGTCTGATACTGGCCTGCGAGAGGAACGCTAGCGAATATCAGACTGGATTCCGTCCAGGTCGAGGATGCATCGACCAGGTTTTTACTTTTTTCCAATTACTTGAAATGCGTCACGCATACAGTTGACCGACAATAATGGTTTTCTTAGACTTGAAAGGCGCCCTTGCTTCAGTTGACCAAACAGCGCCATTTAGTACCTTTCATTGAAAAGGTATGCCACCAAATTTCGTGAACCTACTGAGATCACTGAACTCGCTCGCCGTACAATGATGATGAAGTGAATTGGGATAGCGAAGAAGCGCGTACTTGTGTTCTCTCGATGTGGGGCCACAAAGATTTATGGAGTTGTAGGAACGCTCGTCTTGCTCAGTCAAGACAAATATAGATGCCATTCTTAGACCGACCGCTTGTTTTTATGCTGAAGCGATTTTTGAGGTTCTAGATCAGTACCAGTTAGATTTGGATGGGGGGGGGTATAAGGTCATGTGAAACCAAAAAAGGATTTTAGTTCTCGACTTGTCAATCTCTGACCTGATGATCTTTGATTTAGGACCGATATGGTTGATTGCCAGTCGCAGACTATCGGATATATATCGTTCCAAGAGACAGTATTGCCCGCAAAATTCGAGATCAGCAACCCATGACTTCGATCTCAGTTGTACTGCGGGTCAGTCAAACAGTGTGCGTAACACCATTGGAACGATAAGACAGTTCGTGAGATCCTTTCACGCACTTGTGCTTGTCCGCTCGACCACCCCGGTTAATCCACACGGCGCATATTCATTTTTTCTAATTCACGTTTGTGCATGAGTGCAGTGGATGGGGTATATACACTCGAAAACCTCGAAGAACCACTGCACTATGAAGGGTAGCGCGAAACCTGACTCTCAGACTTGGAGGACCAAAGAAGATACCTGGACAGAGTCACTCGCTGTGCTGTATATTCGCCGGGGCGGTCAGCCGCTGAAATATGAGTAAGGGTGGCCAGTGCATGACATCGGTATAAGGTACGATAAGCCTAACCAGTGCACTTGGCGATGTAGCGCACTTCGGGTGGGATCTAATAAGTTCATTCACTCAATGGTTAAAACACTGGAGGATGTTTTAGTGTCAAGACTCGTGGCGCTTTTATCAACTTCATACTAATATTCGTAGTCCTTCTATTACTTTTTTCATACTCGTGATTGGTTTGATTTCCGATGGGGGTTCCGAGAAAGATAGCAGTCAGAGGCACCGCACTTCGTGCATGGATAATGGTTGTTCGAACTGAACTTGGTACACAAGACGGAATAATCTAACCTCATTTGCTTGGCACCAACAAATTTGGGTTACAAGCATACATCGGTGGTTTGAGGAGTAAAACTGTGTAAACGTGGTGCCATAATGCCATCTAGGTTTCGTGGCGGATAACCTTGAGTTTCGGCCGGTACGAGTCTCGCATCGTCGAGTTCATCAACGACGTTGGTAGCAGTTGCTTTGTTCTACTGAAGTCAATGTCATCGCAATTGTAAGTAAAATGGTATATAATACTGCAACACGAGGGCAAGAAGCGGGAGACAAAACTGCATTGAAAAACTAGACAACCGCTGATCATAAGATTTGAGCAGTTATTTAGATAATCCACTTCTCACACCCACGCTCTACCAAGGTCGATTCTTACGATGCGCACGCATTCCAGCTTGTTTTCGGTCATATACTTGCTGAGCTTCGTTTTCTCTCTTTTCGTCTAATGCGTGCCATACCTTCCAAGTTGATCCAATTTGCGGGAGTGATGTTCCGATATAATAATGCTCCTAGTCTAGGTCATCTTTCTGTTTGCGAAGTTTCTGCCGCGACCCGATTTCTAGGCGGTAGGGTCTCTTTGGTCTACTGCAGACTGCTCTTGAATTAGTCACGTCTTTGTGGTTCGTCTGTAATTCTCGGCTGACTGACGTGATTAATTTAAGTCATCTCTTTTAATTGCCCCCGCTAAGGTATCTGTGAGCGAACTTTTTCATCCATCGACGTTCGCGGTTGTTCAGAGCAATTCTTAGTCTGGTAGTCGTTAGGTGTCTGCATTTGTTATGATGATTCCCCTGTTAGAATATTGGGTGAAAGAATACTTCTGGCGCAAAGATAAACGGTTCTTAATGAACCTCATCCGTAAACCACACGATTTATGGTAAAGAATACAATCATTTGTCCCCGTTTTTGGGCGAATCGTTGTATTGTCCAATCTGATAACACTGTAGTTTTAGCGTACAAAATGCACAGCAGACAGGAAATTCTATTCCATAGGCATTGTAGAGAAAAGGTCACCGGAGAGATTGCGTACGTTTAATCGTCAACAAGGGGCAATTGGGGCATTGAACTGGCCTTACTTTTTATTCACAATACCAGAGTTAATTCAAATTCATGGTATTGGAGTGGTGAATCAAATAAAAACTAAATAGATCAGGCGTGATAGCACGAGCCGTATTGTCCACCATCATCAGAGTGGCAGGATCTGAACGTCACGTAATACAGATCAAATATCCTTTGGTTTATATCATCCTTGAGCACCACCGGCCGACTTCTCGAGTCGTGATGATCGGACTGACTGAATCCCACCAATCCCACCGAACAAATTTGGCCATGGGTAGCCCTCTCTCTCTCTCACCGTCATCTGTGATCTGTTGGAGAGTCACCTTGTCTGACTCACCATCTCAATTATCAACGCCGATCCTTCCAGTTCTTTGCATTGGTACAAGGAGCTCTTGTAGCGGTGTGTCGGACCGGTGGTCTACATCTGTTGTTTCTACTTGTTCAAGGAATAATGACCGGACAGACGATTGCTTCTCGGAGGGGATCAGAAATATTGTTGGGCTGGAGGTATTATATAGCTTAGAATGGAATTTCGGACAGCACGGTTATTACACTCTAGCGACTACCGTTTACTGGGAAAACATTGAAGCAGACAAAATGTATGGGATGAAGAGAAAACAGGATGCTTCGATAAACCCCTTCCTTTTAGGAGCAAATTTTATTCCGTGATCTATTTCCATGCTATGGTGTCGACACGATACCTATTCTCAGGCTTTAAAGGAGGCCTGTTACAAGGATGAAATTCAGGTTTTGAGGAAACAGGAATTATAAACATAAATACACACGTAATTACTTCAACTTCGGCTGATTTCTCTTCTTCCGCCATACGAGCCTTCTCGAGAGCTTGCTCCAGAACTCGGTTCCGATCTAACAGAGCTTTTCCCAATTCCGCAGCCAAAATAAGATCTGTACACGGGGGTAAGGACAAAGAAAGGGCAGATAATTGATTTTGGTTCATGGAGGTGTGTGTGTGTGTGTGCACTAAGGAAGTTCTGTCACAATTCAATGACAGTTGATTGAAAACTGAAGAAAAAACGAACGGTTTTTTTGTGAGTAAGAGCATCATGTGGGGGTAAATCTAATTCATATGTAATATTGTTTTGGGACACTCGTTAGTTGCCGAACTTTGTGTATCACCGACACAACGGTTTAGAACCCGTACATCTCGATCACCGCCACAGCATTCCATCGGCGCCCGGATCGTTACCATGACAGACCCTACTGAGGCTATATGTGCTTCTTTAGTAGTCCAAATCTTAAGGTTATGGTTATCGATGGGCCCCGGTTGTGGTTGTGGAGCAACCACATTTTAGTGAATAAAAAGTTGGTAGTCAGTCATTGTTGACTGAGAAACTCTTTAGAAAATCAACAGACCATGTCACGAAAACTTTCAGAATTAATGTTCACGTTTTTTGAGAGCACAACGCTTCTGAAATCTGTGGTTAAAATCGAAAGATTTAGCTGTAAGTGGTGACCAGTGGCGTTATTGAATTCAAACTATTTATTGATCTACTTGATACCATCTTGTAGTTTTCTCTTTACTGTTTCCATATTCCTAATGTTTTGGTTCATAACGGAGAGCCAGTGGTGGATTTGACGGTTTAAAGCGTTTATCACTTCGGAGATTCGAACCCCATTACCGCCGGTAACTTAGGTGGCAGACAGTGATGCATTATCGTCGGGTACGTTACCACACCCGAAGTTTCAGGGTTAGATTACCGGTGATACCTGATAATGCAGTTCAGCTCAATTCGAACAACCATTATAGAGGTACTAGGTGCGGTGATCTTGGGTTCTATCTCTAAGCGGAAACCTCGATCGGAAATGACGATGAAAAAACGAGAGTATGGAAAGATTAAGAATAAGTATACAAAGTCTATATGGAAAGTTAGCGAATACAAGAATGCCACTGATTGAGACACCGATTCATATCCCCCAATGTATCTAACCATTGAGTGGAGAGGGGGATCTCCTGCACTCCACTCAGGAAGCTTAACATACCCCAAATATTCAAGATCATTGTTTAGGTTTTCCAAACCCTTTATCCACGTCACGGACTGGCCTACAATGCTTATCCTCCTATCATTATCTCCTGAGCGAATATGCCCGCTGAGGAATCCTGTCAGGGGGCATGCACAACATATGTCCCAGCCATCTTAGCCTAGTGGCCTTTAGTATTTCATCGAATGCTTTGGTTCATATATCTAGGGCTATTCTGAACGTCAGCACTGCTTATACAATGTTTCTACCAGATTCGAGCAGGGCTACGAAGACATCGGTGTTCAAATACCGACAATCTTTGTTTATCCCCCATTCCCAGTGACCAGGCTTCTGAACTGTAAAGAACTGGGCGGGCTGCTGCGGCGCACATTCTACCCTTGATAAATAAACAGATGTCACTTCCACGCCACAAAAGACTGAGGTTGTCAAAAGCCAAACGAGCCTTATGTGTACGTGATGACACTTCATCCGATATCCAACCTCCGAATGAAATGTAGCTGCCTAGATAACCGAAATTATCTATCTGGCCTATCGTCACCCCAGACACCGAGAGATTTGGTGTTGGACCAACCCAGTCGTGCAATAGCATTTTGTACTTTGAAGGCGCAAAACCAATGCCGAACATTGTTACGCATTTGTTCAAGCTGTCTTGAAAAGCTTGCAACATATTTGAACTTTTACCTAGAATAACTATGTCGTTCGTATATTCAAGGTCTGACAGGAAAAGTTCAATACCGCTATCCTCATATAACAAAAGGCCGGTCTCTAGGATCATATAAATATCCAAGTTAAAGAGATAGATCCACTCTAACACACACCACTGCTTATGGTAATCTTGGATGAAAGATCACCGTGAACCCGAACTCGGCGTTGGCTATTCACTTACGAAAACAAACGCATTGGTGATAGACAGTAATCCAGTCTTCCGGTTCGTCACCACACTTGACCTGCTGCGACCTCATGTGGTTCTCCACCACAAGTGTCAGGGTCCGATTGCCGGTTATCCCTAATAGAGCAGTGCGCTTTCGTGGCTATGGGGTGTATATCCCTTCCACTGCACGTAAGCACAAGCATGTGATAAGAAAATGTATTTTTCGGGTACATTCTAACACAAAAAGCAAGGTCAGAGAACTAAGCAGTCGACTTAGTGAGCATTTGAGGCTATGGGGTATGCAGCCCTAACCAGTGAGCGCATGCGAAAGCATGAAATAAAAAGAGAACAACCAGGACCACCACTCACACTGCATGGTGAATAGTTCCTTGAGCTTAACTTAACCGAACCGGACCCATACTTGCTTCATGTTCATGTAAAATCAGGATCTAAAAATTCAAAATTATCTTTCAACTTGTTCCCGATAAACCGATGGTTGTCGAGTGGCCTTGAAGGGTTTCATTTCCACCTCGGAGGCCAGAGGTTTGAAACGCGCTGCCTCCGATCACTTTCCTGGTAGACAGGAACCCACTATCGTAACCACGCTCAACCTAATGGGACCTTATGTGGTTTTCCACAGCAAGCTTCAGGACCAGGTTGCCGGTTATCCCTGACAGAACAGTGGGCCCCCGGGGTTATATATGGTAGATGCCTCTTCCACTGCATTCATGCGAAGCACGTAATGAAAAACAACCAACCCGAGGAAGACAAACTAAATTACTTACCATTATCATGCCAGTATCCCTCATCTAACAAAGATGATTGGTCGTCAGACAGTGATTGTCTAGAACTCAGTGCATTGGGTTCATGGGGTTTTGCACGGAAAGCATTATCCATGCTTCACCAGTGAGCTGTAGACAGTGAAAAGGAAGTGGGTATTTTTAGGAAGAATAACGGTTCTTCTCTGTGACGAAAACGAATAAGGAATTCAGCATCATTGCTTTGGAACAGGAGTATCTGCTGCATCGTGTAGTGCTACCGATTAGACAGACACTTAGACACAATAAAAATTCTACTTATCTGAATGATTACCGAATTTGGTGGCGCCTCTTGCTCCGCCTGTGTACACTGTCTGCAAGCTCTAAGGTTCCTCCAACCCACATGTTATCCCGCTCTAGCGCTTCCAGTTTATATATATATATATATATATATATATATATATATATATATATATATATATATATAAGACAGGGAACTCTGAGCAGTAGCCCACTTATCACTACCCACCCTGCTCGATGCAATGGGCAGCGCGGTCCTGATTATCCTGCGCGACGACCTCCACGTGGTCTCTTCCACTCCCTAGGAGGAACGGAGAATAGGACGCGATACGGTAGACGTGTGTTTGACATACGTAACACGTGCCCCGACCAACGAAGTCTACTAAGTTGGATACGCTGTGACAAAACGTTCTCTGAATTAGTACCCAATGCTCGATTTCTGACCTCAGCATTGCCTGCTCGGCTAATCCACCCGATCTTAGCGATACTACGTAAACAACGGTGGTCGAAAACCTCAAGATGACGAATATCTTCAGCATGCAGACTCCAAGTTTCGCAACCATACAACAAAACTGAACGCACCGCGGCACAGTATACACAACCTTTCAACTTCAGTGAAATATCAGATCGACGCCACAAGTGCTTCAGTCCAGCGTACGCCGTTCGAGCCTTGAATATACGCGTGCTCACCTCTATTACAGTGTTCCCATCCGTCGTCACGCAGCTACCGAGGTGGGTGAAACGATCGACAACTGGCAGCACCTCCCCATCGAGCATCAAGTTCGGAATCGTTGACGTCCAGTCTTGTAACATCACTTTACACTTTGAAGGTGCAGAGCGCATGCCGAATGGAGCTACCGCTCTTGAGAGTCTATCTAGTGCATGCTGAGCATGTTCCGTGGATTCGAACAAGCAGACAACGTCGTCCGTGTAATCTAGGCCACACAGCTTTCCACTATTTCCTAGTTCGACGCCTACATCCTGAAGATTTTGCAGCGCACTCTCCATTATTTCGTCCATGACGAAGTTGAAAAGGAATGGAGACAAAGGACATCCCTGTCGAACACCAATGGTCGTTTCGAACCGACCGGATAGTTCACCGTAAACCCTAACGCGGCCAGAAGTATGAGAATACAATGATCTCATTAGGTTCACGAACTTCTGGGGCATACCTTTTCGATGAAGAACATTGAAAAGCGATGTTCGATCAACTGAATCGAAAGCGCTTTTTAAGTCTAAGAAAATCATTATTGTCGGTCGGCGATGCGTGTGACGCGTTTCAAAAAGTCGGCGATCAGTAAAAATCTAGGCGGAATCCAGCCTGCTGCTCGCGGACATTCCTCTCGCTAGCCGGTGTAAGACGGTGAAATAGAATTGAGGCTAATACTTTGGTGATTATCGGGATTAAGCTAATCCCACGATGATTACTGCAGTCATTGCGTATTCCCTTCTTGAAGATGGGAACAATCAATGACTCGCTCCATATTAACGGAATACGCTCCTCGTTCCAAATGTCACGGAGCAAAGCAGTAAGTGATTTTATCAAAACATTTCCACCCAGTTTGAAAAGAATTGGAGGAAGTTCGTCGGGACCTGCCGCTTTCTCCCGCCTTAGTAATCGAATACATGACTCTACTTCTACTTCTGATGAGGACTCAAGTGATACCACCCAAGGAGTCGCAGTTTTTGACACGAGAGTAACTACACTAGCGTGCGGCCAGCTAAACTGTTCCTTGAAGTATTCAGCCCGACGGCCAAGCCTTTGCTGTTTGCTATGGATGGGTTCTCCATTTCTATCACAAATCGTTTCACTGACCTGAGTTCGCCGTCTACCGGTGTCACGAATAAGTTTGAACAGTCTTTGACTGTTACCTGAAGCAGCTACTATTTCCATTTCTTCGGCTACCTTGACCCACCAATTTTTGCGATCATTCTTAAGGCTTTTCGTAACTTGCCTTTGCAGCTTTCTCCTTACGATTCGAAAGCTGACGCTTTTGCTCCATTATACTCAATGACTCTTGCGGGGTCCAGTGTCTTTGATGGACAACGGATCGAGGACCACAGGCAAAACCTGCTGCCACGTGCATCGCTTATTTGATATGAGCCCAATGCTCACCTACATTACTGTTCTCCGTGGATCCTAGCTCATGTGCTAACTTCTGCTCATAACGGGTGCGTACTTCTGGATCACAAGCGCTGCACGGCTAATCGGGTTTGCGGTTTGCGACGATGACCATGGAGCTGGAGAGATAATCGCATCAAAACTAATGCATGGTCCGACTCTACGTACGTGGACCAGTTACATCTACAGTTCTGAACAGAACTGCGCCATCGGTAGCTTACGGCAATATGGTCAATTTGACTCAAAGTACCTGTAGAGTTAGAGCGCCATGTCGCTGTGCGACGCGAGTTGTGTCGGAAATTTGTGCTAGAAAAGAACAATCGATGGTCTGCACAAAACTGGAGAAGCCTATCCCCGTTATCTGTACGCTCAGCAGGTAAAGCACAACGCCCACCTAAACAGGCTTCTGACACACTAAGTTTGCCAACTTGTGCATTGAAGTCACCAGCTAGCACTACAATGTCGGAACCTTTACTGCTGCGAACGAGGGTAGCGAGGGCATCATAGAACTCATCTTTTTGCAAGTCTGAGCTGCAGTTCGTTGGGGCGTACGCCGAGATCACGAACAAATTGCGCTTAACACAACTATCCTTTCGAACGCCAACTGACCCTTGGAGTCTCACAGCACATAAACGACTGTTAACAGGAATCCAGTCTAAAAGGGCAGCCTCAGCCTTGTCAGTCAAGACAATTCCTACACTACGTTGACCCACAGCTCTAGCTGCTTCGTCTCCTGAGGTGCGCAGAATATACCTCGATGAGATACCAGGAGCAGTTAGTTGAATCCCACTGCTCGAATCCTGGATACGCGTTTCGCTTAAGCAGCAAACATCAATCTTCAGAGAATCTAGTGTGAGCGCTAGGCACGCCTGCTGACCGACCTGCATGAGTGTACGCACGTTGAAGGAGCCGAGATTCAGAGGCTGACGAGGCTTGAGAAAATGTGAGTTACCAGGCAGGGGACTATTCCCGATACTATTTGACAGTGAATCGTTGCGAGTATCGACCGTGTTATCAGTGGGAGCATTATGGGTGGATAGATCGGGCAAAGAGGGATGGTTAGGGACAGAAGACAAAGGTTGAATAACAGAGAGGGAACTCTGAGCAGTAGCACACTTATCACTACCCACCCCGCTCGATGCAATGGGCGGCGCGGTCCTGATTAGTCTGCGCGACGACCGATGCAGTATGGAATTCTTCCTATTCGTGCAGTTCATGGGAGATGTTGGACGGGTACTGCTAGGGTGTCCATCCACAAAGCAGGAGAACGATTAGGGTCCTCATCCAAAGCCTTTAGTTCTAACAAGAACCTATCTGCAAGGCAGCGGGATGGCTTAGTGGAAGCCCATTTGCTTGGATCAATTATTCTTCTACTGGTTTTTCCGACTGAGTTGCCAGCTCAAATCGACCCCCAACCTGGAGGACCAGGAGACTGGACTTTGTCTGACCTCTACCCATTGACCTGTCAGGTATGATTGCATCTCCGGCTTAAGGAAGCCATCCTGTATAGCTCTTTGGGTCATAGAGGCGCGCAAGCCATTACACCACGTCAAGGTGCAGTGTCGTCGTGGTGGAGATGGGGGAGAAAATGGAGGGGAAAATTTACGGGAAATGGCTTTGGCAAGAAATCAAGATGATCGGCTATCAGTAGCGGAAGAAGCCAGACGTTTGGCTTTGCGGCGGATGAAAATCTCCTTGGCTTTCTGAATTTTGCTTTGAATCAAGTCAATTAAGTACTTTATGCTCCCTGAATGGACGTGAAAGCGAGACTTCAAGATTCTACTTGGCAACGGAATAACTTGAGCAGAACGTTCATGGCTTCATCAACCCATTAGTGAGTACGTTCTTGGTGATGGGCAGTAATTCACTGTCGTCCGGCTCTTTACCAAATTTGAACCATGGGAACCTTGTGTGGTTCTCTGCTCCTAGTCTTGGGGTTTAGTGTTCGGCCGTAACTAATAGTGCAGTGGGTCCGAGGTTGCGGGGTATAACCCTCCCACTGTACTCATACTGAAGCATGTGATAGAATAATGAACCATAAACTGCCTCAGGGAAAACCTCACTATGAACTCGGCACACATGAGGGCATGATCAGAATCTAGGCGTGTTTCCAGTAAGACATTCAAGATTTGACTGAGCCACAGCAGTAGTAAATTTCGGCTGGGATCTGTTTGTGTCCAAGACTGATTAGCACATGGCCGTCGTCATGTGACTGTGCGACGAAAGATGCAATGGAAGTTCGTGCTTGACAAGAATAGGCGATTGACCGTGCATAGATGAAGCGTGGATGGCTACCGCCACTTTGGCTTCTTATTATTCGCCCTTCTGGACCTATGTAACCAATCTGGGCATTCGGATCTCCAACCAGTACCACTATGTTTCAATAAGATGTATTTCGAATAAGTTTTTTGAATCCGCTCGTAGAATATATTCTGACTGTATCCGGACGTCAGTCAGCAGGGACGTGAGCAGCGACAACCAACAGAACAGTTGCCGTCGCGATCTTTGTTTGCTTTCAACGAACCCCCCAAGCGAATCGGACAAAGTTTGCTGTTGACTGGGATCCAGTCGCGTAGCGCAGACTCAGCTCCAGTACTCCAAGCGATTCCCTGTATGGCCAGATGCAGAAGCCGCAGCATTTCCGGATAAACGCAGGGTAAAAGTATGCCCTGAGGGCGAATTCAGACGAGCTACAATGGTGGGGTCCTGGATACGAGTGTCGGATAAGCAGCAGACATCAACAGCCAGTGTCTCGAGGGTGCACGCTAAAACCGTCTGTTGGACTACTTGTATCAGAATGCGTAGGTTGAAAGTTGCAAGCTTCGGTGTAACATGCGGTCTCAGTAGCCAAAACCCCCAAAATTAGTCGATGGGTCTTGCGAGTCTCAAACCAGAAGATGAGCACGTCCTACACCTCCAGTTCCGCTGATTAGGGATTTCATAACTTTTGCCACATTATGGAATAACCGTATCAACATATCCTCCAACTACTAACTGCGTCGTAGAATAGTGCAAACCGACGGTACTGATCTGTGTGCATGCGCAACACACATCCCAACCCCTGAATCCCGCCAGACTATTCACTTGTTTCAGAAACGGCTCTCTGATTTCCCAAACCCTGTCTTATTTCAGCAGTGCTGATACGTAGTTCTCAGCATATTCGAGTAATATTGTGAAAGCATCGATTCCCAGCTACCGACAGTCTTCGTATTTTCCAGTCGAAACGACCATATTTTTGAATCACAAAGGGTGACTGATCTGACAGCTGCGATTTGTACCACTTAGTAGGGCAGAACTACAGAACTAGGCGGTTGACTGTGTCAGAAGCATTTTTGTAATCAAGAAAAACCATGATGTGCTTGTATTATAAAACCTGTCGCATAGTGGAGATTTGGTTAGTACGACTTCAATCGAGTCTAAAACCAATTTGATTCTCACGCGTGCGGTATGAATAAGCGTTGGATAATGGCTAGGGAACAGCGCTAGCAAGCAGTTCAGATGCAGTTCCAGGCAAGCTGATTTCTCTGTGGTCTGCCGAAGAGAACCGATAAAATTTCTTTTGTAGTACAATGAACAATTTGCGTTATAAATAAGGAATCTGTTTACTTTTTCATATTGTCCAGTGGAGTTTTTTTAACCCGGATACCAGAGATTTTTCTGCACCCCTTATAATGGACGAAAAACAATCCTTCCAGTCCACCAGACTTGTGTCAACTAGGTCAAACCAGCCGGCGGATAATCATTGTTACTGGAGGAGAATTGATGTCTACCTGCGAGGTGTCACTTGTGAGCACTACCATGTGGTTTACTGTGGAAGTGGGTCAACTGGACTGTTACTTAAATTTCTTTTCTCCGTGCCCTACACGGCGCCCCTAACAGTGAACCAGTGAGCCGTTTGATCCCATGTTTACCTCACTCAAGCATAAATTTATTGGGCCGGCACCTTAAATGAAACAAAAAGGAGTTACATTACTTTTAATTTCCCCAGCCTTCTTCATTTCCTTACACCTCGAGATTCCCCAGGGCCGGGATTTTCGAGAACCGGTTCGTTCAGCTTTAGAGCCGTCATGTGTTTATTCAAGATATTCAACGTGTTCCTGAAGGAAAGTCTGAAAGGTTGGTTACCAGTTTTTATTTCTTAAGTGAAGAAAACTGCCCTTTATGGGTAGGTATGGCTTCATCTGGAGGTAGCCACATTTGCCCACGTCGATACTATTGTCAGACGAGAAAATCGTCCTCATCCAAACACCACTGGTCATATGCGGCCGATTATTCGGTAATTAGTTGCTCATTTATTCACGACTAACTAACAGTGACCCTTATTCTATTTGCGGCCCGAAATACCCTCAGCAACATTCAGCTAAGCTATTCATAGCCAATCTGTCTGAGTTTGCTTCTGAATGCATACATACAAACGCATTTGAGTAATTATTAGGTTGCTGTATCTTTACCATTGTCTAAAGAGCCCCCCGAAAAAAATCATGTGCTCTTTCAGAACAAGACCGATTTTGTGTTCCATCGAAAGAGAGCTTGTGACGTTGAAACTTTTTGAAAACGATAGTTCATCGCATCTCAATGCCAGAACCGGTGGTTCAGTTTATTCAACTATTAACCTCACACTTCCGCACTCTGGTTTCGGTTGCTACCTTTCGGCATCGTCCAGTAAAGGGCAAAAGGAATAGAAGCATAATGATAAAGATCCAGAAAGTCAAAGTATCAAGGGGAAATCAAGACGACAAGGAAAGAGTCCCAATACAACTACGCCACCCGCCGCAACACTTTGCTTTATCACTTCATGTTTGCAACCATTTAGTAGGCGGATCACGTGGACTCTAACCTGGAAGTCTAACACATCCTACGTGGCCAAGTCCACTGGTCAAGGTTTTCATACCTTTTTGCCATGTCATGGACTGACCACCTCGACTTACCTTCCAATCACCACCTGCCTCAGAGAACAGCGTACGCTGAGGAAGTCTATCCATGAGCATGCGCAACACATGTTCCAACCACCTTAAACTGTTTAGATTCAGCACCGGTGGTGCAAAAAGCTACACACATGTGGCTTTTTTATCGAATGGTTTGTTTTAAAGACTAAATGTTACAGTTGCTTAATACAGTCTAACGCCATAAAACACTTACAGTTAAGCAGCGTCAAAACAACGGATAAGACGCTTATAGTATTCGTGGATCACTACTCTTACATGCTTCAGTATAGGTCAAAAGCTCCTAACTGTAAAATAGTGTGGCAGGTATGTATTTCAAAAAAATTAATTCAATTCAATTAGTTTTCGTGGGCAGTACCCGCGACTTTAGTCAAGATGTTACTTCTATTAAAATAACTTATGCGGTGCGACAACTATATTTGAGCCATAGCTCAGTGTGGAAGTAATGACACCTTTTAACCTTTCATTTAATGAGTTGTACTCGTGAATGTTTCTAAATAAATATATTTATATTTACACCTATGGGCGTATTTGTCCATATACGGACACCGCCTAGGGGCGTTGCAATGACCTACGGTACTCTATAGACAGTGCAGAGAGATCAGAACAGAACATAAGAGATCCGGGAGCAATTGAACTTGAGTCTAGAATACGTGTACTACTCCAAGAGCTTCAAGAAATAACGCTCATTTTAATTCAACTTAGGTTTCAAGACCATTACCAGATTTCCGTCAAGTTAGTCTTTAGGATAATTGCTGAAGGAATCCTCTTGAGTAAGCCCTGTCACAAACAACTCGTTGACAAAATCAAGTTGGAGTCGGACGCCACTGCTCCATCGATAATGGTCAATTTTCCTCTTGAAAATAATATTGTTCACCATTTTCGCCGTACCAGCAGATAGCGAATTCCATAGGTTCGTTGTCCTCCGACAACAAGTGATAGACCAACGGTAAAGCAGTTGACGGTATCTTCAACGAAATCATTGAATGTCCGCGCGTACGACGAGGTCCCAGAAGCAGAAAGCCAGCTTACAGCTCTAGTCTTGGATCACCCGAATGATACGGCGGGTGTGGATGAGATCACCAAATATCCACCGGTCAGCTTCTGGAAACAAACCAGTCACCTCTAGACGTTCTTCGTCACCCGTCCCATGTATTCCCGCGATGAGACTAGTAACGGCCCTCTGCACTCTGCAGCTTAATCGATTCAGCAGCTGTACGGGGATATTAAGCCGCAACGGCGTTCTCAAGTGGAGGACGAGGAAGTATACAGTATACGGAGGGCGTCACAGGATTTTCCCGAAAGAACAGCGAACTGCACCTAGGATGTCACAGGTCGACATCATCATTATCATCGTACAGCGTTAAACAGTAGGGCAAGCCCCACTGACCACTGCCTTTCTCACCATGTTGCACGTTAAATTAGAAAGTTTGAATACATAAGATGGACAGGGAGTGGACCTACATGGGTGGGAAAAGGAAAGAATGCCCTAGTAGCCAACACATGGAATACACAGTCTAACTGTACAAACGTACACCGATCAGACATTCTGATTCGATAGAAAGTGACAACACGATCGCCACTGTTCACGGTTCGCTGTCATATCCTTCAGTGTCTCCAGTCAACTGGTAGACGGATCTTTTGGACCCCAACCACGAAGACGTGAAGCACCTACTTTTCCTAGGTCTGCTGTACATTTTCTCATTCCTCGCTGCCACGTCATCTGTTGACCTCCACGTGGTCTCTTCCACTCCCTAGGAGGAACGGAGAATAGGACGCGATACGGTAGACGTGTGTTTGACATACGTAACACGTGCCCCGACCAACGAAGTCTACTAAGTTGGATACGCTGTGACAAAACGTTCTCTGAATTAGTACCCAATGCTCGATTTCTGACCTCAGCATTGCCTGCTCGGCTAATCCACCCGATCTTAGCGATACTACGTAAACAACGGTGGTCGAAAACCTCAAGATGACGAATATCTTTAGCATGCAGACTCCAAGTTTCGCAACCATACAACAAAACTGAACGCACCGCGGCACAGTATACACAACCTTTCAACTTCAGTGAAATATCAGATCGACGCCACAAGTGCTTCAGTCCAGCGTACGCCGTTCGAGCCTTGAATATACGCGTGCTCACCTCTATTACAGTGTTCCCATCCGTCGTCACGCAGCTACCGAGGTGGGTGAAACGATCGACAACTGGCAGCACCTCCCCATCGAGCATCAAGTTCGGAATCGTTGACGTCCAGTCTTGTAACATCACTTTACACTTTGAAGGTGCAGAGCGCATGCCGAATGGAGCTACCGCTCTTGAGAGTCTATCTAGTGCATGCTGAGCATGTTCCGTGGATTCGAACAAGCAGACAACGTCGTCCGTGTAATCTAGGTCACACAGCTTTCCACTATTTCCTAGTTCGACGCCTACATCCTGAAGATTTTGCAGCGCACTCTCCATTATTTCGTCCATGACGAAGTTGAAAAGGAATGGAGACAAGGGGCATTCCTGTCGAACACCAATGGTCGTTTAGAACCGACCGGATAGTTCACCGTAAACTCTAACGCGGCCGACGCACGTAGTCCGTGATCTCTAGTATTTAGGGGGGCCGAGAACAAAACCCCATAATCACATTCACAACCTGCTGTTTTTAGGAAGGACTCTAATAGGTTGTAACATGTCGGAAGCTGAGAAAGACTTAAACGCATATGAACACGCTTTGTTGTATCTAGTAGCAGGGTTCATGTATAATAAGCGCATTTAGATCTTCCTGTGGAATGTTTCTGTTCATACCAAAACGAAGTACGTACTACAGTTTCATCCGCGTATGGCAGACATGATGACTTGAAAGCCGCTGAGAGATCACTGACGTAATCTAGGAACAATAAAGACCTGACCACTGACTCCTAGAGTAAACCACTGGAGGCTGAATACTATTTTTATATGGTTCAATAGACTCTGACGAAAAATTGCCATCCTCCTAAGTAGTATTCAACCCATCACAGTGAAGGATAAACTAACACCAACAATCAAAGCTTCTGGAAGAGGCGGTAACGTGGAAATTCGCCAAACGCTTCGCTGAAATCCACAAAGATAACGCTTGTTCGATATTCTTCAGCCTTCGTTTCCGTCGAACATCCACGAACTAACAGACTGGACAAACAAGGAGGTTTAAAAAAGATGTGCCGTCGGAGACTACAACTCCCCACGACCTAGATGTTCCAAATGTCCCTGCACCAGTGTGGCTACGAGCCACTCTAGCGTGTGACCATAGATTAATAACTTTGCGGACGCACAGGTGAGGCTCACGGAGCAATGGTGTAATGATCAAGCGATCATCCCCACCCCGCGACTACCACTGGTTCGAATGTGCGTTTCGCGCAAGCAGCAACAGCCAACAGGTGGATACCAAAGTATGCTGAACTATATAAGGGCCCGTGAGCGTGCCATTAGGGTGCAAAGAGAATGTCAGGCGAGATACGAGGCCTCCCTAGCGCGTAAAGATATCCTGAGGCTTAATATAACTACGTCCAGTCTAAGATCACTGCAACAGTCACCGTGGGGTGTGTGATCAACGGCAACGGAAAGTAATCAACAGGCGCTTACAAAAAAGCACAGGTTTTGAAGAACTTTTTTGAACGTGTGCACAGACAGGATGCTGGGAGGCAGTACGAGACCACAACAAAACCAGCAGACGGCCATCATGAATGGAGTTGTCATTAGAAATGAAGATGAACTGGCGCTGAGCAGGCTGAACAGTAACAATGCTGCGGGACCGGATGGCGCTCACCCCACTATTCCAAAAGCCCTAGTCAGCATGCTAGCTGAATCGCTAACATCTAATTACCGCATTCCTAGACATACGGGAACTACCGACCGACTGGAGATTGGCGCGAGTTGTCCATGCCCGCTAAGGAGACAAACGGTAGGTGGCTTCAAATACTGTCCCGTAAGCTTACTATTATTAGCACTCAAAGCACCAGAGGAACCGGCTAGAGATCGACTAACCGAGCATCTACTGAAACATCAATTGACTGCCTGCCAGCAACACTGGCTCGTCAAGGAAAAACCCTGTCGAACCAACCTGCTAACATTGTTTTGGTGAGGCAACTAGCAGATTAGGCCAAGGGGAACGAGTGGACGTATGTTGCTTGGACTTTCAAGAAGCCTTTGACTCGATAAACTACCGTTCCTTGCAGGACAAACTGAAGTTACTTAGGGTGGCCGAACAGATTGAGATGAGTCGAGGGTTGGATCTTTCTTTTTGCAGACTGAGGACACAGGGCCCACGCTGAACTAAGAATGCAGTGTGCCGCAAGGTTCCGTGCAGGCACCATTGTTGTTCCTCGTATACATAAATGCTCTGGTAACCACACCAGATTGCCCAGGGTTCCTATTTGTAGATGACATCAAATCAATAGAAGAGCCGATCTCAAACCAGCTACAGACCGACTTGAACAAGGTTAGCGCATGGGCAGAAAAGTAGGATTTACCACTCAATGTAGCCAAGTGCAAACGCATGTTTTTTATTACATGCTTGTGCATGAGAGCAGTAGAAAGGGTATATACCCCATAGCCGCGAAGGCTCACTGCACTATCAGGTATAACCGGCAACCAGACCCTGGGACTTCGGGTGGAGGACCACATAAGGCCCCGATAGGTCAGGTGTGGTAACGATCCGGACGACAGTGAAATGCTGTCTACCACCAAAGTGACCGGTGGTGGCGAGGATTCTAACCTCGGACCTCCGAGGTGGTAATCAAACGCTCTAACCCACTCGTTGCCACTTGCTGACAGACAGGGGAAGCATCGACGACAAATGTGTAGGATTGTTCGTCCCAGCAAGGATTGAGTCCACTCCTGTCGTAAGGAAATAGAGGTGCTTGCGCACGAGCTTCAAACCCGCTGAGCAGTGTACTTCGGCAGCGGTTAAGATAAACAGGGCACTGTTCAACTTAAAAAGGACGGTGTCTCGGGAAGCCGGCCTGATTATGCTTATATATGTCTGTAAGGTCTCACATGGAGCTTTTCGTACAGGCGGATTAACCGTTGTAAGTTGGCACTTATTCTTTTGTTTTTTTTTCTTGACTGCCTTATATTGCGTTTCGTCACTCTAGTGCTTCTTTACTGTACCTATCTCTGTCCACAGCCCCCACATCATAAAATCATGCTTACGTTTACATTATACGAGGACTCAGTGTAGTCTCACATGGGGCAGCAGTGAATTGTGGCGCTAAACCTGTGTTATTGTGAGACTGCTGTTCGCGAGAGCGGACCTACGATGTCTATTCCCTCTCATCTATCACAAAAGTACCGAACTGTACTGAATACCTGGAAGCCGCAGCATGGCCGGAACCTCTGGAGCTCGCAGTGCAAGAAATCGGATGTTTATTGGCTCAAGCCACAAGTCCTGTGACCTGACCTGACTTCCACATACTTCATCAATGTAAGCCAGCGTGCAGTCTTGGTACTTATATCCTGTGAAAATACATGCGGTTGGCATTCCACGGTCTTTACTTGTTGACATCCTCGACGAACGTGACAGTCATGAGTCACCAGACCTGGGGATACTACCTTCCAGCACCACTCGACAAGCATCCACCCTTATAAACTAGCACACAGGTTAACAACATACAGCGCTCTCACATACCACTGGTCCCCATCTGGATGGTTTAAAGCCGATTATATAGTAATAGACAAAATGTGTGATGCGGCTCAGGTGGACTCCTCTATTATTTCCCTTCCTCGAAGGGCGTCCACAGGTGTATTGCACGCAAACGGTATTTGAGTTGTTTGCGTGGAACGAACGGCATCCTGGGTAAACTTTAAGGCGAGTGATGGCAAGAGACCAATTAGCAAACGGGAACTGACGGCAGTCATTACGTGGTAGACAGTAATCCACCGTCGTCCGGTTAGTCCCCACACCTGACTTACTGGTACCTCATGCGGTTCTCCGTCCCAAGTCTCAGGGTCCGCTGCCGGTTATTACTAATACTGAAGTGGGCCTTTGTGACTATGGGTTACGTCAATATCCTCGCACTCGTGCGCAGGTAACAAGAAATGCGAGTCTGGGTACCGTCCCCACTTATGGATGGAGCAAGAAATGGGTAGTCGCAATTCGCAACAATGAGTTTGTTGCAATTCGCACCATCAAGCGGAGTACTCACTGTTTCCTAATCCTGCTTCCTCAGTAGATCCCTTAGAATACCTATCAAAATTGGTACCAGATATCAAGCATAAATAGCAACTTCCAAGGACTCCTGTCCGACAGTGAGCAGGAAGCCTGACGACAGAACCCGGGTCACTCGAAAACTACGGTTGCCAGGCCCGTTAATCCTCGTGAATCGTGACCTCAAACGGCAAGGCCGCGCATGAACGCGTACCTCGAAAACATCGTCAAAGGATTTCCGGCGAAATTTCCCAGGACGAAATCCACTTTGATTCGCAAGCTTAACGGAATGCCGCACAACCGAACGCTTTCCTGCAGTCCAGCGATCTATCATCCAGTTCACCGGTAACACTTCAAGTAAGTATTGGAGTGTACTTCAAGATTTCAAGCTGATGGAGAGGGACTCCAAATGCAGATGAGTCCATCTTTATCGTGAAGAAAAAAAACGGTTTAAACTAAGTAAACGGTGGATGAACCAAGGAACTGCACATCCTCCCTATAATTATTACATGAACACATCTGACGTGAGCCTAAACCAAGACATCCGGAGAAGGCTACGAAATTCATTACTCTGGGGGCAGATGAGCTAAGGCTCTGCAATTTTACTTCACTTCCTATTGTTATTTTTTCGGAAAATTACGAACCACGTTTTGTAGAGGCTGAAAAACCAAAGGCCAACCGCGGAAAACCACCACAAGAGCCTCCAAGGTCGCTCCTAGTGACACCCCCAACGAGGGTCAGATCTGTAGCGTACTACTCTGTCTATATGGTACACTAAATGAATGTCAACAATATTCAAGACGACACTAGCAAACTAAGATGGACGGAGCAGCGTGCGGTGATGAAAAGGCCAAAGGGGTATGTACATTAGGAATTAAATAGGAACAAAAGGTGTGACACAAACTCACAGTTGTTCAGTGTTCTTGTGATGACGAAATGAGCGCCGAAGAGCCAATATCCGCCAATGTCTTCAGTTCAGTTCGGTCTGACGGCCATCCGTTGAACAGAACAGGATGGTATTGAGCGAAGTGCCAAGAGACGCCGTGGAAGCTTCTAAAATGTTTTGTTTCACACAGTTAGTTCCGACCGATATAATTCCAAGACACTCCAAAGCAGAAGATGAGACCGTGCCAGAATAAAAGATTTTTTTGCAGCCTTTTTGTATTGCGCGGTGATGACGACCAAAAAGTGTGTGTTTTACATTAAAGCGTCGGTACAACAAAGGCGTGTTGCATCAAGGGACGTTGAAAATCATGGAAAAAGTCGGAAATCCACAGGTACCCACAGATCAGATCAGTTCAGTTCTGTGGCGCGGAAAGCTGGTGTAACCATAGTAGTGACCGACTGGTTTAAACCGTTGATTCTTTCAAGACACCTACGTGTGTGCATGTCCGACTATCGGTCCCGTCCGTTCCCCTACAGAATCGTCGTCCGCTCCTGTGGACGATCATTCCGAACAACCGTTGAAAGTCTAACCAGTAATGTATGTTATTTTGTTCTAACTGTTTACTACATCAGGTGCCACTTAATATAGATTGTCATTGCCATACGGACTTCGGTTTCATTCTGCAGTTCAGGTCAGGCCGGTTGGGATCACAGGGCTTGCTGCGCCGTCAACGAGAGTCCCGTTTCTTGCACGAGTTAGCCTAAGTATCCCGAAGTGCTTCGACGGCAATAGTATCTTCCTGACACCTTGGAGTTGGCGGATTCAGCTTCACAGCGTAAAATGGGCTTCACATCCGGAAGAAGCTGGGAATGGCTATTCGAACAGGCCGAAATCGAGGGCGTAGCGCGAACACTTACCGGGTTGGGCCAGAAAAACATTTTCTGACCCGTGAAACTAGCTAAAGTGGAGAAGACTACATGCATAATGAGAAAAGGAAAACATAAATGAACATACAGAAAGGCAGGTGTTAGACGCGTTTCGAGAGGTGGAATTCGGAAGTGTGAGAGGAGTAGTAATAGGTTTCAATGATGAGTGACCTAGGCAATTTGAGTTTCAAAGAAGCTAGCCTTGAAATGTGTGACAATTCGGTTGCCCGGTCCATTTCGGTTCAGTTCGCACAGGACAGGTAGTGGCCACGGCCGTTCAACCGTGCAGAATTCTTTCGGCGGTATGTACACCAGTTACGCTACCACCGCTGCACGACGGTCAAGTCACAGGTCTCGCGGCTTTGGAAGATGCACTTGCAGATTCTTGCGCTCGAGGAATGCAGTGTTCCTACTGGTTTGGACTGCCAGGCAGTCTGAATATCGTGGTTTTTGAGTGATGGACTGTAAGGAGGAGGACGATCAACCAGGTTTGCTCTAGAACAACAGAAAGCCGCTTTGGATGGACAGACTCACTTTCTCAACTAGCTACTGCGCATACCTTCGAGGATAACCGGTGGGAACAACCGAACAAAATAAAAAGGACGTAGTCTGCTGTATTTTATTGCCTGACAATGAAACTGGCGTGCTGCTCCTTGGAAAAGAAGAAAGGAGCAGAAGGGAGAAGTGTAACATGAGGGTAAGCTCACTTGGCTAGTCATAGCCTGGGAAAACCCCATCCCGGCCGTCATCCATTCGTCATTTAAACTTGACGATGCTATTCGCCACTACTACTTGGGTTGGTAGTTCGTTCCGAGGATACTTTACGAGGGTAGAAAAAATGTGCCCGATCGCTTCTGATGGCCCTGTGTTCTGCATCGTACTGGTTGAATCGTATCTAGATGTGTGAAAGTACTTTGAAGTAAAATTGTCCTGGCCATAAGCCACCTAATGTGACCGAGACGAATTATCCCTGAGGGAAGATAGTTTACAGCTATAGGAAATCCTGGTACCGGAATAAGCTGCCCCTGAGGAGCAAATGTCATTCCCAAAATAAACTTAGTACAGATACCTATTCATAAACGAGGCGCACCTAAGCCCTAGGCTCGCAATTTCTTTTTAGCGAGTATGGCAAGCCGCTCCATCAGCCCCCCTACAGAAAGACTACTGAGTCGAAGGACTTCGACATAAGAGAGCTTTGTGAGTTG
Organism: Fasciola hepatica; assembly: GCA_948099385.1. Taxonomy (NCBI): domain Eukaryota; kingdom Metazoa; phylum Platyhelminthes; class Trematoda; order Plagiorchiida; family Fasciolidae; genus Fasciola; species Fasciola hepatica. The sequence continues at coordinate 2,304,574 of CANUEZ040000168.1, forward strand.
AGCCAAGTGGCATCTGAATAGTTCCAGTTGGAAGAGGTTTGTATTCATCACCTCTAAGGTGATCCTAAGACAGCTGGACCGTATATGGCCACAGAGGATGTTACTCACTATTGAATCGGTGGGGTATCCCCTCCGAGCACCCTCTATCTAGAAACCTTAAGTGGGAACAGGGAAGGGCCAAAGCTACGTACGAGGCACGTCAACAGCAAAAACAAAAGTTGGTGACATTCATTTGGTGATATATGTCCATTGCTAGTAGTATGCCAGATCCTTCCCAGGTGACACGACTGGCCCTGGAAGAGATCTGAAAATCTGGGGGTAGTATGCAGACACAGGAAGAAACATCTATGTGAGAACAACAGAGTAAAAAATCGAGCAGGAAAACGAACAATCCCACCAGACCTGGTGAAACGTAATGGGGGCCGGCCCGTGACTCACGCGTGTTGGAGCCGCGCTGACGTCCATGCTTTGGCCAGCAGTAGGCTTCTCCGTGGGCTGGGGTTCCGGGTAGACTAATGGTGGCCTAAGGCGATCGGGGCCGACGGTATCTTGACGACAGTTGAGATGGATGATGAATGTCTTTTTCAAACTGCGAATGACGTTATGCGGGCCGGGATGTGCTGGAGTCAGTGGACGGCGGCTTAGCGTGCGTAGAGAGAGTGTGTGCACTTATGTAGGCGACTGGGACCGAATGACGGTCGGGTTGCAGAACGGACAGGAATACTAACCTTCTGGCTCATATAGACAGTGAAACTTTGGGTGTACCTCCAAAAGCCTGGAGCCCGAGCGCTCACCTTGGATGCGACAAGTTAACCGGGAAGACGAGCATTGGAGCCAAATGTCATTGACGCAGGTGTGCAGGGAGTGTCGTCGCTCGGCGCATTGCGAATGCTCAATAACACCAGTGGTAAGACGTCCTTCCATTGACAATTGTTGTGAGCACTAAGTGGGGTTTTCAGGTGCCGGTGAAAAGCCATCGGCTTGTGGATGATAAGCTGTGGCGCGGATGCGTCAATTGCCGGTCAGTCGGAGCAGATTTTCAGTAGTGGCGGACTCTAACTGAGTTCCCCAATTGGCGGTGACTGTGGTTTGGCAGCCCAAACGGGAAATTCAGTGTTCCGTGAACGCACGGGCGACAGTTTTACTGGATACGTCCGGAAGGGGTATGGCCTCGGGCCAACGGATGAAGCTATCAACACCAGTGATTACGTAATAACAACAATGATGATGATGGTATATTTGACCAAGACACATCCGCAAAGCATGGCCGGAGAACACGGCAGAACATAACAATATGAGTTATTCAAAATTTTGGAATTCAAGACCCACACCGTAACAGGAATGAAACAACAAATATAGGCAGTGTTTGGGTGAACTAAGGCAAATATGGTTGACGCGAGAGTTGCAAATCAGTTTCGAATTCGGGGAGAACTTTGTGGATGGCTGAAAAAATATGGGAATTCTGATATAAGCTATACTGGGGAACATAAGAGTGCGTTACTGGCTAGAGCCAGTAAGGCTACAAGCTTCGGATTTCACAACATGGACAGGGATTTGGGGCTGGAATAGTACACAAAGAGCCTTATGAGTCCCGGAAACTAGTTACCACTATTCAAAGCTTCCAGATGTGAGGGTGCACCAACTGGATAACCGAGGGGCCAATAGTGAGCAACTGGCTAAACATAAAGTCCATTAGGTTCTATCAAATTGCAGACAGATATGCCAGCGGGATATAGAGCAGATTGGTCCAATATTTGATAACTAAAAGTGGAGGGAGCCTGTGATGTGGATGCACATGAGTCGGATGTGATAATAAGATTGAAATTTTTGTATACGTTTTTTCAGTGCCATATGAAAGTTCTTTTGAAGGCGAAAACTCCACCAAGAATGCAGAGTAAGTTTGAATAGCGTGAATGGTGTATGGAAGCCGAACGGACCTTCAAAGATGAGCTGTTGTAGGGACTATTTGCTGGGGACAAACTCTACTAATGTGACCAAGCAAATGTGCGGATATGATGAGGAGGGGGGGAGCAAGCAGCCGTGGCTGGGATAAAGCCAGACCCGAAAGAAAAACAGACGTTGGAAGAGTGTAAAGATGAGGTTTTCTGTACACGTGATAAAAGAAATAATATCCAAGTTATGTAGTGCTACAGGTGGCTGGTATTTTGTTCCACAAAGACCTCGGTCGCAGTTGATGACACGTGGCGAACGGTGAGGGTGGCAGGCAAAAAGAGACTGGGTTGAAAAAGTGAAGAAGTAGGCTGGTTGGGAAAGCAACGGCGAGGGCTAGGTTCCGGTCACTGAATCCGTACTGAGAAGCAGAATGAAATGAATTGTTTGTATGGAGTACGGAAAGTAGGTATAGAGCGGGTGTGGGGTGAGGATTGGTGTCAGAAATTCACTCTGCGGCCCGGTGAGACTTCCACTAGGGGTTGTTGCTCTAATTACTGGATTATGGTCACTAGTCGGCCGTGTATGGTGCCCCTCATAGCGTCAGCAGGCGTGAGTATAGGTTTGAGCCATGGTCAATCCGATTGATCAAATCGCTTAGTTCGTGAGGTAATCCGTGGGTCACTTCGAGTTGGCTGATGGCTGCTCAGGAAACCAGTATGATCTGAAGGAGACCGGGAGTGAGGCACTCTGGAGAATGTCCTAGCTGTGGGTCGTAGTTATCTTCCTAATAGACACCAGACAATGATCATCTTGTTACCCGCCGGTCGGAGGGCCGATCCATGGGGAGCAACGGACGGGGACTCATAGTTTAGTAGGGTAGTTGGGTGATAACAGGGATATAAAGAGACGTTAAGCGCAGGCTTAGCCGGAGTACAAAATAATTTAGTTGGTAGGCGGCGGATGAGGAGAGAGGGCCCATTTAAGAACCAAGAATAAACCACTAGAAGAGTGTGGGATCAGAAAGAGGAATGGGAAAAAAGGAGGACAGCAGTCTGGTCGTTGTACCGGCTTTGGGAAAAGACGGTTAAAATAGTGAAAAGTAAAGAAAATACTCGGAGTTAAGGCGGGGTTTTTTCTTGTGGTTGCGAACTAGCCGGCTTTTCGTGGGGTCGTGGGAAGTCAGGAGTACACGGATTCCGGGCGAGCGTATTCGCAGATCAGTGAGTGTTCGTTATTAAAGAATGGTAATCTGCGTGATGAGACTCGAGTTTGTGGAAGAAGTGCGAGAAAAGCATGATGAGGCTACTGACTTGTGGCCTGAGGCAGGAGAATTAGGTGAAGGCGAGCATCCATCATTAAAGGACAAAATGGTTTGGTAAGGGAGCTAGTGTCGGTAAGCAATTTGGTTGTGTAATTGAGTCAACAAGGTAGCAGACGAGGTCGTCCCTGACTTTGGACACTATTATTAGTGCGTGGGCTCGAGGAAAACTTGGAAAAAGTGAGGTTGTGAGAGGTAAACTATAAAAGTGCAACGATTACTTTCCTCAGTCCCACAACCAATACGGGCGAGGTTTAGCCGATAGCTGTGAGCCGTAGGCACTTGAATACTGGGGTGTCGTCAGAGCAGAGGCCGCATAGTATGACTATTCTAGCCGTGTAATGACTACTGCATTGTACACTGGCAAGCGGGGTAGGGGTTTTGCAGGGAACCCAAAAAGGTCGAAAGAGAGAAAGGCTTGGTCGGAAAGCATATGTGGAGAGCTCAGGCTGCATGCTATCACCCCGCAAGGATCCAGACAGAAAGAACTGAAGGCTACCTCAAAAACTTGGGGTTTCGCATATACAGGGTCGGGTCTAGGTTGTTATCAGAAATCCATGTGTTATGAAGGGGGCAGAGAGCATTAGCCCAAGACATCCCCAGCCGGCAGTGTGTTTTTCTTTTTCATCTTTTTACAGATGAGCCAAAAGGCGATGTTACACCGTAGGGCAAACTCCCCATTTCTCTTTGACTCGCCTGTATTTACACGTGGCCCATTGGGTTCAAGACCGATAGGGACGGCTGCTTCCCCTTATTGTGAGACGGTCACAGACTAGATGCAAAAACCTTCGGTGTTGCGGCCGCAAGCTGTGGAAGGAAACGATAGAGGATGAAACAACCACTCAGATAGTGGCAACAAGCATGGGGCTATCATTTAAATGCTCGTTTCTTCCAACAACAGATTCGGATGGGCTCTAGTATATACTCGAGCTGTCTGGTGACTGCGTTGCCCATTATGATATGCAAGGTGACCTCAAGGCATGACGACTTTGTTGAAGCCTATCACCCCCGACCTCGCAGAGGTTGACCGCCAGGTAGTGCTGTAGCACTGGGTGATTTGCGCCGATAAATCAATGAGCTTCGGTCTAAAGTCGCACACTGAAGATGAGAGTTGAACGATCGTAAATTTCTTAGGATTCCTCATGCCGATAAATGATAAACGAAAGGGACTATTGTTTCCTCAGGAATTTGGTTTTAGTTTAAGATGGAACAAGTTTTTGATCAGTTGCGGGTGAGTGCCGTTTAGACTAATGAAGGGCTCTATGAAGAGCGGATTATTGGCGAAGAAATACTCCAAGCCCACAAGCCTCGTACATAATAGTGAGTTAAAGGCAGATGACGTCTACCGTATAGGCGTTGTTATAACGGGGCTTTGAACTGGATTTTTAATTGCAGGCTAGGTATCCGTATGCCAGCTAGAGCGTAACATGGCATGGTCTGATGCGGGGAGAAGAAAAGTGAGTAGATGAATACCATGAAGCAAGGAATTAATGGCCGTGGCATGGTTATTGAAAAGCGACGGTAGGATTGGAGAAACTGGAAACTCATTGATTGCCGGAATCAGCAAAGCAGATAAAGGTAGAACAGAATTACGGGACTGAAGAGAGAACCATTTTGTGAGAAAAAGTAGAACAAACAAAGCTAGAAGTTAGAGCATGGAAAGAAAAATGCCTCCATAACTAGGGATTCGGTTCAATTAGTGAAGCACTCCAAGGAAAGTTCCAAGGCGCTGCTCGTCGGACTTTGCAGAGTGAGAATTAAAAGCGTAAATGGCAAGGTCGGATGGTGAAAAGAAGCAAAGTGAATAATTGAGTAATGAGAGAGCAGGGGAAACAGGCGGGCCGCGGCTATGGCCCAAAAATCAATGGAGTGCTCACACTAGAGTTCGAAAGCTGTTAAAGACCTAATCCAACTTCAAAGGCCATTTCTTCATTTATGTATGGATCTATAAGTTGGATTATGGTTCTCACAGTAAGGTATTTGCTTATGTGGGTGCTAAATCTCATGGATAGCCTCAGAGAACTTATATTATGGGGTAATTTTTTACGTAAAGCAGCATACTTGGCCAGAAAAAGTTGGATCTAAGAGCAACTATAGAAACGGGAACGGTGACTGTGTTGTCTCTGTCGTAAAGAAAATTGTGAGTCCGTTAGTCTTCCGCACCGCGAAGCTGATACGGTGATTCGATTTAAAATAATGCCATGAAAGAATATGAGGTTCAGCTTCATGCATCTGAGCCGAAGAGGATCTGGTTTCTGATGTTCACGGCGTTGGCTTTAGTTGAGTTGAGTGTAAGAGATAATGAACTCTTTTGTCACTAGCCGCCGAAATTTTCAATAACTACTCTATCTCAATGGCGCTTGTTGGAGTAGAACATGGAGCAGTGTTGCAGGACTGATCTAATGTGGGTTTTATAGGTATCGAATTTGCCTACCGCAGGGTGAAACTTTCTATGGAGCGGGCCTATAATTCTTCTAGCCTTCGCAACTTGCGTATTAATGTGTTATGAGAAAGTGAAAGTGGCTGAATACTGCAAACCAGAATCCCGTACTAAGGGGCTGATGGAACTTGGGTGACCGTAAGTATTAAATATACTAGGGGGGACATTGCACTTGAAGGTAAGAACGTTGCTTTCCTCTGCGGGAAATTCCCTCAATGAATAAGTGCACCAGGAACAGGAGGCAGTTATATCTTGCGGTATATCATTGGTAACTGAACTGAACATTCTGAAATCAAAAGTATAAAAGATTTTGATGCCACTTGCGAAGAGTTGGAGACTGCCATGGCGAGCGACGTTAGAAAAATTCATTTATATATATATGAGGAAGGGCTGTGAACCTAAAAATGCTACCCTGTATGACGCCACTGGTAACAGGTTTCGGTTTGGAGACGGACACATCTAGATAAACCAGCTGGTGGCTGTCGGAGAAGTGGGAATCTAATCAATCGAGTGACAAATACGTGAAGCCATAAGACTCCGCTCGTCATAGGAGCCGAGTGTGCGAGACTCGGTCGAAAGCCTTCTTCATATCTAGCAGGATAATGATCATGGGCATGCTTCTGTTAGCAGTCTCCGTGACTGGGTTCTAGAAGTCAACCTTGCAAGTAGTGCACGAACGGTTTTCCAGGAAACCGTGTTGAACCGCAGTAAAGAACAGACAATGAAAATCCTTCCAAATGTTCTACATGCTTTGTGAATTCGACTATACTTGACATTACTTTGAAAAGCTCGTGCACACACTTTTGCGCTTTCGTTTATTCATGTGAGAAATTTCAGCTCAGCCTTGAACCGTTTTGACTGTCGTGCTTGAGCCGTGAGGCCTTGAACCTTTAGATTTTACTATGGAGTCTATTTGGCCGCATACTTGAGGTTTGAATATACTTGTAAATTTTGTGAATTCCAATTTAGTACAACAGAAACTACGAATCAATCTTATTCTGGCTTTGGGATTCGTTTGAATGGGCTGCGCTTCCCTCGATTGGCGAGAATCGACTTACACCTACATTGAGCGAGTTATTAGTTAAAAGGAGGACCATCATCTTGTTTCTTAATTAGCTTCTCCATGATTAGGGAGATAATCGGTGTACGACTGTTGGGGCGTTATTTTTCAGGGGCACGAAAGGAGTCTTTTCATGCAAGGAGATAATTGTGGGGGGTTTTCTTTGAGTGGGGAAAGAGCTAAATCTCACAGATGAGTTGAATAAATTAGATATAATGATAGGGATTCCGGGCCCCCAAAAGCAAAAGCAGCCGGTGGAATACTGTCTGGGTCTGGGGGGGGGGCGTGAGTTTGTTTTATGGAGACTAGAAGTAAAGAAATATCATCCGGGTGAAATGAAACTGTGGATAGAGTCTCACAGGGTAGGCATGCAAAGTGCACTACAGTAGGGGTAAACTGGGCTTTCGGGCTGAAGAGCAAAATGTTTTGAAATCCTCGGCTACTTCTTCCGGTTAATTCAAATAAGAGTTGCTGACTGTGTTTAGGGTATAATCTTGCGGGGTTGGGGGTTTCTTGATTCCGTCAGCTTACCCAGAATTTCTGTCTTCTCGGGGTTGCAAAGAGCTTTTGACTCTAGCTGAGTGAGCGTGAGTTCATTTTGCGATTTGGTTTCCGTTGACAGTCGTTCCACTTGGATATATACCGATGGCTCCCAGGTTTTGAGTGCAAGTCATCGAAGTATGGGGAGTTTTCATCTAATCAGCTCAAGTCTTTTTGTTCTAGAGTTCTTCAGGAGTGGCATAGCTGATGTGATATTATTCAAGCGCGGATTGAGAATAGGACGTGGCTCATCTGCTACCGCCTGAGGATCGGGGGAAAAACTATGTACCCCAATTTTGAGATCAGATTATGTTCGAAAGGCTGCTGCAGAGGGCCAAGTGATATAGTCTGGTAGAAGGTTGGGAGGGTGCGACGATTTTTGGCATAGAGAAAGCTCATGAGGCAGCCCTGTGATTGCTTCTGGGGAAGCTGTCTCCTACAGAGGTGATAACCTTATTGAGCCCTTGAAGGAACAAAGGATCTATTGTGGTGTTTCCTCTAGTAGGCGATTGAACGTGTTGAGTCTAACCACCAAGGTATGTACAGGTAACGAAATCCTGATAAAGTCGTGGGCCAGGGTGCAATAGCCAACACACTCCTGGAGTGCTGAAAACACCTGCAATCAATTTATGATCGATGAGGTAGGCGGAGGCAAAGCAAGAGGCGTCAGTAATAGGTACAGTATTGTCCGTGGTTGATTCGGGCGATCGATAAATGCATCCAGGCAGGAGTTCTTGTGGCTGCAGTTTAACTGTTGCCCGGAATAAGTCATCAACGGCGCCACGGACTGGGTGTTGCATTAGAGAAACAAGAAAAGATTCTTTGCAGTATATTAGGCAACCGCTCCTGGACAATGTGTTCTGGATTTGCTGAAAGCCTTGTGGCCAGAATTGGCGAAGTCTAGGCTGGAAGCATTTGTGCTAAGCCACGTTTCCGTGATGAGGATGAAGTCGAAGTTAGGCAAGAGGACCCGGGCACGCAAAAGGTAAATGTTTGCTGGTAGAGAGCGAAAGGCAATGACAAAAACAGACAGGCAAGTAATGCTTTCTTGTGCTAGGGCTAGATGTACTTGCGCGAACGTTGAGGCTGGAAGGGATAGTCTTGGTACTGGAGAGGCGGATGAGACCGTCCAGGGTAGATAACTATGTATGTAAGTTCAGGACCGGTAGAGGGACGTTCGGTCAGTATTAGAATGACCGGTAAAGAATGAGGGAGAGCCCGTAGGAGAACTTATGGAGTGGCCCGTCGCCGAGGGACCAACAAAGAAGGCACTAGGAGCTCCGGTAAGGATGAGTGGGGAAGTCTGAAGCCAAGAACCTGTGTGGAGTGGATGAATGTTAAAAAAGCCGTCCGCGATTGCAAATAAGGGGCCTCCATCTGTGAATGAAATGTGAGTTGGTGGATTGGTGGTTATATCACCATTGGGGGAAGGGTGGGGCATCTAAACTGGAATAAAGCTATGATATATGGCCATGTTTCGCCCGGGGTAGATAACGGAAAGATGGGTGTAACAGCCGGTCGTGGAAAATCCCCCTTTTCCCTCGCGATTCAGTGTTTTTCCCAACATCACTCATTTGCCTACACTGTTGACTTGTCTTTACGAACTGGTTGTTTTTCTGGACCAATTGTTGTTTGTTCGCTCCCAGAGCGCTACTTTGGCACATCCTTGTTCAGGACCTGCGTGACGCACGTGCTGTTTGCTCACACGCTGCTATTCGGTTTCTCGTTGTTGAGTCCTTGTGATCGTATTACTGAGGTTTGTATATTTTTATGTCATTGTTCATGTAATAATCTAGTATCGTAGAATATCACGGATAATCGTCTTTTGATTTCGGGATCCGTTGCGAATTTGGCTACGCGTTGCTCAAACGTTCGTAACAATACTCAATAGATCTATTTGGAACGAGGAAATACACGCAAAATGCCAAGAAAAGGATCAAAAGCAGTGGAATCCGGACAGGAAGTAACACGGCAAGTCTCTGGGGAGGTTTTGGGTAATTATGATTCTTTAGTTAATGCTAGATCGCCTAGTCCTGTCAGTGCTAGTTCATGTGTTAATGAGTGCAATATTGATCGTTAGGATGTTGATTTATATAGGCTGAGAATACTAGACCTAGAACAACAGTGACTATCGGCTAGACTACAACCGCAGGAAGCAGAGAAGAAGTTCACACAGAAAGAGCGAGAGCATGAGACCAGCGACTTCGACACTTCCGATAGATTAGGGTTCAATAAGGTAGGGAACCCTACCCCGGTCGCCGACTACAAACCACCATCGATCGATCTGCCTAGAGTGGAGTTAACGGTTTTCGACGGGCGAGCTGAGCAATACTGCAAGTTTGTCAAGCAGTTCGAGACGTTCGTTGAAAATAAGGTAACCGACCCTGGGCAAAGGCTTCTCTACCTTACTCACTACTGCCGAGGCCGAGCAAGAGAAGCTATCGACGGGTGCACTATGCTCGACCCAGAACAAGGCTACACAAGGGCAAGGAAGATCCTAAGGGACCTGTTTGGCCAACCTTTCAAAGTAGCCCGTAACCTAATAGAGGGCGTGATGGTAGAGGCAAAGAGAACCAAGGGCGACGTCTACACCATGGATGACCCGGTGATTAAGATGCAAAACTGCTCAAAAGCCCTCGACCATCTAGGTTACAGGGCTGACCTAGACGCCATGCACACTTTGGAAGGCATAGTCCGTCAACTCTCTCCCGAACTACAGGGTCGGTGGGCGGAAGAAGCAGAACGGATAAGCCGAAGCGACAGAGGAGCCAACTTCGAAGACCTGACCGAATACTTGGAGAGGCAAACCAAGATAGCTGACAGCAGGTTCGGCCGACTCATCCGGGACAGCAACCGAGCAAACAAGCCCGGTACTAGCCAAGTCCAAACCCCTGCACGGGAACATCCAAAGTACCAGCCTTGGACCAATACACACGTCATTTCACGAGATGCTACGGCGCAACCCAATTGCAGATCCTGTGGTACTAGCCATGGCCTACCAGAATGCCTGAAGTTCGGCAGCGGCACAATAGACGAACGGTGGGGAATGGCGAGGATGGCAGGAGCATGTTTTATCTGTCTGAACACCACGCACCGGGCAGCAGCCTGTAGGACAGGGGATCGATGTGGCCACGAGGGCTGCACTGGCAGACACCATCGGCTGCTGCATCGGGCGAGAGTAACCATATCCGAGGCGAGTACCAAGCCCAGTGCGATTTGCTCAACGTCGCGAACTGCCAGTAAACCGGTACGTTTAGGCGTAGTGGCCGTGGGAGTAGCGACTCCGACTGGGATAGTCAAGGCGTTGGCTTTCGTTGATAGCGGATCCGACACTACTCTAGTGAAAGAGCGGTTTGCCGACAAACACCAACTGGCCAAAGGTGCGACGTCGTTGGCAGTGGGCACGGTGAGCGGAACACAGGTAATAACTGCCGGTAGATTAAGGCTGCAACTCATCTCTCTAGACACTAACGAGGAAATTGAACCAGCGGAGGCATTCACGTTAGCGGATGTCCCCATGCGAGCACCAAGTCGGTGAACGAAATCTCGACTCGGTGGCCCCACCTGCAGGATGTAACTGTTGTAGACTGGGAAGATGATGAAGTGGATCTCACCATCGGCTGCGACGTGCCAGAGGCGCATTGGGTGCTTGGCTAGAGAGTGGGCGACCGCCAGACACCTTGTGCCGGACGCACGGCTCTGGGATGGATGTTATACGGTCCAGTAGGAGTACGCGGTTCCGTGAATTACTTATCCGCCGAAACGGACCGCATACAGTATCATCTGCAACGGCTGTATGAAAAGGAGTTTCATGACATTGGAGCCGAAAGACCGACGTTGTCTCAAGAGGATCACTCCGCTCTGCAAACGGTACGGCAAGGCACTAGAGGCCTCAAAAAACAGTTCGAGGTTCCCCTCCCATGGCGCACATCGGTCGACCCGTGGGCTGATAACAGAAATTATGTTCTCCAACGATTACTACGACTCAAAGAACGCTTCATTGGAGACCAGAATCTGTGGGAACGATACGCGGAATTACTGAAGTGAAACGAAGCCCTCGGTTACGTTGAAAAGGTGCCTGCCAACACCGACAGCAAAAGGGGTATCTGGTATCTGCCTCACCACCCGGTTATCAACCCCAAGAAACCCAATAAACTGCGGGTGGTTTTCGACTGTGCGGCCAAGTTCCAGGGCAAGTCGTTAAATGATCGCCTACTACAGGGGCGTGACTGGACCACACCACTGACCGTTGTTTTGTGCCGTTTCAGAGTGGGTAAAGTGGCTTTGTCTGCCGACATTAGGGAAATGTTCCATCAGGTGAAGATTCTAATAGGAGAACCAGATGCGTTGCGTTTCCTGTGGTGGCAAGGGAGCATCCGGGACAACGCAGTGGTGAATTATAGGATGACCGTCCACCCTTTCGGAGCCATATCGTCACCATTTTGTGCAAACTACGCCCTCCGAGAATCAGCGAACAAACATGGCGATCTAGTACATCGGACGGTGGTAGAAAACGTCAGCAGGAACTTCTACTTCGACGACTACCTTGGGTCATTCGATGATGTGGAATCAGCTCTAGAGCAGTTCAGGGGTCTGACGAGACTGCTGGAAGAGGGCGGCTTCCATCTAACTAAATGGATGTCGAACGCTTCAGAAGTGCTGAAGGTCATCCCGTATCACGAAAAGGCCGAAAGGGTAAAAGATTTGGACGGCTCTCCACTTCCTATCGAGCGCACCTTAGGGATACAATGGGACGCGGAAACGGACGATTTTGTTTTCGAACTAAACGTTCCCGAGCTGCCAATAACCCGTCGTGGCATACTATCTGCCGTCTCAAGTTTGTTCGACCCGATCGGTTTCGTCTCACCATGGCTGCTACCCGGAAAGATCTTGCTGCAGCGGCTCTGCCGTAAGAAAGTTAAGTGGGACCAGTCACTGGACCGAGGGGACCAGTTGGACTGGGAAGATTTTTTGAACACCTTTAAGACATTAGGGGACATATGAATCCCACGATGTTTGACTCCTGGCCATACGACACGGACTGGAGAACTACATGCCTTTTCCAATGCATCCGAAGTCGGTTATGGAGCTGTGGTGTACGGACAATGGTGCGCAGGAGATGGACAATATACCACGAGGATCCTGTTCGCCAAAGCCCGCGTTGCTCCACTGAAGTAGGTCTCAATCCCACGCCTTGAACTCAGCGCAGCCGTGTTGGCAGTCAGGGTGGTGCAAGCTGTGAAGAGATGTTTCGATCTCTACATTTGGTCGGTGAGCTTCTGGACGGATTCAACGATAGTACTTTACTATATCAACAACGTCCGGAGCCGGTTTAGTACCTTCGTTGCTAACCGGCTCACGATTATCCACGATGAATCAGCCACGCACCAGTGGAGTCATGTCAGGTCTGGCGATAATCCGGCCGACCTGTGCTCCCGAGGTGCGAACAACTTCAGGCAACTGGACACGTGGACGAGAGGGCCAAACTTCCTGCAATTGCCCAAACAGGACTGGCCCGCGTTCGAATTAAAACCTCCTATGGAAGTGGAACTGGAGATCAAAGGCGTAGTGATAGCAACCAACGTCGTCGAAGAGTCATCCATTCTATCGCGACTGGTCAGGTGTTCTTCCTGGATGAAGACGCTTCGTTCGCTAGTTTGGTTAACCAGGTTCAAGAGAAATTTACTAGTCATGAAAGGGCTACGGCCCTCAGGCCGGATACGGGTCGGCCCGATAGGTCCCGATGAGCTACAAGCGGCAGAGTACGATATTTTTAGAATGACACAACGCGAGGCTTTTGCCCGAGAACTAAAGAGGGCGGAAGAAGTGGGGCCGACCAATAAAGACATGCCATCTCCAAGAGGCGAGCTGAAGCGTTTAAACCCCAAAACCATCGACGGACTGCTGCGGGTGGATGGTAGGCTGACCAACGCCCACCTGAACTTCGACACAAAGTATCCTATACTGCTGCCTGCGAGGCAACCTGTAGTAGAGCTAATGATTCAACATGTCCACGCCGTGGAGGGACATGCCGGGGAAAGTCACGTGACGAGCGTCATCCGAAAGCGCCTTTGGTTGCTGAGAGGGTGAGAGACTGTAAAACGCGTAATCCGACGGTGTGTGCAATGCAGGAGACGCAATGCCACAGCAGGCAAACAACACATGGCCCCTCTACCAGAATGCAGGGTGACTACGGACTGGTGGCCGTTCAGTGACACCGGGTTGGACTGTTTCGGGCCCTTGTGGATCAAGTGCGGGAAAAGATCAGAAAAGCGATATGGATGTATCATGACGTGCATGAAGTCACGTGCGGTACACCTAGAAGTCGCATATTCAATGACGACCGATTCGTTTCTACGGGCCTTGCAAAGATTTATCAACCGAAGAGGCGTACCGGCCGATATATACTCAGCCAACGGGTCGAACTTTGTGGGCGCTCACCGGGATTTGCAGCTTTGGCACAAGAACATAAACAGGGACGAACTGCAGGATCGAAACGTGGCCTACGGCATACGATGGCATTTCAACCCCCCACAGGCCAGCCACCGAGGCGGCGTATGGGAACTCATGATCCGGTCCGCCAGACGGATATTGCTGTCAATCATGGAGCAGCAGCCTCCCGACGACGAGACGCTGAACACCGTCATGACTGAGGTAGAGAGAACTCTGAACAACCGCCCCCTGGTTCCAGTAATGAACGGCGACCCCACCCACCTGGCGCTCACCCCGAACGACTTATTGACGTTAAGGTCGAAAGAGGGTTTCCAAGGACCGGTAAACCTTCGCGGGAGCTACCTCCACGGATGGAAGCAAGCGAACTATCTGGCCAAGGTCTTCTGGAGGCGATGGCTACGGGAGTACCTACCGGCTTTGCAGACTCGACAGAAGTGGCTGGACAAAACAAGACCATTCAAAGTTGGGGACGTGGTTATGGTCGCCAACGAACGCGCACATTTCAGCGCTTGGTCTTTGGGAGTAGTTACGGAAACCATCAAAAGCACTGACGGAATGATAAGAACGGTGAAGGTGAAGACAGCTAACGGAGTGCTCATTCGTGACATACGCAGTATTAACCTACTCGAGAGCGAAGACGGAGGAGCTGATAACCCTGAGGCCTAGTAAACCTTTTCACACCAGTCATCGAGGTGGATAAAGAAACACCATATATACCACACGGTCTCCGTCAAACACGTTACAGTGCTCGCGGTCTTTCGTTGATATTACAGAAGGTTCTTTCCGATATGTGGTGATGAGTGCGATTCCATTGTACATCCCGATACATACACGCATGCACGACGCACTCTACATCCCGTAAACCCATCAAACATGTGACAGTGTTCGTTGTTTTGCCTTTTGTTGACGTTACCGAATGCCCCTTGCATATGTGGAAGTAGCAGAGCTCAGGTCACACACATGCTACATTTTACTCGTTTTCTTGCCACACGGTCTATTGTTGACATTGCAGAAAGTCCTCCTTTGATGGGTAGTCATACCTGTGATTTCATTGTACACCCCGGCACACACACACACACTCAAGCACATACATCCAGGACCGGACGGCCCTTTAAGAGGACAACATCTATGTGATCCTTCACGCCCGCCATCGGTAACTTGGTCCCGTGGAAGATGTAGACTAGCCTCAAGTCTACGTAGCCGGTGGGTTAGGTGCGACCAGTAGTAGAACGTTGACGACGAGCATTAGACGCGCGCACTGACAGCAGGGCCTAGGCGGGTAGAAAGAATCAGTACCTTTATACCGAACCTTTGACTCTGCTAAGGATCCAAGAGGATTTTGGTGGGCGGTGTAACAGCCGGTCGTGGAAAATCCCCCTTTTCCCTCGCGATTCAGTGTTTTTCCCAACATCACTCATTTGCTTACACTGTTGACTTGTCTTTACGAACTGGTTGTTTTTCTGGACCAATTGTTGTTTGTTCGCTCCCAGAGCGCTACTTTGGCACATCCTTGTTCAGGACCTGCGTGACGCACGTGCTGTTTGCTCACACGCTGCTATTCGGTTTCTCGTTGTTGAGTCCTTGTGATCGTATTACTGAGGTTTGTATATTTTTATGTCATTGTTCATGTAATAATCTAGTATCGTGGAATATCACGGATAATCGTCTTTTGATTTCGGGATCCGTTGCGAATTTGGCTACGCGTTGCTCAAACGTTCGTTACAGTCGGTGCTACGTAGCTGTGGGATGTACTCCCGGTCGGCTGGGTAAGGCCAGAGCTCGATTGGAAAGGTTGGTTGATGGTGTACTGCCGCGGTTAGGTCGGAGTGGGTAAACAGCTGGGATACAGAGAAGGGCTGCTGTGGGATGAGCGGCGTGAAGGAAGGCCTAGTAACAGACTTTGACCGGGTGAGACACTGAGCGAGTACAAGGAAAGTCTTTCTTTGTGTACTGGAAGATGAGAAGGTTTGAATGATGGTGCCAGGGATGGTGGTGGTATGCCTAGGGGCAAATTCGCTTTATGATGGTGCTTTGGTAGACAGGGCGATGGGGACATCTGAGTAGTTGGTGGCCCCAAGTTGGGGTTGGCTACTTGGGTCTTCTGATGCTTGCTTAGGTGCACGCGTAGACAAGTGACGGAGGGATCAGTGAATTTTGGTGGGTATGCAGGTAACGGAAACGGTCGCTGGGTAAAAACTATTTTATAGCTTACGCGAGAGGTCCCGGATCGGTTTTTGACGTAAACCGATGGCTTGGTGATGTCCATACAGAGATGACCTAGAACACGGGAAGCAACGGGGGTGGGAGATGAAGTTGTGCTCAATGTCTTTTGGGAAGATATTGTTGCTGATTGGTCTGTACAGGGTGCAGAGTTGGAAGCGGTCACACTTTCGGCTTGTTTGGAAGACCAGCCAATACCTGAGCAGTAGCTGTCAGTGAGGGGTGATGGTATAACCCGGTTATGGGTATGTCCTGTCGATATTGTCGGGTACTTGGTTGCAGTGGGGAGCCGTTTAGATAGGCGCAGAGGCGTTGGTGGCTAGCGGGAAAAGTCGAGGTTTACAAGTAGACCTGCAGATGAATTCTCCGGTGGTGCGCTGGCCAGTAGGGGTGGTGCATTGGTCAGTGGGAGTGGTGCGAGTTTTGTCAACTGTGGCGGACTGCTGAAGGGGGTTGGACAGGGCTGGATCGGAAGACGGTGAAAAAGAGAGATTGACAATTACCGACCTAAGGGCATTAACCTGTATTGAGGTCTTGTTGGTGACAATTTTTATGCTTAAGGACTGGGTAATACTTCGAGTGTAATCTCGAACGCCTGGGCCGGAGCGCTCACCTTGGATGCGACAAGTTAACCGGGAAGACGAGCATTGGAGCCAAATGTCATTGACGCAGGTGTGCAGGGAGTGTCGTCGCTCGGCGCATTGCGAATGCTCAATAACACCAGTGGTAAGACGTCCGTCCATTGACAATTGTTGTGAGCACTAAGTGGGGTTTTCAGGTGCCGGTGAAAAGCCATCGGCTTGTGGATGATAAGCTGTGGCGCGGATGCGTCAATTGCCGGTCAGTCGGAGCAGATTTTCAGTAGTGGCGGACTCTAACTGAGTTCCCCAATTGGCGGTGACTGTGGTTTGGCAGCCCAAACGGGAAATTCAGTGTTCCGTGAACGCACGGGCGACAGTTTTACTGGATACGTCCGGAAGGGGTATGGCTTCGGGCTAACGAGTGAAGTGATCAGAACAAGTGAATCGATGGATCGCACCTCGTAGTGGTTGCAAGGACCCCACTTTGTTGACGTGCATTTTAGCGAAGTGAACGTCTGAAGGCTCGGAAGTTCCGACCGGACTGGTGGTATGTCTTCTAACTTTGGCTCGCTGACACGCAATACTGTTACTTGTCTATCGACTAATATCGTTGTCCATGTTTGGCCAAACAACTCGGTTACTAATAATCCGTATGTTGTTTTGATACCCGTGTGGGATAGAGCGCACAACACATCGGAAAAAGAAATGTGACTTGAAAGTCGCACGGTAGGCCTTGGGTGATCGAAGGTGGAGTCGCAAATGATGGTGCCAGCAGATGACAGAATATGCAAAGCCCGCACTTGGAGGCTTGTATTGTGAATGGTCTGTTAAAACTCAGGATCCCGTTGGCCCCGTGCCAGGCCCTCGAGATTGATGCCGGGAGCAGCGAGCGACACAAGGTAGTGAATCCTGAAAAGGGTACCTGCCGTTACATCATCTGACCCCGGAGAGGTGACGAATGTCAGGGGAAGATAGTCATAAGAAATCCAACGGTGGGATTTACCGTGGAGAATGGCAGCCCGAGGCCTTACGAAAGGCCTACGGTAATGGCTAGTGATCCGTGAAAACGACAGACTTCAGCCCTTCCGGGGGGTGGCAAAAATGAGGGATGGCCAATAATTCGCGACAAAACGAGCTGTATTTGGATTCCGTGGTAAACTGATGGAGTGAGCGAAAGGCCAGCGACTCCCGAGCGCCGTCGATGGCTTGCTGAAGGACGCAGCCAGTAGCAACATCAGAAGCACCAACGGCGATACAGACGAGAGCATAGGGATCCGGATGGCGAAGACGAACAGTAGACACCAGGGTCTGTTTGAGCTAAGAAATGGCTTCTTTGGCAGGATCGGCCCAGATGGAGGTTCGTTGTTTGCCCCGCAAAAGGTCGGTGAGCGGATGCATCGACTTGGCACGGTGCGGAATAAACCTGCGGTAATAAGTAACGGAGCTGGTCGTCATGCCCACGAGGTCATCTTGCATATCAAAATGGGCAACGCAGTCGCCAGATAGCTCGAGTATATACTAGAGCCCATCCGAATCTGTTGTTGGAAGAAACGAGCATTTAAATGATAGCCCCATGCTTGTTGCCACTACAGTCGTACACCGATTATCTCCCTACTCATGGAGAAGCTAATTAAGAAACAAGATGATGGTCCTCCTTTTAACTAATAACTCGCTCAATGTAGGTGTAAGTCGATTCTCGTCAATCGAGGGAAGCGCAGCCCATTCAGACGAATCCCAAAGCCAGAATAAGATTGATTCGTAGTTTCTGTTGTACTAAATTGGAATTCACAAAATTTACAGGTATGTTCAAACCTCAAGTATGCGGCCAAATAGACTCCATAGTAAAATCTAAAGGTTCAAGGCCTCACGGCTCAAGCACGACAGTCAAAACGGTTCAAGGCTGAGCTGAAATTTCTCACATGAATAAACGAAAGCGCAAAAGTGTGTGCACGAGCTTTTCAAAGTAATGTCAAGTATAGTCGAATTCACAAAGCATGTAGAACATTTGGAAGGATTTTCATTGTCTGTTCTTTACTGCGGTTCAACACGGTTTCCTGGAAAACCGTTCGTGCACTACTTGCAAGGTTGACTTCTAGAACCCAGTCACGGAGACTGCTAACAGAAGCATGCCCATGATCATTATCCTGCTAGATATGAAGAAGGCTTTCGACCGAGTCTCGCACACTCGGCTCCTATGACGAGCGGAGTCTTATGGCTTCACGTATTTGTCACTCGATTGATTAGATTCTCACTTCTCCGACAGCCACCAGCTGGTTTATCTAGATGTGTCCGTCTCCAAACCGAAACCTGTTACCAGTGGCGTCATACAGGGTAGCATTTTTAGGTTCACAGCCCTTCCTCATATATATATAAATGAATTTTTCTAACGTCGCTCGCCATGGCAGTCTCCAACTCTTCGCAAGTGGCATCAAAATCTTTTATACTTTTGATTTCAGAATGTTCAGTTCAGTTACCAATGATATACCGCAAGATATAACTGCCTCCTGTTCCTGGTGCACTTATTCATTGAGGGAATTTCCCGCAGAGGAAAGCAACGTTCTTACCTTCAAGTGCAATGTCCCCCCTAGTATATTTAATACTTACGGTCACCCAAGTTCCATCAGCCCCTTAGTACGGGATTCTGGTTTGCAGTATTCAGCCACTTTCACTTTCTCATAACACATTAATACGCAAGTTGCGAAGGCTAGAAGAATTATAGGCCCGCTCCATAGAAAGTTTCACCCTGCGGTAGGCAAATTCGATACCTATAAAACCCACATTAGATCAGTCCTGCAACACTGCTCCATGTTCTACTCCAACAAGCGCCATTGAGATAGAGTAGTTATTGAAAATTTCGGCGGCTAGTGACAAAAGAGTTCATTATCTCTTACACTCAACTCAACTAAAGCCAACGCCGTGAACATCAGAAACCAGATCCTCTTCGGCTCAGATGCATGAAGCTGAACCTCATATTCTTTCATGGCATTATTTTAAATCGAATCACCGTATCAGCTTCGCGGTGCGGAAGACTAACGGACTCACAATTTTCTTTACGACAGAGACAACACAGTCACCGTTCCCGTTTCTATAGTTGCTCTTAGATCCAACTTTTTCTGGCCAAGTATGCTGCTTTACGTAAAAAATTACCCCATAATATAAGTTCTCTGAGGCTATCCATGAGATTTAGCACCCACATAAGCAAATACCTTACTGTGAGAACCATAATCCAACTTATAGATCCATACATAAATGAAGAAATGGCCTTTGAAGTTGGATTAGGTCTTTAACAGCTTTCGAACTCTAGTGTGAGCACTCCATTGATTTTTGGGCCATAGCCGCGGCCCGCCTGTTTCCCCTGCTCTCTCATTACTCAATTATTCACTTTGCTTCTTTTCACCATCCGACCTTGCCATTTACGCTTTTAATTCTCACTCTGCAAAGTCCGACGAGCAGCGCCTTGGAACTTTCCTTGGAGTGCTTCACTAATTGAACCGAATCCCTAGTTATGGAGGCATTTTTCTTTCCATGCTCTAACTTCTAGCTTTGTTTGTTCTACTTTTTCTCACAAAATGGTTCTCTCTTCAGTCCCGTAATTCTGTTCTACCTTTATCTGCTTTGCTGATTCCGGCAATCAATGAGTTTCCAGTTTCTCCAATCCTACCGTCGCTTTTCAATAACCATGCCACGGCCATTAATTCCTTGCTTCATGGTATTCATCTACTCACTTTTCTTCTCCCCGCATCAGACCATGCCATGTTACGCTCTAGCTGGCATACGGATACCTAGCCTGCAATTAAAAATCCAGTTCAAAGCCCCGTTATAACAACGCCTATACGGTAGACGTCATCTGCCTTTAACTCACTATTATGTACGAGGCTTGTGGGCTTGGAGTATTTCTTCGCCAATAATCCGCTCTTCATAGAGCCCTTCATTAGTCTAAACGGCACTCACCCGCAACTGATCAAAAACTTGTTCCATCTTAAACTAAAACCAAATTCCTGAGGAAACAATAGTCCCTTTCGTTTATCATTTATCGGCATGAGGAATCCTAAGAAATTTACGATCGTTCAACTCTCATCTTCAGTGTGCGACTTTAGACCGAAGCTCATTGATTTATCGGCGCAAATCACCCAGTGCTACAGCACTACCTGGCGGTCAACCTCTGCGAGGTCGGGGGTGATAGGCTTCAACAAAGTCGTCATGCCTTGAGGTCACCTTGCATATCATAATGGGCAACGCAGTCACCAGACAGCTCGAGTATATACTAGAGCCCATCCGAATCTGTTGTTGGAAGAAACGAGCATTTAAATGATAGCCCCATGCTTGTTGCCACTATCTGAGTGGTTGTTTCATCCTCTATCGTTTCCTTCCACAGCTTGCGGCCGCAACACCGAAGGTTTTTGCATCTAGTCTGTGACCGTCTCACAATAAGGGGAAGCAGCCGTCCCTATCGGTCTTGAACCCAATGGGCCACGTGTAAATACAGGCGAGTCAAAGAGAAATGGGGAGTTTGCCCTACGGTGTAACATCGCCTTTTGGCTCATCTGTAAAAAGATGAAAAAGAAAAACACACTGCCGGCTGGGGATGTCTTGGGCTAATGCTCTCTGCCCCCTTCATAACACATGGATTTCTGATAACAACCTAGACCCGACCCTGTATATGCGAAACCCCAAGTTTTTGAGGTAGCCTTCAGTTCTTTCTGTCTGGATCCTTGCGGGGTGATAGCATGCAGCCTGAGCTCTCCACATATGCTTTCCGACCAAGCCTTTCTCTCTTTCGACCTTTTTGGGTTCCCTGCAAAACCCCTACCCCGCTTGCCAGTGTACAATGCAGTAGTCATTACACGGCTAGAATAGTCATACTATGCGGCCTCTGCTCTGACGACACCCCAGTATTCAAGTGCCTACGGCTCACAGCTATCGGCTAAACCTCGCCCGTATTGGTTGTGGGACTGAGGAAAGTAATCGTTGCACTTTTATAGTTTACCTCTCACAACCTCACTTTTTCCAAGTTTTCCTCGAGCCCACGCACTAATAATAGTGTCCAAAGTCAGGGACGACCTCGTCTGCTACCTTGTTGACTCAATTACACAACCAAATTGCTTACCGACACTAGCTCCCTTACCAAACCATTTTGTCCTTTAATGATAGATGCTCGCCTTCACTTAATTCTCCTGCCTCAGGCCACAAGTCAGTAGCCTCATCATGCTTTTCTCGCACTTCTTCCACAAACTCGAGTCTCATCACGCAGATTACCATTCTTTAATAACGAACACTCACTGATCTGCGAATACGCTCGCCCGGAATCCGTGTACTCCTGACTTCCCACGACCCCACGAAAAGCCGGCTAGTTCGCAACCACAAGAAAAAACCCCGCCTTAACTCCGAGTATTTTCTTTACTTTTCACTATTTTAACCGTCTTTTCCCAAAGCCGGTACAACGACCAGACTGCTGTCCTCCTTTTTTCCCATTCCTCTTTCTGATCCCACACTCTTCTAGTGGTTTATTCTTGGTTCTTAAATGGGCCCTCTCTCCTCATCCGCCGCCTACCAACTAAATTATTTTGTACTCCGGCTAAGCCTGCGCTTAACGTCTCTTTATATCCCTGTTATCACCCAACTACCCTACTAAACTATGAGTCCCCGTCCGTTGCTCCCCATGGATCGGCCCTCCGACCGGCGGGTAACAAGATGATCATTGTCTGGTGTCTATTAGGAAGATAACTACGACCCACAGCTAGGACATTCTCCAGAGTGCCTCACTCCCGGTCTCCTTCAGATCATACTGGTTTCCTGAGCAGCCATCAGCCAACTCGAAGTGACCCACGGATTACCTCACGAACTAAGCGATTTGATCAATCGGATTGACCATGGCTCAAACCTATACTCACGCCTGCTGACGCTATGAGGGGCACCATACACGGCCGACTAGTGACCATAATCCAGTAATTAGAGCAACAACCCCTAGTGGAAGTCTCACCGGGCCGCAGAGTGAATTTCTGACACCAATCCTCACCCCACACCCGCTCTATACCTACTTTCCGTACTCCATACAAACAATTCATTTCATTCTGCTTCTCAGTACGGATTCAGTGACCGGAACCTAGCCCTCGCCGTTGCTTTCCCAACCAGCCTACTTCTTCACTTTTTCAACCCAGTCTCTTTTTGCCTGCCACCCTCACCGTTCGCCACGTGTCATCAACTGCGACCAAGGTCTTTGTGGAACAAAATACCAGCCACCTGTAGCACTACATAACTTGGATATTATTTCTTTTATCACGTGTACAGAAAACCTCATCTTTACACTCTTCCAACGTCTGTTTTTCATTCGGAGAGAACTGTCGGCCGAAGCCGAGGGCACTGACTGCATTGCAGGCATCGAAACTCGGCTCGCTAGAGATGTAGCAGCGGACCTTCATTCGTGCGTACCTTTCTCTCGATGGCTCTTAATACTCTGGAGACCATACCGGTCACTAACCTGGCCTACGCATCTACCTGAACGTTGGCTATTCATACACTACCCGACCGATGCTCCCTTGGTTACGTTCCGGGATCCCCTGGTGCCTGGTCGCCTGATCGCGGACTTCCTGATACCTGCGGCCGTTTGGCCCCACCAAGAAAACTCATGTCAATCACAACGGTGCGAGGCGCGGTCAGATCTACCGCTTTGGCTGGGGCACATCGGGCGTGCAGGCCAACCGCAACGATACGCGGGCGCAACTAGGCTGGCGGATCGCACCTCCTGTCACCAGAATTGGTTTTCAGTTTGGGTGTCCAGCGCACGGCCAGCCTCACCCACTGGCGCCAATTGCGGATTGAAAAACAACGTCCCCTGCATATTACTGCTGCCACCCATTGCCCCCTTCAACGTTCCTGCACAAGGTTTACCATACAACTGGTCAAGTTCCACATCAACATATGCACATATACTCACTCGGCTCAGAAATGTACGCTACTATTTGCGACTACTGGCATTTATATCCATCGACTTATATTTTATTTGTCTGAACTGATGCCATGTTTCTCCTCATTCTATTCTATCCAGTTACCGGATTCCGTACCCCAAAACATGAAACGGTTCCACTGTTCAGATCTTTATTATAAATATGACAATTCCTGGTATACTCTTGAAGAGACCATTCATCCAATTGGTAACTTTATGTCACCGCTACATTTATCTAAACAAAACCATCATTTAAAGCTTCGTCTCTCACCTGCCAACAATTCCACACAAAACAAAATGGTCTTCCTTCCAGCGCTTCATCGGCGTGGCACCACCTCTATGTTCAGTGTATCCTTCCGTTGCATCTTTTCTTATTCAGCCATTTGCATTTCATAACTGTTGCATTGGCAATGAAGTATTCACAATCCAGGATATAAATAGTTCGATTGCCTCCTTAGCTTTTCATGTCAGACTTCAGCGTATCTAGCTTTGCAATCACCTGCACTTCCTGAGAGCTGCTCATATGTACTACTCTTATACGACTGCATCAGTCCACTATATGTCCACCTCCCGCATCCACTTTGTTACCAACTTTAGACGCTCCCATGCTACTCATCAACAAACCCGGACAAATCCATAATTGTATCACTTTTCACTCATCTATGGACCACTGCCGCTGCTCCGGCAAGATTCATGGTCAGCCACCTGCACCACAATCCATAGTGCTCTCTCTGCATCTTTAGCTGAAAATCAACTACTGTAATTTAGGCTGCCGTTATTCCCCCCAAAGTTTCAGGTTGGACTTTCCTCAACGTACCTAGCCACACGATTATCTGCACTTTCTGAAGACTCCAGTGATGTACTACCCCCAGTTTATTCCGTCAGATAATAAACATATAAACCACTATTATGCCCACTTCGTTGTACATTTGTATTCCTCATCGGTCAGTCTTGGAGTAACCCCCGATAAACCAATAGCCGGGCACCGTTTCACCCACCTATTACCTATTGCCATTTTTTCGTCAGTCCTCCACGATTAGGCATCTACGCCAAAGAACACTGCGAAAGCGATTTCTCCAAACCTTTGCTGGCAACGAACTATACGTATGCCAATTTACTGACCTTCCAGTTGTTTCCCAAATGCCCCATGTCAGACTCTTACCAACGCATCCCGTTTAGCGAATCTTTACATGTTTTGACAGTATCACTTATGCACCACCCCCATGTGACTTCATAAGATCATCGTATATCAAATCCTGTTTTCAAATTGTGTTCACCAATTAACCTAAAACAAACCCTTTATTCGAATCGTGTTTCACTCACCTGTCAACTTTCGTCACTCTACTCCAGTGAAATTTTCAGGCTCGGGCATCTACATCCACCTCTTTATGAGGGCGTCCTCCACATCCTCTTGATGAATAGTAAAAACCAATTCCGTGGTTAAACGGACTGTTTCGTTTACGCATTCCACCTCCTCGAAGGACACCACAAATCCTTCGGTATTATATTTCTGCTATTTTCCAGGTCATCTGGACTACTGGTTCAAGTGCATTGCCTTCATCACCCAAAATTCTCCAATTTATCGTTGGTGCTTTTTCGAAAGTTTTCTTTGTCAGTTTACTCACCCCTGCGACTTTACATCGACGCTATCCAAAATACTGCGCGTTTTTACTTCATCACCGCTTTACTTCATCACGCATCTCGACGGCGGAGCCCATTTCACTCATTTCGCAAATGTACGTCCACCCGACCTTCAAACTCAAATTTGCCGGGCAATCGTTCGCGCGACCACTAAAACCTGTACACTTTTAGGCTGCTTTTACTCAAATGAATATCCAAGGAACCTCTTTGTGACCTCACTTGCAACATATGATCATGCAATCGAGCATGCTTCGGGTGTCCCCGAAATAAACCATTATTATTATAACAAGTCTTCTGCTAGCGGAGTACCGCACCTACGGGACGGACAGACAAGAACTGAAGGAGGGAGGGACTGCACTGTTGCTCTGTGCGGAAGTGCATGACCAAACAGTAGGAGAAGTGATGTCCACACCAAAAGTACAGGTGGTCTTGCGCCTGGTTCGTGGAGTATGAAGGCAGCTATGACGCGCGTCTACACGTCTCCATCTTCATCTCCCAAAGGAGGCGCAAACTCTAGAGATTTTGGCTGAGATAGCCACCCAGTCTGATAGATTGTTGACTGTCGGTGATTTCAACTCACAGGAAGTTGAGTGAGAGTGTTC
The DNA here is from genome assembly GCA_948099385.1 of Fasciola hepatica. NCBI lineage: Eukaryota > Metazoa > Platyhelminthes > Trematoda > Plagiorchiida > Fasciolidae > Fasciola > Fasciola hepatica. Next base: position 2,330,265 of record CANUEZ040000168.1, read on the forward strand.
GGGAGCAAGGCAAGGTGGACCGGCGATCAGTAGATAGAGCTGCTGTTCAGATTCATACTGCTGCAACAAAAGCCAACCAATTTGGCGGAGCATAAGCCGGAGGCCAAAACTTCTGGACCTCAAACTCACCAAATCACTACAGAAAGCCGGCCACTTCGTGGTTACCGCACTTATGGGTAGTAGTGATCACGGGTTGATCAGGTTCCTCTTCAAAGGAAACTTCCTGCGGTTCCCTCACGAACTCAAAAGGGAATTTCAGGAAGGTTGGCTACCAGGCGCTGCGGATGGCTGCGAGGAATACACGGCCGGTGGACCACAACCTTGCACTAGATGGTGAGCGGTTGCCTGGAAAAGGTTACTTATTGTTAGTCGAAGATTAGCTCGCTCCGGTGGGGAGGGTAAAGAGGAAAGGCCGAACAGATTGGTGGGTAGGCAGGGTCGAAAGTGGGTTTTATGGAAGTGCTGCCCCAGCGCAGGGGACATATCCAATTTCTGCAGCTCCAGGAGGCCCAGAACATGCTCTAAGAAGACAAGTATCTTATCAGACAAAATACGAGTCGAGATTGGCACAAAATGCCAGAAAGAACCCCCAGGCTTATTACTACTATGTACAGTCAAAGACCTGGTCGCGAGTGATGGTAAGAAACCTTGTGGGTGAGCAGGGTACGTGTGCAAGAAAAGCCGGAGAAAAATTCGGGGTAAGTGAAGAGTTCCTCGAGCAGGTGCACATCGCAGATTTTGAAAAATATCCGCCACTGCTGGAACCCTATTGCTTTCCCCAAATGGAGGAAACCGTTATATAACCTGCCGCCGTGGAACTGCCTATCGGTCGGTTAAGGCGAAATAAGGCGGCCGGGCTGGTTGGCCAGCCATCCGACATCCTCTGGCAAGCGTTAGGCCCGAGGAGTTCGCACACTAGTTCAAACGGTCAATAGCATCGACCATGCTACCCTCCTGCTGCTCAAAGGCCGGAGAGGTGCAACTACATAGGGGAGGTGAGAGTAGAACTGCGTCTAGAAGCAGGCAAGTTATCCTGCTCTCGGTGGTACTAGAGGTACTTGGGGGGCCGTCAGGGATTGGATGGCGAGGCATGTTGAAAGACACAGGATAATCACAGCAAAGTAGCAAGAATTTGTAAAGAGGAAATAATGTTTACCGAATTACTTATCTTTTTTGGAAGAGGTGGACGTCAGACTGGACGAAGGCGGGCAAGTCCAAATGTGTAGTTGTAGCGGCCTCTCAGACATCAAACTCACTGGAAGGCAATTGCGAGCTTAGAGCTTGGGTGTGCTTTGTCTATGAATAAGTATCTGCATTAAGGTTTACTCGAAAATGACAACTGCTCCCCAGGAGCAACTTATCCCGGCACCAGGTCTTCCTCTAGCTGTAGGCTATCTTCCGTTTTGAACCTGTCCTCTCAGCTACACTGAGCGGCTTAAAGTCAGGACAATTATACTTCAAAGTACTTTCACACATCCAGACCCGATTCAACCAATGCGGTATGATAGCCTTCTTCGGTCGGACAAGTGAGGCTGTTTAAGAAGTCCTGTAAGACTTTTGGATGATTCCCATCAGTCATCCATTGAAATATGCAACTGGTCAAGCAGGCGTTGACCAGGCCCGTCGAAAATTCAGGAATTCAGCCGGGCCCCAGTTCCTTCAGTGGACTGGTTGTTTGAAGTCCGTTTGTTGAAGTCCGCCTGGTACGGGCAGAGCTAACAGCATCTCCATCTTAAGTCAAGCGACTCTAACGGCCGGGCGCACTCTAGCTAGTCAGCTCCGGCCATTTTCTTGTTGAGTCTCCCATCTCCCGTCAGTTACTTGCGTGGACCAATATAATTACTAAAACCTATACGTTGCTGTCGTTCTGTGCTTTTCATTCGTTGGGAGGAAATGGTATCTGCATATTTCGAGAGAGCGGGTAAATTGGTGAGCCCGTTCCAAATTATTTTTTCCTTTGTTCTTCACAGAGATCCTTTTGCTTTCGTTGTGCGTAAACGCAATGAGATTTTAGCGAGGTCCATTTCGATCTATCGCTGTCCTTTCACTTCACAGTATTACTTGAGTTATGGATGAATCCAAGTTAATTATGACCGAGCCTGCGGCGAGTAAAAAGCTTTCTATCACAAGCCCAGTGAAGGCACTGCCATTTATTTCGGGGACTCCCTACCTATGGTCGACTCATCGGGAAGCACAGTTTGCTGCTCGGTGGATGTGCACTGCTGATGATTCCCAACAAGGAAGAAACAGCTGTACAGTGCTTCCATGGTTTTCAATGGTGAGTTGAGCGTTCAAGCTGCATGATGAACCATATTATATTAAATTTTAAATATTCAATATTGGTATATTTCTCGGCCATGGTCGAGAAGCACGCGCTAAAGCAGGATCATGGTGTACACGTTACTCAATAAGATGAAATGTTCACATATTCTAAGTATGAAGGTCGAGAGTATTAGAGATGAAAAAACAAAGACAGGAAAAGTTTGAATGGATCATTCTGATAATGGTTTGCGCCGCAGTTTTAAACCAGTTTTGAATCCGGATCAGGCAGTGGTGCGCGGTGAAGATATCGAGAAAATCGTTAACGCAGTGCTAAGGAGGCATTATTAACAAAAAATGATGCAAGCCCAGGAAACCAGAGGCCAACTAAGGTTCCGCAGATGGAATAAATTTTGAACAAGAAGAAAAGGGGGGAAATCGACGCATGCGAAGAGGATGGCGATCCATGAAGACAATGCAGACCCTTAATGACGGATTTACCGGAGTTCTGTAAACGGAATGAGTTTTGAAGCAGGGGGACATGAGGCCAATTTCGTGAAAGTGAACACCGGTGGATGTGGAAGAAACAGCAGTCCATAAAAAGGTGAGTTTAGATTCAGGGCCAGTAACATGCACTATTCAGAAATAAGAAGGCGCAACTGGAGGGTCCTCGAGAAGTGGAGAGTCAAATTCCAGCCGGCTACGGTTCGGAGGAAAGATAACCTGTGTTAACGGATAATAAAGTGGGAAAATCTTCGCATGGACTTCAGCGTTATGCTGTTTCAATGACAAATATATATGTATGTGATGACGCATTTGCCTTCAGTGTTATTCTGGTAACGTACGACATCGAATGCGTAAGTTTCGTCTGGCAGGGCAAAGTATGTGTCAGTAAATCAGCCGAGTGTGGCAGTATGTTAGCGGCATGCGCGTGAGCTGGAATTCGTGTTGGTTGCGTTAGAAAACGCTGAACGATCTGATAAGCAATTAGGGGTATCTCCTGTTGTGTGTTTGGATTTCGGTCCCAGTTGCCATGGTAGGTTCCACTTGAGTCTCTGTCCGTACGAGTCAAAGCGGCCTCCTTGGTTAGCCAATTTGGCGACTGAGATAGTGGGAGACAACGACCTCCTACTACTTAATCGCAAAGGGAAATCCTGCTGTAGGCAGTCAAATTACAAGCTAGTTCACTGTGGTGGATGCCATGTGCTACTGTAAGTTGGGCGGGTATACTGTGATCCATATGCAGGAAGTCGAAGGTCCTCCGGCGTGGCCTCGTAGCTCAGCTGGTAGAGCACTCGCGGTACTAAAGCGAGGGTTGCGACCATGTGTGGGTTCGAATGCCACCGAGGCCATAGACTTTTCACATTTGGATCACTTCAGCAGTGGCCTGGGTATATGATGAGGACTCCGGTGTTACGCAACACTTATTCAGCTAGAAAATCCGTTCTTTAGAGACATGCTGTGTTAGGCCTGCCGTTCTTAACACGTTCACCACTTGGTGACGCATATCCCTCCCTCTCAGCCGGGATACTCGACATAACTGTCAAAGGATTCCCTTAATCACTAGATTGTGACGTCTTCCGATGGTTGTGGCAGTATCCCTGTTCAAGTCACATGATGTCTTCGCCAAGCTATTGTTTTCCTTCTCTAGTGACGTTAAATCTATATCTCGAGAATCCGTTAGGCATCACAATTGAGAAATTTCTCCATTCGCGGATTTTTCAAACCCATCAAGTCTAGCCTAAACTGTCCCCAGCCTTGAACTAGTTTCCGTTTTGCTAGTTTTCGATGGTTTGCTCAGTTAACTGGACGCACAGGCACCAACCTCTGCTTGACTAAACGCCTTATGTGAATATACAGACCAGGCTACAGTTGTTTAGTAAGTCCACAGCTTTCTGGTGAAATCAGGGATCATAAAAGGCTCAGCATTTCCTTTTCTGTACCTCTTTCTAGAGCCTAGCAGTGCCTCAAGGGAATGTTGGGTAAGTTGAGTTTGTTTGTGGTTTTTGGCCGGATGATTAGTGAACGCAGTGTCAGGAACAGCCCTTTGTCATTTTCCTACTCAATCTTGCCGACTAACTCCCCAGCTGTCTTACCGTGCCACACTGTTTGTCGCCGTCCGACTTTGGTGGCTCAGGCCTGATCGTCGCTTATTGAAGCTGTCCTTATTTCTACCCTGGGTTTGGATTGTATAACCAAAGGGATGACTACTGAGGCTGATTTTCTTCTATTCACTAATTGTAAGTGGTGCTGTGCCGTGCCATAAACTGTTCGATAATTCCCAACTCTACAACGGGCATTCGATATTCGGCTAAATGCTAGGGTCGGATGATTTCCAGATTGCGACTGTCCTGGCTGCACTTTATTTTTACAACCCGGAGTCAGAAGTAGATTCTGCAGACTTCCGACCTTGCTTCCTGTTCATCCTCGGTGCATGTTGTCTGAGGAAATAGGATGCTTTGAATGAGGACAGAGAAAGGCTGGAGAAAAGCCATGAACTATGTGCTTTCGGACAATATTTATCTTTCCGTAAGGGTCACGAGGCTCAGTTCACTAGGATTTACGAGGGTTGATGGGCCTGGCAACTGTTGTTTTCAAGTGCCAAGGGCTATGAATTCGGGTCTACCACGGAGAGTTTTACCGGCCAGTCGCCTCTCCGTGTACCTCTCAGATGTGAGACCATTCCTAGAATACGGTCCCATTACCTCCAGCCTCTGGCCACGTTCCTCTATTGTACCTCTTGAGAAAGTTCAGCTTACTTTCATCAAAAGGCTGTTGGACGTATCCATAGCCCTAACATACAGCCAGCGCTGTGAGCTCCTACCAAGGGAGCCCCTACGGATTCGTCTCATTAGGCTCAAACTGATTCTCCTCTCTAGGCAGGTGCACCTGGATAATATTGCTGCGCGGTCGTCTACCACTCGCAGTTCCCGTTGGCTCTCCTGTCCATGGCCTCATGTCTTGGCCAATTGATCCTGGATCACGCACCCCTATGGCAGTCGCCTTGCCCCTGTACAATTATCAGTGACCACTCGTGCCACTCCCAACAGTGCCGGGCGCGGTCAGACCCACCGCTATGGCCGGCGCACATCGGGCGTGCAGGCCGTCTGCAAAGATGTGCGAGCCCAATTAGACTCGTGGATCACACCTCTTGTGTTCACTTCATAAAGGTTTTCAGGTTAGGTGCCCAGCGCACGGCCAGTCTCACCCACTAGCACCAGTTCCGGATGGCATGCTCTAACTTTTCTCGGACTACCGAACCCAATACTGTCGGTTGAAAATTGCATGCTCCTCATCCTTCTTCCGCCGCAGTTTGTTCACCTATGGCTCTTATCATCTGTTACCACTTTCCATTTTTGTCGCTCTGCCACGGTGTGCACACCTACTCGTTCTGTCCTTCCTCCTATCGCCTCTCTTTACATCAATTTTCATTGCATTGAGTCACTATCGTCCTAACCACTCTTCTCCGCCAACGCTCGCCAACATCTTTTCTCCCACCTGCCGTCATTACCGACTTCTATTCCATGTGCACTCGGTATTACCCTCTGCTCAGAATGCCCGTTGATAGCATTCTTATGCCCCACTGCCTTTTGTTTTGGTAAATCCCTCCCCGTTCTCCCTCCTCATGCCCAACGCCATTGTGCACCAATCACGCCCGCAACCATGACCAATCAGCATATCAGAACTTGCCGCTACAAACTTTGCTTCTTTTACAGTCGCATTTATTATCTAATCACCACCACCATATTTTCCTTCCTTGACTCCGCGACACCTCTGTGGTTCTTTCCATTAGGCAGTCCTGATTAGCATCCACCTGCTTAATCCACCTGTCCCATTGTCTTCCGGCGCACAGCTCCCCAGGTCCATTGCCCCTGCTCAGTCGCGCATTCATTTCTTGAGCCATTTGTTCTATTACTGGTTCACTCATCTCGGGGCGTCCTGATTCCCTCTCCGCCTCCTTCGTGTTTCATCTGCAGTAAAATGATCTGATTGGTCATGTCTTATCTGTGTCTCCTCGGTCATTGCTTTTATCCCTTGACCCGTTTATTGCTAGCTACGGGCATTTTTCTGTGTGCCTTTCAGTGTGGTCCGCTTTTCCATATTCCACCATTGTACTGACAACGTTATGTCATGATGTTCTTATACAGTTCCAAATCGTTTGATCTGTCACTACCCGATTCCTCTGGTCCATCACCACATGTCGCACCTGCATTGATCAAATAATTAGACCCATTCTTACCTGTTCTCCTCGATCCTATCCTTCATCTTCCCTCGTTTATTATCTGCTCTTCACGGCCTGCATCACTTTGGTGCTTCTTCAGTCTTCTCTATCTGTTGATTGACTACGTTACTCAGTCGTGAAAAACCTTTCTGAATTCTCCAAAATCAGTCCTACACACTCAGATCCAATCCTGTCTCTTCCAATCACTGATACTTTTTTCTCTTAGTACTCCATCGCTCTTTGCTTCTGCTCCTCGAATATCTATTCATGTACTTTATATATATATATATATATAAATATATACATATGTATATATACATTGGCACTGCATCCTGCACTTTTTGCCGGCTATTGCTCATGCTACCGTTCCGCTGATCCTCATGATATGCGTCCACTCTTTTTACATATGCACTTCATATTTACCATATCAAATCCCTACAGATCAATCTTGCCACCCACACCACCCTTTGCCTGTTCCAATGTCCGCTACCTGTTCTGCCATGAGTTTTGTACCCTGTTCGCTGACCATCTACTGCGGTGTAGCACATGCCTATTAATATATAATCCCTGGCAACGGATCCCCCATTTTTCTCCACCGTCTCTCGCTACTACCCTTTCCCATATCAATTTCTAGCCATTTTCATGCATGCCCGACAGTTTTCAGATGTCCCCAATTGGGCCACAGGCATTTCCTGTGTGCCTTTCAGTTTGGTCTGCATTTCCATGTTCCACCATTGTACTGACAACGTTATGTCATGATGTTCTTATACAGTTCCAAATCGTTTGATCTGTCACTACCCGATTCCTCTGGCCCGTCACCCCATGTCGCACCTGCATTGATCAAATAATTAGACCCACTTTTACCTGTTCTCTTCGATCCTATCCTTCATCTTCACTCTTCCACGGACTGCTGCTCACCGTCATCATCAGTTTTGTGCTTCTGCACTCCTTTTTTCTCTCTTTTGGGCTGCCAAGTCTACCTGTCATGAAGATAATCCATCATGATATTCCAAAGTTAATTCTACAACCAATGACTGATAATTACTTTCTTGGACCTCCTTGTTATTGTTCCTGCTCCTCTCATATCTATACATATATATATATATAAATATAATATACATACATATATATACATATATAAACTTGGGCATATATATATATGTGCATGCGCTCTGCATCTTGCAGTTCCACACCGGACATTTCTCTTGCCATCATCCCACCGACCGTCATGATATGCATCCATCAATTCTACATCTGTGCCTCACATCTACCATATCCAATCCTTTCAAATCGTTTTTGTCATCTAATCAACCCTCTACGTCTTGTATTGCTCACTCCCTGTTTTACGATTAGTTTGGTGCCCTGTCCGCTGACAACCCACTGCAGAGTACCAACGCTTCACTGGTATCGAATCCACTGCAGTGCACCTTACTTTTTTCTCCATCGTCCCTCGCTACTGCAGTTCCTTGTACCGCATTCTAGCCTTCCTGACGTATATCAGTCGGCCTCCATATGTCTCCATCCGGACCAGTTATACTCATCGTCTGACGTTGAGTTTCACACTCACTGGGCGTCAGTTTAAATCCGCCCTTGGGTTCATTTAAACTCCCCACCATCTCTATGGCTTCATCCACTTTTCCTACTTTCATCCCAATTTATTTACCCTTCTGAACGTTTTTACCTTTTTTCATGCAAATTTACAAATTCCCATGAATTTTATCTGTCCATTCCATCACCTGTATCAACAAGATCATGAGCATGACATGCTTCTGGCATCTCCGAAACGAGCCAATATTGTTAACAGTTCTCAAAACTCGCAATGCGTTTTCGATTTTTTGTGACTGTGGTGGCAAAGATGAGTACTCAAGCCTTCTCGAAGCCTTGAAAAAGAGATCGAGTGAGAGGCTGAAGCCCAAATGGTCCTGGATGTTGTGATAATCTTGTTATTTGGATGTGACTGGTGAGATGGAAAGTAGTTTACTGGATAGCGAGGAAACGGGGAAGAGGAAAAGGCTTCAAGGTACAAACTATGATGGTATCTTGCTCCTGGTTTTGCCGGTGAGGTCAAAGTTGGACCGAAGGACAGCAGAGTAGTTTTAAGGATACTAAGCTGGACTGCTTTTTGCGTCTTCTATTGCCGATGAGCTAGGAGGCAGACCACTGTACACAGGAAGACATTCCGTTAAACTTAAGTAACCCCAATGATTCCGCCCCGGAAAATTCCTCGGACTTCAGGCAGCGAGATTGTGTAACGCTGTGTGCCTCAAGCAGCCTTGCAGTCTGGCTGAGGCTGCTGTGTTTTCTGTTGTGTTCGCAGAACTCTGCACGAGAAACCGGGCTAGGGAAAATTGGCAAGAATCCACTGTTTGGTGCGTATGGCGTGTACCGCAGAGCTTTGAAACAAGACTCAATCCACCTTTGGCTCCATCCTTGAGTTGGGGGTGACACCCGAATGTATATGTGATGAGCGCCGTCAGTTCCCAAGTCAGATGATTAGTCTAATACCTCCCCAAGTGTGCCCCCTTGAGCGGCTTCTGAGGTCTAGTCTACTTCGGAGCTTTGGAATCACCAGTACCAAGTAACTTTCGTCCCACGTTGGCAATCGCAGTGAGGAAATTACGCGGACCGCTCCCCTCATACCTCCCCCACCTGGGCTCCGATACTTGCAAGCAACTGACTCTCAAGGTCAGCCTGTAGCTATTGCAGCCCCTATGGCCTGTACATTCGGAGTAACAAGTCGACTGCCCTCAAAGCCGTCATACTACTCCACTAAGAGAACCATTATTCCACCTCCGGTTCGACTGTCAAGCCTTTCTCCCCGAAAGCCTGAGCGGAAGTTTGGTTCAGCCCACTGTCGTTTTCCCCTGGTCGCAGTCACGTTTCAGTAACTGCTATCACATCAGCTCCCCGCGTCCTAGCTGTGGGCTCTTACCATTGGTTACCCTTGCTTTCAGCATTGGTGTGGCCACCAGTATCACAACCACCTCCCCAATTTCCTTGCTTTTCCTAAAGGGAGGCCGCAGGTGCTCGGGTCCTTAACCCGAATACCCGGATCATTTTTCCACATCACGGGTGGATTTATGGCGTGAGAGTGCATCTGCCATGGGATGGCGTGCCCCAAAGACGTGTCGAATGTCCATTGTAGACAGCAAAACATAATCTAAGTGTCTGATCTGGCGTGGAGATTATCGACCAGAAGCTGACTGAACGGTGTACACCGGTGGTTTATAATCTGTGGACACCGTGAACTTTTGACCCTCGGATGTTTGCCGGAAATGTCGGATGCCCAAGTAAATTGCCAGTAGTTTTCTGCTGAAAGTACTGTATCAGGGTTTCGCGGGTTGGATATGCTTAGCGAAGAAAGCCATTGGTTCCCATGAGTTACTGACGATTTGCTGCAACACTGCTCCAACAACCTTGTCTAAAGCAACTGTCCCTAATGTCAGAGGAGCGGAAGAGCCGGGGTGTGTAAGGAGTGTTATGTTTGTCGATAAATTCTTTGATCGAAATAGATGTCGTCTTTGCCGCGTCTGGAAATATGAATTTCCGCTTACCTCCACGTGAAAGGTTGGTGAAGGTCTGCATTGTTTTGGCACAGAGGGGTGTAAATCGGCGATAGAAGTTAACCGAGCCGGAAAATTGGCGCAACTGCCAGTAAGAGTTAGGTTCAGGATAGTCGCGAATTGTCGTTACCTTGTCAGTCAGAAGTCTTATGCCCGAGGCTGAAATGTCGGGACCTAGGAATGTGATGGTGGACCTACCTAGCTCGCGTTTGGAAGTATTTATGCTTACACCGTGTTAGCTAGGCGTATCAAAAATTCATGAAAACTTTATAAATACTCAAGACAAGGGGGTAGGAAGGAGTAGAGAGATGAGAGGGAGATAAATGTATGCACACCAAGGAGCAATGGAGGGAGTTTAAGTAAACCGGGAGATGGATTCAAATGTGCCCGGCAGATTTGAAGGTCAAGGTCAGATGAAACAGCCAACTGGGCCAAGTGGAGGAGAACTGAACCCGAGAGTTTTACATGAGGAGGAATGAAAATCGAGATGAAAAGCTATTGTTACGAGAAACGATGAAGGAAAAAGGAAAATAGAAGAGAAGAAAGGAAGAGCAAAATTTGAGTTGTATGGCTGAGGGCCATGTCAATTTGATAACAGAAAGCTAGCAGTGCAAGATGTAAAGAGTGTGTCGGATGGCAGAAATGCCGCGGAAGGATCGAGATACGGTACAGTAGTGAGTCTCACGCGTTCAAGACAACTATGTTTTATTGCCGTTCGGTTTCACTTTCTCACTCACATCCACTGATCTTTGACTTTCAGCTCACTTATGCCGATTTTTGGCTGCCATGCTCACGGAATTTTTCTCCTGGCCTTGCTGAGCACAGGGAAACACTGACCGTTTGGAATTCAGGGCAGGCACCTGCTATTTACCTTTTTGGCCAGTTCTTCCTTTTTACCGGAATTTGATCACATTTCTGACTACCCTTTGACTGGATGATGACCAAGTCTCACTGCCAAAGATATAATCGTCTTGAACTTATATCCTCACTCATCAATAGTTTAGCAGAACTTGCACAGCAATCGTGTTCTTGACCTGGATTATGAACTGATTCGGGCTAAGCGTGGCTTTAGGGATCAAAGATGCTATCCAGAACGAGTGAAGCGTGTTAGCCGGTGAATCGAGCATTGAAGCATTGATAAGGCTGCACCTGGACCAGAGCTTGGGCGTTTCGGTGGTTACGCTCGTTCAGTTTGTTTTCTTGAGCTGATCTGGCGGTTTCTGCAACGAAAAGCGATGGGGAAAATCCACACGTTCATGGTATCTACAGGCCAACTTTGAACCACTATTACGAAAGTGTGCAATGACCATTACGAGGCCCGAATTTCGGGTGAAATCCATGCCAGGCATTACATACTTCCGAAAAACTTATCCAGCTGAAGCATGCCTGCAAATTCCACCACACTTAGAGTCGACGCCACTTACCACAACAAATACCACTTCAGGCTCGTTTCAGTACGATTTTCTGCCCCTTTGGGTATACTTTTCATCCGGCGTTTTCTAGGTTGTTACCGGCAAGGTGACTGAAGGCTTAAATGAAATAATGGCATGCCAGGGTGATGCAGCTATCCTCAGAAAGTCAAAGGAGGAACAAGTTCATGGCTTGAACCACACCACGGAACGATTCGTAGCAGTGAATATTTCGATCAAGCCTGCGGAAAGCAGGTTCAGTGTCCTGGAGTTCAACCTCCTTAAACTAACGGTAAAGACCTATGGGTGCCGGTCGGACTCTGGTCGTTTCCAACCCATAGCGGGAATGGAATTACGGGATAATCAAGCACACTTGAGGTCGATCCTTGGTTTTCTGAGTTGCCATCCCAGGTTCATGGTGAACCCCGTAGCCGTTATTTCTTGCCCATTCACCAAAGTGTGGCAGTTGAGAGGCCAGTGTGAGGGAGGCTTGCGAGGTCTCAGTTACCGGAAGGTTGAAAGTCTAAATCTAGTTCCATTCGCGCCATCCAAACAAGCAGCTCTAATCGAGGATGCATTTTAGGTTGGAATGTGTACAGTGCTCGAGCAAGATTGGTGGCCGATCTTGTGTATTTCTTGACTTCCGGAGGCCGCCGATAAAGGATACTGGCAGACATTGAAAGAAGTACTGGTTGTATTATGAGCGGTGCGACTTCATGATTATATTCATAATATTAATGGTACATCTCAGATGAGCCCAAAGCACGCTACTGTGCATGATCAGATGATCCAAGCGATGACAGAGCAGGAATTTTCAGGTTAGTAAAAAGCACGTAAACGGAGGGTTGACGGAGATCGTTCACGTGAACCAAAGCAAGGATAATGCCCGGCAAGTTTGAAGGTCAAGGTCTAGAAGTCAGTTCATCTAATGGCTATTAACGTTGGTTGACAAGGGAGAGTATCTGCATAAATAATACCGAGAGTGAACATGGCCATCGGGATTCCGAGTGGAATCAAATGGTTTCCGCCAAACTTTCCTGAAGAGAGTTTATTAAGGGAGTTTAAAACAGTCATTGAATGCTGTAGTGTATAAAAGTAGAAAGATAGGAAACCGGAAGGTGTACAATAACGGATCTTCAGAGATAAGTTGCTACCATTCATTCTGCCATACGAAGGTGAGAACTTGATGGCAAGGAGCCAACGGAGGCAAACGCAAGAACAGTCTACAACAGGTCCTAGTGGGGGAGGGTGTGATTTCAAGCACGGTGATGGAAAAAATAGCAAGAGAGGAACAGTCGAGCATTTGGCAGAACATTACCAGTAATGCAGGTATGTTGCAAAGTAACAACAAGGAGATGGAATATTGGTGATGAAATGGTGTAAAGTGCGATTGCTGAGGCAGATGGAGTGTGGAGGTGGTAACAGGGTGGAGAGTAGATGACTGTCCGAGTGACCGTTCTGACTAACGGCGAGTACGATGAAGGTGAAGAGTGCTGCGGAACCAGTGGTTTCAACATGGAAACGGGATAGAAACATAGGATCTGGAATGAAATAAAACCGGTCGGCGGAGTTGGCCTTTGAAATTGGAGTTCCGGTACTGGTGGAATCAGTTGTGCAACGAACGAGCAACAACTCTTGCAAGATAGGGGCAACCAATGTGATGTCGAAAGGAAGGCCAGAGGATTACAGCCGGTGGGACGCGAATAGTTTGTGTATTTTTGTTGGTCGAGAAATAACAATGTGAAAATAAAAGATAGAGGATTATGGAGAGTTGAAAGTTACAGGGGTTACAAAGATGTATAGGAGATGATCAAATGGACGAAGGGTAGGCAAGCATCTTTTACTGAACATTGCAATGGGTGTACCATGTCATAATGACGTGTAGCTAGAGCTGCGTGATAAATAACTGGAAATGTTGGGGTGTAACTCCGGATAGTATGGATACTGGTTACCAACGGAATTGTGCGTATATCAAGTCAGATGCAATTAGTCAAACGAATCGAACGACTGGCACATCCTGTGGGACAGAGGGAGTGAAAACATGTTGAGAGGTTGACGGGGGACAAGTGAGCTTTTGGCAGTTTGTGTAGTATAATGGGTGGACGATGATTTATCAGCATTACGGTGGTAATTGGGTGATGAAACAAACTTGGATGCGTTGAAAAGCGGTTGCGTAGACGAATAGCAAGCAATGATGATGTTATTGCAGATGGGTGGTAATTTTACGACTTGTTGACCATTTTGGCAGGTACCTTGAGGTATGACACCGACAGAGCTGCGTGATAAATATATCTGAGACGTACAAATGTGAGGAAGCCAGAGGGCACAACGAGATTGGGATGAAATCAATCGGCACCGTGAAAAAGAGCATTTGGCCATGACTTCCACAGGACTAGGAAATAGATTCCTGCCATGATTATAATAATAATAATAATAATGATAATTGCATGTTTCGGATGCGCCCGAAGCATGCTAGAATGCATGATCAGATGATTACAATGATGCTGGAATGACAATTCACAAAAGGGCACAACACGTGCATGCAGATTATCAGAGAGAGTGTTACAGTGAACTAAAACTGTAGTAATGCCCGGCAAATTTGAAGGTCAGGGTCGAAAGATGTCGATTGGTCTGGAGTACATGCATAAGCGGTATATGAAATAATTACCACTGGTAGAAATTCAAACATATTCAAAGGATATTTTTTTTGGTGCACTACAGAATTTGAGAGGCATATGGATAGAAATCTCGTCGAAGCGTTTGGTGAATTGTTCACTTTACTACAGGTATGTCAAGAAGTATTACCATGGAAATATTCCAGTCTGCAAAGATGGTAGTATATAAAGTGGTAGCTGTATACTGGAGGAATCATATATGTTGCAAACAATTGCGTATTTCTTGGGAGGGATACTACCAGAGTGATGGTGGCAGGGAACGGCCGGAGGAAAACAGGTGAGCGTGCGGCAAATTGTTAACTTTATGTAGGGTTGGTATGAAATATCAAAGCGGAAGTGGAAGACTAGTCAATATTTACCGAGTGGTTACATCCATTATGCAGATGTTCAGTTCTGCGGGAGGGAAGCTAAAGTCATTCACAGGTAAGTGTATGTCAATAGATGAAAGCTGTGTGGTATGTACCATGCAAAAATGACAGATCAATAAAACTGGTATATCGCTGAAAGCGGCAGTGGATCAACGAATATAGAAATAAAATGTATCAGCCGGTGCAGATAGTGGTGTGATTTAGAGGCTGAATACGGGGTCAGTTTCGGTAATATAACACGAATGCAACATCTGGAAGATTGAAGGTGTCGATAACGGTGATGGTATAGTAAGTAGACGGTGAATGTCACATTTCTAATGACCAATTTGACAGGTGTAACAAATGATGGGAACGGAGCGGCGATGCAGCATGGGAAGTGTATCGAAGACGTTCAATCGTGGAGGGAACGCAGTGATCTGCAGAGCCCGAACACTTGATGCAACAGCATTGCGGATGCGATCGGACGGACCGATGAAGAGTGCAGGTAGTTACTAATTACTTCGCTGCCCACTGGAGGACTACTGAAAGATATGTCAGCGCCGGACTATTTTTGGTGAACGATGAAGCAATGAACAGTGACAATAAAGGTGCCAGTGTTTGAACGGTATTAGCGGATTCTAATACGGAACGGGCAGGATGACATATGGGATTAAAATGAGTTGTATGAATGAATGCAGTGAGATCGAGTAGTCCAGGTTCAAGAAGTCTGATGGTGGGAATCTTGGGGAAAGCGACCGTGAGACGGGCGAAAATGAAGTCGTGTGTAAATCTCGTTTGTTCTGTCCAGCAAGAGAGGTTCCAAGTTATTCCTGGGATGAAGAAGGCGACAATCGTCCATAGGGTGCAGGTTCTGAAAACAAAACGGAGAAGGCTGCAGTCTGGCAATTCTACCAGCTGTGGGTTAGAGGAGAAAGACAGAACACCAAAATCATGCCAGTAACAGTAATGGGTGGTCGCGACTTTGAGGTCTGGTTTTTTGGATTAAACAACATCCGGAAAGCGAAGAAGACCGGTACTATCGACTAATTATTGTGAGGCTCAGTGAGAATTACCAAAAAAGCAAGGAGGCTAGAATAGGCGACACTGGGGGCAAATACTTATGTGTCGTTCGACGAATGGTTTATGGAAGACCACATCGATTGTGGCGGTTCGTTCATTAGAACGAGGCCTGGAATCTCGTGTGTTGAAATAGGGTCTCAATGAGTAAATAGTTGAAGCGTGGATGAGACTGGTACCTTGAGGACAATATTATATATGCTGCTATATATTTTCTAGCATTATAAATGCTCTTATACCTGGCGGCAGCTGATAAAAAAAAGAACCTAACTGACTATGGCAAAATCTGACAGCATGGAAAAAGAATCACCGGAGTAACGGTGGCCAGTAGGGGGTCGTGGTCAGAGGCGTTGAAAATAGGAAGTGGCTAGACAAACACGTGGAGTGTGCTGTTGACAGTCATGGAGTATAGGCTGGACTGCTTCTATTTGCTAACTATAATACAGAATGCTCCTTACCATCCGTCGGTAATAACTGTCTACTGAACAAAGTTGTTAAGCTTTTGGTTAGTATCCCAAGCCTAGTTCGTAGGCTCGGGTAATAGACATGTAGGGATCATGCATTCGGATGAGTTTTTGGACAGTTAGATGTTTATTTTTTTTTTTTGAATAATAAAGAGGCCGAGGACATTGACATAAGTTGAGGTGGGAGTTTGTTCCATAGGGAAGAGTATTTAACAATAAAGAAGTTTGACCGCATCGCAGTCCTGGATATTGGAATCAAGACCATAGAGTCCCTATGTCGTAAAGAATAGTTGGAGGGAGTTTTGACCTGGGGGGCTGAATTGCAAGATTTATGTTTCACAATATTGCAAAAGAGAGACAGGTTCATTCGTAGACGGCGCAGCCATAGGGGCTCTAGGTGCAATAATTCACACCTTTCCATATAATTTAAAGGCGAGGAATATCCTAGTAGTTGTTTAGTAAATCTACGTTGTACATTCTCAATTGCAAATCTGTCAATCTGCCGCATGTTAGAAAAGACGACAGTGCAATATTCCAGAAGTGGTCTGACATGAGTTTTAAAAATGCTTAGCTTGCACTCTGTAAGACCGAAGGTTCTATTAATCAGACCAGTTAGCCGTCTAGCTTTAGCAACCTGTACGGCCGAATGTTCGGAGAAATTAAATGTAC
The DNA here is from genome assembly GCA_948099385.1 of Fasciola hepatica. NCBI lineage: Eukaryota > Metazoa > Platyhelminthes > Trematoda > Plagiorchiida > Fasciolidae > Fasciola > Fasciola hepatica. The sequence continues at coordinate 2,346,950 of CANUEZ040000168.1, forward strand.
AAGAATATTGTAATCCCAAGTCCCTTACCTCCGGACTGTTGGGGATGAACTGATCATTAATTTTAAACATTCCTGCGGGAACCTGGCACTTATACATAAAGATAAAATTTTTGACAGCGGAGAATTTCATCAACCATTGGTTGCTCCATGAGTCTAGCAATAGTAAATCGCTCGTTATGCTAGCAATGGTAGAAGCTAAGGCGTCAGGTTCAAAGGAGTACATAATTTCTATGTCGTCTGCAAAAAAGAGCGCAGCCCCGTGTGTGATGACGTTAAAATGTCATTAACATATATAAGGAAAAGTAAGGGACCTATTACACTACCCTGAATAACTCCACTAGTAACTGGTCGAGGTGATGATAAACTGCCATCAACGTCCACCACCTGCTTTCGGGATGTTAGATATGATGAAAACCAACTCAGGATCGGGTCAACAATTCCGTAGGTTTTCATCTTCGCCATGAGCCTATTGTGGGATACTCGATCGAAAGCTTTAGTCATGTCAAGGAGGATTACGATCACTGATTTACCGCTGTTAGTGGCCGTAGTTATTAGGTTAAGGAAGTCACTCATACAGGTGGCACACGATCTTTTTTGAAGAAAACCGTGCTGTCCAGTGTTATTGAGGCTATTGTTCAGTAAATGAGTTGTCAGCTTATTTTTATCAGTCTTTCCATAATTCGGGAAACTATAGGGGTGTGGTTCACTGGTCGATAGTTGGTTAGGTCCTGGCGTGAACCTTTCTTAGGAATTGGGATAATAATTGATGTTTTCCAATGGGAGGGGAAAACGCTACTGCTCATAGATAAATTAAAAACCTTTGACAGCAAGAATGGGATATCAGTGCCACCTAGACTAAAAGTAGTCGGTGGTACGGCATATGGCCCGGGGTGGTATGACCGCCTAATTTTAGTTAGCTGTGCTGTTGAGTCGTTTGGGTGAAATGTAACCGCTGAGAACTGTGCAGATGTCAGCGGCTCAACGTGATATAGGCATGGGGAGTCATCGGTCGTTAGAGACGAAGCAAAATAGGCACTGAATGCATCGGAGATCTCTTGGGAGTTCGTTATATAATTGTTGTTATATATAATGGATGAGATAGGAGAACTGCACTGGCTGCTTCTCAACTTCATCAGCTTAGATAAATCTTCGGACCTCTTGGGGTGACTCAGCACCCTTAATTCCTGTTTTTTACTGAGGGACATTTCAATCAATTTCATAGAATGAGATAAACGGTTCATTTGCAAGAACAACGAAAAGTCTCTCGACCTAAGGAATTTGCGTTGTAGCATAGAAAGCTTCCGCTTTAATCGACAAAAACTGTTTGGTTTATCTCGTCCAGGTAGACCTTGGGTTGGGGTGATTACGTCAAGACATGCATTTAGTGTGGAGTAAAGATGATCCACCACGGTATGCAAGTCATCAGATAAAAAGAAGGTATCCCAGTTCTGCGAGTAAATGAGTGAGGGTAATTGATTCCAGCTAGCTTGGTGGAACGGTCTTTTAACGGTTGGTTTGTGGACGGTTCGTGCTGGCACTAAAAACTCACATTTTACCGACAAGTGGTCACAACCTGGGATGCTGTTCACGATAGATATGTGTACGCGAGATAATCCTACCGTAAAAGTGAGATCAAGAACGCTACTGCCTCTAGTTGGGCACATCACATGTTGAGTCCATCCTCCTAAACGAATGCTGATCAAGAAGTGTAGTAAGTGATGTGGGGCTTTCAAAGTAGACCAACGTATGCCAGCTGCGTTAAAGTCGCCGGCCACCAGTTTTGGGCCGGGTATGTCCGCAACAACGTTTAACGCCTCTATGATAGGCAGGAAGTTGTTTTGACTAGTATTCGGGGGGCGGTAGATGCAACTAACAATGAAGTCAGAACATCCTGTAGTGATCTGTAGCCATACTGAATACGGCAAGTTATCGAGTATGGGGTGCTGAAATATTTTCGCTCGCATGTTTTGTCTTACATATAAAAGACAGCCTCCCCCTCGCCGAGTGAGTCTATTTTTCCTGAAAGCTTGGTATCCGGTGATAGCGATATCCTCGTCCGGAGTGTTGTCTGTCAACCAGGTTTCGGTAATTAAAATAAGGTCGTAATCAGACGTGAGCAGTAATATACGCATCATTCGCATCTTATTCACTATTGAGCGTGCATTCAGCATAAACAATGAGAACCGTTTAGTGGAGTCAAGGTTAACGTTAATATCTTTATAGGATTCCGAAATTGCATTTGCTAAAGGCGGATCGGATGACGCAATCAGTATTCCTTGAGATGGAGTAGTCGGTAATGTGGATGGCGAAATAAGCTGAGTAGAAACACCTGGCGTGGCAGTCAGCTTGGTTGTGAAGCTAAGCTGGGTATGGCTAGTACTGATGAGATTCGTTAGATTGGAAGGATGTCGGCGGTTGGTAAGTCTACTTAGTGCGGAACAACACCGCGAAAGATCACTATCGAGTGCTTTACTACTGGTAGATACTGGTGGCTGGGGCGTAGAAATATGAGGAGGGAGGGTTAAGTAGCTGTTAAGTGGGAAAGAAAAAGGAAGTGTAGCAGCCTCAGGTATCTTGGCACCTGCCTTAATACGGGCGGTAACACAGGTGCCCTCTTGACATCAGTAATTTGATGGGCTGTAACCTGGAGGGGGAATGTGAAATGGAAGTGGGATATACGGGTGTTGGTTTGCGTAGATACTGGGAGGTCGTGGGTACTGTTGTAAGTGGCCTGCGGCAGAAAAGGGATTCAGGGTGGGTGAGATATGTGAATGATAAAAGGAAAGAGATTCATGTGAGAAAATATTACTTAGGCTACGATAGAGGTTATGTAGAACACTAAAGTAATCGTTTGGTATGAATGGTGACGCTGTTGAAGAGGCCCGGAGGTTAGTTGTACCAGCCTGATGGAGATGATAACCAGGTGTAGAAAACGCGATACTGGGTGGAACGTACGGTGCAACTAGTGGTTGGTGGTTTAGATTGGGGAGATAGGTCTTGAATGACGTTTTCTCGTCCATTGTTGCACTCAGTGTTGCCCCGCTTGAGGTCCTTAGCCGTTAGAAGTGTGGCTTGGTGAGTGAATTAGGATTGACCGTAGTGTCAACAATGTGCGGTCCACCTAGTAATGATGTTTTCGCTGGTTTGGGGGATGGTCTAGGCACCGTAGATTGCGGAGTGGCTATTGGAGCCGAGTGGAGAGATGGCAGAGAAGAATTTTGGGTGACTCCGTCGATGGGTTGAGGATTTCTGGGTATGGCTGTTGAGCCAGTTAGGCGGTTCGCATCGTCATCGATCGTGGCCGATATTTCGGTGATAGGTAATGGTGGAATCGAGTTAGTCAGCCCAAGAGAGGACAGCTTGCCAGGGGTAAACTCTATGCTTCTTGGTTTCTTAGGCGCTGGCTGGTGAGGTGACGTTGAACTGGATATATCTAAATCGACGTCAAACATATGGGATCGAGGTTCCGGTGAACGTGAAGCCGAATTGATATTGCATGCATTTTGCGCATCGTCAGACTGAGAAGAAGCGGATAGTTGAGGGCGGACAATTTTTGACGAAACTGAATGCGTGCTGGTGGACCTGGCGAATTCCCTTTGTAATGGGGTTTTGTCGGCAGCAATTTTAATGTTCTTGAACGGGGATCTCAAAGCGACGGTGGATTGGCTCTTAATGAATTGCTTAGCGGGTTCTTCTTCAAGAAATTTGAACAACACTGGACAGGATTTGCGTTGAATGTTCTTTCGTAGCCGAAAGCACTTGCAGGGGTGGTGTGCCATATTAATAGAATTAAAAAGGTTATGTTTTACTTTCTCAACAGGGATTCTGTCGAGAATATTAAATACCACAGCATTTTTTGAGTTGCTGATTCTTCGGACTATTTCCGAGGCAATGGCGTCTATGAAGCGCCCAGCCGTGACCAGGTCTAGGGTTGACGGATTTGTTGGAGGGTCAGAGATGTACGTGAGCGGAATTAGCTTGGATAGGGTCGTATCGATCAAAAAAATGTGTCTGCTAAGATTGAGGAGATTGTGTTCTATGGTCTCCGCACTTTTGTTTGCCCCGCCAAAATCATCGATCAGGCTAACGGAACAAGGATTCAGATGGAGTTTTGCGACTTTCGACTTGGCGAGTACTTTCGGTCGGATGTTGGTACGACCAACCAGTGAGGATGCGGTTTGTTTAGCTGGTAGTTTGGGCATTGCAACACTGACAGCGATTGCACTAGAGAGTTAAATACACAGAGTAGTCGTACGTTCTCCAATGTACAGGCTTACTTAAATAAAAACGTGTAACTCTGTGGCTCTGGATCAAAGAAACTTGAAACTATGGAACTGTTTATAATGAATCTCTGAAATTAAACGAGGAATTCTTTCAGGGAATTCCCTGAATTATTATATTGAATTGGGTGGTAGACTGATTGAAGTTTGTCGATTTTGGCGAGGAGATGAACAGTGACACTAAATGTGACAGGTGATGGATAGTGTTCGCTGGTTGTGACATGGTAAACGGACGGGTTTACGAAAGGGACGGGAAACTAATCATACCTGAGATGCAGGGAATGTAGGCAGTGAGGTGCTCGCCATAATCGATGGTTGATTATATAGGCGATTATAGTGTGCCAAGGAGAGGGAAGCATTGTTTGGTTGGAATGAGCGCTATACAATATTTAGCACATAGCTGAGGTGATAAATATTGCGAACTTGAATAGGTCAATTGCAATCCCAATATTGGGGGCGGGCTTCATGGAATAAAAGTCTTTGGGGACGAAGGAGTGAATGACGTGTTAGAGGCAGTAGTACGAAAGCAACGGTGAAATTCTGCCATCCACAAACTGTGCTGGTGGTTGGAATTGACCGTGCGCCGGACACCCAACCTTTAAACCCTTCTTGGTGACAGGATGTGCGATCCATCAACCTAGTTGCTTCCTGCGCGCCCGTGTGCACCGGCCGAATCAGTGGATCTGACGGCTTCGAGCACCGTTGGAAATAGGGTGAGTTGTTGCTTTGCTTACGGTACAGTAGTCAGAGATCCAGTACCTGGGTTGCGGGAATTCCAATGATCAAAGCAAGTCAGAGAGCAATTGAATGAGGTGCGGATCTCGCACTGTGTCGAAGGTCCAGATTTTATATCCATCGAAGAAAAAGAGTGCCAAGTTGGTGCTCATGGGATAGAGTAAGCAAAAAGTCCTTGGCCGGTAAGTTCTGAGGTGAAGGTGAAAAGGGGCTGCAGTCTGGCATTTGGTCCAGCAGTGGCTTTAGGGAGAGATTTAACAACAATATCATAAAAAACCTGGGTGAAAGACAGAATGAGCAAGAAGGGAACTGGGCCGCTACAACGATAAAGGCTAGGTCTTAGGGTAGAGTGACAGACCTAAAAAGAACGTTTACAAGGATCTAGTATCAGGCTATCCCAAGTCTTAGCGTGAATCAGTAATGAAACAAAGATCAGGAATGAGCGAACCCAGGTACAAATATATGCGCAAATTGATTAAGGATACCGTGAGGCAGAGTGCAGAGACGAGGGACAACTTTAAGCCGAGAGGTAAGGGTAATGAGTAGAGACAGAGAAAGGCTGACTGCTGCTGATGGGGTTATGGAGAGAGCTTTTATAAGGAAGGGGTTGTGAGGTTTAAGACTTGCTACGGTGTGAGAGGTTTCTCGGAAAAGAAAAACGTACAGAATTAGGTTTCAGAGGTTACCTAGAAGCTAGATCTTACTTTGAAACCTTGAGCCTCAGACATGTTAATGGAAGTTAACATCAGGACATTATCAAAGGCGAGGTAACGCGCCATTGATGTTTTGAAGTGGATAAGAGAAACAGGTCGACGAATTTTGATGCGGAGTTTATTCCAAAGCCTGGAATATTTTGGCAGAAAGAAGTTAAATCTCATATATGGCCCAGCTTTCGGAGTAAAGAGAAGCAAACCTCTGTGACGGAGAAAGCAGGAAGTGGTCGATTGGGCACATGGTGTGTCAGTGGAAGAAAACGCTTGGCAATGAATAAGCCTATGGAAAAAGTACAAGTCAAGCCCCGTACGGCGTGGCTAATGAGATTCAATGTGCAGGATGGCACAGAGCTCTTTACAGCGAAGTGTGGTGGAATAACCGAGCACCTGTTTCGTGAATGAGCGCTGTATATTCTCTAAAGTTATTCTGTCTGTCTGAAGAGTATTAGTGAAGATCATAAGGCAACTTTCTAGGCAGGGTCGGACATAGGGCAGAAATGACAGGAGTTTTGTATTGAGAAAGATGAGGGATCTGCACAGAAATCCCAAGGGCTTGTTTGCCTTGTCAGCCCGGAAAGATGTGTTCCGAGAAGGTTAGCGTGCATCAGTAGCGCAACCCAACATCTTTTACTAACGGATTGTGGGTAATAGAGTAGTTTTGCATAAGAAACGAGTTCAGAGGGACTTGACACCTTAGGGTTATGGAAGTGCATTTCCCAACAAAGAATTTTATTTTCTAGGAGTGACTCCATTGTTCAAGGAGATCTAGATCGTATGATTTGTTGAAAATTGCATCTCTAAGGTCCTTGGGTGAGAATTCATATACAACTTTGTCACCCGCAAATAGGAAAGAGGTACCCTGATGTACTGTGGAATAGACGTCAGTAGTGTTCATCCGGAAAAGAATTCGTCCTGGCACGCTTCTTTGAACCACCCCACTGGTGACTGGGGAGAGTTTCCACACACGGAATAAATCAGACGCTTTACTGAGCGCGAGCTCTACATCTGAAAAAATGGATGCTGTAAAGGGAGCCAGGGGAGTGTGGACATTTCCAGAGTCATCAGTCTTAAAAGAAATGACCAAGTTGAAGGCCTCGGCGACCACAATGGGGTCATTAACCTGTGCCCTTTGGTGACTAGGGGTATGGAATACTTGGGCAAGAGTGTGTGTCTCTGCTCTCGGTTATACGAGAGATCCGGAGTGTATTATCCGGCTGGCGAAGGGCAGAAGCTTTCTGCTTTTTTTAGGGGTTTTCTGTAGTGACTCGAACACTATTAGAGTGCCGGAGCAATAAGATGAAGACAAATAAGTATTGAGAGTTTCTGTACGATGCTAGGACCCTTTTGTACTTTATTTGTAAAGATATGAGAGCATCAGACCGGCTGCTGGGTCTTTGATAGGTTGTGATTTGACTTAAATCGTGAAGAAGTTTAGAATATAGCACATTTGCTGCAAGCTGAGGTTCCTGAGTCAAAAAGTGGTTGTCCCACTCTACGGAGAGAACGGATTCTATGAGTCGCTACCATTCGTTATGAGGAAGCAGAGTAGAGCAGGCAATGTGTATTGTTATGAAAGAGGGCACCAAAATTACGCGAAACCACTCTATGATTGCTTCCGGGGAAGTGATTTAGTATGTTAGTCTCCACGTTGGACAGGTGAGAGGTGAATGACAGATCTAGTATATTGTTATTCTTGGTCGGGGAGAAAACACTTTGGGTCCGATGTCCCACTGGAAAGCTGGACAGAAAATTAAATAGATGGCGTGAGGAGGTGACGGTTTCCCAGTTGAAGTAAAGTGCATAAAAGTCACCAGCTGTCAGCTTAGCTCCGAGGGGCAGTTCGAATGGGTAGTTGAAAGCAACAGTGATGGGTATAGAACCAGAAGCTGATGTACTAGGAGGTATATACCCACAGTCAGTATAGAGATGCACTTGAGCAGCTTGAAAGTCAATCGATGAGGAGTCCTGTGCCGCTTCCAGGCTAGGGTATCGTGAGAGGTTGCAGTAAAGATGCACTCAACGTTTATTAAGCATCCACCACCCCGGCGACACCCGCTTTTGCTAAACTTCTGACAGCTAATGAAAGAGACCTTGGCAGGTGGAGTGGAATCGGTTAGCCGAGTGTCGGTGTGGGGGCAAGAACGGGGCTGCACAGGAGCAAGAGCCTTTGTAGCGAGTCAAATTTTATAAAGTGAACGGCAATCCATGAAGAATAGAGAACGTTTGGCGGGCTTATCTTGGTCGTAGAGGGACGGCAGTACGATACGTGGGCAGGAGTCCCCAGGGTGGAGCTGGATTGTTTGTCCTGACTGGGAGGTTTGTGGGTAGCAGGAATCGTAGTAAATTGATTTGCAGCCGAGCAGAAGGGCTTAGGAGGATGAACTTCACTCACAGGATGGCTTGAAAAGGAGTCAAAAACATACTGATGGTTAGACGGGGTAGAGACAAGGAGGGGGGTGGGGGGAACTCTAACCAGTGCAGGAAGTGAGAAAAACTTGTGATAGGCTTTCGGGGCAGCCGACGGAACAAAAAGGGCGGTGGAGCTAGGGTCAAGGTAGGTTGGAATTGTGAATTTGTGGGCTACGACTGGATAGCGGGTTGGGTGCGCTGAGTGAACAGAGCATTGGAGGAAAAGGGATTGGACAAGGAAGAACCGGATGATCTAGTAGGTGGCGGGTAGGAGTCCGGCGGTATCCGAAAAGGCACAGGTAGTAGGGAGTTTTGATAGTCACTTTGGACTGACCAAGCTGGGGTGGGGTATGAGATGGTTAGGGCCAGCTGAGCGTGCGACTTCCAGTGGACAGGGATGTTTTTGACAGGGGTATTAGGGTGATACCACTGGGTGCCCTTTGACGTGAGCATAACGCCGGGGGTAGACAGTACAATGTCACCGCAAGGCCGCATACCGAGCGCGGTTTAAAAATCTCTCTGTTTGATATTCGACGAATTTCCTATGACGGAGTCTTTCGTGCCACTCTAGCTGAATGGACTGTCGCGAAGCTAAACTTGCTCCCATTGTCCAGCCGTCTATCTTCCAAATCACAGGAAACACAAGACGCAAGGTGCAGTCAAGACTAGTGTCCTGAACCTTTTCTCCTTGTCCGGTGATCTACATTCCAGTTCACCGACAGTTCCAGAAGCAGCACAACGTGAAGATTCGTATTTTGAACCTTCTCCAGTTTTCCCATGGTTCCATCATCCACTGAACTATCTTCCAGCTCACTGGCGACATTCAGATAACAAGATAGTCACAGGATCCGCGAACATTTGGGCCTTAGCTAAGCACTCGTGTACCACTTCAAGGCTTCAAGACTACTTGAGATGGGGTGGGCTGTAGATGCTAAGTTGGAAAACTCACTGATCTTGTTCCTGGCATGCTGACTACTAAACTTTGGTATTCGGGATTCATGTGGGTTAGGATGAAGAGGCTCAGGGGTGAAGGGGCCATGAGTACCTGGAATTGGCCACCCGGTTAAGTGGTCATTTGATAGACAAGGGTCCCATTGTGACCGGGATTTCCCATAGGGAAGCAACAATGGTTGCAGGGGCTCAATTCTACGTGGCTAAGGTGATCAGTAGAGGTGTCAGATGTGGACTGCAGGTCTCCGGGAGGCTGCCGATGGTCTGAGACATTTAAAGCTGGTGTTTTTGTCATTTGAAGCTGCAGGTTGGGTGCGGCAGTTGACGGTTTTAAGCTTTGCAGGCTACTAGACCTTGGCAAGGAGGTATTAAAGGGAGTTTAAGTCAGACTGATTTGTCTTGATGAGCTTGTCTCTCCTGAAGAAACAAGATTATCTGCCAGCTCCAAACGCTTGAAGGCTGGAGAAGATGAGGGTTCTGAGTCCAGGTCAACACCTCTCTGTTGTTGGTTGTTTATCACTGTTTGACGATTGCTGCTTTGAAAGATGGGTGTTCCAAATTTGACTTCGGTGGATTCAAAGCCAATAATGTTAGGGACTTGCGACCTCTTTTGGAGGTTCTCTTTGAAGAGGTGTTTTTTTGGATGTTATTCGGATGTTCTTGCACTGTGAAGCAGCAGATATAGAGTGAAGCTTTTTGATGAATTCCTCAGCTTTTGGCTCGTCAGTGAATTGGAGAAGCAGTGGACAGTGCTAAAGCTGCTTTCGTTTGCGCAAGCCAGTGCAACGATATGTTTCCAGTCCCATGTAGCCAGCTTTTAGTTAAGTATGGATTACAACGTGCCAAGGTTCGTGTTGGGGATGTTAAACACAGTTGCTTTCTTGGGGCTTTATGTCCGCCTTGTAACCCTAGGAGAGACACTATCTATCTATCTATCTATCTGTCTATCTACAAAGGTGCCAGGGGCAGTTAGGCCACTGTCACTGCTCGGTAATGAAGACTTGGAAATGTTTAGGAGCGGTGATAATTTCTCAGAGGTCCTAATCATAGCCTTCGTTCTTGACTGGAGTGAGTTTAGTTGTGGTTTTGGCGGATGCGCTCACAAAACAAGATTTAGCGACCGGGACATCAATGGGTCCCCAGGCCTTAGCTTTCCGGGTAACTTTGTTTCTTCCGGGGCGCTGCGTAATTAAATCGGATACTTAGATTGATAGGAATCATTGGCGAACTAGTTGGGTTTACCCTTACCGGACAGAGCACTGAGGACAGAAAGGGTTTGGCTGAGTGATGAGGCACCGTCAAGAGAATAAAGAATATCGGAAGATGGATGCAAGAGCTATCTTATAACTATCAACTTGTTTGTTAGTCATTTCCTGTGACCTGGATACGAAACAGTTTGTTAATTGCATATAGTCTAGATACAAAATAAATGAAGTCCTATAGGAAGCCACCTAAGGTGATTAAGAAGACGGCCAACAAGGTGCTTTCGCTGTAGGGAAGAAGGGGGAATAGTGTTTTTGCCAAAGAGGAGTATATGAGTATGTGAGGTGATTTAGCCAATAATCAATAACAATTTTGCAAGTGGGCTCGCGAGGGATAATTTTGGTAGGTATAGATTTAGATCAATTAGTGAAGGGTTTTGTTGATTTTTCGGGGTAATAAAATAAGGAGGCACGGTGGTGTGTCGCAGCCATTACCAGTGACAAATTAAGGCTTTAGTTTGAATAACTAATACTACTAGGTGGGACAAAAAAGAAAGTCTAATCGATAGGAAAGGGAGAAAAACAAGACAACTTATTTTATACGTCAAGTCGAATTTGACCTCGACCAGTTTTCAAGCACCACCAATAACTGCACATTCAGTTCGATCCAAGGAAATTCACGGCCAAATCCATATCCGCTGTAATGCGACGATGAAACACCACCTTGACTGCTTATAGTTACGATGTTTAACGTGGGCCTTGTAAAGCAGTTCAGTAAGCTGACTTCCAGCCAAGACACTCGCGATTCGCTGCAGCTGAGAGCAGGAATTTGGTATTGTCGGTCGCTCCAGGAGGAATTGCCAAAACACATTGAACAATACTAGTCGTCCGTTATTTTGGTAATCAGAAAAGGCTGGCTGTCAAAAATGAAGAAAGGGTATCTGCAGCTTTTCTTGAATTGAAAGGAACTACATGTATAACCTCCCGGAGTACCAGGTCGTGGCGTCCGGTGGATCAGAATTCCTCCCACGCGTTGAAGTCACTCGTGCCACTCCCAACAGTGCCGGGCGCGGTCAGACCCACCGCTATGGCCGGCGCACATCGGGCGTGCAGGCCGTCTGCAAAGATGTGCGAGCTCAATTAAACTGGTGGATCACACCTCTTGTGTTCACTTCATGAAGGTTTTCAGGTTAGGTGCCCAGCGCACGGCCAGTCTCATCCACTAGCACCAGCTCCGGATGGCATGCTCTAACTTTTCTCGGGCTACCGAACCCAATACTGTCAGTTGAAAATTGTATGCTCTTCATTCTTCTTCCGCCACAGTTTGTTCACCTATGGCTCTTATCATCTGTTATCACTTTCCATTTTTGTCGCTCTGCCACGGTGTGCACACCTACTCGTTCTGTCCTTCCTCCTATCGCCTCTCTTTACATCAATTTTCATTGCATTGAGTCACTATCGTCCTAACCACTCTTCTCCGCCGACGCTCGCCAATATCTTTTCTCCCACCTGCCGTCATCACCGACTTCTATTCCATATGCACTCGGTATTACCCTCTGCTCAGAATGCCCGTTGATAGCATTCTTATGCCCCACTGCCTTTTGTTTTGGTAAATCCCTCCCCGTTCTCCCTCCTCATGCCCAACGCCATTGTGCACCAATCACGCCCGCAGCCATGACCAATCAGCATATCAGAACGTGCCGCTCCAAACTTTGCTTCTTTTACAGTCGCATTTATTATCTAATCACCACCACCATATTTTCTTTCCTTGACTCCGTGACACCTCTGTGATTCTTTCCATTAGACAGTCCTGATTAGCATCCACCTGCTTAATCCACCTGTCCCATTGTCTTCCGGCGCACAGCTCCCCAGGTCCATTGCCCCAGCTCAGTCGCGCATTCATTTCTTGAGCCATTTGTTCTATTACTGGTTCACTCATCTCGGGGCGTCCTGATTCCCTCTCCGCCTCCTTCGTGTTTCATCTGCAGTAAAATGATCTGATTGGTCATGTCTTATCTGTGTCTCCTCGGTCATTGCTTTTATCCCTTGACCCGTTTATTGCTAGCTACGGGCATTTTTCTGTGTGCCTTTCAGTGTGGTCCGCTTTTCCATATTCCACCATTGTACTGACAACGTTATGTCATGATGTTCTTATACAGTTCCAAATCGTTTGATCTGTCACTACCCGATTCCTCTGGTCCATCACCACATGTCGCACCTGCATTGATCAAATAATTAGACCCATTCTTACCTGTTCTCCTCGATCCTATCCTTCATCTTCACTCTTCCACGGACTGCTGCTCACCGTCATCATCAGTTTTGTGCTTCTGCACTCCTTTTTTCTCTCTTTTGGGCTGCCAAGTCTACCTGTCATGAAGATAATCCATCATGATATTCCAAAGTTAATTCTACAACCAATGACTGATAATTACTTTCTTGGACCTCCTTGTTATTGTTCCTGCTCCTCTCATATCTATACATATATATATACATATATAAACTTGGGCGTATATGTATATGTGCATGCGCTCTGCATCTTGCAGTTCCACACCGGCCATTTCTCTTGCCATCATCCCACCGACCGTCATGATATGCATCCATCAATCCTACATCTGTACCTCACATCTACCATATCCAATCCTTTCAAATCGTTTTTGTCATCTGATCAACCCTCTACGTCTTGTATTGCTCACTCCCTGTTTTACGATGAGTTTGGTGCTCTGTCCGCCGACAACCCACTGCAGAGTACCAACGCTTCACTGGTATCGAATCCGCTGCAGTGCACCTCACCTTTTTCTCCATCGTCCCTCGCTATCGCAGTTCCTTATACCGATTTCTAGCCTTTCTCATGTTTATCAGTCGGCTTTCAGATATATCCAAATGGACCAGTCATATTCTCCATTTGAAAGTTACTTTCAAACTTACCGGGCGTCCATTCAAATCCGCTTTTGAGTTCATTTAAACTCTACACAATCTCTACGGTGTGCATACATTTATCCCATTTTCGTCCCACTTTATTCCCTCGTATGAGCCTTTTCATCCCATATTTTTATGAGAGTTTCCACATTTTCATGAATTATATCTGTCCATTCCATCACCTGTATCAACAAGATCATGCACATGGCATGCTTCGGGTGCCTCCGAAAAAACCAATATTATAAGAAGATCCGTGTGAGGTCCACTCTGATGTAGAGAATATAAAGCCTCTCCCTCGGCCAATGTGTTAGTGGCTTCAGGTGAACGCGGACATATGCAAAAAAGCCAAGAAACTTGATGAGTGTCTGAGAAAACACTGAATTGAAGCTCAACAACTTAAACCCCGTGACTTGACGGCCAATTCCTGTGAAAACATGCACAAATCGATTTCTGTGACCTTTTTCTGAACAGGAGCAGTGCTATTTTATTGATCCATTCATATTGGGAATGGCCTGAGGCTTTCTTAACACCGATATCAACCACGTCATTTGTCATCCAGACTCTGAGGAAGAGCTTCAGCCGGGAAGGTATGCTGGAAGAGCTCGTCACCGATAGTGGCCTCTACCTTTAAGAATGCCGGCGAAAGTTTTGGTTGAACAGTATAAGATGTCAACACTTTCAAACGGCACCTCTCCATCCTTGATCACTCGGTGCTGTGGCAGACCTTCTACGCACAGTAAAGAGCGCTGCCCATCGGAGACGTTCCTGGAATCCTTTCCGTTACAATATCGAGTTGCAGTGCACTCAGAGCGGAAGAAACTCCGGCCACTTTGTTCAAATGGAGAGATGCAGGCTGTCACTAAGATGGTTAGACTCCACCAGTGTAACAAACGCCTGAGGCAATTATCTCCGATTAACCAGTGAGGTCATTACAATTTAACTTGTTCAGTCCGTGGTCGAAATCACGGATCACAAACAAGCAGCCGTAAGCCGAAGCCATCTCAACCAACTTCACTCGCGAGAAGCACCAGGATGCACAGTAGAAACAATGATCCAGAAGGATGATCATGCTGCTCCAAATAAATGCGAAACGGTCGGTGAGATGCAACTGCGGACCACTGCCCTAGTTTAAATATCTGCACGTCCAAATGGCCAAGTCGACGATAAACGTCTGATGGCGGGAGTTTGTAGTGATTAAAATGTGTTCACAAGCGGTCCAGGGTGCTACAGCTTCCTTTCCGGTATCCAACTGTTCAAATGAAACCGGGCCGTAACACATGGATCGTGTAGACACAGATAAATTGTTTCGTGGTTGGTTGGCTGGTTACCGGCCAATAGGTGAGTGCCTCCTCTTGTATGCAAGCGAGTTAGTGTCAACCACAAATAACAGAATACCGTCCTGCAGTTCTTGACTGGTCTTGTGGTTCCCAAGGCTTGCCTAGTCCGGGTGCATTTTGTCTCGTTAGGCGCGATCGGACAGTTGATTACGATTCTCACTCGGGGCCTAATTACTTTTTTCGGGGTATGCCGTACCTCATTCCAGCGTGCTTCGACTTAGCCTGCGCTGAGAGCAGCTTGCCTGGAGCCAAGTGATGAGTTCGGCTGAGAGCTGGAGTTGGTTTGCTGGTGCTATGGTGGGCAATATCAACAGTGGCCGAGGACATGGCGTCGGGTTGTCCCAGCTTTGCTGGGTAAGCTGAAAGAAGTTCTGCGTAGAGTTATTCAGCCAGAGGCTGGGTGTTCAGGGACGTGATGTTATTCAGGGAGGTATACAAACCGGCCACCGTCGACACCTCGGTGGACACCTTGACGGCAACATGCATCAACCAGTAAGTCGTAGATGTCGAGAAAATCGATACCCAGTATAAGGTAGGAGACATATCCTACTGTGAACACCAAGTGGAAGGCGCGACGTTGGCCTGAGTTAGGCGTAGGAGACTTGCTGCCTCAAGTAGAAATGAGGGCACCGTCGGTGGCACGTATTTGTTGGATTGGTGGGATAGATGCATAACCTGCTCCTTTTGGAATGACACTAACTGCTGCACCAGTGTCAGCTAGGAATAGGTAATTGGAAACCAAATCTTGGGCATGCGGCGGACTACTGTTATTATGGCAGCCGACCGCGTTAGTCGTCAGAACGCGTGGGGATATCAGTTTCCCTGTTTGGTACCTGGGAAGGTGCAGCCAGCTTCGTAGTACCTGGCCTTCTCTCTGAACAGTTTGTGATATCGATGGTACCCTTAGCAAGATGGACTAAAAGGGCGATCTAGGGAAGGGCTTCTGAGGCGTTCACATCGGTAAGGGTTGTAATAAGGTTTCTGTTCTCCGCAGTGAGGACGACCATAAGTGGAAAGACGTCTAAATCCTGCTCGAAAGCAGATATCAGGATGTCTTCGGAGTGTGTTCTTACAGTAGAAGCTGTGATCTGAGGGCTACTCAATTTTTTTACGGCAGCATTCCGCGGGTTGTATCATTCCATAATGTCGTCCGTTAGTTTTCCCGCTTCTGTGAAACCCTGAGTAGTGCTCGAATGCTGATTCAGCTCGGTTCAGTTCAGTTTGCTCGAGACTCTGTGTGAATGAACGTTATCGTATGTTCAGGTATTGTTGTTGTCGGTACTTTTCCGTAGCTCTCACCACTACTGTTCGAAAAGGCGGCAATTACCAACCTATCCAGGTATATAAACTGACAGAGTTTTCAAAACCCTGTCAATTCAGGGTTAAGTGTAGCATTGCTAGCCAAAACGACCGTTTTAAGGACGCTTTCCTGAACGGTCACGAGATCCGAGGGTCACAAGCGCACCACCACTGCATCAGAAAATGATGACCGCTGCACCAGAAACAGTTTTCAAACTATTTTTCGTAAGGTTGCCATGTCAGGTGTTGCGTGTTTTAGCAGTCAGAAGGCCTTTTACTACCCAACTCCCTTGGGTAAGCTGCTTCAGCCTTGACCACTCAGACGACAAGACACTAGAAATTACCAATTCTTTGATGGCTGCCCAGGAAAAGTCACTGAAAGAGACACTGGGTATTCAGGCAGCAGCCTCATGGGGAAGACGGCCAATAGTCCACGGGTAGGGAATACGCTTGCATGTGATCCTGTGTCTTGACCTCGGCTTTAAGCGTGCAAAACCGGATTTGAAGGCTATGGATGTAGAACCAAGGGACAAATAGGAAGATTGTCAAAACCGACGGTTCTGGGTCAGTCTAGCGTCCGTTGATTTCCACAAACGTATACTTGATGTGAAAGAATGTGCTAAGGTAAATCGGGCGAAACTTAGACGTCACCTGTGCCAAAGATATGTGAAAAATATAAAGGATTATTTTGAAGTTATTAGAGAATCAAGTTTGTGTAACAGAAAACTACATATATAAAAGAATAAACAAGATTCAAGGACTTACAATGATCTGGGGAGAAATAAATTAGTTATCTGGCCAGCTAGTCAGGGACTCTTGCAGGTTTAGTCAGGGCCCGCTCCCGCATAGAGCCTGCAGCTCTTGGTTCCCTGTTTGTACCACGTTAACAGTTTCACCAGGCAGTGTACAGGGAGAAGAAATCGAAAATCTGGAACTGGATAAAGCTTGTGTTGGGGAGAAGTAAGAGCGGTCCAACAGTGCACACAGGCGGCACCACGAAATTTAGTAATCGTTCAGGTAAAAGTTTTGTTGGTGTAAGCAAGTGTCTATCACCCCCGTAGAATTGTAAAATAAATTGAGACAGACCACAGCTTGAAAGGTGTTCCAGCTAGTGGATGTGATTTACTTATTATTAGAAATCTGTCACCAAGATTTCTGACTTTGGGGGCTTGGCCATGACACCAGCATCCACTTACAACGAATCGTCCAGTCTTTAGACGTGGCTGAGAAGAATTCATGGTTTTAGTATTTTTCCTCCTGAACTACTGGTGCCACGATGCACAGCATAATCATAGTGTAGATGCATATTCTTTGATGAATGGCTGAGCCGCCTTAGTTGGTCAGAGGGTAAGCACAACTTTAGGGGGATTCCTTCTACAAAGTTCATTGCAACCATGATGACCGGTAAATAGTTGTCGATGCGGTAATGTTTTAACATCATGGAGCGGCCCGAAAAGTGATGAAGAAGGGGTTTAGTTAGATAAACCAACAAAGATAACTTTGGGGGGAAGGTGAGTTCACGTTAATTTTTCTCTACCTTACGTACCATTACTGGTTTTTAGAGTGTTCACTGATCCAGCGGATGTTGAGCAGCGTGGTCATAAAGTCTTTGACCGTAGAGGTACTTTCGTCTCCTAACAACTGCGTAACCCACTGATTAACCCTCTTCATCATATGTAGCCACGAGGACGGTGTTACCGAAAAAGAGCATGTTCGCCATTTCCCTTTTCTCCATAAAAATACTTTGGTCTTTGCAAAATATGTCAACTTACAGGTCGAAGGGAAGCCGGAAAGCTGTCGGAAAGCTGACAGAGGTAAGGGTATGGCCGGAGCTTTGCGATGGAAATCTAGATTAGATATCTCCACTCTTGGGCGCAGGTGGAAAATTGAGGTATCTGGAGTAAAAATGTGAACCCATTTTTGGTTTCCCCATCCGCGGGTTCGTGTCTAGGCCGGAAGTTGGTGCCTGCTTCCTTCGCAGTCCGCTTTGAGATATATGTATTCTCAAAGTAAGATATTCCCCTACTGAGGCTTTTTACAGAGACTTGTTTGACTCACTTGGTATTTGCCACAGCTCTCTCTTCCCCATGACTATACACGTACGCACATGACGCTCGAAAATGCCAAGGGTGAACTCTCTTCCCCACATCTGGCAGTGGTCATCATGCCGTTTACTTTGCCACTGAAAGTGCTGCCGACCTGGGCAGTCAGAGCGGAAGATGATAAGTAGCAAACGTGCAGAGGGATTGCAAGTCCTGCCGCTTTCATCTGTTGACTGCAACCTTAGGTGCTTTCTGACACCCGCACAAATCAGTATCTCTCCGCCTGATGAACCGTTTGTGGAGGGAGTGACAAGTTTCTTACCAATCGGATAAGAAAAGAAGAAAGAAGGAGTGAGAATTTATCTCAGAAAGTAAAGTGGTCGAAAATGAAACGGAGTGGTATCCAAGGCCACTAGCCCCAGACTTTATTGGATTCTGGAGGGGCCTGGATCACTGTGAATAAGATCGGGCTTCGTTGTAGTCCGGGTATGGTCACTGGTTAGCAGCACCTTTCAGGAGTTCTTAACTCTGGTAGGTAAATGACCCCAGGCTGTAATATGTTAAAGACCATGATGGACTGTATGGCGAAACGATAACGGTGAATGGAATAGCAGAAGATGGTAGAGCACTTCCTGTTCTAGAGCCAAAAGAAACTAAGCCTATTTGCATGAATGAGAGGAGTGTTAGTACTAACGACGAAAGGGCAGAAGTAAAGGAAAGTAAATGGTGAGACCAAGGCCAGCCCTAAGGTATTGTGGAAAATTTTATGGGATCAATAAAACTGAATTGAATTGAATTGTATATTTCTTGACCATGGTCAATACACATGCACAAAGCATGATCAGCGAATACAGCAGCACATGTCAATGTAAAGTATTCACAATTTTCAAATTTATGAATCACACAGCAACCGAAATACACCAGTAAAGTCATGTAGTGTTTGAGTGAACCTTAGTGGTAGTGATCAAAGCGGGATTTGCAAATCCGGTTCGAATTCGGTGAGGGTGGTGTCGATAGCTGGACGAACGTAGGACTGCTTGTATAAGCGATAATTGGACGGCCACTAACGAGTAACCGGGCGGAAGAGATGCCAAAAACAAGACTAAATGTAAAGTACGCATGGGGCTATCAACGTGCAGTCAGAGATACCAGCGAAATACGGAACACTGATCCAGCATTGGGTAACTAATTCTGGAGAAAGCATGTGAAGTAAATTCAAGTGAGTCAGAGGTGATAATAAAACGGACCTTCTGTGCAGGTGATTTCAACGTCATATGGAAATTCACATGAAGTCGAAAAGCTTCACAAGGATTTGAGTGAACTTTTAAAGAGCACGAATGGTGTACAGACGCGTAACGGACTTTCAAAGAAGAGCCGTCAAAGAAGCGGATTGGTGGAGACAAACGCTACTGGTGCGGCTAGGCAGAAGTTGAAAGAGTGTAAAGAAAAAGGAAAAAAACATTTTGTGTGATAAAAATTATTAGCCAAATTCTGGTTGGCTGCAGATGGTAGGCACTCTGTTTCATAAGGACCTAGGTTACAGGTGATGGCAGGTAGACTGTTGCGGGTAACAGGTAAGAAGAGGCCGGTTTGATGAAGTGGACAGCGGCGAGGGCTGGGTTTTGTACTGCAACGCGGAAAGAATTGAACTGTTGGAGTGGATTATTGGGAATAGACGTTGAGCGAATGTGGGTTGATGGTTGGTGTCAGGAATCACCTCTGCGATCCGGTGAGACTTTCATGAGGCTTTGTTACTCCGTGTACGGTGCTCCATATAACGTCAGCAGGCGAGAGTATGGGTTTAAGCCATCGATCAAATCCTCTAATCTTTACCGTGATCCGGGATAAAAGTCGAGTTGGCCGATGGCTACTCAAGTAACCAATGCGATCTGAAAGAGGTCAGGAGTGCGGCAGTCTGGAGAGTGTTCCAGCTGTTGGTTATGATTATCGTCTTAATGAAAGCCAGAAAATGAACATCTCACCTGAACACGAGGAAGGCGCAAGAAAAGCAGGATGGGGCGATTGTGTTCTAGCCTGAGACAGAGGAGTTAAGTGAAGGGGGCACCTATCACTAAAGGACGGAACGGTTTTTTTAATATATGTATACTGAAGGTTTTAAGGATCTTTGGTTGGCCAGGTCTACGGTTCTAAAATTTGATGCCTTCTCCAAAGGGCTGGTCCTCAGCGGGGCCAAATGGAGTCAATACCAACGGGTTTCTGGCAGTGGGTTATGGTTACAGGGCTGTGGTGAAATGAGCTGTAGGTCGTGATTAGAGCATGACTAGCGGAAGCTTATTCCATAGTTTGGAAGATTAATAAGGAAGAAATTGGTTCCCATCGCCAACAGTATGTCTGAGGTTTCTGTGACGTGGAGTATAAAGCGTAGGCAGGAAGACCCCCCCAGCCAGTAGATGAAAATGCGCCATGGCGACCAAGCCAACGCCAGAAACAGATCGAGCCTTATATGTTCTTGCCGTTTGGGGTCCACTGGTAAATTGACGAAACTCTCCTCATAAGACAGGAGTTAGATACTCCATGAGCTGTTTGGTAAGGGAAAGGCGTACGTCCTCAATGGAATTGCAGTCAGGTTTAGGCTTGCTAGAACACATGAGGAGACTGTGTTCTAAATGAGGTCGGACATGGAAAACGTGTGTGAGTTCGCTTTCCTGTGACCTCAGAGGACAGGAAGCGAAACACATATTCCGCCTGGCTCTCGCCGTTTGACGGGCTACTTTTCAAAAATTGGAAGGGCCAAGAATAACGGATCCCAACTCACCTCACTGCAGAGTCTGGAAAATGGGTAATCGGTTCAGCTATGAGTTTGTGGGAGGGATTCACGTTCCGAAGATTGGGTAGCAGATCTATGAATCTAAGGATTTCTGCCTGAGTTCTCCCAGAGGCATTATATCACTGTATATTTGAAGCGCCATAGTGTTGAGGTCCTGATGGAGAAACTTATAGACAATCTTAACTTAGCAGGCTAGGGGGAATGGGATACCAGGGAGCAGAACCAAATACGTATCACTAATGTAAACTTGAAAAGGCGAGGGATGAGTACACACTCTTGAATTGCCCCCCGGGTAACGGGAACAGGTTGTGAGAAACGTCCGTCAATGGCAACCGCTAATGATCAATCCTAGAGGCGTGGCATTAGCCGCGATAAGAGGGAGCCGTAGAAGCCTTGAGCCCTGAGTTCGTTTGGTAACAGGGGCAGCGGGACGCGAGTGAGCTAACAACATGCTCAACAATTCCTCTCCAGGTCAATCACCGGGGGCGATGACACTTGTCCCCATAAAGCACTTGGAACTCGTTAAATATTCGGCAGGCAGAACCAAACCCTGCACACGTCACTAACCCGCGGCTTAATATAATTACTAACTCGCCATCCGCCTAACTTTGCGCTTCGGCAGCTCCCAAGTCGCTCGTCGATCACCAACCCCTCCCCCACTCCAACTTTAATCATGTACCCAAGCCCTGTGCCACTACGTGCTGTACGCACACATTAGAATGGGTTGCAAAGCAACAGAACTCTTTGGAGAAGTTGGAAAAGTTTAAGTGTGGGCCTAGCTTTACTTTTTTCGCTTGACAGCCGAAAACTTCCTTTTGGCAGATGGCCGTCAACTAACATTCTTCTGTATAAAGCTATTCGATTATTGCTCCTGTGCATCCATGTATGAGCCGTATATACCTCCCCACGGTGTCACTTCAGCCTGTCCCAGATTTCACCATGTTAGCCGTTTTCGCTCGTCTTAGGTCTGCCGCGACCTGATTTTGACGGGTTTCGAATGTGCAAATTCAAGAACACAAATAACAGTGAATAAAAGTAACCGGTCATCACTTAGCTCTAGGTCGTTTTTGTGTTGCTCGACTCCACAGGGCGGCTCGCTGTTTGCCTGCTTGCTGTAAGGACTTCTGGCTTCCGCCAACTGAAGAACACTCTTTTGACAGGGTTGCTTGTGGATGGATGAACCTCGGGCTCCCCTGGCTAGTATCGTGTCCGGTGTCACCTCGTTACTTATTGGTGGTCGAGACTGTTTCAATACAAACCCTCCCTCACCTATCCCACGCATGTTTGCCGTATGTTGGCAACATTCGCGAATTTCGGCTTGTCCCCCTTTCCCTGGTCCATTCTCAGGATCTACTTAGTGCCTGACGTCCGAAGTCCTGAAGACCGATATAAACGGAGGCCCTAGAAGGTCAAAGTATTTGGCCCAAGTCCACAGTAGAATCTTAATTCCATCCGACTTCTAGGAGATGGCCTCCTTAGTGACAATCAGCTCTCACCATTTGTTTAATACAAGTCCTTTTTGAACTGAACCCATGCTGCAGATCACGGTGGCCTTTTGACCGTTGCTCTTGCGAGCCACACTCGCACCCTCACTATGTAGGCTTAACAGTTCCTCTCCATTTGCCTAGTTTTTCATATCATAAGTCGTGGGAGGTGAGGTTCTTGAAATAATGGTATATTGCTCTACTGAGTCCAAAACAGACCAGCAATGTGTGACTACGGAGTACGCCGTTACACAGCAATATTAGGCGTTCACAAGATACAAAGGTGGGATTTGCACATTTCAGTAGCAGCACAATAGAGCTCGGAGGTGTTTAAATTAACTAAAGCGGGAACGGTTAACTCGGGGAACACGGAGCTGTCTCGATTTTGGGAGCAGGGCGCTGCGGAGAGCATGTCAAATGTAAAGCTGCTGATTAAAGCTTTAATAAAATGTGGAGGAGGTGCAGTATGCGAAAAATGGTTCAACCAATGGTTCGCCGAGAGATCAAAGATAATTCGGGACGTATATAAAGGAACATGTGGACTCCCCGGGGGGTTGTCTGAAGGATCCATAAAGAAAAACTGGATGCAAAGTTCCACCAACAAATATCCAAACACGGTGGAGTGTAAAACCAAAATCAAGTTATCAACTAGCAATGTCAGCGGCGTAGTGATTAGTTTGTTTACGCTGACTTCATTCCGACAATAGGTTTGGAAAACCTGAGAAAGAAGGGGGGTTAGTTAAGCCTATTTTGGTTGTCTTTTTCTAGGTAATTCCATCTCGGCATTGGAAGAACGGAGTTCCGTTTGAAAGTGGGCATGAGGAGAAATACTTCACAAGGGAAGTAGTGTACTATTGAAGCAGCATGAGTGATAGTTGGAAGCTTAGCTGGGGATTTCAAAATGAGTGCGTTGAGGAAGCAGTCAACTGGAACGAGGATAAGAAGCGGATGCAATAAGTCAAAGATTAAGAGATGATATGGAGAGATAAACTGTGGGTACGCAAGCCCAGTGGCAATGGTTTGCAGATGACCAGACCCGAAGCAACAACGAATATTAAATAGGTGCAAGGACAAGCGTTTCTGTGTATACAGTAGAAGAATATAGAAACAAGTTTCGGCCAACAGCTAATAACTGGTACCGCATACCATGAAGTTTATGTTTGCCACCGACGGCAGGTCAAGAATTGAGGCTCGAGCATGGGCCGGCTCACCAGGCGCCACTGAAAGTTCGCGAGGGAAACGACCTGGATAGCAGGCAAAAATGGACCAAGACGGCTTTTTTGGTGAAATGGGGGATAGCAAGTTGAAACAGTGACGGAGATAGTAGGGCTTCGGCCGTGATTCGAGTACTATGACGCTCGCCCTTTTTATTCATTTGTACCATGTACAGACCGCACCTACGTCATCGCGATGCTTCATGCAACGCCGACACGGGAGCCAGAACCTCACCTCCCACGACTTATGATATGAAAAACTAGGCAAATGGAGAGGAACTGTTAAGCCTACGTAGTGAGGGTGCGAGTGTGGCTCGCAAGAGCAACGGTCAAAAGGCCACCGTGATCTGCAGCAGGGGTTCAGTTCAAAAAGGACTTGTATTAAACAAATGGTGAGAGCTGATTGTCACTAAGGAGGCCATCTCCTAGAAGTCGGATGGAATTAAGATTCTACTGTGGACTTGGGCCAAATACTTTGACCTTCTAGGGCCTCCGTTTATATCGGTCTTCAGGACTTCGGACGTCAGGCACTAAGTAGATCCTGAGAATGGACCAGGGAAAGGGGGACAAGCCGAAATTCGCGAATGTTGCCAACATACGGCAAACATGCGTGGGATAGGTGAGGGAGGGTTTGTATTGAAACAGTCTCGACCACCAATAAGTAACGAGGTGACACCGGACACGATACTAGCCAGGGGAGCCCGAGGTTCATCCATCCACAAGCAACCCTGTCAAAAGAGTGTTCTTCAGTTGGCGGAAGCCAGAAGTCCTTACAGCAAGCAGGCAAACAGCGAGCCGCCCTGTGGAGTCGAGCAACACAAAAACGACCTAGAGCTAAGTGATGACCGGTTACTTTTATTCACTGTTATTTGTGTTCTTGAATTTGCACATTCGAAACCCGTCAAAATCAGGTCGCGGCAGACCTAAGACGAGCGAAAACGGCTAACATGGTGAAATCTGGGACAGGCTGAAGTGACACCGTGGGGAGGTATATACGGCTCAAACATGGATGCACAGGAGCAATAATCGAATAGCTTTATACAGAAGAATGTTAGTTGACGGCCATCTGCCAAAAGGAAGTTTTCGGCTGTCAAGCGAAAAAAGTAAAGCTAGGCCCACACTTAAACTTTTCCAACTTCTCCAAAGAGTTCTGTTGCTTTGCAACCCATTCTAATGTGTGCGTACAGCACGTAGTGGCACAGGGCTTGGGTACATGATTAAAGTTGGAGTGGGGGAGGGGTTGGTGATCGACGAGCGACTTGGGAGCTGCCGAAGCGCAAAGTTAGGCGGATGGCGAGTTAGTAATTATATTAAGCCGCGGGTTAGTGACGTATGCAGGGTTTGGTTCTGCCTGCCGAATATTTAACGAGTTCCAAGTGCTTTATGGGGACAAGTGTCATCGCCCCCGGTGATTGACCTGGAGAGGAATTGTTGAGCATGTTGTTAGCTCACTCGCGTCCCGCTGCCCCTGTTACCAAACGAACTCAGGGCTCAAGGCTTCTACGGCTCCCTCTTATCGCGGCTAATGCCACGCCTCTAGGATTGATCATTAGCGGTTGCCATTGACGGACGTTTCTCACAACCTGTTCCCGTTACCCGGGGGGCAATTCAAGAGTGTGTACTCATCCCTCGCCTTTTCAAGTTTACATTAGTGATACGTATTTGGTTCTGCTCCCTGGTATCCCATTCCCCCTAGCCTGCTAAGTTAAGATTGTCTATAAGTTTCTCCATCAGGACCTCAACACTATGGCGCTTCAAATATACAGTGATATAATGCCTCTGGGAGAACTCAGGCAGAAATCCTTAGATTCATAGATCTGCTACCCAATCTTCGGAACGTGAATCCCTCCCACAAACTCATAGCTGAACCGATTACCCATTTTCCAGACTCTGCAGTGAGGTGAGTTGGGATCCGTTATTCTTGGCCCTTCCAATTTTTGAAAAGTAGCCCGTCAAACGGCGAGAGCCAGGCGGAATATGTGTTTCGCTTCCTGTCCTCTGAGGTCACAGGAAAGCGAACTCACACACGTTTTCCATGTCCGACCTCATTTAGAACACAGTCTCCTCATGTGTTCTAGCAAGCCTAAACCTGACTGCAATTCCATTGAGGACGTACGCCTTTCCCTTACCAAACAGCTCATGGAGTATCTAACTCCTGTCTTATGAGGAGAGTTTCGTCAATTTACCAGTGGACCCCAAACGGCAAGAACATATAAGGCTCGATCTGTTTCTGGCGTTGGCTTGGTCGCCATGGCGCATTTTCATCTACTGGCTGGGGGGGGTCTTCCTGCCTACGCTTTATACTCCACGTCACAGAAACCTCAGACATACTGTTGGCGATGGGAACCAATTTCTTCCTTATTAATCTTCCAAACTATGGAATAAGCTTCCGCTAGTCATGCTCTAATCACGACCTACAGCTCATTTCACCACAGCCCTGTAACCATAACCCACTGCCAGAAACCCGTTGGTATTGACTCCATTTGGCCCCGCTGAGGACCAGCCCTTTGGAGAAGGCATCAAATTTTAGAACCGTAGACCTGGCCAACCAAAGATCCTTAAAACCTTCAGTATACATATATTAAAAAAACCGTTCCGTCCTTTAGTGATAGGTGCCCCCTTCACTTAACTCCTCTGTCTCAGGCTAGAACACAATCGCCCCATCCTGCTTTTCTTGCGCCTTCCTCGTGTTCAGGTGAGATGTTCATTTTCTGGCTTTCATTAAGACGATAATCATAACCAACAGCTGGAACACTCTCCAGACTGCCGCACTCCTGACCTCTTTCAGATCGCATTGGTTACTTGAGTAGCCATCGGCCAACTCGACTTTTATCCCGGATCACGGTAAAGATTAGAGGATTTGATCGATGGCTTAAACCCATACTCTCGCCTGCTGACGTTATATGGAGCACCGTACACGGAGTAACAAAGCCTCATGAAAGTCTCACCGGATCGCAGAGGTGATTCCTGACACCAACCATCAACCCACATTCGCTCAACGTCTATTCCCAATAATCCACTCCAACAGTTCAATTCTTTCCGCGTTGCAGTACAAAACCCAGCCCTCGCCGCTGTCCACTTCATCAAACCGGCCTCTTCTTACCTGTTACCCGCAACAGTCTACCTGCCATCACCTGTAACCTAGGTCCTTATGAAACAGAGTGCCTACCATCTGCAGCCAACCAGAATTTGGCTAATAATTTTTATCACACAAAATGTTTTTTTCCTTTTTCTTTACACTCTTTCAACTTCTGCCTAGCCGCACCAGTAGCGTTTGTCTCCACCAATCCGCCTCTTTGACGGCTCTTCTTTGAAAGTCCGTTACGCGTCTGTACACCATTCGTGCTCTTTAAAAGTTCACTCAAATCCTTGTGAAGCTTTTCGACTTCATGTGAATTTCCATATGACGTTGAAATCACCTGCACAGAAGGTCCGTTTTATTATCACCTCTGACTCACTTGAATTTACTTCACATGCTTTCTCCAGAATTAGTTACCCAATGCTGGATCAGTGTTCCGTATTTCGCTGGTATCTCTGACTGCACGCTGATAGCCCCATGCGTACTTTACATTTAGTCTTGTTTTTGGCATCTCTTCCGCCCGGTTACTCGTTAGTGGCCGTCCAATTATCGCTTATACAAGCAGTCCTACGTTCGTCCAGCTATCGACACCACCCTCACCGAATTCGAACCGGATTTGCAAATCCCGCTTTGATCACTACCACTAAGGTTCACTCAAACACTACATGACTTTACTGGTGTATTTCGGTTGCTGTGTGATTCATAAATTTGAAAATTGTGAATACTTTACATTGACATGTGCTGCTGTATTCGCTGATCATGCTTTGTGCATGTGTATTGACCATGGTCAAGAAATATACAATTCAATTCAATTCAGTTTTATTGATCCCATAAAATTTTCCACAATACCTTAGGGCTGGCCTTGGTCTCACCATTTACTTTCCTTTACTTCTGCCCTTTCGTCGTTAGTACTAACACTCCTCTCATTCATGCAAATAGGCTTAGTTTCTTTTGGCTCTAGAACAGGAAGTGCTCTACCATCTTCTGCTATTCCATTCACCGTTATCGTTTCGCCATACAGTCCATCATGGTCTTTAACATATTACAGCCTGGGGTCATTTACCTACCAGAGTTAAGAACTCCTGAAAGGTGCTGCTAACCAGTGACCATACCCGGACTACAACGAAGCCCGATCTTATTCACAGTGATCCAGGCCCCTCCAGAATCCAATAAAGTCTGGGGCTAGTGGCCTTGGATACCACTCCGTTTCATTTTCGACCACTTTACTTTCTGAGATAAATTCTCACTCCTTCTTTCTTCTTTTCTTATCCGATTGGTAAGAAACTTGTCACTCCCTCCACAAACGGTTCATCAGGCGGAGAGATACTGATTTGTGCGGGTGTCAGAAAGCACCTAAGGTTGCAGTCAACAGATGAAAGCGGCAGGACTTGCGATCCCTCTGCACGTTTGCTACTTATCATCTTCCGCTCTGACTGCCCAGGTCGGCAGCACTTTCAGTGGCAAAGGAAACGGCATGATGACCACTGCCAGATGTGGGGAAGAGAGTTCACCCTTGGCATTTTCGAGCGTCATGTGCGTACGTGTATAGTCATGGGGAAGAGAGAGCTGTGGCAAATACCAAGTGAGTCAAACAAGTCTCTGTAAAAAGCCTCAGTAGGGGAATATCTTACTTTGAGAATACATATATCTCAAAGCGGACTGCGAAGGAAGCAGGCACCAACTTCCGGCCTAGACACGAACCCGCGGATGGGGAAACCAAAAATGGGTTCACATTTTTACTCCAGATACCTCAATTTTCCACCTGCGCCCAAGAGTGGAGATATCTAATCTAGATTTCCATCGCAAAGCTCCGGCCATACCCTTACCTCTGTCAGCTTTCCGACAGCTTTCCGGCTTCCCTTCGACCTGTAAGTTGACATATTTTGCAAAGACCAAAGTATTTTTATGGAGAAAAGGGAAATGGCGAACATGCTCTTTTTCGGTAACACCGTCCTCGTGGCTACATATGATGAAGAGGGTTAATCAGTGGGTTACGCAGTTGTTAGGAGACGAAAGTACCTCTACGGTCAAAGACTTTATGACCACGCTGCTCAACATCCGCTGGATCAGTGAACACTCTAAAAACCAGTAATGGTACGTAAGGTAGAGAAAAATTAACGTGAACTCACCTTCCCCCCAAAGTTATCTTTGTTGGTTTATCTAACTAAACCCCTTCTTCATCACTTTTCGGGCCGCTCCATGATGTTAAAACATTACCGCATCGACAACTATTTACCGGTCATCATGGTTGCAATGAACTTTGTAGAAGGAATCCCCCTAAAGTTGTGCTTACCCTCTGACCAACTAAGGCGGCTCAGCCATTCATCAAAGAATATGCATCTACACTATGATTATGCTGTGCATCGTGGCACCAGTAGTTCAGGAGGAAAAATACTAAAACCATGAATTCTTCTCAGCCACGTCTAAAGACTGGACGATTCGTTGTAAGTGGATGCTGGTGTCATGGCCAAGCCCCCAAAGTCAGAAATCTTGGTGACAGATTTCTAATAATAAGTAAATCACATCCACTAGCTGGAACACCTTTCAAGCTGTGGTCTGTCTCAATTTATTTTACAATTCTACGGGGGTGATAGACACTTGCTTACACCAACAAAACTTTTACCTGAACGATTACTAAATTTCGTGGTGCCGCCTGTGTGCACTGTTGGACCGCTCTTACTTCTCCCCAACACAAGCTTTATCCAGTTCCAGATTTTCGATTTCTTCTCCCTGTACACTGCCTGGTGAAACTGTTAACGTGGTACAAACAGGGAACCAAGAGCTGCAGGCTCTATGCGGGAGCGGGCCCTGACTAAACCTGCAAGAGTCCCTGACTAGCTGGCCAGATAACTAATTTATTTCTCCCCAGATCATTGTAAGTCCTTGAATCTTGTTTATTCTTTTATATATGTAGTTTTCTGTTACACAAACTTGATTCTCTAATAACTTCAAAATAATCCTTTATATTTTTCACATATCTTTGGCACAGGTGACGTCTAAGTTTCGCCCGATTTACCTTAGCACATTCTTTCACATCAAGTATACGTTTGTGGAAATCAACGGACGCTAGACTGACCCAGAACCGTCGGTTTTGACAATCTTCCTATTTGTCCCTTGGTTCTACATCCATAGCCTTCAAATCCGGTTTTGCACGCTTAAAGCCGAGGTCAAGACACAGGATCACATGCAAGCGTATTCCCTACCCGTGGACTATTGGCCGTCTTCCCCATGAGGCTGCTGCCTGAATACCCAGTGTCTCTTTCAGTGACTTTTCCTGGGCAGCCATCAAAGAATTGGTAATTTCTAGTGTCTTGTCGTCTGAGTGGTCAAGGCTGAAGCAGCTTACCCAAGGGAGTTGGGTAGTAAAAGGCCTTCTGACTGCTAAAACACGCAACACCTGACATGGCAACCTTACGAAAAATAGTTTGAAAACTGTTTCTGGTGCAGCGGTCATCATTTTCTGATGCAGTGGTGGTGCGCTTGTGACCCTCGGATCTCGTGACCGTTCAGGAAAGCGTCCTTAAAACGGTCGTTTTGGCTAGCAATGCTACACTTAACCCTGAATTGACAGGGTTTTGAAAACTCTGTCAGTTTATATACCTGGATAGGTTGGTAATTGCCGCCTTTTCGAACAGTAGTGGTGAGAGCTACGGAAAAGTACCGACAACAACAATACCTGAACATACGATAACGTTCATTCACACAGAGTCTCGAGCAAACTGAACTGAACCGAGCTGAATCAGCATTCGAGCACTACTCAGGGTTTCACAGAAGCGGGAAAACTAACGGACGACATTATGGAATGATACAACCCGCGGAATGCTGCCGTAAAAAAATTGAGTAGCCCTCAGATCACAGCTTCTACTGTAAGAACACACTCCGAAGACATCCTGATATCTGCTTTCGAGCAGGATTTAGACGTCTTTCCACTTATGGTCGTCCTCACTGCGGAGAACAGAAACCTTATTACAACCCTTACCGATGTGAACGCCTCAGAAGCCCTTCCCTAGATCGCCCTTTTAGTCCATCTTGCTAAGGGTACCATCGATATCACAAACTGTTCAGAGAGAAGGCCAGGTACTACGAAGCTGGCTGCACCTTCCCAGGTACCAAACAGGGAAACTGATATCCCCACGCGTTCTGACGACTAACGCGGTCGGCTGCCATAATAACAGTAGTCCGCCGCATGCCCAAGATTTGGTTTCCAATTACCTATTCCTAGCTGACACTGGTGCAGCAGTTAGTGTCATTCCAAAAGGAGCAGGTTATGCATCTATCCCACCAATCCAACAAATACGTGCCACCGACGGTGCCCTCATTTCTACTTGAGGCAGCAAGTCTCCTACGCCTAACTCAGGCCAACGTCGCGCCTTCCACTTGGTGTTCACAGTAGGATATGTCTCCTACCTTATACTGGGTATCGATTTTCTCGACATCTACGACTTACTGGTTGATGCATGTTGCCGTCAAGGTGTCCACCGAGGTGTCGACGGTGGCCGGTTTGTATACCTCCCTGAATAACATCACGTCCCTGAACATCCAGCCTCTGGCTGAATAACTCTACGCAGAACTTCTTTCAGCTTACCCAGCAAAGCTGGGACAACCCGACGCCATGTCCTCGGCCACTGTTGATATTGCCCACCATAGCACCAGCAAACCAACTCCAGCTCTCAGCCGAACTCATCACTTGGCTCCAGGCAAGCTGCTCTCAGCGCAGGCTAAGTCGAAGCACGCTGGAATGAGGTACGGCATACCCCGAAAAAAGTAATTAGGCCCCGAGTGAGAATCGTAATCAACTGTCCGATCGCGCCTAACGAGACAAAATGCACCCGGACTAGGCAAGCCTTGGGAACCACAAGACCAGTCAAGAACTGCAGGACGGTATTCTGTTATTTGTGGTTGACACTAACTCGCTTGCATACAAGAGGAGGCACTCACCTATTGGCCGGTAACCAGCCAACCAACCACGAAACAATTTATCTGTGTCTACACGATCCATGTGTTACGGCCCGGTTTCATTTGAACAGTTGGATACCGGAAAGGAAGCTGTAGCACCCTGGACCGCTTGTGAACACATTTTAATCACTACAAACTCCCGCCATCAGACGTTTATCGTCGACTTGGCCATTTGGACGTGCAGATATTTAAACTAGGGCAGTGGTCCGCAGTTGCATCTCACCGACCGTTTCGCATTTATTTGGAGCAGCATGATCATCCTTCTGGATCATTGTTTCTACTGTGCATCCTGGTGCTTCTCGCGAGTGAAGTTGGTTGAGATGGCTTCGGCTTACGGCTGCTTGTTTGTGATCCGTGATTTCGACCACGGACTGAACAAGTTAAATTGTAATGACCTCACTGGTTAATCGGAGATAATTGCCTCAGGCGTTTGTTACACTGGTGGAGTCTAACCATCTTAGTGACAGCCTGCATCTCTCCATTTGAACAAAGTGGCCGGAGTTTCTTCCGCTCTGAGTGCACTGCAACTCGATATTGTAACGGAAAGGATTCCAGGAACGTCTCCGATGGGCAGCGCTCTTTACTGTGCGTAGAAGGTCTGCCACAGCACCGAGTGATCAAGGATGGAGAGGTGCCGTTTGAAAGTGTTGACATCTTATACTGTTCAACCAAAACTTTCGCCGGCATTCTTAAAGGTAGAGGCCACTATCGGTGACGAGCTCTTCCAGCATACCTTCCCGGCTGAAGCTCTTCCTCAGAGTCTGGATGACAAATGACGTGGTTGATATCGGTGTTAAGAAAGCCTCAGGCCATTCCCAATATGAATGGATCAATAAAATAGCACTGCTCCTGTTCAGAAAAAGGTCACAGAAATCGATTTGTGCATGTTTTCACAGGAATTGGCCGTCAAGTCACGGGGTTTAAGTTGTTGAGCTTCAATTCAGTGTTTTCTCAGACACTCATCAAGTTTCTTGGCTTTTTTGCATATGTCCGCGTTCACCTGAAGCCACTAACACATTGGCCGAGGGAGAGGCTTTATATTCTCTACATCAGAGTGGACCTCACACGGATCTTCTTATAATATTGGTTTTTTCGGAGGCACCCGAAGCATGCCATGTGCATGATCTTGTTGATACAGGTGATGGAATGGACAGATATAATTCATGAAAATGTGGAAACTCTCATAAAAATATGGGATGAAAAGGCTCATACGAGGGAATAAAGTGGGACGAAAATGGGATAAATGTATGCACACCGTAGAGATTGTGTAGAGTTTAAATGAACTCAAAAGCGGATTTGAATGGACGCCCGGTAAGTTTGAAAGTAACTTTCAAATGGAGAATATGACTGGTCCATTTGGATATATCTGAAAGCCGACTGATAAACATGAGAAAGGCTAGAAATCGGTATAAGGAACTGCGATAGCGAGGGACGATGGAGAAAAAGGTGAGGTGCACTGCAGCGGATTCGATACCAGTGAAGCGTTGGTACTCTGCAGTGGGTTGTCGGCGGACAGAGCACCAAACTCATCGTAAAACAGGGAGTGAGCAATACAAGACGTAGAGGGTTGATCAGATGACAAAAACGATTTGAAAGGATTGGATATGGTAGATGTGAGGTACAGATGTAGGATTGATGGATGCATATCACGACGGTCGGTGGGATGATGGCAAGAGAAATGGCCGGTGTGGAACTGCAAGATGCAGAGCGCATGCACATATACATATACGCCCAAGTTTATATATGTATATATATATGTATAGATATGAGAGGAGCAGGAACAATAACAAGGAGGTCCAAGAAAGTAATTATCAGTCATTGGTTGTAGAATTAACTTTGGAATATCATGATGGATTATCTTCATGACAGGTAGACTTGGCAGCCCAAAAGAGAGAAAAAAGGAGTGCAGAAGCACAAAACTGATGATGACGGTGAGCAGCAGTCCGTGGAAGGGTGAAGATGAAGGATAGGATCGAGGAGAACAGGTAAGAATGGGTCTAATTATTTGATCAATGCAGGTGCGACATGTGGTGATGGACCAGAGGAATCGGGTAGTGACAGATCAAACGATTTGGAACTGTATAAGAACATCATGACATAACGTTGTCAGTACAATGGTGGAACATGGAAATGCAGACCAAACTGAAAGGCACACAGGAAATGCCTGTGGCCCAATTGGGGACATCTGAAAACTGTCGGGCATGCATGAAAATGGCTAGAAATTGATATGGGAAAGGGTGGTAGCGGGAGACGGTGGAGAAAAATGAGGGATCCGTTGCCAGGGATTATATATTAATAGGCCTGTGCTACACCGCAGTAGATGGTCAGCGAACAGGGTACAAAACTCATGGCAGAACAGGTAGCGGACATTGGAACAGGCAAAGGGTGGTGTGGGTGGCAAGATTGATCTGTAGGGATTTGATATGGTAAATATGAGGTGCATATGTAAAAAGAGTGGACGCATATCATGAGGATCAGCGGAACGGTAGCATGAGCAATAGCCGGCAA
Source organism: Fasciola hepatica (assembly GCA_948099385.1). Lineage (NCBI taxonomy): Eukaryota > Metazoa > Platyhelminthes > Trematoda > Plagiorchiida > Fasciolidae > Fasciola > Fasciola hepatica. The sequence continues at coordinate 2,380,863 of CANUEZ040000168.1, forward strand.
AAAGTGCAGGATGCAGTGCCAATGTATATATACATATGTATATGTATATATATATATAAAGTACATAAATAGATATGCGAGGAGCAGAAGCAAAGAGCGATGGAGTACCAAGAGAAAAAATTATCAGCGATTGGAAGAGACAGGATTGGATCTGAGTGTGTAGGATTGACTTTGGAGAATTCAGAAAGGTTTTTCACGACTGAGTAACGTAGTCAATCAACAGATAGAGAAGATTGAAGAAGCACCAAAGTGATGCAGGCCGTGAAGAGCAGATAATAAACGAGGGAAGATGAAGGATAGGATGGAGGAGAACAGGTAAGAATGGGTCTAATTATTTGATCAATGCAGGTGCGACATGTGGTGATGGACCAGAGGAATCGGGTAGTGACAGATCAAACGATTTGGAACTGTATAAGAACATCATGACATAACGTTGTCAGTACAATGGTGGAATATGGAAAAGCGGACCACACTGAAAGGCACACAGAAAAATGCCCGTAGCTAGCAATAAACGGGTCAAGGGATGAAAGCAATGACCGAGGAGACACAGATAAGACACGACCAATCAGATCATTTTACTGCAGATGAAACACGAAGGAGGCGGAGAGGGAATCAGGACGCCCCGAGATGAGTGAACCAGTAATAGAACAAATGGCTCAAGAAATGAATGCGCGACTGAGCTGGGGCAATGGACCTGGGGAGCTGTGCGCCGGAAGACAATGGGACAGGTGGATTAAGCAGGTGGATGCTAATCAGGACTGTCTAATGGAAAGAATCACAGAGGTGTCACGGAGTCAAGGAAAGAAAATATGGTGGTGGTGATTAGATAATAAATGCGACTGTAAAAGAAGCAAAGTTTGGAGCGGCAAGTTCTGATATGCTGATTGGTCATGGTTGCGGGCGTGATTGGTGCACAATGGCGTTGGGCATGAGGGAGAACGAGGAGGGATTTACCAAAACAAAAGGCAGTGGGGCATAAGAATGCTATCAACGGGCATTCTGAGCAGAGGGTAATACCGAGTGCATATGGAATAGAAGTCGGTGATGACGGCAGGTGGGAGAAAAGATATTGGCGAGCGTCGGCGGAGAAGAGTGGTTAGGACGATAGTGACTCAATGCAATGAAAATTGATGTAAAGAGAGGCGATAGGAGGAAGGACAGAACGAGTAGGTGTGCACACCGTGGCAGAGCGACAAAAATGGAAAGTGGTAACAGATGATAAGAGCCATAGGTGAACAAACTGCGGCGGAAGAAGGATGAGGAGCATGCAATTTTCAACCGACAGTATTGGGTTCGGTAGTCCGAGAAAAGTTAGAGCATGCCATCCGGAACTGGTGCTAGTGGGTGAGACTGGCCGTGCGCTGGGCACCTAACCTGAAAACCTTCATGAAGTGAACACAAGAGGTGTGATCCACCAGTTTAATTGAGCTCGCACATCTTTGCAGACGGCCTGCACGCCCGATGTGCGCCGGCCATAGCGGTGGGTCTGACCGCGCCCGGCACTGTTGGGAGTGGCACGAGTGACTTCAACGCGTGGGAGGAATTCTGATCCACCGGACGCCACGACCTGGTACTCCGTGAGGTTATACATGTAGTTCCTTTCAATTCAAGAAAAGCTGCAGATACCCTTTCTTCATTTTTGACAGCCAGCCTTTTCTGATTACCAAAATAACGGACGACTAGTATTGTTCAATGTGTTTTGGCAATTCCTCCTGGAGCGACCGACAATACCAAATTCCTGCTCTCAGCTGCAGCGAATCGCGAGTGTCTTGGCTGGAAGTCAGCTTACTGAACTGCTTTACAAGGCCCACGTTAAACATCGTAACTATAAGCAGTCAAGGTGGTGTTTCATCGTCGCATTACAGCGGATATGGATTTGGCCGTGAATTTCCTTGGATCGAACTGAATGTGCAGTTATTGGTGGTGCTTGAAAACTGGTCGAGGTCAAATTCGACTTGACGTATAAAATAAGTTGTCTTGTTTTTCTCCCTTTCCTATCGATTAGACTTTCTTTTTTGTCCCACCTAGTAGTATTAGTTATTCAAACTAAAGCCTTAATTTGTCACTGGTAATGGCTGCGACACACCACCGTGCCTCCTTATTTTATTACCCCGAAAAATCAACAAAACCCTTCACTAATTGATCTAAATCTATACCTACCAAAATTATCCCTCGCGAGCCCACTTGCAAAATTGTTATTGATTATTGGCTAAATCACCTCACATACTCATCTACTCCTCTTTGGCAAAAACACTATTCCCCCTTCTTCCCTACAGCGAAAGCACCTTGTTGGCCGTCTTCTTAATCACCTTAGGTGGCTTCCTATAGGACTTCATTTATTTTGTATCTAGACTATATGCAATTAACAAACTGTTTCGTATCCAGGTCACAGGAAATGACTAACAAACAAGTTGATAGTTATAAGATAGCTCTTGCATCCATCTTCCGATATTCTTTATTCTCTTGACGGTGCCTCATCACTCAGCCAAACCCTTTCTGTCCTCAGTGCTCTGTCCGGTAAGGGTAAACCCAACTAGTTCGCCAATGATTCCTATCAATCTAAGTATCCGATTTAATTACGCAGCGCCCCGGAAGAAACAAAGTTACCCGGAAAGCTAAGGCCTGGGGACCCATTGATGTCCCGGTCGCTAAATCTTGTTTTGTGAGCGCATCCGCCAAAACCACAACTAAACTCACTCCAGTCAAGAACGAAGGCTATGATTAGGACCTCTGAGAAATTATCACCGCTCCTAAACATTTCCAAGTCTTCATTACCGAGCAGTGACAGTGGCCTAACTGCCCCTGGCACCTTTGTAGATAGACAGATAGATAGATAGATAGATAGTGTCTCTCCTAGGGTTACAAGGCGGACATAAAGCCCCAAGAAAGCAACTGTGTTTAACATCCCCAACACGAACCCTTGGCACGTTGTAATCCATACTTAACTAAAAGCTGGCTACATGGGACTGGAAACATATCGTTGCACTGGCTTGCGCAAACGAAAGCAGCTTTAGCACTGTCCACTGCTTCTCCAATTCACTGACGAGCCAAAAGCTGAGGAATTCATCAAAAAGCTTCACTCTATATCTGCTGCTTCACAGTGCAAGAACATCCGAATAACATCCAAAAAACACCTCTTCAAAGAGAACCTCCAAAAGAGGTCGCAAGTCCCTAACATTATTGGCTTTGAATCCACCGAAGTCAAATTTGGAACACCCATCTTTCAAAGCAGCAATCGTCAAACAGTGATAAACAACCAACAACAGAGAGGTGTTGACCTGGACTCAGAACCCTCATCTTCTCCAGCCTTCAAGCGTTTGGAGCTGGCAGATAATCTTGTTTCTTCAGGAGAGACAAGCTCATCAAGACAAATCAGTCTGACTTAAACTCCCTTTAATACCTCCTTGCCAAGGTCTAGTAGCCTGCAAAGCTTAAAACCGTCAACTGCCGCACCCAACCTGCAGCTTCAAATGACAAAAACACCAGCTTTAAATGTCTCAGACCATCGGCAGCCTCCCGGAGACCTGCAGTCCACATCTGACACCTCTACTGATCACCTTAGCCACGTAGAATTGAGCCCCTGCAACCATTGTTGCTTCCCTATGGGAAATCCCGGTCACAATGGGACCCTTGTCTATCAAATGACCACTTAACCGGGTGGCCAATTCCAGGTACTCATGGCCCCTTCACCCCTGAGCCTCTTCATCCTAACCCACATGAATCCCGAATACCAAAGTTTAGTAGTCAGCATGCCAGGAACAAGATCAGTGAGTTTTCCAACTTAGCATCTACAGCCCACCCCATCTCAAGTAGTCTTGAAGCCTTGAAGTGGTACACGAGTGCTTAGCTAAGGCCCAAATGTTCGCGGATCCTGTGACTATCTTGTTATCTGAATGTCGCCAGTGAGCTGGAAGATAGTTCAGTGGATGATGGAACCATGGGAAAACTGGAGAAGGTTCAAAATACGAATCTTCACGTTGTGCTGCTTCTGGAACTGTCGGTGAACTGGAATGTAGATCACCGGACAAGGAGAAAAGGTTCAGGACACTAGTCTTGACTGCACCTTGCGTCTTGTGTTTCCTGTGATTTGGAAGATAGACGGCTGGACAATGGGAGCAAGTTTAGCTTCGCGACAGTCCATTCAGCTAGAGTGGCACGAAAGACTCCGTCATAGGAAATTCGTCGAATATCAAACAGAGAGATTTTTGAACCGCGCTCGGTATGCGGCCTTGCGGTGACATTGTACTGTCTACCCCCGGCGTTATGCTCACGTCAAAGGGCACCCAGTGGTATCACCCTAATACCCCTGTCAAAAACATCCCTGTCCACTGGAAGTCGCACGCTCAGCTGGCCCTAACCATCTCATACCCCACCCCAGCTTGGTCAGTCCAAAGTGACTATCAAAACTCCCTACTACCTGTGCCTTTTCGGATACCGCCGGACTCCTACCCGCCACCTACTAGATCATCCGGTTCTTCCTTGTCCAATCCCTTTTCCTCCAATGCTCTGTTCACTCAGCGCACCCAACCCGCTATCCAGTCGTAGCCCACAAATTCACAATTCCAACCTACCTTGACCCTAGCTCCACCGCCCTTTTTGTTCCGTCGGCTGCCCCGAAAGCCTATCACAAGTTTTTCTCACTTCCTGCACTGGTTAGAGTTCCCCCCACCCCCCTCCTTGTCTCTACCCCGTCTAACCATCAGTATGTTTTTGACTCCTTTTCAAGCCATCCTGTGAGTGAAGTTCATCCTCCTAAGCCCTTCTGCTCGGCTGCAAATCAATTTACTACGATTCCTGCTACCCACAAACCTCCCAGTCAGGACAAACAATCCAGCTCCACCCTGGGGACTCCTGCCCACGTATCGTACTGCCGTCCCTCTGCGACCAAGATAAGCCCGCCAAACGTTCTCTATTCTTCATGGATTGCCGTTCACTTTATAAAATTTGACTCGCTACAAAGGCTCTTGCTCCTGTGCAGCCCCGTTCTTGCCCCCACACCGACACTCGGCTAACCGATTCCACTCCACCTGCCAAGGTCTCTTTCATTAGCTGTCAGAAGTTTAGCAAAAGCGGGTGTCGCCGGGGTGGTGGATGCTTAATAAACGTTGAGTGCATCTTTACTGCAACCTCTCACGATACCCTAGCCTGGAAGCGGCACAGGACTCCTCATCGATTGACTTTCAAGCTGCTCAAGTGCATCTCTATACTGACTGTGGGTATAGACCTCCTAGTAATAATAATAATAATAATATTGGTATATTTCTCGGCCATGGTCGAGAGGCGCGCGCTAACGCATGATCATGGTGTAACATGTTACTCAATAAGGTGAAATATTCACAAAATGCTAAGTATGAAAGTCGAGAGTATCAGAGATGGAAAAACATAGACAGCAACAGTTTGAATGGATCATTCTGATAATGGTTTGCGCGGCAGTTTTGAACCAGTTTCGAATCCGGTCTAGGCGGTGGTGGTGCGCGGTGGAGATGTCGAAGAAATCGTTAACGCAGTGCTGAGGAGGCATTATGAACAAGAATGATGCAAGCCAAGGAAACCGGAGGCCAACTAAGGTTCTGCAGATGGAGTAAATTTTTAACAAGAAGAAGGGGGGTGAAAATCGACGCATGCGAAGAGGATAGCGATCCATGAAGACAATGCAGACCCTGAATGACGGATTTACCGGAGTTCGAAAAACGGAATGAGTTTTGAATCAAGGGGACATGAGGCCAATTTCGTGAAGGTGAACTGGTGGATGTGGGAAAAGCAGCAGTCCATAAAAGGGTAAGTTTAGATTCAAGGCCAGTAACATGTTCTATTCAGAAATAAGAAGGCGCAACTGGAAGGTTCTCGAGAAGTGGAGAGTCAATTTCCAGCCGGCTACGGTTCGGAGGAAGGATAACCTGTGGTAACGGATAATAAAGTGGGAAAATCTCCGCATGGACTTCGGCGTTATTATGCAGTTTCACTGACAAATATATGTATGTGTTGATGCATTTGCCTTCACTGTTATTTAGCGTCATTTCTGGCAATGTACGGCTTTGAATGCGTAAGTTTCATCTGGCAGGACAATGTATGTGTCGGTCGATCAGCCGAGTGTGGCTGTATATTATCGGCATGCGCGTGAACTGGAATTCGTGTTCGTTGCGTTAGAAAACGCTGAACGATCTGATAAGCAATTAGGGGTATCTCCTGTTGTGTGTTTGGATTTCGGTCCCAGTTGCCATGGTAAGTTCCACTTGAGTCTCTATCCGTGCGAGTCAAAGCGGCATCCTTGGTTAGCCAATTTGGCGACTGAGATGGTGGGAGACAAAGAACCTGAAATAAAGGGAGATTTCAGTCTGGACGTGGTTCCAGCTGTGGGTTATGATAATATATGAAGATAATAAACAATGGATTGGTTAGGTCTGTGTGAGTGGGGCATGGGTAAAATAGACTCGCAGTCGATTTGAGCTACACTGCTGCAGGCCGACGAAGTTGCGTACACCGGCTTGGTAACTGTGTATGCGTTTCAAAGGATTTGGGATTTGCCCGTGAGCATGTCATCGCTGGGATACTAATAAAATACCTAGGGCTTCACGGTTAAGAGTGGTTTGTAATGACAACCCTCGATACCGTTTGCTTACGAAGAACGTGGTTAGGCAACGAGGCGACAGGATAGGTTTGAAGTGACAGACTGAGCGAGTAGGACTAACATACTGTTTGCGTGGCGCTACGCTGATTACTGTCTCTTTCTGTATAGTGGTTATTCCATACTGAGTAGTTTCTGAGGAGTCAAAGTAGAGGGAACTATTGAGGTGACAGTAGTGATACATTAGAGGTAATTGGTCACTTGTCTTGGAACACTGACGCGAGTTCATCTATGCTCTTCCTCGATAGTGCAATCGTACTGAGATTAAGCTCCAATGTGGGCAAGGAAATCTGATGCGGATATGATTGCATGGTTACCGTGGTATCTTTTTTGCTGTTATCGTGCTGCAAAGCAGGACTACACCGATGTGAGGACTGGTTTGGGGAACCGTGAGAGGTGGGTCCGAATTTTCGTCAGGGAAGCAAACTCTAACGGTCTACAACTGGTGCTCATGATAGGCGGCACAAGGGCCAGCTTCAAGTAGGGAGGTAGCACGATACACAACTACTGGCATCCAGCACGTGGCTCTCCAAGAATGATCCACACATTTTAGACGTTCTTATTATTCTTTTTTTAATGGTTTTATCACAGTCAGGTATCTGGCTGTCAGAGAAGGCGGAGCTGCTTTTGGTGGGCGACCACAGCTCCCACGCCCCGGCCGAAACATGGACCGCATGTAACAAGCCGCGTTGGGAATTGGTCAACCACACCAGTCAATCCGTAGCGACACTACAACCCAGAGACATGGGTCACATGTGACAAGGCTGGTGTGCCTGGAAGACAAAACAGTGGGGTATATTTTTTCTCTCACTTTTTTGTGCCAATCTCTTACTTTTTGGTGTTTATGTCTTATTGGTGGTCAACTCTGTGCAGGGAGACCATCACGGCCAGGAATGTTTGCAGAAGTGCCGCGCTAACACTCGCCTTATCCGTGAAGTCAGAACACCCAGGCCGTTTACATGGGACAAAAAATGCAGGGGGAGGTAGGGTCAACCACAGCCTGTGATTATTCGATGGGGTTTACGTTCAACAAAACGCCAGTCTGCACAAAGATGGGGTACAACTTGCAGCACTGACAACGTGATTCGTCGGTACGATCCACAGATGGTTAGTAGTTTTGATGGCTAAGTATCAAGTGTTGTATAGGCCTATCGTGGAGGATGCTAGAGTTCTGTGATAGGGACAGAATTTGAGCTGTGAATGTCTTATGGTGACTACTGGGTGGAGGTTGAGGAGTGTGACAGGTGCTGCGTCTTGGGTTAGAGACAGAGGCAAAAACCTAATAATAATCAGCACAGGAAATGTTCAAAGACTATCTTTCTTGCTTCCAGTGGTATTTCATAAATTCAAATACGACTTCTGAAGCATTGGCCTCAGTCGTGAGAGTTATTATGTTTAGGCATTGTAAACTGGTAGGTTTACGCTTAGGTGATGGCAATTACGTCGTATGGTGTGGCACATCCTAGATTATCAAGGGTTCGGGTAAGTATCCAACGCTTTCCTCATAAGCTCTGTCAAAAGACATATAAGGATTCGTAAGAGCTATCAGTTTTTTGATGTCCAGAGCTACGTGTAGTCTAGACTTAAACATATTTAGGGAATCTACGGAACGTACATCAGCTGGGAGTTTATTCCACAGAGTTGCATATTTCAGGAGGAAGAAGTTTTGCCTTAAGGATTTCCGAGAAGTAGGGATCGTTATACGGTGTTCCCTATTACGCAGCTGATGTGTCGAGTTTATACTGAACTGAACTTGGCTGGAGGATACAGCTTGTTTGTGGAGCAAAGTAAACAGAAATGCGAGGTTGAATTTTATTCTCCTAAGCCATAGGGGATCAAGCCGCAGGAGTGTACACCGCTGTCTGTAGGTCAGGGTCGTAGAAGGCCCAAACAGTTTTTTGGTAAATCGACGCTGTACATTCTCAATGTCGATAATGTCACGTTTATTCATATTTGAGAACACAAGTGTACAGTACTCTAGGGTTGGGCGAATATGAGTTTTGTATATCTCTAACTTACTGTTCGTGAGAAGAAAATTTCTCTGCAACAAGCCAAGGGACTTATTTGCCCGTGCAGTTATGTAGGAAGTGTGTTCAGAGAAATTGAAAGTGTAAGAATATTGCAGTCTAAGGTCTCTAATTGTTGGGGAACATGGGAGTGAGACACCGCCAATCTTAAGCGTATCATAAGGGATATTGCAGTTTAGCGAGAGATAACTGCTTTTGTTCACTGAAAATTCCATTTTCCAGCGATCACACCAGGAGGATAAGGACTGTACGTCGACCATGATGTTATTCAGTGCTGCAGGTAGGTCTCCTCGTTCGAATTCGTAGACTATCTTCATATCATCGGCAAACAAGAAAATTTCGCCATAAGTGATGACATTGCAAATATCGTTTATATATAGTAAGAACAGCAGTGGTCCTAGAACACTACCTTGGATAACCCCGCTGTTTACTGGGGAGGGGTCTGATATCTGACCGTTGATGCAGGTAACTTGGTGACGGTCTTGTAGATAGGATTTAAACCATTTGAGTAGGGGGTTTTCAATACCGTATCCCCTGATCTTGTTGAGTAACTGCTGATGTGGCACTCTGTCGAAGGCTTTTGTCATATCAAGATAGATGATGACGAGTGCTCTGTCTTTGTCGGCAGCTGTTGTTACCAAATTTAGAAAGTCAAATTGGCAGGTTGAACACGACCGTGATTTCAGAAATCCGTGCTGTCTTGGGCTGATGAGCTTATGTGCAGAAAGGTAGTCGGTCAGGTAGTGTTTTACGACTTTTTCTAGCAGCCTCGAGATCATTGGCGTATGATTAATCGGGCGGTAATTGGCAATGTCATGCACTGCGCCTTTCTTGTGCCTGGGGATAATAATGGATTTCTTCCATTGGCTGGGGAAGGTCCCGGTTTGCAGAGATAAATTGTATAGGTTTAGTAGTAGTAGGGGAATATCCGGGCCGCCTAGAGCGAATATTGCTGACGGTAGGCCGTCAGGACCGGGGTAGTAGGTCGGTTTGAAGATGTGAATGTATCTATTTATATCCGTAGTGGTAACCGTGATAGAACTTAGTGAGGAGTTTGTGACAGACGGGGTGACAAACTGGGTACACGATGGACTGAGAGACACGGTGGTTGTGAAGAAAGTATTAGGCGTGTCAGCTATCTTTCGAGGTGAGGTTATGAGGTTATCCAAATGGATGATCTGTTTTATGCATCGAGTTGATTGTGGAGCACGAGCCCTGTGTAGCCGGGCTAGCTCTTGAGCTTTGTTTGGGTGGCGTAGCGCTTTGGTTTCTTGCTTTAGTTGTAGGTCACGGGCCTTGCGGTGGATTTCGTGATAGAGGCGTTCCAGTCTGAAGACTGTAGAAAGGTCTCTATTTCGTTGGTACTGCCGTCGAAGCTCGTCGTGTTTCTGCTTTAGCCTGGCTATATGGTTACCTGCTGGTCTGGATGGATTGTAGGGGCGTGATATGTTTTCGATGCATGAGTGTAAACTTGAGTAGAGGAGGTCAGCGGCGAACTAGGGATTTGCTGTTAGGAAGAACTCGTCCCAGTTTTTGGAGCGAATTTGAGAGGGAATATGGTCCCATTTAAAGTGACGGAAGGAGGGACCGTTACATGGTAGGCTAACAGTACGTGGCTTGACTTGAAATCTGCAACTGACGATTTTATGGTCGCTGCCTGTGTAGTCGTTTAGTACGGAGGCAGAGACGTTCGTGAGACCCAGGGTAAATATCAGATCAAGGATGTTATTCTTTCTGGTAGGTTGTTTTACATGTTGGGCCCACTGGCCCAGGCGAATGCATGAGGCAAATTGCAAATACTTGTAGGGGGCAGAAAAGGAGGACCAGTTTACGCCCGGGGCATTGAAGTCGCCTGCTATAAATTTACCTCCAAATGGCAGGTCAGCGATGTAATTAAATGCATCAATAATGGGATTAAATGTGGAAGTGTCATTTCTGGGGGGTCAATATATACAACCGACAACTATGTTCATCTGGGATAAAGAAATTGTAAACCATATAGAATCTTCAACATTCGCGAGCACGGTATTTTCCAGTAGGGTGGCAGATAGGCTGCTCTTGACATACCCCACGCAACCTCCACCGCGGCGGTAGATTCGTTGAGTCCTGAAGGTTTGATAACCGATCAGTGATATTTGGTCAGAAGGTATGTTCTCGGTGAGCCAAGTCTCAGTAATCAGGATTATGTCGAAGTTGTGGACGACAGCCAGTCTTTTTATAGCGGAAAGCTTGTTCAAGATGGAACGGGAGTTGAATAGTGCTATGGTAAGCATTTCTGTAGGAGGCTTTGAAGCGTCAGTGGATTTGGTAGCCAGGGTGTGCGTGGCAGGGCGGTGATCAATGGGCGGGTCACCCATGCAGGAAGACAGGATGTGAGTTGCTACTTCCTTTTGGACAGCTCTATCCTTATCGCCGCACATTGTACATTGGGCCGAACACTCATGATGTTCAGCAGAGATTAACACTGGATGCTGAGGTGTTATTGTAACGCGGGCTAATAGATCTGGAGGGGAGTATGGTGACTCTAGGTGGGACCTTTGAGGCAAAACAGGTATGAATCGGGGGAGAGTTTGTAAGGATGCCTGGGGGTCAGCAAGGGGGCGGGGAGCAGTAGAGGAAGGGCAGCCATGGTTTTGATGGAGGCCTTGTGAGGAGAAGGACGAAAGGCAGGGTAAGTGGGATTTTATTGGAACAGGTATGATGTTTCGGATAGAGTTTGTTGAGGTGGGAGGCATCTCACAAGGCTCCATGGAAAGAGTGTGAGGGGGTGGAGTAGTAGCGAAAGGGCTGTTGATGAAAGGGGCCTTGGTGTGAAGGGTCAGTTGGCATAGCGTGCAGTGGTGTCAGAGTAGAATACGGCGATGTTGGGTGGTAGGGGAGCAGAGGATGTTGAAGCTGCGGAGGGTTAAGATGGGGCACACCATGAGGCGGAAAATGGTCGGGCGCGGGCCACATGTTGTGGTACCGGTTGGCAACGATGCTGGTAACTCGTCCTGCATGGTTTGAGTTTGGAGGTGGTACTTTGGTCGAACGCACGACTTGTGGACTCAATTCCCGTCCAGCGAATAAAGACGCAGAACGACAGCGATTGATGGTTTTTGTACTTGTATTGATTGCCCTGTATGAAGTACAGGAGAAGGGAGGCTGATCTAGCTAATCACCAGAGCTGATGAGCTGGAGCGCGCCTTGCCGTTTTGACGTAGTGTGACGAAGGTTCTTCTTCTTTTTCCCGTGTTCTTATTTTCACCCCGGTGGACTTAAACAAAGCGCGCCTAAGCTCTAAGCTCGCAATTGTATTTTATTGAATTTGGTGTCTGCGAAGCCGCTACATCAGTCCCCCTCCAGAAGGACGACCGAGTAGGAGAACTTCGACCTAAGAGAGCGTCGTGAGTTGAGCCAAAAACCAGCTGAATAGTTCCAGCTGGAAAAGGTTTGTGCTCAGCACCTCTAAGGTGATCTAAGGACCTCTGGGCCATATATAGCCGCAGAGAAGGTTACTCACGCGTGAACTGGTGGGGTATCCTCTCCCCGTGCTCTCTATCTAGAAACCTTAAGTGGGGACAGGGACGTGCCAAACCATGTACAAGGCACGTAGGCAACAACAACAACAACAAAAAATGGTAATGTTCATATAGTGACACATGTCCATTGTTAGTGGTGTGCCAGATCCTTCCTAGGTAAACAACGACTGACCCTAGAAGAGATAAGAAAAACTGGATACAGTATGCAATCAAAAGGGGAAATCATGTAAGAACAATAAAGTCAACGAATCGTGCAGGGAAACGAACATGCCTACCAGACCTGGTGGAACGTGATGGGGGGTCGACCTGTGACTCACGCGTGCTGGAGCTAGATGTTGTTGGGGTCGGGCAAACGTCTGTGTTTTTACCATCGACGGGCAACGGCGTAGGCTGGGTTTCCGAGTCGACGAACGCTGGCTTAAGGCGGTCGATGCTGACGGTTTCTTGCTGACCATTGAGATCGATGATGAACGTTTTTTCTAAACGCCGAATGACTTTGTGCGGGCCAGAATAAGCTGGAGTCAACGGGCGGCGGCTCGGCGTACGCAGAAAAAACGTGCGTGCACGTATGTAGGTGACTGGGAATAAACGACGGCCGATCTGTCGAACGGACAGGAATACCAATCTTCTGACGCATGTAGATCATGAGACGTTGAGTGTAGTCTCCAAGGTTGGGGAAAGGTGCGCTCACCTTGGGTGCGACAAATTCACCAGGGAGACGAGCGGTGGTGCCGAATGTCATGGACGCAGGTGTGCAGGGAGTGTCGCTGCGCAACGTATTGCGAGTGCCCAATAAAACCAGTGGTAAGACGTCCGTCCACTGAGGATTGTTGTGAGCACTGAGCGAAGTTTTGAGGTGCCGGTGAAAACGTTCGACCAAGCCATTTGCCTGGGGATGATAAGCTGTGGTGCGAATACGCTTAGTGCCAGTCAGTTGGAGGAGATTGTCGAAAGTGGCAGATTCAAACTGAGCTCCTCGATCGGTGGTTACTGTGGTAGGACAACCAAAGCGGGAAATCCAGTGTTCCATGAACGCACGGGCGACAGTTTCACTGGATACATCCGGAATGGGTATGGCCTCGGGCCAACGAGTGAAACGATCAATACAAGTGAGTAGATAGATCATACCTCGGGATGGTGGCAAAGGTCCCACAATGTCGACGTGCACGTGAGCGAAACGGGCGTCTAGAGTCTCAAAATTTCCGACTGGACTGGTGGTATGTCGCTGTATTTTGGCTCGCTGACAAGCAATGCAGTTACGTGCCCATTGACGAACGTCGCGATCCATGTTTGGCCAAACAAATCGGGCACGGACTAGTTTGCATGTGGCCTTGATACCCGGATGGGATAGACCGTGCAACACATCGAAAATTGGACGGCGATGTGAAAGTGGTACGATTGGCCTTGGGTGATCCAAGGTGGTGTCGCAGAGGATAGTGCCAGCAGATGACGGAAGAGGCAAAGCCCGCACTCGGAGACTTGTATCGCGAATGGTTTGTTGAAACTCAGGATCCTGCTGGCTTTGTGCCAGGTCCTCGAGATTGATACCGAAAGCAGCGGGCGACCCGAGACTGTGGATCCTGGAAAGAGTATCTGCAGCCACATTAGCTGACCCGGAGATATGACGAATGTCGGTAGAAAATTGCGATATGAAGTCCAGCTGGCGAATTTCTCGTGGAGAATGACGATCAGACGCGTTGCGGAAAGCATACAGTAGTGGCTTGTGATCTGTGAAAATGATGAATTCCCGTCCTTCCAGAGCGTGGCGAAAGTGACGTATGGCGGTGTAGACGGCAAGTAACTCACGACCAAACGCACTGTATTTGGATTCTGCGGAAGACAGGCGGCGTGAGTGAAAAGCCAGAGGCTCCCAGGCGCCGTCCACGGCCTGCTGGAGAACGCAGCCAAGTGCGACATCGGAAGCATCAACAGCGATACTGACGGGAGCATGGGGATCCGGATGACGGAGAAGAACCGCAGACGACAAGGCCTGTTTGAGCTGAGAAAAGGCCTCCTGGGCTTGATCGGTCCAGATGAGGGTTCGTTGTTTGCCCCGCAAAAGATCAGTGAGCGGTTGCATCAGGGTGGCGCAGTGTGGGATGAACCGGCGGTAATAATTGACAAAGCCGTTAAAACGTTTAAGCTGTTTGAAGGTCTGTGGAAGTGGAAATTTAGCAATATCACTGACCTTGGTTTCAGCCGGACGAATGCCGTTGGCGTCGATGATGTGGCCGAGGAAGAGCAATGACGGCTTCCCTAATTCAGTCTTGGCGGCATTGATGGTAACACCTTGCTCTGTTAACCGCTGAAAGAGCTGTCGAAGATGAAGCTGATGTTCGTCAACGCTGGGGCTAGCGACAAGAATATCATCGATGTAAGCGTGAACGAAGGGCAGTCCGCGGGTAACACCGTCAATAAACCGCTGGAACGTTTGGGACGCGTTGCGCAAGCCAAATGGCATACGGAGAAACTCAAATAGACCAAACGGAGTGGTAACGGCGGTTTTTGCAACGTCCTCGTCGGCGACCGGAATTTGATGATAGGCCCGGACCAGGTCGATTTTGCTGAAGATGGTGGATCCAGCCAGAGCAGACGTGATATCATGAATGTGAGGCACAGGATATCGATCTGGCGTTGTGACCTGATTGAGGCGACGATAGTCACCACATGGACGCCAGTCGCCCGAAGTTCTCTTCGGCACCATGTGCAATGGAGAGGCCCACGGGCTGTTCGAAGGACGGATGATGCCTAGGTCTAGCATTTTCTGGAATTCAAGACGAGCGACGGCCAGTTTGTCTGGGGCTAGGCGACGCGGACGGGCAAAAACAGGAGGTCCAGCGGTACTGATGTGATGTACAACAGCCGAGCGCACCATGGGTAAGTGGTTTGCCGGTCCGGTTAGAGACGGAAACTCTGCTAAAATTTTGGCGAAGGTATCGTTGGCGGTAGGAGCTACGGACGGTCGAACAACGTTGACCAAGCAGACAGATCCAACAACAGCACGATGAGTCACAGGGTCGGTTAACTTACGAGAAGCGGGATGTAACGAAAGGTTGAAATGATGCAGAAAATCAACTCCTAAGATGGGCTGGGAAACGTCAGCAATGACAAAAGTCCACTGAAAAAAACGACGCAACCCCAGGTCTAACTTGAGACGCCTAGTACCAAAAGTGGATATACGAGACCCATTGGCGGCCTGAAGCTCTAAAGTTTGCCGGTGCTGACGATCAGAAGGGTTAGGGGGAACGACACTGATCTGTGCGCCAGTGTCAATCAAAAACTGACGGTGGGAGATGAGGTCCTTGATAAATAGAAGACGGCAGGGTGTAGGGAGGCCAACGAGCGCTGCCGTACCTACACGTTGGCCGACGAGTTTCCCTGGTTGTCGTGGAACGTGCACGGGGGTGTACACTTCCTGGCGCTGGCACGATACTGGCGGTGATACCAACACCATGTCTAAGTGTGTGCATCGGGAGAGGATGGCCTAGGAGGACTGCGAGCGGCAATGGGCCGACGGGTGCGAGTTGGGGAGCGGCTACGACGTGCCGAACGTGAAGACTGAATAGCGGTCACGTCCGCCCGAAGGGCACTGAGTTGTGCAGCTAAATCTGTGAGAGTCGCCTCCGTAGTGGTTGTGGACGAACGAACACACTGACTAATTTGGGCGGAGGCGGTTTCCATAAAGCGGTCCGCCGCCAAAGCCAGTCTGTCTAGTGAGACTTCATCTACAAGAAGGGCCAGAGTGCATTGCGCTTGTTGGGGTAGCTGCTGCATCCACAATTCTCGCAACATCATGTCACCAACTTGGATGCCCTTGGCCAGCTGTCGCATACGACGCAGAAGCCGTGAAGGCTTCTGGTCACCGAGGGAAATGCCACTAAGCAGCTGACGAAGACGGTTTGAGTCGGAGACCCCGGTGCGATCTAAGATAGCCTGGCGAAGCATATCATAAGGCTTGTCCGTGGGTGGGTTGGAGATGATATCCTCGACAGCTTCAAGAATATTTAAAGGAAGTTCGGCAGTGAGATGCACATACTTCTGTTGCTGGGAGGTGATTCTGGAGGCAGCAAACTGTGCTTCCAGATGAGCCAGCCAAAGAGAGGGATTACCCGGAATGAAAGGTAACGCTTTCACTGGGCGCGCAATAGAGAGCGTTTCAGGCACCGCAGGGTCAGACATAGTTAACTTAGCGTCATCCATATCAAATAGACAGCAAAATAAATATACGATGGCTGATCGAAATTAACACCAAAAAAGGCTCAATACGTATGTGCACAATGAAAACAAAAGGAACGCTGAAGGGCACGGACGATATAATAAATAAATAAAAATTAATAATAACTTGGAACGGGCTCACCAATTTGGTCGAACGCACGACTTGTAGACTCAATTCCCGTCCAGCGAATAAAGACGCAGAACGACAGCGATTGATGGTTTTTGTACTTGTATTGATTGCCCTGTATGAAGTACAGGAGAAGGGAGGCTGATCTAGCTAATCACCAGAGCTGATGAGCTGGAGCGCGCCTTGCCGTTTTGACGTAGTGTGACGAAGGTTCTTCTTCTTTTTCCCGTGTTCTTATTTTCACCCCGGTGGACTTAAACAAAGCGCGCCTAAGCTCTAAGCTCGCAATTGTATTTTATTGAATTTGGTGTCTGCGAAGCCGCTACAGTACATTAAGTGGAAAATTTGTGATATGGTACTGCATCTGTGGACGTGAAGACGGCGGGGTCTGGGTTTGTGGGTGTGGGATGTAGCAGTGAGGTACGCGGATCTCCGGGGGACCAAATAAATGCGCTGGTGGACTAGCGCTAGGGTGAGCGACGAGATTTCGTGTGTATGGGCGAGGTGGGGGTCGTGAATGGGTAGTAGGCCGGTTAGCTTTTGGTTCTATACCCATCACTGTTGCTTTCAACTACCCATTCGAACTGCCCCTCGGAGCTAAGCTGACAGCTGGTGACTTTTATGCACTTGACTTCAACTGGGAAACCCTCACTTCCTCACGCCATCTATTTAATTTTCTGTCCAGCTTTCCAGTGGGACATCGGACCCAAAGTGTTTTCTCCCCGACCAAGAATAACAATATACTAGATCTGTCATTCACCTCTCACCTGTCCAACGTGGAGACTAACATACTAAATCACTTCCCCGGAAGCAATCATAGAGTGGTTTCGCGTAATTTTGGTGCCCTCTTTCATAACAATACACATTGCTTGCTCTACTCTGCTTCCTCATAACGAATGGTAGCGACTCATAGAATCCGTTCTCTCCGTAGAGTGGGACAACCACTTTTTGACTCAGGAACCTCAGCTTGCAGCAAATGTGCTATATTCTAAACTTCTTCACGATTTAAGTCAAATCACAACCTATCAAAGACCCAGCAGCCGGTCTGATGCTCTCATATCTTTACAAATAAAGTACAAAAGGGTCCTAGCATCGTACAGAAACTCTCAATACTTATTTGTCTTCATCTTATTGCTCCGGCACTCTAATAGTGTTCGAGTCACTACAGAAAACCCCTAAAAAAAGCAGAAAGCTTCTGCCCTTCGCCAGCCGGATAATACACTCCGGATCTCTCGTATAACCGAGAGCAGAGACACACACTCTTGCCCAAGTATTCCATACCCCTAGTCACCAAAGGGCACAGGTTAATGACCCCATTGTGGTCGCCGAGGCCTTCAACTTGGTCATTTCTTTTAAGACTGATGACTCTGGAAATGTCCACACTCCCCTGGCTCCCTTTACAGCATCCATTTTTTCAGATGTAGAGCTCGCGCTCAGTAAAGCGTCTGATTTATTCTGTGTGTGGAAACTCTCCCCAGTCACCAGTGGGGTGGTTCAAAGAAGCGTGCCAGGACGAATTCTTTTCCGGATGAACACTACTGACGTCTATTCCACAGTACATCAGGGTACCTCTTTCCTATTTGCGGGTGACAAAGTTGTATATGAATTCTCACCCAAGGACCTTAGAGATGCAATTTTCAACAAATCATACGATCTAGATCTCCTTGAACAATGGAGTCACTCCTAGAAAATAAAATTCTTTGTTGGGAAATGCACTTCCATAACCCTAAGGTGTCAAGTCCCTCTGAACTCGTTTCTTATGCAAAACTACTCTATTACCCACAATCCGTTAGTAAAAGATGTTGGGTTGCGCTACTGATGCACGCTAACCTTCTCGGAACACATCTTTCCGGGCTGACAAGGCAAACAAGCCCTTGGGATTTCTGTGCAGATCCCTCATCTTTCTCAATACAAAACTCCTGTCATTTCTGCCCTATGTCCGACCCTGCCTAGAAAGTTGCCTTATGATCTTCACTAATACTCTTCAGACAGACAGAATAACTTTAGAGAATATACAGCGCTCATTCACGAAACAGGTGCTCGGTTATTCCACCACACTTCGCTGTAAAGAGCTCTGTGCCATCCTGCACATTGAATCTCATTAGCCACGCCGTACGGGGCTTGACTTGTACTTTTTCCATAGGCTTATTCATTGCCAAGCGTTTTCTTCCACTGACACACCATGTGCCCAATCGACCACTTCCTGCTTTCTCCGTCACAGAGGTTTGCTTCTCTTTACTCCGAAAGCTGGGCCATATATGAGATTTAACTTCTTTCTGCCAAAATATTCCAGGCTTTGGAATAAACTCCGCATCAAAATTCGTCGACCTGTTTCTCTTATCCACTTCAAAACATCAATGGCGCGTTACCTCGCCTTTGATAATGTCCTGATGTTAACTTCCATTAACATGTCTGAGGCTCAAGGTTTCAAAGTAAGATCTAGCTTCTAGGTAACCTCTGAAACCTAATTCTGTACGTTTTTCTTTTCCGAGAAACCTCTCACACCGTAGCAAGTCTTAAACCTCACAACCCCTTCCTTATAAAAGCTCTCTCCATAACCCCATCAGCAGCAGTCAGCCTTTCTCTGTCTCTACTCATTACCCTTACCTCTCGGCTTAAAGTTGTCCCTCGTCTCTGCACTCTGCCTCACGGTATCCTTAATCAATTTGCGCATATATTTGTACCTGGGTTCGCTCATTCCTGATCTTTGTTTCATTACTGATTCACGCTAAGACTTGGGATAGCCTGATACTAGATCCTTGTAAACGTTCTTTTTAGGTCTGTCACTCTACCCTAAGACCTAGCCTTTATCGTTGTAGCGGCCCAGTTCCCTTCTTGCTCATTCTGTCTTTCACCCAGGTTTTTTATGATATTGTTGTTAAATCTCTCCCTAAAGCCACTGCTGGACCAAATGCCAGACTGCAGCCCCTTTTCACCTTCACCTCAGAACTTACCGGCCAAGGACTTTTTGCTTACTCTATCCCATGAGCACCAACTTGGCACTCTTTTTCTTCGATGGATATAAAATCTGGACCTTCGACACAGTGCGAGATCCGCACCTCATTCAATTGCTCTCTGACTTGCTTTGATCATTGGAATTCCCGCAACCCAGGTACTGGATCTCTGACTACTGTACCGTAAGCAAAGCAACAACTCACCCTATTTCCAACGGTGCTCGAAGCCGTCAGATCCACTGATTCGGCCAGTGCACACGGGCGCGCAGGAAGCAACTAGGTTGATGGATCGCACATCCTGTCACCAAGAAGGGTTTAAAGGTTGGGTGTCCGGCGCACGGTCAATTCCAACCACCAGCACAGTTTGTGGATGGCAGAATTTCACCGTTGCTTTCGTACTACTGCCTCTAACACGTCATTCACTCCTTCGTCCCCAAAGACTTTTATTCCATGAAGCCCGCCCCCAATATTGGGATTGCAATTGACCTATTCAAGTTCGCAATATTTATCACCTCAGCTATGTGCTAAATATTGTATAGCGCTCATTCCAACCAAACAATGCTTCCCTCTCCTTGGCACACTATAATCGCCTATATAATCAACCATCGATTATGGCGAGCACCTCACTGCCTACATTCCCTGCATCTCAGGTATGATTAGTTTCCCGTCCCTTTCGTAAACCCGTCCGTTTACCATGTCACAACCAGCGAACACTATCCATCACCTGTCACATTTAGTGTCACTGTTCATCTCCTCGCCAAAATCGACAAACTTCAATCAGTCTACCACCCAATTCAATATAATAATTCAGGGAATTCCCTGAAAGAATTCCTCGTTTAATTTCAGAGATTCATTATAAACAGTTCCATAGTTTCAAGTTTCTTTGATCCAGAGCCACAGAGTTACACGTTTTTATTTAAGTAAGCCTGTACATTGGAGAACGTACGACTACTCTGTGTATTTAACTCTCTAGTGCAATCGCTGTCAGTGTTGCAATGCCCAAACTACCAGCTAAACAAACCGCATCCTCACTGGTTGGTCGTACCAACATCCGACCGAAAGTACTCGCCAAGTCGAAAGTCGCAAAACTCCATCTGAATCCTTGTTCCGTTAGCCTGATCGATGATTTTGGCGGGGCAAACAAAAGTGCGGAGACCATAGAACACAATCTCCTCAATCTTAGCAGACACATTTTTTTGATCGATACGACCCTATCCAAGCTAATTCCGCTCACGTACATCTCTGACCCTCCAACAAATCCGTCAACCCTAGACCTGGTCACGGCTGGGCGCTTCATAGACGCCATTGCCTCGGAAATAGTCCGAAGAATCAGCAACTGAAAAAATGCTGTGGTATTTAATATTCTCGACAGAATCCCTGTTGAGAAAGTAAAACATAACCTTTTTAATTCTATTAATATGGCACACCACCCCTGCAAGTGCTTTCGGCTACGAAAGAACATTCAACGCAAATCCTGTCCAGTGTTGTTCAAATTTCTTGAAGAAGAACCCGCTAAGCAATTCATTAAGAGCCAATCCACCGTCGCTTTGAGATCCCCGTTCAAGAACATTAAAATTGCTGCCGACAAAACCCCATTACAAAGGGAATTCGCCAGGTCCACCAGCACGCATTCAGTTTCGTCAAAAATTGTCCGCCCTCAACTATCCGCTTCTTCTCAGTCTGACGATGCGCAAAATGCATGCAATATCAATTCGGCTTCACGTTCACCGGAACCTCGATCCCATATGTTTGACGTCGATTTAGATATATCCAGTTCAACGTCACCTCACCAGCCAGCGCCTAAGAAACCAAGAAGCATAGAGTTTACCCCTGGCAAGCTGTCCTCTCTTGGGCTGACTAACTCGATTCCACCATTACCTATCACCGAAATATCGGCCACGATCGATGACGATGCGAACCGCCTAACTGGCTCAACAGCCATACCCAGAAATCCTCAACCCATCGACGGAGTCACCCAAAATTCTTCTCTGCCATCTCTCCACTCGGCTCCAATAGCCACTCTGCAATCTACGGTGCCTAGACCATCCCCCAAACCAGCGAAAACATCATTACTAGGTGGACCGCACATTGTTGACACTACGGTCAATCCTAATTCACTCACCAAGCCACACTTCTAACGGCTAAGGACCTCAAGCGGGGCAACACTGAGTGCAACAATGGACGAGAAAACGTCATTCAAGACCTATCTCCCCAATCTAAACCACCAACCACTAGTTGCACCGTACGTTCCACCCAGTATCGCGTTTTCTACACCTGGTTATCATCTCCATCAGGCTGGTACAACTAACCTCCGGGCCTCTTCAACAGCGTCACCATTCATACCAAACGATTACTTTAGTGTTCTACATAACCTCTATCGTAGCCTAAGTAATATTTTCTCACATGAATCTCTTTCCTTTTATCATTCACATATCTCACCCACCCTGAATCCCTTTTCTGCCGCAGGCCACTTACAACAGTACCCACGACCTCCCAGTATCTACGCAAACCAACACCCGTATATCCCACTTCCATTTCACATTCCCCCTCCAGGTTACAGCCCATCAAATTACTGATGTCAAGAGGGCACCTGTGTTACCGCCCGTATTAAGGCAGGTGCCAAGATACCTGAGGCTGCTACACTTCCTTTTTCTTTCCCACTTAACAGCTACTTAACCCTCCCTCCTCATATTTCTACGCCCCAGCCACCAGTATCTACCAGTAGTAAAGCACTCGATAGTGATCTTTCGCGGTGTTGTTCCGCACTAAGTAGACTTACCAACCGCCGACATCCTTCCAATCTAACGAATCTCATCAGTACTAGCCATACCCAGCTTAGCTTCACAACCAAGCTGACTGCCACGCCAGGTGTTTCTACTCAGCTTATTTCGCCATCCACATTACCGACTACTCCATCTCAAGGAATACTGATTGCGTCATCCGATCCGCCTTTAGCAAATGCAATTTCGGAATCCTATAAAGATATTAACGTTAACCTTGACTCCACTAAACGGTTCTCATTGTTTATGCTGAATGCACGCTCAATAGTGAATAAGATGCGAATGATGCGTATATTACTGCTCACGTCTGATTACGACCTTATTTTAATTACCGAAACCTGGTTGACAGACAACACTCCGGACGAGGATATCGCTATCACCGGATACCAAGCTTTCAGGAAAAATAGACTCACTCGGCGAGGGGGAGGCTGTCTTTTATATGTAAGACAAAACATGCGAGCGAAAATATTTCAGCACCCCATACTCGATAACTTGCCGTATTCAGTATGGCTACAGATCACTACAGGATGTTCTGACTTCATTGTTAGTTGCATCTACCGCCCCCCGAATACTAGTCAAAACAACTTCCTGCCTATCATAGAGGCGTTAAACGTTGTTGCGGACATACCCGGCCCAAAACTGGTGGCCGGCGACTTTAACGCAGCTGGCATACGTTGGTCTACTTTGAAAGCCCCACATCACTTACTACACTTCTTGATCAGCATTCGTTTAGGAGGATGGACTCAACATGTGATGTGCCCAACTAGAGGCAGTAGCGTTCTTGATCTCACTTTTACGGTAGGATTATCTCACGTACACATATCTATCGTGAACAGCATCCCAGGTTGTGACCTTTTTCTTTCTGCCAAAATATTCCAGGCTTTGGAATAAACTCCGCATCAAAATTCGTCGACCTGTTTCTCTTATCCACTTCAAAACATCAATGGCGCGTTACCTCGCCTTTGATAATGTCCTGATGTTAACTTCCATTAACATGTCTGAGGCTCAAGGTTTCAAAGTAAGATCTAGCTTCTAGGTAACCTCTGAAACCTAATTCTGTACGTTTTTCTTTTCCGAGAAACCTCTCACACCGTAGCAAGTCTTAAACCTCACAACCCCTTCCTTATAAAAGCTCTCTCCATAACCCCATCAGCAGCAGTCAGCCTTTCTCTGTCTCTACTCATTACCCTTACCTCTCGGCTTAAAGTTGTCCCTCGTCTCTGCACTCTGCCTCACGGTATCCTTAATCAATTTGCGCATATATTTGTACCTGGGTTCGCTCATTCCTGATCTTTGTTTCATTACTGATTCACGCTAAGACTTGGGATAGCCTGATACTAGATCCTTGTAAACGTTCTTTTTAGGTCTGTCACTCTACCCTAAGACCTAGCCTTTATCGTTGTAGCGGCCCAGTTCCCTTCTTGCTCATTCTGTCTTTCACCCAGGTTTTTTATGATATTGTTGTTAAATCTCTCCCTAAAGCCACTGCTGGACCAAATGCCAGACTGCAGCCCCTTTTCACCTTCACCTCAGAACTTACCGGCCAAGGACTTTTTGCTTACTCTATCCCATGAGCACCAACTTGGCACTCTTTTTCTTCGATGGATATAAAATCTGGACCTTCGACACAGTGCGAGATCCGCACCTCATTCAATTGCTCTCTGACTTGCTTTGATCATTGGAATTCCCGCAACCCAGGTACTGGATCTCTGACTACTGTACCGTAAGCAAAGCAACAACTCACCCTATTTCCAACGGTGCTCGAAGCCGTCAGATCCACTGATTCGGCCAGTGCACACGGGCGCGCAGGAAGCAACTAGGTTGATGGATCGCACATCCTGTCACCAAGAAGGGTTTAAAGGTTGGGTGTCCGGCGCACGGTCAATTCCAACCACCAGCACAGTTTGTGGATGGCAGAATTTCACCGTTGCTTTCGTACTACTGCCTCTAACACGTCATTCACTCCTTCGTCCCCAAAGACTTTTATTCCATGAAGCCCGCCCCCAATATTGGGATTGCAATTGACCTATTCAAGTTCGCAATATTTATCACCTCAGCTATGTGCTAAATATTGTATAGCGCTCATTCCAACCAAACAATGCTTCCCTCTCCTTGGCACACTATAATCGCCTATATAATCAACCATCGATTATGGCGAGCACCTCACTGCCTACATTCCCTGCATCTCAGGTATGATTAGTTTCCCGTCCCTTTCGTAAACCCGTCCGTTTACCATGTCACAACCAGCGAACACTATCCATCACCTGTCACATTTAGTGTCACTGTTCATCTCCTCGCCAAAATGGACAAACTTCAATCATGGCAGGAATATATTTCGTAGTCCTGTGGAAGTCATGGCCAAATGCTCTTTTTCACGGTGCCGATTGATTTCATCCCAATCTCGTTGTGCCCTCTGGCTTCCTCACATTTGTACGTCTCAGATATATTTATCACGCAGCTCTGTCGGTGTCATACCTCAAGGTACCTGCCAAAATGGTCAACAAGTCGTAAAATTACCACCCATCTGCAATAACATCATCATTGCTTGCTATTCGTCTACGCAACCGCTTTTCAACGCATCCAAGTTTGTTTCATCACCCAATTACCACCGTAATGCTGATAAATCATCGTCCACCCATTATACTACACAAACTGCCAAAAGCTCACTTGTCCCCCGTCAACCTCTCAACATGTTTTCACTCCCTCTGTCCCACAGGATGTGCCAGTCGTTCGATTCGTTTGACTAATTTCATCTGACTTGATATACGCACAATTCCGTTGGTAACCAGTATCCATACTATCCGGAGTTACACCCCAACATTTCCAGTTATTTATCACGCAGCTCTAGCTACACGTCATTATGACATGGTACACCCATTGCAATGTTCAGTAAAAGATGCTTGCCTACCTTTCGTCCATTTGATCATCTCCTATACATCTTTGTAACCCCTGTAACTTTCAACTCTCCATAATCCTCTATCTTTTATTTTCACATTGTTATTTCTCGACCAACAAAAATACACAAACTATTCGCGTCCCACCGGCTGTAATCCTCTGGCCTTCCTTTCGACATCACATTGGTTGCCCCTATCTTGCAAGAGTTGTTGCTCGTTCGTTGCACAACTGATTCCACCAGTACCGGAACTCCAATTTCAAAGGCCAACTCCGCCGACCGGTTTTATTTCATTCCAGATCCTATGTTTCTATCCCGTTTCCATGTTGAAACCACTGGTTCCGCAGCACTCTTCACCTTCATCGTACTCGCCGTTAGTCAGAACGGTCACTCGGACAGTCATCTACTCTCCACCCTGTTACCACCTCCACACTCCATCTGCCTCAGCAATCGCACTTTACACCATTTCATCACCAATATTCCATCTCCTTGTTGTTACTTTGCAACATACCTGCATTACTGGTAATGTTCTGCCAAATGCTCGACTGTTCCTCTCTTGCTATTTTTTCCATCACCGTGCTTGAAATCACACCCTCCCCCACTAGGACCTGTTGTAGACTGTTCTTGCGTTTGCCTCCGTTGGCTCCTTGCCATCAAGTTCTCACCTTCGTATGGCAGAATGAATGGTAGCAACTTATCTCTGAAGATCCGTTATTGTACACCTTCCGGTTTCCTATCTTTCTACTTTTATACACTACAGCATTCAATGACTGTTTTAAACTCCCTTAATAAACTCTCTTCAGGAAAGTTTGGCGGAAACCATTTGATTCCACTCGGAATCCCGATGGCCATGTTCACTCTCGGTATTATTTATGCAGATACTCTCCCTTGTCAACCAACGTTAATAGCCATTAGATGAACTGACTTCTAGACCTTGACCTTCAAACTTGCCGGGCATTATCCTTGCTTTGGTTCACGTGAACGATCTCCGTCAACCCTCCGTTTACGTGCTTTTTACTAACCTGAAAATTCCTGCTCTGTCATCGCTTGGATCATCTGATCATGCACAGTAGCGTGCTTTGGGCTCATCTGAAATGTACCATTAATATTATGAATATAATCATGAAGTCGCACCGCTCATAATACAACCAGTACTTCTTTCAATGTCTGCCAGTATCCTTTATCGGCGGCCTCCGGAAGTCAAGAAATACACAAGATCGGCCACCAATCTTGCTCGAGCACTGTACACATTCCAACCTAAAATGCATCCTCGATTAGAGCTGCTTGTTTGGATGGCGCGAATGGAACTAGATTTAGACTTTCAACCTTCCGGTAACTGAGACCTCGCAAGCCTCCCTCACACTGGCCTCTCAACTGCCACACTTTGGTGAATGGGCAAGAAATAACGGCTACGGGGTTCACCATGAACCTGGGATGGCAACTCAGAAAACCAAGGATCGACCTCAAGTGTGCTTGATTATCCCGTAATTCCATTCCCGCTATGGGTTGGAAACGACCAGAGTCCGACCGGCACCCATAGGTCTTTACCGTTAGTTTAAGGAGGTTGAACTCCAGGACACTGAACCTGCTTTCCGCAGGCTTGATCGAAATATTCACTGCTACGAATCGTTCCGTGGTGTGGTTCAAGCCATGAACTTGTTCCTCCTTTGACTTTCTGAGGATAGCTGCATCACCCTGGCATGCCATTATTTCATTTAAGCCTTCAGTCACCTTGCCGGTAACAACCTAGAAAACGCCGGATGAAAAGTATACCCAAAGGGGCAGAAAATCGTACTGAAACGAGCCTGAAGTGGTATTTGTTGTGGTAAGTGGCGTCGACTCTAAGTGTGGTGGAATTTGCAGGCATGCTTCAGCTGGATAAGTTTTTCGGAAGTATGTAATGCCTGGCATGGATTTCACCCGAAATTCGGGCCTCGTAATGGTCATTGCACACTTTCGTAATAGTGGTTCAAAGTTGGCCTGTAGATACCATGAACGTGTGGATTTTCCCCATCGCTTTTCGTTGCAGAAACCGCCAGATCAGCTCAAGAAAACAAACTGAACGAGCGTAACCACCGAAACGCCCAAGCTCTGGTCCAGGTGCAGCCTTATCAATGCTTCAATGCTCGATTCACCGGCTAACACGCTTCACTCGTTCTGGATAGCATCTTTGATCCCTAAAGCCACGCTTAGCCCGAATCAGTTCATAATCCAGGTCAAGAACACGATTGCTGTGCAAGTTCTGCTAAACTATTGGTGAGTGAGGATATAAGTTCAAAACGATTATATCTTTGGCAGTGAGACTTGGTCATCATCCAGTCAAAGGGTAGTCAGAAATGTGATCAAATTCCGGTAAAAAGGAAGAACTGGCCAAAAAGGTAAATAGCAGGTGCCTGCCCTGAATTCCAAACGGTCAGTGTTTCCCTGTGCTCAGCAAGGCCAGGAGAAAAATTCCGTGAGCATGGCAGCCAAAAATCGGCATAAGTGAGCTGAAAGTCAAAGATCAGTGGATGTGAGTGAGAAAGTGAAACCGAACGGCAATAAAGCATAGTTGTCTTGAACGCGTGAGACTCACTACTGTACCGTATCTCGATCATTCCGCGGCATTTCTGCCATCCGACACACTCTTTACATCTTGCACTGCTAGCTTTCTGTTATCAAATTGACATCGTCCGTTTATTGCTATAGAGCATAGCTCATGTCTACCTGGCCCTCAGCCATACAACTCAAATTTTGCTCTTCCTTTCTTCTCTTCTATTTTCCTTTTTCCTTCATCGTTTCTCGTAACAATAGCTTTTCATCTCGATTTTCATTCCTCCTCATGTAAAACTCTCGGGTTCAGTTCTCCTCCACTTGGCCCAGTTGGCTGTTTCATCTGACCTTGACCTTCAAATCTGCCGGGCACATTTGAATCCATCTCCCGGTTTACTTAAACTCCCTCCATTGCTCCTTGGTGTGCATACATTTATCTCCCTCTCATCTCTCTACTCCTTCCTACCCCCTTGTCTTGAGTATTTATAAAGTTTTCATGAATTTTTGATACGCCTAGCTAACACGGTGTAAGCATAAATCCTTCCAAACGCGAGCTAGGTAGGTCCACCATCACATTCCTAGGTCCCGACAATATCAGGGTGCTCAGGGGCTACCTGTGACCAGGGACAGTGAAGTCTCGGAAGCAAGGGACGAAGAATTTAACGCAGGAGAGGTGTTGCGCAGCCTGCAGCAGCTAGATGTATCCAGGGTGACGGGGTCGGGTGACATCCATCCAGCAATACCAAGGCCACTTGAGCCCATCCTGGCTGAACCACTAGCTGAGCTGTTCAGCGAATCACTAAACAAGAAGGTGTTACCTAATGACTGGCTTGTATCGATCATCACACGCGTTTATCAAGGTGTAGATAAAGGCATGTGCCAGTCATGGCCGGAGTTTCTGTACGTCAGCAGCGCTTAAAACTCTTGACAGAATACCACTAGATATAAAAGTTGGGCATTGAGAGAGGAACAGGCTGGTTACTGCCGACCAGCACGGGTTCCAGCATGGGCGCTCCTGTCTATCCAACCTAATAAGTTTCTTGGACGAGGTGACCGGTAGAGCGGATCGAGGTGAACGAGTGGAGGCCTGCTATCTGGATTTCCAAAGGAAGTTTGGTTCGGCCAACCACGGACTGCTCGAAGTGAAGGTGGGACAGCTTAAGCTTACGGCGAAAATACAGAAGTGGACTGTACAGAGCCTAGAGGAGAGAACCTTAGGAGTGAGAGTAGAAAGCTGCTTGTCGGTCAATAAGGGATTACATAGTGGGGTTCCGAAAGGGTCAGTCTAGGGACCCCTATTGTTCCTGATATACAACAACGATCTGGCAGAAAGGGTTGGAAAACCCGTGCTCGTCGTCGGCGGGAAACCTCAAGGTGGTGGGAGCACCAGATGTTGCTGCGGTTCAGCGTGACTTAGACGAGGTTAGGCGGTCGTCAGTAGTGGGGGATTTTTCCTTCAATCTGGGCAAACGCCAACATCTCGTCAAAGAGGAAGGATCACGACCCACCCGATATTTTGGATCACCAGACAATCGGGAAGCAATGGCTCAGACCACGGACCTGGGGATGAGGGTAAGCGCTGACCTTAGGCCAAGTCGCCAGTGCCAGAAAGTAATGGAAGAAGCATGTAGATCCCTGCCGCAGCTAAGAAGGGCGGCCAGCTCGAGGAAGCCAAGGGTCTTACTGCCACTGTACAAGGCGTTTTTGAGATTCCGTCCATAAAGCTGCGTCCAAGAGCGGAAACCATACGGACCAGAGGAATCGGGTAGTGACAGGTCAAACAATTTGGAACTGTAAAAGAACGTCACGACGTAACATTGTCATTACAATGGTGGAACATGGAAAAGCGGCCCACACTGGAAGGTACAGAAAAATGCCTGTAGCGAGCAATAAACGGATCAAGGGACGAAAGCAATGACCGAGGAGACACAGGTAAGAAATCACCAATCGGATCATTTTACTGCAGATGAAACACGAAGGAGGCGGACAAGGAAGCGGAAAGCCCCGAGATAAGTGGACCAGTAATAGAGCAAAAAGGCCACAAAATAAAACGAACGCGCAAAGGAGTTGGGGCAATGGAACTGGAGAGCTGAGTGCCGGCAGACAATTGAACAGGTGGATACTAATCGGGACACTGGAAAGAACCGCAGAGGAATCGCGGGGCCAAGTGAGGAAGATATGGTGGTGGTGATTAGATAATAAATACGACTGTGAAGGATGCGAATTTTGGAGCGGCAAGTTCTAATATGCGGATTGGGCATGGGTGAGGGTGCGGTTGGTGCAACATGGCATGGGGCACGAGGAAGGATTAACAGGGCGACAGGTTTTAAGGAAGCTATCAATGGGCGTTCTGAGCAGAGGGTAACACCAAGCGCATAGATGATAGAAGCCAGCAATGACGGCAGGTGGGAAAAGAGGTATTGGCGAGCGTCGACAGAGAAGAGTGGTTAGGACGATAGTGACTCAAAGCAGTGAAAGTTGATGTAGAAAGAGGCAATATGAAGGGAGGACAAAACGGGAAGGTGTGCATACCGTGGTAGGGCGACAAAGACGGGAAGTGGAAACAGATGATAAGAGCTCTAGGTGAACAAGCTGTGGCGGAAAAACGATGAGGAGCATGCAATTTTCAACCGACAGCATTGGATTCGGTAGTTCAAGAAAAGTTAGGGCGTGCCACCCGCAATCGGTGCTAGTGGGTGGGACTGGCCGTGCGCTGGGCACCCAACCTGAAAAACACTTCGTGAAGTGAACGCAGGAGGTGTGATCCACCAGCCTAGTTGCGCTCGCACATCTTTGCAGACGGCCTGCACGCCCGATGTGCACCGGCCATAGCGGTGGATCTGACCGCGCCCCGCACCGTTGGGAGTGGCACGAGTGATCATGGATAATTGTACAGGGGACAAAACGACCGCGATGGGGGTGCGTGAACCAGGAACAATTGATCAAGCCGTGAGACCATGGACAGGAGAGCCAACGGAAACAGCAAGTGGTAGACGACCTTGTAGCAATATTATCCAGATGCACCTGCCAGGGGGATGGTAATTACGGTGCCCGAAGTGGTTGGCCGTCAGCGGGGATCACTGGAGAGGGAAAAGGGATAGAGAAGCGCAGTCTGGGTGTGCCCCAGCTGAGAATCAACGGATACTGAGGAGAAAAAAAGTGAATATGATGGATAAGAGATGAACGTAGGTGAGCAATTAGGTTACCTTATGATGACAGGCGGTAGGATCTCTGTGGATCAGTGAAGGCAATGTCCGTAGTTCGCGGGGTGTACCTAGTGGCTTGTGACGCAGAGGTAGTAGAGTTACAGTGTGAGACCTCTTTCAAAGGCCAGGTCGGCGGAGACGAGCTCATTGGTGAGCAATATAGCATTGGGGACTGTTAAGTATGACAAAAGTGCGCGCCTAAAAGCAAACATTGAGGAGGCACTGCGTAAGCTAAGGGGCAGCTTATTCCAGATTTTGGAATAGGCTGACAGAAAGAATCGGGACTTCAGACAGAGATTAGAATGAGGGACAGGGAGAGAGAAGGCACGGTGCCGGATGGGGTAGGAGCAGGGCGCAGCGAATGAGATGGGATAAGAGGTGTAGGCCAGGTTATGGATTAGCTTAAAGAGGAAAATCAGGTTGAGCCTCATGCGACGAATCCACAGAGGCTCACTTGGTAGGAGCTCACAGCGCTGGCGGTGTTAGAGCTAGGTATACGCCCAACAGCTTTTTGGTGAAGGTACGCTGAACGTTCTCAAGAGATACAATGGAGGAACGTGGCCAGAGGCTGGAGGTAATGGGACAATATTCTAGGAGCGGTCTCACGTGTGAGAGATACATGGAGAGGCGACTGGCCGGTATTAGGAAACACCGATTGATCAGGCCTAGGGTTCTCTTAGCCTTAGCGATTTGGAATGATGCCTGTTCTGAAAAGTTAAAGGAACAAGAGTAGCGCACGCCAAGATCGGTAACCATGGGGTGTATGGGGATGGGCAGACCGTCCAGACAAATTTGGCCGGGTGGTACCGTGCACTTGTACGGTAGGAGGAAGCTTTTCTCCGCGGAGAATCGCATGAACCACGAGACGCACCAAGTTTGGAGAACGAGTAAGTCCTGCGATATGTTGCATAGAGTCATGGATAGGTCACTAGGGAGGAAAGAGTACACTATTTTTATATCGTCGGCAAAGAGGAAAGGAGTGCCGTGTCGAATAGAAGAGAAAATGTCATTGATATAAATAAGGAATAGTAATGGGCCTAGGACACTGCCTTGGATGACGCCGCTAGTAATTGGTTTGGCGGAAGATAGGTGGCCGTCGACGAGCACGGCTTGTGATCTGTTAGAGAGATAGGAGGATAGCCAGGAGAGGAGAGGGTCAGTAATACCGAGAGATCGGATTTTGGCCAACAGATGAGTATGGGGAACACGGTCAAAAGCCTTAGACATGTCAAGGTACAGGACAATTACAGAGTTGCCGGCGTCGGCAGCAGACGATAGGACATTGAGAAAGTCAAGCTGGCAGGAAGAGCAGGAACGGGAGTTCAAGAAACCATGCTGACCAGGGTTCAGCAGGTTGTTAGATAAGAGGTACTGGACAATGTGTCTTTTGATAATTCTCTCCATAATTTTGCAGACTATTGGGGTGTGATTGATGGGCCGATAGTTATCTGGGTTGTGTAATACGCCCTTTTTGAAGCGCGGAACTATAACAGAGGATTTCCATTGAGGGGGGACGAAACTGTGAATCATGGAGGTGGTATACATATTAAGTAACAATAAAGGGAGGTCAGGACCACCGAAACGGAGGAGGGCCGGTGGGAGATCATCTGGTCCCGGTTTCGAGGAAGGTTTAATAGACGAAACTAATTTTTCAATTTCTAGATGGGTGAAGGGAATCGATGAAAGAGAGGCAGGGGAGCAGGGCTGGATTGTAGGAGGGGGAATACCAGGACAGCTTATAAGGGAGGAAGAAAAATGCTCATTGAAGGCCTCAGAAATAGATGCAGGAGTATTAGCGGTAGATGAGCCGCAGATGAGGAACTTGGGCGAGATATGATTGGATTGCTTGGACCTTTTACTAAGCAGGTTGGACAGGTAGCCAGTTTTGTTTGGGTGTGCTAGGGCGATGGCCTCTTGCCTTCTCAGATGCGAATCGACCATGCAACGCAGCCTCAGTTGTAGCTGGTTTATGCGCAGGAGAATTGTAAAGTCGTGTGATCTAGCGAAAGTAAGTTGCAGCTTAGCCAGCTTATGCTCCAAAAGTGACAGGCGTGAGGTGCTGGAATTGGGGCGTGGGTCGACACATGGGTTGGCGGTATTTAGGCAGTGTAGGAGGTTGGAGTAGAGAGAGTTCACGACAGTGAGGGGATCGGATGAAAGAAAAAATGTGTCCCAGTTAGGGGAGCGGATTATCATTGGCACTAGGGGCCAGTTACAGGAACGGTAGGAAGTCAGAACAGGAGGAGAGGATTGCATCGGATGAGAACAGCTGAACTTGCACCTGACAATACGGTGGTCACTACCCGGGAAGTGATCAGTAATCTGGGTGATCATATCAGGAACATCAATGGAGAATACTAGGTCCAAGATGTTGTTCCCCCTAGTAGGGCAGGAGACATGTTGGGTCCATCCACCAAGACGGACACAAGAAAGGAAGGTGGAGAGGGCGGGAAGGCTAGTATGAGAGGACCAGCAAATTGAAGGAAAGTTAAAGTCACCCGCAATAATTTTTGCACTGGCAGGGTAGTCAAGCGCAGCATTGAAGACATCCACGGCAGAGTCAATTTTTGCAGGCTCCAGACCCGGGGGGACGTAGACGCAGCCAAGGAGGAGGTTATCACGTGCATTTGGATCTCTTGGGCCTCCTCTTGCCAACCGACGACTAAGCCTAAGTCCTCCTTTGCGTAGATCATTTCACTCACTGGTGGCGGGCCACACCTACCTCAGAGGAAGCTGCAAAGGCAATTATAGCTTGTTGAATGAATCTGCTCACTTGCCCTGCTATCTTGACCATCGACTGTGGTCCTCACCCTGACGGTGCCTTCCATGAGATACTGAACTCACTTGGGTGCAGACACAAAAAGGCGACAGCCCATCATCCTCAGGCCGACGGCGTGGCAGAGTGATTCCATCACCAACGGGAAAACCGTCCATCGTGCTCGTGATAACCTTTTATGGAGTGAAGTTCTGCTGATTTTTGTTTTAGGACTGCGTAATACCGCTAAAGCCGACATGGGTGTTATCCCGGCTGGGCTAGTTTGCGGTCGCAAATTATGACTTCCGGGTAGGTTGGTTTCCCCCTTACCATCCGTGAGTTTCAGCTACGGAATTTACGCAAGACAGCTATCACACCAAGTACTAGTGTTAAAGCCTATCCTGCTACGAGGACAAGCCACAAGAACCTGCTTACCCACAACTTAAGAGACCGCCGGCGGTGTTTGTGTGAGTAGGCGCATTATGATCACCACTATGAGCGGCTTGCCTTGGCCCGTTCAGCTTCGTCCAGCAGGAGGAAAAGAAATACGTGGTAGACTTCGAAGGCAGGAAAGAGACCAGCAGTATGCTCCGTCTTAAACCAGCCTTCATCGACAATGATAATAACAACAATGGTTTATTTTAGATAACCCCGAGGCACGCTGTAACGCAAGATCAAACGGTACGTAGGGTCCGAATTCCAAGAGGACGATTCAGACATATGCACTCGATATTGTACAGGAGAAAGTATTTAAGTTACTCTTTAAGGCGGCGCCCGACAAATTTAATTCAACGTCGGGTGGCCAAGTCGGTCAAGCCGGCCAAGTCGGGGTGGAGCTGGTCGGAGGTAGTAGACTCTTACTGAAATATCACAAAAAGAGGGACTGTGCAACGATAGAATCAAACGGAATTGACGAAAGTTTTGTTCACCTTGAGGAAAAAGAAGTTTCCAAGGGAGACGTGAATCAGCTATGGTGCTCTGCGGATTATGGCACGGCTTCGGATTGGAAATCAGACGATGAAAGGAATAAATTTGCGGACAAAGAATAAGAAGAATCTTTCGAAGATTACCCTTGTAAAGTTCAGCGAGTGAATATCGGCCGAGTCAGTTAAGTACCCAGTGAAGGACTCATTTGTAGAGAGAGGTTGCCTGAGTGATGGTGGAAGAAGTGGCCGGATGTAAACATGTAATCTTTGCGCACATTGTTCACTTTCAGAAAGGTGGAATGTGATGCACTAAAATGGAAATGGGAACTGGGCGACAAATCAATCTGTGATGCGTAGCCATGGTAGTCGCAGATACGCGGTTCGCAAAGATGAGTGATTATTCTTGTATGACTATCGTTATCTAAGGATTGAACATGATGACCGGAGAGATGCAAGGGTCAAAATTGTCTGAAAGGATTTATCAAGATAGAATATCCGATATGAAAAAGCAACAAACAACCGATAAATAAGTTTGCAAAGTCGGCAGGTGAAGAAGTTGACAGGTAAAATACTGTCTGTTGGTATTCTTTGTAAAAGGTGGATCATATGATGGTGAAAGATCAGAAGGCTGCGATACAGATGTCTCTTAGATGTGAGCATATGGGGAGGGCATTATTCTTTGAAAGGTGAGGATATTGCAAGAATACAGCCGTGTGGGCGAACAAGAGGACTGACAGAGAGAGCTAACTGTCCCAATATCGTCGACTGTTGGGATGCTCTGATGACAATTTTCCTCAGTGAAATATACTGTTTGGACTTTGTGGGACGGAAGTGTATGGCAACATTAAATGCGACTTTTTGCAAGTGAATCGGTAACTGCGATAAAAAAAGGGTGAGTTACATTTTGGGGATTGGTTAAGTGTGCGAATGAGACCAGCGGGTGGTTTGACGTGAATCCTCGGGAAAAAGGATCATGAACGGTGAGCCGAGTACGGAGACGGTATTTTAACTGCGCGATAATCATGTTTTAGGAAAAATAGATTTCTCCGCGCGAAAGAAGCGGCAATTTAAGATGGCGATGATGGAGACGAGTACGATGAAAAATAGGCGATAACTGGGGAAGATAGTTCCACACTTGCAGCATTTCGGGTGTATAAGTTTTTTTTTGCCGCAACCGGTGCCGGTTGGTGGGGCTAGCCGTGCTCTAGACACCAAATCTGGAAAACGTTTTTGGTGACAGGAGATGGGGTCCTCCATTCTAGCTACGCCCGCACATCGTTGCAGACGTCCTGCACCCCCGATATGCCTCGGCCAAAGCGAGGATCTGACCGCGCCCCCCACCGGCGGGCTTCGCTTGAGTGATATTGGCATTGTCACGTAGCTATGGAGATCGAATAGTCCAGGAGCTTGCTACCAGGTTGCGAGAGGTCTTGGAGAGCGGGGCCAATGTAGTAGTGACGAAGTGACGGGCAGGCATCGAATTTTAAGCGGAAGATGTGGGCCAGGTATTGTGCAGAGCCATCGAGGGGAAGACACACATCAGTGGTTGTCTGGAAAGATAAAAATAGAAAAGGCAGTCTAGGATGTTCCCAGCTGGGGATCAACGGTCAGTGGTCAAGAGAAGCCTCTAGTATCTAGAAATTGTAACTACTTGGTGGATGGTTCGACTTTGCAAAACACAAGGTTGTACACGAAAGAATAATGAAGCTTGAATGATATATATGGCAACTTGTGTGGTACGTGGGTCTCGTGGCCCCTGGCTCAGATCGGCGCGTCAATAACCCGAACCAACTTCGTACGCTGGCTTCTCCGAAGTGTATGGATCATTGTTTGATACGGGGTAGAACCCACCCCGGGAAACCCACCTAGTTCTCCTGCTGGCAAACTTCGGTTAGTCTTCTTGAGTAGGCACCTGTTACCCCCACCAACTACTCCGCATTCACGGCTGCAACACAAAACTCCACTGGAAATACAGTTGCACTCGTCTAAGGTAAGATCTATGTGGCCAAAACTTGCAAAAGCCAACGAGGTTTGCCGAACATGAAGATGTCTTATACATTCAAGCCCAAGTTTACCGTTCTGCTTGTACCCGGTTTAGTAATAACAGCCACTGGACCTATTAGTTTATCACGACAGGAATGACGGCGATCTGCATTGCGATGGTATGTCCCTTTCAGTCGAATATCCGTCCGCCCTTCCAGGCGCACTCTTCTCGAGTTTCTTGCCTTCCAGATCTTCTAGTCGGACAGAACCACATTGCCACCACGATCTCACATGGCTCAAATACAAAGCTCCTTGGATTGTGGCTGAACTCGTTAGCTTCCGGAAGTTCGCCTTCTCGCCAGTCAACAACCACAACGGATAAGCGGAAGGTTGAGATATGCCGATAATAATGGGTCCAACACAACAATCAGCACTACGCAACGCAAGCAGGACTAACCCACATCTGATTCACTGTTGAGGAAAAAGCAATTTTGCGATCGAAGCCCAGCTGCTGGCGTATTTTTTGGAAAAAAGAATTTCGCTGGCTTCGTTACTGTGTGGAATATGTCTCTCCATACCAAAGACAAATTGCCAACCACGGATCGAAGCCCAGGAGCATTGGCCTTCTACAGGGGGGGCCTCTGTAGGGCTACCAAAGTGACAGGCCCCTACACATACCAACAGGATTTTTATCTGAGCCATTACCAAATTTGGTAGTGCCGCCCGTTTACATTGTCGGGAAGCTCTTTTTGTTTTACCAATACATACTTTATCCTGTTCCGGGGTTTCCATTTTTTCTCCCCTGTGCGTTACCCGGTAAAAATATCATGTTACGGACCGAGGATCTAGGGCTGCGGAATCTGTGCGAGAGCCCGGATGCCCGAAGTAGCTTCTGTCTCATCTCCTGTATGCCACTGCACTAAGATAGGAGAAAAACGGACCATCCCGTTCAGCCTCGACCACCGGTTACATAGTCGGTTTCACATCCCCAACTAATCCAAAAAAGTCATTGACGTGGTTTTTTCAATCACGGCAACCTTCATAGCAGTGTACTGTGAGCTTACGTGCTGACCGATTGTTTTCATACGAGCAAAGTTGGCACAAGATGGTAAAATTCCCGCGCCAAACAGAGGCGCTGCCAAGCGGTATTCCTAAAATTGCTGGTCGTTAGCGCCCTCCGACCACCATAGTAGACTAAAAGCACCTCTTTTTTGAACAGTGATTTTTCATCAGAAGGGAACTTTTCGTATGACGGCAGGCAAGACTTACCTGCTTGTTCTCAAAAGGCAAAATATTCCGATTAGTGTAAAGGTCAGATCCGTTCTTCAAGAAACGCAATCATTCAAGTAAAATCCGCGATATTTCACTGCACAGTCGAAGAACAAAGTAGCACTTCCAGGTTTGCAGGGATCTGTCTCGAGCCGATGTTATAAGTACCATGTCCTTCCAGTAAATACTGCGTGAAAACTCCCTCTCTACATAGCCCGGTTTGGGGGCGCGACTCCCAGCCCCTAACTATCCCGTTTTAAGCTGTGGATCTCCCGCAGAATGCCTCTCTAAGAGTGTCGGTAGTTTTGCATGCAATTCTTGATTGTTTGGTTGGCAGCCCACTCCAGGTCGCAGTAGGACGAGAACTTCAAATTTTCTATTTGCACACTGCATGGCAGCTTTTTCCATCAACAGTGCTGGTTTATCCCCTTGTGGAGGTTTTTCACTTTCACCAGATGTGTTCAAAAATTTAAATATGTACAGCCTACATCTTTCATTTTCAGTTGAACAGGAGAAGTTTACGAAAGCCCTTCGATTACCTGCAATAAATGGTCCTCATATAGTGCATCCGAATGTGGTGTGAATAGCGTATGGCTTCTGCATTTCCAGTGTTTGGTCTATACCCAGGGAGCATATGGCACCCCACAGTCGGTCAGTATGTCAGCTAACGCTTTTGCCGCATCCTCGCACGGTATACCTTGCAGTTAAAGCCAGTGGCTTTAAGAGCTCTAGTGAATTTTGTGGTTCTCACTGGTGGGCTACTAATGGAGTGAGCCTTTGGCACGTGGATCATTTCTGTGTCCACCAGTGTCGATAAATTAAGCTTAGTTTTTGTCCGACTGAGCTGCATTTGTGCCCCGAACGGTACTGATCGACAATGGCGATGGTTCACTCTACAGGCCAGTTTGCAGTACGGACTAACCAGTCATTAGTTTTGTAGCACGCTGTGTATCCAAAAAGGAAACGACCTAAGCCATTCTCCCGTAGGTAATTACTCCTACGGAGATCACACCCAACCTTACGAATCTGTCTGGGTTGGCTGGAAACGTACAGAAGGTCTTACATTTAGTCGGAATTAAGGGTTCCCATTCCTGAATAACACGAGAAAGCTGGTTGTGGTTTTGCCCGTATCCTTGACAATAGCCCAGCATTTGTAAGACATGTAGTGTCACGGAGTTAGTCATTTAAACATGTGCAACAGGCACTGCTCTCTTTGGCCATCGTCCCCTTATCAGAAGTAACTAACTCCAAGAGACGTAGAAACTCTTACGGTTGACAAGCCGGTGAGTCCTGCCAATGATAGCTCTTGGGTAGTCCTCTTGTCCGATTGGTGGATGGAGTTTGGTTGGCCTAGACACTGCTCTCGAGAACTATCTATCCAAATCTGCCATTTGCCATCCGAAACTGACGGTAGATACATTCAGTCAAGTCTTCAAACATGGCCTAAAGTCCGAAACCGCTTTCTTCTGCCATCTTGACCTAGCGGCCATGCAACTCAACGGGAAAGCAGCAGAAATGGATTCTGGTATGTGGTGCACTGAGGTAAGAACAGTGGCTCAGATGGTTCAGAACAATATTGAAGTCCTGTATTCACTGGTCTAGCGAATGAAAGTGTGTCATCCTTCGATCATCTGTTTTCTAGATGGACTTCCTCAACCAGATCCCGTGTTACCGTGACCAGTTGTGCAAAAACGTCCTTAGACTATTTGAAGATCTAACACTGCACATTCTTCGGCTGCTTCTCGGGCGAACCCGTGGCAAAACTGCTTGAGACAGAACATTTTCCAGGATCCAAAATCTTACATTCGACAAAGCTGTCACTCTGTCATATGAATTTACGATACTTACCTCTTCGTGATCACTTCGTCTTTAGAAATATCTACCATTGATTAAAACCAATTATAGTCTGACCAGGGAATTCTATTTTTCTAACCTTTCTTGGTCTGCCTCGATTCCGCAAAAATGCTTTCTGGAAAACTGCGTTGACCACATTACCACGCTACCTAGCGAGTTTCAATTCGTTCTCTAGTTCAGCTATTCAAAGTTTACACGGTCAATCCCTTCAATCTTCTAAGGTATCTGATGAAATACGGAAACGGCACTGGCTTGACCAATAGATCTGGCAACGCCTAAAGAGTCAAAGCCGCCCAGACCCATATCAGAGACTTGTCGAATGGATTTTTGTCCGGAGCCAGCACATTTCGCCCCTCTCTGGGGGATATTTATTGATTTTATATTGCAGAAAATCCAAATGAGCGCTGTGAGTCTTTATCAAGTACTGGAGTAATGCTTATCAAAATGGACGGAACCCAAAGCAAAACAAGATTGATTAAAGTATTCTGTGGGGCCAGATTACCAACGTGTAAAAGTACGGAACATTTACAAAACTATTTGTGAGGTCAAAACCATTGGCAGATGGTAATCGGATTTCAACAGTGTTTGAGATCAAGAGCTACCACCACAAAGAGATTTCGAGGTCAAGCTAAACTTAACCGGGGTCAAGGAATCAAAGCCATATGGATAGGGGTGTGTGAATTGTGCTGAATGAAATGTGCTGATAAATGTAGACGGTTAATTGCAAGTTCACGGCACTGAGAATTAGAAATGTATGAGAGATATTCGGTAAAGTGTTTCTTCATGGGAGCGGCGCGGGGCGATGCCGTGGAAAGAATGGCCGCTCTAACCGAAGGCGTACTAGCACCCGTCACATAAGCTTTGCGAAATCAAAGTTCTGCGGAACTGATGATGCTGGAGGATCCAGACTTTTAGTGGAAAAGTGTGAATGTGGATCGTTTTCCATGTAGATTTGCGAAGATAGGCGTCGATTTTGGGTCGGCTGGCTGGCCAAACCAAGGGCGCGTTATTACTGGCTGTGTTGGTGCCATAAGATTTAATCTGTAAAGTTCAAGGGATACAGGGAATGGATAGACTATCGATCATGAGGTCTATGTAGGGTTTCTCCCAGATAGTTGAGGGGGGTTGAGAGCAAGAATGGATTGTCTGGGTCTACCTTTGCTGGCAACGAGTGATGACTTGGGGCTTGACGAGACACTTACAGCTTTGAACATTTTCCTGGGGACTCAGAGAAGATTTTTGATTGCCTTGAGAAGTTCAGCCAAATGGTTGGCCTGGGACATCGGAATTTTCCTCTAAAGCGATTTTGAAATACTCGAACAGAGTAATTGAAGCGATAATGCTCCAATTTTTCGATGAATTTCTGTGCCGTAAGCACGTCGTTAAACGGCGAAAGAAGAAAGCAAGCTGTGCTTCGGGTATTCTTTCGCAGCCTGATGAGTCTGGAGGGTGGCGTGTCATGTTGTAGATATTCGTGATACTGTATCTCACTGAATCTAACGAGATAGGAACAAGGACACCAAAGGCTACCACATTGGAAGAGACCTCATTTATAATAATGGTTTATTTCGGAGGAGCTCGTAAAGTGACAGTTTCATGAGTAAATTTTCACAAGCAATAAAATGGACCTACTAAACTCATGAGGAATTCCGAATTAAGCCTGACAGGCTTGGGGTGGGCGAACCCATAGGGTGGACGAGAGGGGGGTGAACTCAAGCCTGACAAAGAAAAATGAGAAGAGTTTAGGTCAACCCAAAGATAGATTCAAAAAAGCGCCCGAATTTCAAATTCAGGGTCAAATGCAGGAGGTCGCTAAGCCAAGCGGAGCCGGCTGGAAGCTAAGAGTATTGTATGAAGAAGACTGAGGATCGGTATGAAAACTTGTCACGAGAGAAGATAGAAAAAATGTCCCGTTTCAAGGGGTGGACAGCCAAGATGTGTGTTACATTTAAACAACTGAACGGTGTCAGCGCAAAGAGATCAAGTTGGAAACAAGAAGTGAACAATACAAAACGTAAAGAGTGGGTCAGATGGAAACAATGGTTTGGAAGGATGGGGGTACGATGAGTGTGAGGCACAAATATAGACAAAAAGGAACCATATCATGAGGGGCGACCGCATAGTGGCAAGGGGACTGGCCGGCAAAGAGCTGGAGGACGCAGAAAATATGTGGACTTATATATGTATATATAGATATATATATTTAGGAGCAGGAGTAAACAGGAGTGAAGGGATAGAACACGGAAGTAGCAGTGCCTGGAAGTGACAGGTAGGGTTGGTTCAAATGGAACAGAATTAAATCGGGTGGATCATGGTGAATTAGTTTAGGGCAGGTGAACATGGGGGATCCACAGAGAAAGGGCAACGACTTAAGAGGCATAGAAGTGATGGACGTAAGCAGGAATTGATAGACGAAGGAAAACGTGGGAGAGGATCGACGAAAGCAGGTAAGACTGAATCTAACAATCTGACTAGTGCAGGTAAGACGTGTGGTGAAGGGTGAAACTGATTGGGGCGCCAAAAACCGGGCATGCATCACGCAGCAAGAAGACGGCCGCGGAAGTGGCTGGAGAGCGCAAAGTGAATGGAGATATAGATTAATCGGAGTGGTTTAAAATACCAGCAGAGAAAGGTAACTCGGAATTGAGAAGAATTGTGGCGCAAAGATGAAGCAATTGTCACAGCGAATAATGTGGTGAAGAAATAAGGAAGAGGAGGATCAAGAAGATCAGGTAATGGCAGATCAAATGGTTTGAAACTGTACGTGAAAATAATGACGTAACGATGACTTTACATCAGATGGAACGTGGAAAGGCATAGCGGCCCGAAAGGCACACTGAAGATGCCTGTGTTGCGCAATGTACAAAGCAGGAGATGAGAGTATTGACCAGGGAGAAAGAGACAACAGATGTTTAGTCAAATCACCTTACTGCAGATGGCACAGGAAGAAGACCGAGAAGAAAAAAAGGAAAAGTACACAGACAGGTAGAACTGTGATGGAACAAAAGGCACGAGGAACGTGTGCGTTGAAGTTGTGAGAATGGGACTGGAGAGCTGCATGCCTGCGGGTGATTACACAAATTGAGTTGGCTAGAGGTTGCTAATCGGGACCCTGCCTGCTAGGGGGTTCCACGGAAGAGTTGCGGTATCAAGCAAGGAAAATATGGTGCGGTGAAAAGATAATAAACGAAGCCATAGAAGACACAATGGTTGGAACGGCGAGTGCCCTTATTGGGATTGGTCATGGATACCGGTGGACCTGGTCCGTAGTGGCTGGAGGTATTAGGCGGGAGGACAGAGGAGAATATGACAAGGTAATAGCTAGTGAGGCATGAGAATGCGACTAATGAGACCTATTAGTATAAGGAGGTACCAAGAAAATAGAGATTGGGAGCCGGCAAGGGCGAAGTGGGTGGGAACGGGAATATTTCGGAATTGGACAGAGTAAGATGGACAGGAAGAAAGTGATGCCATGAACTATGGGCCGTCTTGGCGAGAAACGACGGGAGGGGGAACGGAATGGATAGGTGTGCACACAGGGGCCGAACAACACGAAATGGAAGTGATGAAAGTGCTGATAAGAACGATAGATGAGCGAAACATGACGGAAGAGAAACGGTAGGAGCATAAGATCAGCAACCGACAGTGATGGGTGTAACGACCGGTAGTGGAAAGTCTCCCTAAAACATTAGCTGTTCAGTGTTTTCTTCACATGACTCACTCGCCTACACTACTGACGTGTCTTTACGCACTGTTTGCTTTTATGGACCAATTGTTGTTTGTTCGCGCCCAGAGCGCTACTTTGTCACATTTTTGTTCTTAGATCTGCGTGATGCACGTGCTCCTTGCTCACATGCTGCAATTCGGTTTCTCGTTTGTTGAGTCCATGTGATATCATAATTGAGGTTTGTATCTTTTTGGTATCATTGTTCATGCAATAATCTAGTATCGTAGAATATCACGGATAATCGCCTTTTGATTTCGGGATCCGTTGCAAATTTGGCTACACATTGCTCAAACGTGTGTTACAATACTCAACAGATCAGTTTGGAACAAGAAAAACGCGCAAAATGCCAAGAAAAAGATTGAAAACATTGGACTCTGGACAGGAAGTAACACGGCAATTCTCTGGGGAGGTTTTTGGTACATTTGATTCTTTAGTTAATGTTAGATTGTCCAGTCCTGTCAGTGCTAGTTCATGTGTTGCTGAGGTCTATATGGATTGTAATGATGTTGATCTATATAGACTGAGAATATTAGACCTAGAACGACCGTTGTTATCGGCCAGACAACAGGCCCAGGAAGCAGAAAGGAAGTGTACACAGAAAGCGCGTGAGCATGAGACCAACGACTATGACGTTTACGATAGATCAGGGCAAAATAAAATAGGAAACTCCACGCCGGTCGACTACTACAAACCACCATCGATCGATTTGCCTAGAGTGGAACTAACGGTTGTCGACGGGCGATTTGAACACTACTGCAAGTTTGTCAAGCAGTTCGAGACGTTCGTTGAAAATAAGGTAACCGACCATGGGCAAAGGCTTCTCTACCTTACTCACCACTGCCGAGGCGGAGCAAGAGAACCTATCGACGGGTGTACCATGCTCGACCCGGAACAAGGCTACACAAGTGCAAAGAAGATTCTAAGGGACTTGTTTGGCCAACCGTTCGAAGTAGCCCGTAACCTAATAGAGGGTGTAATGGTAGAGGCAAAGAAAACCAGAGGCGACGTCTACACAATGGCCGACCTGGTGATCAAGATGCAGAACTGCTCAATAGCCCTCGACCATCTAGGTGCTTGACCAGAGAGTGGGCGTCCGCCAGGCACCTTTTGCCGTACGCAAGGCTCTAAGATGGATGTTATATAATCCAGTAAAAGGACGTGGTTCCGTGAACTATTTATCCGCCGGAACGGACCGCATAGAGTACCATCTGCAGCGGCTGTATGAAAAGGAGTTTCATGACATCGGAGACAAAAGACCATTGATGTCTCAAGAGGATCACTTAGCTTTGCAAACGGTGCGGCAAGGCACTGGGGGCCTCAAAAAACAGTTTGAGGTTCCTCTTCCATGGCGCACATCTGTCGATCCGTGGACTGACAACAGAATTTATGTTCTCCAACGAATACTACGACTGAAAAAATGCTTCATTGGAGACCAGAATCCGTGGGAA
Organism: Fasciola hepatica; assembly: GCA_948099385.1. Classification (NCBI taxonomy): domain Eukaryota; kingdom Metazoa; phylum Platyhelminthes; class Trematoda; order Plagiorchiida; family Fasciolidae; genus Fasciola; species Fasciola hepatica. The sequence continues at coordinate 2,425,705 of CANUEZ040000168.1, forward strand.
CGATACGCAGAAATACTGAAGTGAAACGAAGCCCTCGGTTACGTTGAAAAGGTGCCTGCCAACACCGACAGCAAAAGGGGTATCTGGTATCTGCCTCACCAGCCGGTTAGCAACCCCAAGAAACCCAATAAACTGCGGGTGGTTTTCGACTGTGCGGCCAAGTTCCAGGGCAAGTCGTTAAACGATCGCCTACTACAAGGACCTGACTGGACCACACCACTGGCCGATATTTTGTGCCGTTTCAGAGTGGGTAAAGTGGCTTTGTCTGCCGACATTAGGGAAATGTTTCATCAGGTAAAAATTCCCGTAGGAGAACGAGATGCTTTGCGTTTTCTGTGGTGGGAAGAGAGCGACCGGGACAACGCAGTGGTGAATTATAGGATGACCGTCCACCCTTTCGGAGCCATATCATCACCATTCTGTGCGAACTACGCCCTCCGAGAATTGGCGAACAAACATAGAGACCTAGTCCATCGGATAATGGCAGATAGCTTCAGCAGGAATTTCTACGTCGACGACTGTTTTGGGTCATTTGATGATGTGGAATCAGCTCCAGCGCAGTACAGGGGCCCGACGAGATTGCTGGAAGAGGGCCGCTTCCATCTAACAGAAGGGATGTCGATGGCTTTAGAAGTACTAAAGGTCATTCCGTATCACGGAAAGGCCGAAAAGGTAGGAGATTTGGACGGCTTTCCACTTCCTATTGAAAGCACTTTAGGAATACAATAGGAATGGGAAACGGACGACTTTGTTTTCGAGCTAAACGTTCCCGAGCTGCCAATAACCCGTCGTGGCATACTATCCGCTGTCCCTAGTATGTTCGACCCGCTCAGTTTCCTCTCACCATGGCTGCTACCCGGAAAGATCTTGCTGCAGCGGCTGTGCCGCAAGAAAGTTGATTGGGACCAGTCACTGGACCGAGAAAAACGGTTGGACTGGGAAGAATTTTTGAACACCTTGAAGAAATTAGGGGACATATGAATCCCACGATGTTTGACTCCTGCCCATACGACGCGGACAGGAGAACCACATGCCTTTTCCGATGCATCCGAAGTCGGTTATGGGGCTGTGGTGTACGGACGATGGTGCACATGCGATGGATAATATACTACGAGGATCCTATTCGCTAAAGCCCGCGTTGCTCCACTGAAGTTGGTCTCGATCCCACGCCTTGAACTCAGCGCAGCCGTGTTGGCAGTCGGGGCGGTGCAAGCGGTGGTAAGGTGTTTCCACCTCTACATTTGTTCGGTTAGCTCTTGGACGGACTCGATGATAGCACTTTACTACATTAACAACGCCCGGAGCCGGCTTAGTACTTTCGTTGCTAACCGACTCACGATTATCCACGGTGAATCAGCCATGGACCAGTGGAATCATGTCAAGTCTGGTGATAATCCAGCCGATCTGTGCTCCCGAGGTGCGACCACCTCAGGCAACTGGACACGTGGACGAGAGGGCCAAACTTCCTGCAATTGCCCAAACAGGACTGGCCCGTGTTCGAATTAAAACCTCCTACGGAAGTAGAACTGGCGATCAAAGGTGAAGTGGTGGCGGCTAACGTCGTCGAAGCGACATCCATTCTATGGCTACTGGTCAGGTTTTCTTCCTGGATGAAGACACTCCGTGCGTTAGTTTGGTTAACCAGATTCAAGAAGAACTTACTAGTTATGAAGGGGCTACGGCCCTCAGGCCGGATACGGGTCGGCCCGATAAGTCCCGATGAATTACAAGCTACAGAATACGATGTTTTCAGAATGATACAACGCGAGGCTTTCGCCCGAGAGCTCCAGAGGGCGGAAGAAGTGTGACCGATCAACAAAGAAACATCATCTCCAAGAGGCAAATTGAAGCGTTCAAACCCCAAAATCACTGATGGACTGCTACGAGCGGATGGTAGGCTGACCAACGCCCACCCGAGCTTCGACACAAATTATCCTATACTGCTGCCTGCGAGACAACCTGTGGTAGAGCTAATGATCCAAACACGTCCACCCCGTGGAGGGACATGCCGGGGAAAGTCACGTGACCAGCGTCGTCCGAAAGCGCCTTTGGTTGCTGAGTGAAAGAGCGACTGTGAAACGCGTAATCCAACGTTGTGTGCAATGTAGGAGATGCAGTGCCACGGCGGGCAAACAACATATGGCCCCGCTACCAGAATGCAGGGTGACTGCGAGCTAGTGGCCGTTCAGCGACACCAGGTTGGACTATTTCGGGTCCTTGTGGATCAAGTGCCGGAAGAGATTAGAAAAGCGATATGGATGTATCATGACGTGCATGAAGTCACGCGCGGTACACCTAGAAGTCACACATTCGATGACGACCGATTCGTTTCTACGGGTCTTGCAGAGATTTATCAACCAAAGAGGCGTACCGGCCGATATATACTCAGACAATGGATCGAACTTTGTGGGCGCCACCGGGAATTGCAGCGTTGGCAGAAGAAAATAAACAGGGGCGAACTGCAGGATCGAACCGTGGCCTACGGCATACGACGGCATTTCAACCCCCCACAGGCAGCCACCGTGGTGGCGTATGGGAACTCATGATCCGGTCCGCCAGACGGATATTGCTGTCAATCATGGAGCAGCAGCCACCCGACGACAAGACGCTGAACACCGTTATGACTGAGGTAGAGAGAATCATGAACAACCGCCCCCTGGTTCCAGTAATGAACGGCGACCCCACCCACCTGGCGCTCACCCCGAACGACTTATTGACGTTAAGGTCGAACGATGGTTTCCAAGGGCCGGTTAACCTTCGTGGGAGCTACCACCACGGATGGCAGCAAGCAAACTATCTTGCCAAGTTTTTCTGGAGGCGATGGCTGCGGGAGTACCTACCGGCTCTGCAGACTCAACAGGAGTGGCTGGTGAAAACAAGACCATTCAAGGTTAGGGATGCGGTGATGATAGCAGACGAACACGCAAATTTCAGCACCTTGTTCTTGGGAGTAGTGATGGAAACCGTCGAAAGCACTGACGGAAAGATAAGAACGGTGAAGTAGAAGACAGCTGATGGAGTGCTCATCCGTGACATACGCGGTGGTAACCTAATCGAGAGCGAAGGCGGAGGAGCTGATAACCTTGAGGCCCAGTAGACTGTTTCGCACTAGTCGTCGAAGTAGGTGAAGAAACACCATATATGGAAACAATCCCGACACACTGACGTATCGAGCCATCATACACCCCGAAGCACACTCACCTACATTTTACTCGTTATACCATATGGTCCTTATCAAACGCGTCACAGTGATCACAGTCTTTCTTTGACATTGCAGGAGGTTTGTCCGATATTTGGTGATAAATGCGATTCCATTGTACATACGGACACATCCGCACTACCAAATGCGCTCTAAACCCCGCAACCCCTATCAAACATGTGAGTGCCTTCGTCGTTTGCTTTTTGTTGACGTTACCGAATGCCTTTGGCGTATATAGAAGTAGTGGAGCTTTGGTCATGCACACATGCCTACATTTTACTAGTTTATGCCACACAGTCCCCGTCAAACACGTTACAGTGCTCATAGTCTTCCGTTGACATTGCAGAAAGTCCTCCTTTGTTGTGTGGTCATACTTGTGAATACATCATACGCACACAAACACACACTCAAGCAAGCACATACAGCCAGGGCGGGACGGCCTTTCTAGGGACAGCATCTATGTGCCCACCTCACGTCCAACATCGGTCATTTGTTCTCGTAGATGTAGACCAGCCTCGCGTCTGTGTAGCCATCGGAAAAGGTGCAACCATGAGCAGAACGTTGACGGTGAGCCTAAGGCGGCTGCAATGACAGCAGGGCCTAGGTAGGTAGGAAGAACCAGCACATTTATACCAAACCTTTGAATCTGCTAAGGATAAGGGAGGATTTTGGTGGGCGGTCTAAAGACCGGTAGTGGAAAATCTCCCTAAAATATTCACTGTTCAGTGTTTTCTTCACATGACTCACTCGCCTACACTACTGACGTGTCTTTACGCACTGTTTGCTTTTATGGACCAATTGTTGTTTGTTCGCGCCCAGAGCGCTACTTTGTCACATTTTTGTTCTTAGATCTGCGTGATGCACGTGCTCCTTGCTCACACGCTGCAATTCGGTTTCTCGTTTGTTGAGTCCATGTGATATCATAATTGAGGTTTGTATCTTTTTGGTATCATTGTTCATGCAATAATCTAGTATCGTAGAATATCACGGATAATCGCCTTTTGATTTCGGGATCCGTTGCAAATTTGGCTACACATTGCTCAAAGGTGTGTTACAATTGGTACGTTAGGGCCAGGAGAGTTAGAGAGTGCCATCCGCAACCGGTGCTAGTGGGTGGGGCTGACCGTGTGCTGGATGCCCAACCTGAAATATCACTTCGTGATATATGTGATGCACCAGCCTAATTGTGCCCACACATGGTTGCAGACGGCCTGCAAGTCCGATGTGCGCCAACCAAAGCGGGGGATCTGACCGCTCCCAGCGCCGTCGGGGTTGGCCCGGGTGGTCGTTGATATTTGCAGGCGGGGAGTAGGGCAACCACGATAAGGGTATATAATCCAGAGTCGATTGGTCAGGTTGTTTGACCTTGGACAACAGAGCCAACGGAGGCAGCAACCGACGGACGGGCATATGGAGTTATTATCCAAGTGCGCCAGCCGGGGAGATGGTCAGTACGGTGCACAAGGTGGTTGGCCGGCATTGAGGATCCCTGGAAAGGAAACTGAGATGGGGGAATGCGGTGTGGGTATGCTGCAGCTGAGGATCAGCGGTTAACGAAAGGAGAACAAACGTGAAGCGCGGGCTTATCGATGCAGCGGATCTTCAAGACAAATTGAGGCCATGCCACGTAAGACGAAAAAGGAAACGGTGAACTTTGGGTAAATGAGAGCTGGGAAATTCAGTAACCGGTTTAGGTTTTGACCTGAGGTGATCAATTAGTAGGAGGGAAGAAAAACTTCCGCATGGAATTATGGAAGAAAATGAGCTGGGGTACAGGGTGAGGACAGAAATGGTGACGTCATAACTGGATGTTCAGTTCAAGTACTGAGCCATACTAGTGGGAGAAGTGGGACCGATTATTTCAGTCCAAAATCGCAGAGGTTTTGTTAGAATCGTGAATAGTGGGATCGGATGCGGAAAAGAGGCAACTTGAGCGAAAGGCTTTCAAGGAGCGTCGAGCCAATGGCCTTTTTGTTGCTATACGCAGGGTGACAGAAAGGGTGAAAAGTTGATGGAGGGAGCCATGCTTGGATCACTATTTGGATGGGGATTCTCACAAAAATCCAGAATGGTGGAAAATGGTAACGTAGAACGTAGCGGGATGAATGGACCTCAGTTGGTGACTGGATCCAACAGCCATAAAAATGTGGACATCCCTCTATCCAGCGGCCTGAATTGCCTGCCGTATCAGGGCAGAGTTCAAGGTCAAGCTCAGCTGGAAGCAAAACTCAGGCCGCGTCACTTTTGCCTTTAAATCGCGTAGACGTAAAACTATATATTCTAGTGTCTATAAGCTGTCGATCCGAAGTGATAATCTACTGGCGACAAGAACCACGACGTGCCGTGGCGATTGGCCTCAGTTTTTATTGCGAGTTTTTCTTGTAAATCCTCTATGACGTTCTTGGCTTCAGTTGTCCATAATACAATCTCACACGACTCTTTCTGGTGGATTCTCTCTGATTCTCCCACAAAAACGTTCTATCTGACGAATTTTTATCTCATCTCCGAAACTTCTGCTTCTTTAGCTTTCTTGCTGTGCATAGAAATGCACTTCGGTCAAGGTCCTGTCTAAAGTCATCCCGCGTGTCTTCCCATAAAGTGCCTTAGTTTGGTGCCTAAATAATAGCAATCTAACGATCTGTTGCACACCATTCGCTGTACCCCGTACATACTTTGGTGGTGTTCTTTAGCCAGTATGCCTCTCATTGTGTTCCCCAGTGTTTATAGCTCACTGCTTTTTGCCCCTACCTTTTACTTATGGTCTCCTAACATGTGACCTTCTGAGAAATTGATCAGGCTCTTCTTTATTCGTTCAGAAAAGTTGGGCGGACATCCTGTACTGTCCATAATGCAGCTGTACTCCACTGCCTGATGCATTACTGAGGGTCAGAACTGCGCAAGGGAAGACTGTGGGGAGCCAAGCCGCTAAATTCCGCCTAAACTTACCATCTAAACAAATGACGACTACAAATCCCTGCCCTTTCGGCCTGGGCAGTGCTTTCGAGGGCAACAGCGGAAGAGTTGAGTCCATCGAACAGCTCGCTGACCCTCGGCGGTTAGCTATCACCCGTTGATGAAACCCCCCTGATCTGACCCACCGGACCCAAGTCGTCGATCCCACTGCAAACCGGGCAATTCGGTATCTGACCAAGCCACTTGGCTTTTTCCTTATCAGCGAGATAATGGGAGGAGTTGGATGATTATTTTCCCGCCAATGACCCTCAGATTGCTGCGGATATTTTCTATGCCTCCTTTACTGAATATGTGGTGATTATGTCCTTTTAGGCTGTACCTAAGAAAGGTCCCACGCTCCACTCCTCCAAAAGAAGTGTAACAAACTTCCGAGGCAAGTAAGTGATTCCTACAACTTTTCAATCTCTACTCTTTTGAACCGCCCCTCTTGGCTAACTCGAAGACAAGATAATATGCGACTTCTTGACCAAAAAGCCGAGGCACTGAGTCATCCAAATTAGTGGCAACTTCTTTCTGTGCTGCATTTATCCAGGAAGGCTGATATAAGGAAAGACCTCCAACTCCCGATTCTGGATAGTAACTCATTCACCACCTGTCCAGCTTGCATAGCCGAACACTTCAAAGCATTCTTAAACTCCGACATGGCCCCAGCAGCTGTCAATGTCCATCTCTAATCTTTACCTATTACTGACTCTGTCCTTCACAACATAACCTTCGACGCCAGAAGTATTACTAAGCTATTATCCGATAGCAAATCATCCCCCTCCGATTAGGCCCTGAGGGTCCACCGCCTATTGCTTCTGTCAATAGTGGACCGGGTTTCCCTTTTTGTGCTTAACCTCTTCACCCTTTCGGTTGAATGTAGCAAAGTCCCCGCTTATTGGAAACGCCTGGTGGTCGTTTCCGTTCATGAAAAGGGACCTTCACATGAGGTATCCAACTAGTGCCTCATAAACCATACCCCCGTTTTATCCCGAATATGGGAAAAATAGTTAAAGAAAGCATCATTAGCTACTTACTGAGACTCATCTTAATTAAAGAAAACCAACAAGGATTCCTCCGTTCACTGTCCTGCGCGATGTTTGACCTTTGAATTTCGTCACTGACTCAGTCGAAAGCGGGAATCCTTCCGTTGATCTTCATCCAGACTTAACTGAGGCATCAGATCGCATACCTCGTTCCCGCCTTCTAACAAAGCTGCTATCCTTTAGCACAACTACCCCCCTCAACTACCGTCTTGGTTCTCATCCCACTTATCTCATTGTTCACGGGTTGTTTCGTTCAACGGGCACGCCTCTAGCCCTGGGCCTGTTACTAGTGGTGTTATTAAGGTCCCCGTCTCTCTCCCCCCCCCCCCCCTAAGTGACTGGTGTTTCCGGCTATGCCTAATGGAACTCCGTTCTTGCTTGCGGATTAAATTAAGATAGTTTACACTACTTCGCCTGGCGACACCATTACTTCCAGCCCTAAAATCCCTTCTGAATTAGCCGCTCTTGATGAATGGCGCTCAACCTGGGCGATGAAATTCTCCGCCGACAAGTGTATTTTCTTAGAAATGCTAGGTTCCTCCAGGTCCTTTATGTGTCTGTATTCACCCGTCGAAGCCCAGTTCTTGATAAGAGAACTTGGCTTAAGTCATCCTTACTCCTTTAACTTTTCCGGACTCGTTGTCCTAAAACGGTGAAGGCCAAATAGTGTCTCGGTCCTCTGCTCAGATCCTTTCAGCTTAGCGAGAGCTTTATTTAAGTGAACAAAGTACATGCCAGGACCTTCCTAGAATATTTTCCCTTAATCTTCTTTAGTGTGCAATAATCCTGCAGGATTACCAATTAATGTACTCATAGAAAATTAATAAAAAGGCCATTTATGTGGTAGTCAAACCCAAAGTAAAGGGAGCGACGTTTACATCTCAGGGTCGAACCATTATGGTTTCGTCGCGTCAAGCTGAACCTGGTATTTCTTCATAAACTGTTGACTAAGCAACCACATTCCTCTAGTCATATGCTCTCCTCCCCGGATACTGAATATATCCTCCCAAATAGGCATTGTACTATTACCAAATCCTGTGCTAGTACTCTTCTACGCTCAAAGGTCTTTCTCCTCACGAGCTCTTGAATCTGGAGTAAACTGCCTTCGAGTATCGGACCTTTTCAGCCAAAGGAGGCACTCGTGCACGCTATAGATAAATTCCCCCCCTCTGCTCCATCTATTTTCTGTTTATTCAACGTTACTTTAGCCGAAAGTCGGGCTTAAGAAAATGGCCTCCACTTCTAAGCCCCACCCTGCTTTTTCGGATCAACTTGCCTTCCAAGACCACCCGGTTTTCCCCCTTCTCAATGCTGCCTATTTTAGAGATATGAACGCCCTGTTTGACAGTTTTCCTTTGGAATCCGCCGTCGACCAATTCAAAACATGACTGCGTCCACCAATTGTCTTTCCTGTGGAATAATAAATCCCTGCCGATTCTTGATTGAAATAAGTTCATCCCAAAGTGTTCACATTTTCAGGGAAGCCACCTCTGTATTTCTCGCAAGCCGTCGATATTTCCCGTAAAATACACGACATATTACAGGTAGCTAGTAAAAAAAGGCATGCAATACTGACAGTAACCCCAACTGCGTCAGTAATTAAAAGTCTTCAGAATAAATGCATATTTAAACATACATACACATCTTCTGTTCATGTACACATAAATTACTGATAAGGAAGCCAAAGCCCCAAAATGTGCATTGCTCACGCGGCCTCCTTCCCGAAACGGGTCACACCAGATAGGTTTCCATCAATTTCCCGAAAATCTTACCCTATAAAGCAGTCCCATTTCTGCCAAATGACGTGACTCCATAACCGAACTGAACATCCAGTTATGACGTCACCATTTCTGTCCTCACCCTGTACCCCAGCTCATTTTCTTCCATAATTCCATGCGGAAGTTTTTCTTCCCTCCTACTAATTGATCACCTCAGGTCAAAACCTAAACCGGTTACTGAATTTCCCAGCTCTCATTTACCCAAAGTTCACCGTTTCCTTTTTCGTCTTACGTGGCATGGCCTCAATTTGTCTTGAAGATCCGCTGCATCGATAAGCCCGCGCTTCACGTTTGTTCTCCTTTCGTTAACCGCTGATCCTCAGCTGCAGCATACCCACACCGCATTCCCCCATCTCAGTTTCCTTTCCAGGGATCCTCAATGCCGGCCAACCACCTTGTGCACCGTACTGACCATCTCCCCGGCTGGCGCACTTGGATAATAACTCCATATGCCCGTCCGTCGGTTGCTGCCTCCGTTGGCTCTGTTGTCCAAGGTCAAACAACCTGACCAATCGACTCTGGATTATATACCCTTATCGTGGTTGCCCTACTCCCCGCCTGCAAATATCAACGACCACCCGGGCCAACCCCGACGGCGCTGGGAGCGGTCAGATCCCCCGCTTTGGTTGGCGCACATCGGACTTGCAGGCCGTCTGCAACCATGTGTGGGCACAATTAGGCTGGTGCATCACATATATCACGAAGTGATATTTCAGGTTGGGCATCCAGCACACGGTCAGCCCCACCCACTAGCACCGGTTGCGGATGGCACTCTCTAACTCTCCTGGCCCTAACGTACCAATTGTAACACACCTTTGAGCAATGTGTAGCCAAATTTGCAACGGATCCCGAAATCAAAAGGCGATTATCCGTGATATTCTACGATACTAGATTATTGCATGAACAATGATACCAAAAAGATACAAACCTCAATTATGATATCACATGGACTCAACAAACGAGAAACCGAATTGCAGCGTGTGAGCAAGGAGCACGTGCATCACGCAGATCCAAGAACAAAAATGTGACAAAGTAGCGTTCTGGGCGCGAACAAACAACAATTGGTCCATAAAAGCAAACAGTGCGTAAAGACACGTCAGTAGTGTAGGCGAGTGAGTCATGTGAAGAAAACACTGAACAGCGAATGTTTTAGGGAGATTTTCCACTACCGGTCGTTACACCCATCACTGTCGGTTGCTGATCTTATGCTCCTACCGTTTCTCTTCCGTCATGTTTCGCTCATCTATCGTTCTTATCAGCACTTTCATCACTTCCATTTCGTGTTGTTCGGCCCCTGTGTGCACACCTATCCATTCCGTTCCCCCTCCCGTCGTTTCTCGCCAAGACGGCCCATAGTTCATGGCATCACTTTCTTCCTGTCCATCTTACTCTGTCCAATTCCGAAATATTCCCGTTCCCACCCACTTCGCCCTTGCCGGCTCCCAATCTCTATTTTCTTGGTACCTCCTTATACTAATAGGTCTCATTAGTCGCATTCTCATGCCTCACTAGCTATTACCTTGTCATATTCTCCTCTGTCCTCCCGCCTAATACCTCCAGCCACTACGGACCAGGTCCACCGGTATCCATGACCAATCCCAATAAGGGCACTCGCCGTTCCAACCATTGTGTCTTCTATGGCTTCGTTTATTATCTTTTCACCGCACCATATTTTCCTTGCTTGATACCGCAACTCTTCCGTGGAACCCCCTAGCAGGCAGGGTCCCGATTAGCAACCTCTAGCCAACTCAATTTGTGTAATCACCCGCAGGCATGCAGCTCTCCAGTCCCATTCTCACAACTTCAACGCACACGTTCCTCGTGCCTTTTGTTCCATCACAGTTCTACCTGTCTGTGTACTTTTCCTTTTTTTCTTCTCGGTCTTCTTCCTGTGCCATCTGCAGTAAGGTGATTTGACTAAACATCTGTTGTCTCTTTCTCCCTGGTCAATACTCTCATCTCCTGCTTTGTACATTGCGCAACACAGGCATCTTCAGTGTGCCTTTCGGGCCGCTATGCCTTTCCACGTTCCATCTGATGTAAAGTCATCGTTACGTCATTATTTTCACGTACAGTTTCAAACCATTTGATCTGCCATTACCTGATCTTCTTGATCCTCCTCTTCCTTATTTCTTCACCACATTATTCGCTGTGACAATTGCTTCATCTTTGCGCCACAATTCTTCTCAATTCCGAGTTACCTTTCTCTGCTGGTATTTTAAACCACTCCGATTAATCTATATCTCCATTCACTTTGCGCTCTCCAGCCACTTCCGCGGCCGTCTTCTTGCTGCGTGATGCATGCCCGGTTTTTGGCGCCCCAATCAGTTTCACCCTTCACCACACGTCTTACCTGCACTAGTCAGATTGTTAGATTCAGTCTCACCTGCTTTCGTCGATCCTCTCCCACGTTTTCCTTCGTCTATCAATTCCTGCTTACGTCCATCACTTCTATGCCTCTTAAGTCGTTGCCCTTTCTCTGTGGATCCCCCATGTTCACCTGCCCTAAACTAATTCACCATGATCCACCCGATTTAATTCTGTTCCATTTGAACCAACCCTACCTGTCACTTCCAGGCACTGCTACTTCCGTGTTCTATCCCTTCACTCCTGTTTACTCCTGCTCCTAAATATATATATCTATATATACATATATAAGTCCACATATTTTCTGCGTCCTCCAGCTCTTTGCCGGCCAGTCCCCTTGCCACTATGCGGTCGCCCCTCATGATATGGTTCCTTTTTGTCTATATTTGTGCCTCACACTCATCGTACCCCCATCCTTCCAAACCATTGTTTCCATCTGACCCACTCTTCACGTCTTGCATTGGTCACTTCCAGTTTTGTAGTTGACACCGTGCATTTGTTTCGATGATGCGCACTCCATGTCTGTGTAATAGCCGCCGTACGACTCACAGTTTTGGTCCTTCTCTTCTTCTCTTCCCTTTTCGTTTTTTTGTCGTTTCTCTTTACCGTAGTTTCTTATACCGATCTCCATCTCCTCTCACGTAAAAGCCACACGTCCCGATCTCATTTAATTGGCTCATCTGCGTCCTCTACTTTACGTTGACCTTCAAATCCACTGGGCACATTTTTGAATCCATTCCTGTTTTCACCTGAATTCCCTTCATTATTCCATGCTGTGCATACATTTATCTCCCCCTAGTCCCCCCTTTGGTTCTGCCCACATTTTCTGTCTCGCAGAATTCTAAATTTTTCACGATTTTTTGCTGTTTATTTAGTCACTTGTAAAAAATTTAATCATGCATAAAGCATGCTTCGGGCGTCTCCGAAATAACCTATCATCATTATCATTTTTATTGTAAATTGGCTCAAGGAGTCGGCGAGACAAGTATAGATTCTTGGCTGGATAAAAGCCACCGCATATTCATCAGGTTCTGCTTTTTCGGCGAGATAAACGGCGAAGAGTTTCCAGGGTACTAGACAAGGAAAGGTTGCTACCAACGGCAGCATTCCCAGCCTGGTGCCAAGAAATTACGACGAACGAAGTTTAGTTAGGTTTGATAGATAATAAGACTTCGCTGACCGGGAAGCTTACCTCCTTCTGTGTGGGAGATTCAGATATCAGTAAACAGGATACGGCCGGGTTTAGAACTACTGAATAAGAGGAAATTTCCGAGACCAGAAGGCAACTATTAGGCTTTTCTCAGCGCGCTGGCTTGTGCCCTGGCAGGATACTAATCCACGCCGTTAGATAAATCTCTCAAGGGGACACTACCACCCAATGAATGGCAAACTGCAGAAGTCTCTTCTATCCAGAAGAGACGTTTAGGAGACCAGGTAACGGAATATTCATTTGTTAACCCACCAGCAGTGGTCATAAGGGTGATAGAAACATCCTATATACTTTGATAAGGCCCTTCGAGAACAACCCTATCTCCGATAAGCAATGTGGCCCCTAGGAGGTCAGGTTCAGCATTCGTACTACGCTAAGCTGTTTTGAGGAGGCAGACAGTGGGGTTGATCAGGGAGGGAAGGTGAAGGCTTATTTCCCGGACTTATTAAACTCGTCTAACAGACGTTTTCACGGGTTGCTTCTATGCACTCTGGGAAATCGAATGTGGCTACGAGTCTAGTGGAATGGTCAAATCGTACCTAGCTGGCCGCTGACTCCACATCGAAGAAAGATGCACTAAGCTTTCCTTGGCGTCAGCAACCAAAGGAATTCCCCAGGAGTCAGTACTGGGTCCAGTACCATTAGCGATATATGTGAGCGGCCTACTGCGGGTTGTGAGATGGCCTTCATTCATATTTCCTGTTGACGAGAGGGTTTCGGGTTGTTCATCTTCTAATCGATTCAGCTGGATCTGGGTTCTGTCCAGTAGTGGTCTGCAGCCTGGGAACTTACTCTGATCCTGACCAAATGCACAATTTTTACTGCCCAAGGATTCCGCGGAACTAGTTATTTCCGACCAGACTCAGCGCTCCAGTACCGCAGGGTCAGGGACTTAGGTATGATTGCTTCGCTTTTGAGGAGCAGGGCAACAAATGGAGTGGAATAGGGACGCGATCGACAACTATAGTCGTGAATCCAATGATGCTTCTGTAGAGAACAGAAAACCAGAGCCATTCCACAGAAATGTTTATGCAATTCTGTGAAGTAAACTTTCTGAGCAAAAGACAATCAAAGAGGACTCACAGGGGCTTCTGCAATGCTGGCCGTCGAACCAGAAACAGCTTTGTTTGGAGTGATAACAACAATGATAATGATAATGATGGCTTATTTGGGGAAGCCCGAAGCACGCCTGGTTGCACGATCATATGGTACTGTTGGGGTCACAAAGGGGACCCTTGGATATTCAGCTGGGTATATGCAGAGCTAAATAAAGCAGAAGTTTTATTGGTGGCATGAATGAATGCCCGGAAAAATTGAATTTGAAGGTCAGGTGGACACATGGCCCAGTAATGAGTGAGGTTGGTTTCGCGGTTAGAATAGATAACCAGGTGAAACAGGGATGGAAGAAAATCGCGCAGAAATTCTGAAAGCACCGATATAAAGTAGCAGGGTAGAGTATACTGACAGGAAAATTTTCGCAAAAGCAGTGACAAAAAACTGGAAAAGTTATTGTTGATGACGGGTAAGCACATAAACCAACAGCTCAAATGGTCCAGAAAATGACAGAAATGGAGTCCCGGAGGAGTTGCGAAGATTTTTTCTGGGAGAGAGGTTGCGTTAAAGAAACAGAAAGTCCAGTTTACCTCGGTTCTATTATTTATATCCAGGAAGAGGTTGTGGAAGGCGCACTCACGGGGGGGGTGTATGTAGATGCCAGAACATGTAAGTTTTGGTAGAGCACAAAGACAAAAGTTGACAGGTGAGTGAAATATGCTTAAAATGGAGGGTTCGAATAAGGTTGAATTAGTTAACACAAACTGATAACAAAGCGCACAGAGGATATGATATACGGTGACCTTATGAAGTCATAAAGACGTAGTGCTTTCGTGAAACTGTCATGAATCATAGATGATTGAATGAAGGAGGCCTGCAGATAAGAGTCCGAGACGGTGCACTAGGGAGACAACCAAATGGCCAATGGTACGACATATGGCTCATTCTAGCAAAGAACTAGATAAACTACCTTCAAAGTAGTGCTCAGAGTGAATGCGCAATCCGTTGAAAATAGGTAGCAAAAGTTGCAGTATTCGAAAGGTGAGTGGTGAAGCAAGGTTTACACTTGGAGCGGCACCGAAGAGGATGGTTGCCGGAAAGTAATGCGGCTTTGCTATACTGCCTGCTAGAATGGGGCCCGGGAATAACCGTCCAGTGATTCCCATTGGGAAAGCGCATAAGAGTATTAGTCCTCTGGTCGGGTAACGGATGTACCGTGGGGACGTAAGTGTCTAGAAGGATAGCCAGGCAGAAAGAGGAGAGAAATCTGGCCGTTGTACCAGCCATGGACGGGGATGACAGACGTAGTGAATAGAAAAACAAACTTGGAGCTGTGACGGAGCTTATCCATGTATTAGCTTTCCATTGGGACCTTGAAAAGTCAGCAGCATACAGCGGCTACCTGTAAGGAGATCCTCACCTCCTATGGGTGCTTGAGCAAGTCGGTAAGTCGTGGCTATGGAGAGCAGTAATTGGCTTGGAGAAGTATGAGTTTACCATTAGTGCAAGAGAGCAGGCGAAAAGACGGCTGAGTTAGAGTCCTAAAGAGGAAAAGCAAGGGGGCTTTTCAAGGGAAAATCGTATCACGAAGCCCTTCTGCGAAGCTCTTGAGTCCATTAGTGTAGAAATTTTACTGCTGACTTTGGACAATATACTACTAGTCTGGGCTCAAGGCGAACACAGATGACGTGAAGTGATGGATAGTGAACTATAGACGTGTCATGTTTATATTCTTTTTTCATGTATTCAAATGCCGGCGAGTTTCAGCGCGATTATTAGTGAACCCCATGTACATCCGCGCTGGAATGTCGCGAGAGCCCAGGTCACGCGATTTAACCTCTCATACCGTGCACTGATTATTGCATCTGGCGTCATGAAGCTGGTCGATGGTTGTGCAGGAAACCCAAAGGGGTCGAAACCACTGAAGGCGAAACGAGCAAGTAGATGTGGAGGGCTCGAAAGGCATGCGATTGCCCGCACAGGTTCAGCCAAAAAAACGGAATGCTGGCTCATGTGTTCGCATATTTGGATCTCCCCTTTTACAGATTCAGATCTAAGTTGTTACCGGAAACCCGTCTATTACCAAAGGGCACTGACAGTATTGGCCTAAATAGTTGGCCAGAGATGATTTTCACTTGTTCGTTTTAGGAGGGGGGCAGAAGGGCATGCTCAACCCGCGTAAGACGCCTTTGAGCAATACGTAGCCAAGTGCAAAATGGATCCCGAAATCGGAACTCCGTTACCCTTGAAATTTTATTTTTCTCAAGGGCGTCCCACAACACTCAGTTGTGCCATCACAGAGACTCAGAAAACGAGAACCAAATCGCGGCTTGCTTGAAAAGAGCACGTGCATCGAGCAGGTCATGAAAACCTACGGTGCACAGGAACACTCGAGTAGGGTAAATGGGCGAGCGACGTCAAGGTTACATGGAATTGTATTGTTTCTGGGGGATTCTCACAACCACTCAATACCCAGCCCACCAAAATCCTCTCGAATCTGAGCACATTCACAGGTTTGAATAAGGGTACTGATGTTCCCTACCTGCCTAGACCCTGCTGTCAGCGCGCATACCTAATACCTTCGACGTTATCATCCTACTCAAGATTGCACTTGATCTGGTGGCTAAACCATCGCGGTGTTACTCTACATCGTCCATAAAAACGGCTAATGGATGGCTGGAGTGAAGGAGAAACGCATGTGCTGCCCTCGGGAGAGCCGTCGTGAATTGGATGCGTGTGCTTGTATGAGCGTGCATGTGTGTGGGTTTCGTGGGAGAGGTGGCTTTCTGGTAAGTGGGGAAACAGTAACAACTACCACCTATGGGGGATATCTCCCATAAAGTCAGCGATCAACAAAGAAAAATCAGCACTGCGGTGCGTCCGGTGGGGTCATGAAGCCTCAAAGAGTATTATGTACTTGTGTGATTAAGGGTGTGTCCGGGTGTATGATCGAATCACAGCTACTACCACATACGGGAAAACTTCTTCGATAATGCCAATGGCAAACAAGAGGCAGTGAGCACCATGACAGGTATTTTGGGGACTGTGGAGCAGGAACGTGCCGCATATGTGTAAGCCATTGGGTGTGAATGTATTTGAGTAAGTATTTATGTCATAAAAGCTTGCACACAAGGGACGTGCCTTTAGCTACTTCAAAGGCAAATGAGAAATAGTCTACCGGGGTTTTGTGGTATCGGTTTCCCTGTTTTCACGCCCGAGGAGGCTGATACTCCGTACTCCGCGAGCAAGCATTCCGTTGGCGGTCGTCATCTTCACGGTTCTTATCATTTCGTCAGAGCTTCTTGATATTTTCCGCGACAAAGCCGAAAGCCCAGGTGCTAAAATGGGCGTGTTTCTCGGCTATCATTGCTGAATCCCTAACCTTGAATTGTCTCGCTTTGATCAGCCACCGCTGTCGAGCTTGCGGATCCGGTGGGCACAGCTGCAGCCATTGCCTCAAAAAAATCTTGGCTAGATAACTTGTCTGCTTCCATCCTTGGAGGTAGCTCCCTCGAAGTTTTGTCTACCCTTGGAAGCCCAGGTTCGACCTCAACGTCGATAGGTCGTTCGGGGTTAGCACCAGATGTGTTGGGCTGCCGTTGGTTACTAGAACCAGTGAAAGGATGTTCAGAATTCTTTTGACCTCAGTCATGACAGTGCTCGAAGTTTCGTCATCTGGTGGCTGTTGCTCAGTGATCGAGGGCAGTATTCGCCTGGTGGACCTGACCAGGCGTTCCCATACACCTCCGTGACGGCTGGCCTGCAGGGGATTAAAGTGCCATCGTACGTCATAGGCCACGGTTCAATCCTGCGACTCGTCCTTGTTCACGTTTTGTTGCCGAAGATGAAGTTCCCGACGAGGGCCAGCAAAGTTTAACCCATTGTCTGGGTATATATCCGCTGGTATGCCTCTTTGGTTGATAAAGCCTTGCAAGGCCCGGAGGAAGGAATCAGTTGTCATCGAATGCGTAGCTTCTTAGTCTACCGTGCGTGACTTCATGCACGTTACGATACACCCGTATCGTCTTTCGCGCCTCTTTTTGCACTTGGTCCACAAAAAGCCCGAGCTAGTCCAGCCTGGTGTCACTGAAAGGCTACCAACCAGGAGTCACTCTACATTCTGGCTGCGGAACCATTTATTGTTTACCAGGTGCGGCTTTGCGTCCCCTACAATGTGTACAACGTTGAATTACGCATTTAACGGTCGCTCTCCCTCTCAGCAACCAAAGGAGCTTTTGGATGGCGCTTGTCAAGTGATTTTTCCCGGCATGTCCCCCTACGGCATGGATGTGTTGAATCATTAGCTCTATCATAGGTTGCCGAGCCGGCAGCAGTATGGGTTATTTCGTGTCAAAGCTCAGGCAAAAGTTGATCAGATTAACATCCACTCGTAGTAATCCATTAATGAGTTCGGGATTTAAATGCTTCAAGCTGCTTTTCGGAGATGATATTCTTTTGTTGATTGGGCTCGCTTTTTCGGTCCTCTCGAGTTCTCGGGCTAAAGCCTCCCGCCGTATCAACTTGAATGAATCGTGTTCTGGAGCTCGAATCATCATGGCTTATCGAACTCAGTCGCACACGGAAAGATGGGCGAACCCCTTTCACGACCAGCAAATGTCTCGTGAACCTGGCCAACCACCTTAGTGGACAACGCGTCTTCCTCCAGAAGGAAAACCTGACCGTTCGTGACAAAATGAATGTCGGCTGGGCGACTGTCGTGGTCATCACTAAGCCTTTTTCTCTAGTTCCGGTTACAGAGGGGGCTTTAGTTCGAAAACGGGCCAGTGCCGTTGAGGCACTTGCAGGACTTTCGGTTCTTCCGTCCACGCGTCGAGTTGCCGGAGGCTGGTCGCACCTAGGGAGCACAGATTGGCTGGGTTATCGCTAGACTTGCCATGGTTTCACTGATTCATGGCTGTTTCGGCGTGGATGATAGTGAGCCGGTTAGCAAGGAAAGTGCTAAAACGGCTTGACGTTGGTAATGTAGTACAGTAATATTCTCGAGTCCATCCAAAAACTAGCTGACCAACTGTAGAAGTCGAAACATCTTTTTGCCGCTCAAACAGCCGTTACCGCCAGCACGGCTGAGCTCAGTTCAAGGCGCGGGATGGAAACCAATTTCAGCACGGCGACGCGGGCCCTGGCAAACAGGCTCGTGGTAGCATATTGTCCATCTCCCGTGCACCATCCTCCGTATACCATGGCCCAGCAACCGACTTCGGATGCGTCAGAAAAGGCCAGCAGCTCTCCTGTCTGTGTTGTACGACCCGGAGCAAGCATCTTGGAATCCGTACTTCTCCTGGTTTTTTAAGGCTTTCAGCAAATCCTCCTAATCCAGCCGGTCTTCTCGGTCTGTTGACTGGTCCCAATCGACTCTCTTACGACAGGGCTGCCGCAGCAGGATCTTTAAGGGTAACGGCCAGGGAGAGGCGAAACTGAGAGGATCGAATAAACTAGAGAGAGCAGATATTATACCAAGACGAGTTACTGGTTGCTCGGGAAATTTTAGCTCAAAAACAAAGTCTTCCTATCCGTATCGCACTGTATCTCTAGCGTGCTTCTGGTAAGGAATGGAGAGCCACCCAGACCTCGAAACCTTTCGGCCCTGTCATGGTACGGAATGACTTCGAGCGCTTCCGAAGAAGTCGACGTCCATTTTGTGAGATGGAAGCCGCCCTCTCCTAGTAACCTTGTCGCACCCCTGAACTGCTTTAGGGCCGAGTCCACATCATTGAATGACCCAAGATAGCAGTCGAAGTAGAAATTTTTGCTGATACTGTCTACTTTCTACCGGTGGACCAGAGCTCCATGCTTGTTCGCTGCTTCCCGTAAGGCGGAGTTCGCACAAGACGGTGACTATAAATCTCTGGAGAGGTGGACGATCATCCCATAATTTATCACTGCCTCGTTCCGGTTGTTCTCTTCCCACCAAGGGCAAAACAAAGAATCTCGCTCTTCTACCGATTTTTTCACCTACAAAAGCATTTCCCTGGTATCGGCGGACAGGGCCATTCTACCCACCCTCAAAAGGCATAAAACTGCGATCAGTGGCGTGATCCAGTCAGGCCCCTGTAGCAGGCGGCCATTTACCGACTTGCCCTGGAACTTGGCTGCATAGTCGAATACCACTAGCAGTTTTCCGGGCATCTTGTGGTGGGGAACCAGGTGGTGACGTATACACCAGATCCTCTTCCGGCCGTCGGTGGTTGCGAGCACCTTTCAATGTAGCTGAGAGCTTCTTTTCACTTCATTCCTCTTGCATATCTTTCCCACAGATCCTGGCCTCGGAAGAAGCTTTCTTTCAGTGGTAGTTGTCTTTGCGGAGCATAGTTTCTGTTATCAGTCCAAGGGTCAGCTGGTATGAGCCGTGGAAGGGAAACCTAGAACTGTTTTTAAGGCTCCTAGTTCATTGCCGCACTGTCGGCATGGCGAAGCGGTCCTCTTGAAACAATGATAGCCTTTCGTCCCCAATGTCGTGAAACTCCTTTTCATACAGCCGTTGCAAATGATACTCTTTGCGGTCAGCTCCGGCTGATACGTGATTTACGGAACAACCTTCCCCGACCGGACTGTACAATATCAATCCCAGTGCTGTGAGTACCGCGTCGGGTGCCTGGCAGTTGCCCGCTCTCTGGTCCAGCACCCAATGTGCCTCTGGCACATCGCAGCCGATGAGAAAATCCCAGTCTACGACAGTTACATTCTGTAGATGGGGCCACCTAGTTAAAATTGCTTTCATCGAGCTTGGTGCTCTAATAGGGAGATCACCTCGCGTAAACGCCTCCGTTAAATCGGTTTGCTCGTTAGTGTTTAAGGACATGAGCCGTAACCACAACCGGCCGGCAGTCATTACTTGTGTTCCTCCCACCGTGCTCGCTGCTAACGACGTCGTACTTTTAGCGAGACCGTGTCTGTCGGCAAACCTCTCCTTCACCAGGGTTGTGTTTGATCCACTGTCGTTGAAAGCCAGCGCTTTGACGACTCCAGTTGGGGTCATCAGACCCACGGCAACTACTTTGGGCTCATTGGTTTACTGGAAGACCGTGACATTGAGCAACTCAAGCTGCGCTTGGTGTCCGCCTCTGGTGTGATTCCTTTCGCCTGGTGCGACAATCGGCGGTGTCCGCCTGCGCAAACTTCGTGACCACATCTGGTCCTTGTCCGACAAGCTGCCGCCCTGTGTGTGGTTTTAAGGCAGATAAAGCAAGCTCATGTCGTCCCTGCCGTTCCCCAAAGCTCGCCTATTGCGGCGTTGATGAACTTCGGGCATTCTAATAGCCCATGGCTAGCATCACAGGACCAGTAACTTGGGAGTGTTGTAGCCTCGCGTGAAATGGCTTGTGCATTGGTCCAAGGCTGATATTTTGGATGTTCCGTGCCGTGGTTTGAGTCTGGTCGCTGCCAAGTTTGTTTACCCGGTAACTCTTCTGGATGGGTCGGCCTAATCTACTGTCGGCTACCGTGGCTTCCCTGTCCAAGTAATCGGTCAAATCTTTGAACTTGGCCTCACGGTCGCTCCGGCTTTTTCGTTTCACCACTTCCATCCAACAACCCTGTAGCTCGAGGAAGAGCTAACGGACTATGCCCTCCAAGGTTTGCATTGCATCGAGGCCGGCCCTGTAATCTAAGTGGTCGAGGGCTAGTGAACAGTTCTGCGTTTTGATCACTAGGTCGATTATTGCATAGACGTCGCCCTTGGTTCTTTTGGCCTCTACCATCACGCCCTCTATTAGATAACAAGCAAACTTGAATGGCCGTTCAAACAGGTCCCTCAGAATTTTCCTTGCTTGGGTGGAGCCTTGTTCCGGGTCAAGTATGGTACTCACATCGAAAGCTTTCCCTGCTCGGCTTCGACAGCGACGAGTCGGACAGAGAAGCCCTTGACCGGGGTGGGTTGTCTGTTTTCGACGGAAGTTTCGAACTGCCTGGTGAAATTGCTGTGATGTTCAGATGGCCCGTCGAAAACTGTCAGTTCTACTCTTGGCAGATAAGTCGTTGGTTGTGTTGACATTTTCTGTTCGACGGCCGGCGCAGAAATTCCTACTTTCTCTTGTTCCGATCAGTCGGCCGTAGATGTTGGCCTTTTTCTCAACTCCCCTCCCCCTGCACTTCTTTTCTGCTTTCTGAGCCTGTAGCCTAGCCGGGAACATTTGGTAATTCGGGTCTAATTTCCTCAGTCTGAATAGATCAACTTTCTTGCAATCCATATTACCCTCAGTAGTAGATGATCTAGCACTGACAGGACTAGGTGACCTAACATAGCCAAAGAATCAAAGGCACCCGAAACCTCCCCAGTGACTTGTCGTATTACTTGCTGTCCAGATTCCAATAGCTATGATCCTTTTCTTGGCATGTTGAGTATTTTCTCGTTCTAAATTGATCAACTGAGTATAGTTAGGTGCCTCCGAGCAATACGTAGAATTTCACGGATAATCGTGCTCTCTTTTCGGGGCCAATTTTGCACTTGGCTAAATATTGCTCAAAAGGGTCTTACACCCCTCATGGAGTTCTGTCATTTACGCTTGATCCGCTTTACTTTACACGTAGCCTACCGGGTCAGCCGACGCTAGGGATGGCCGTTTCCATTCCATATGAATCTGCCACAGACTAGGTGCTATCGCCTTCGGGGTTGTAGCGGCCTCAAGTTTTGAAACAATAAGACAGGTGGTCAAACGAAACTTCGAATAAGGGCAGCAACCCTAGGCTCTCAGTTTACGGCTAGTTCATACCAGTGACAGATTCTGACATGTTTCAGTATTTATGCCAGCCATCTGGTGACGGCACCGCTGGATTTGTTGCACGGAGCTACTTCAAAGACTTGACGGCTGGGATCAAAAATACTGCCCCAAGCTCTGCAGAGGTTGACCGCCAACCAGTGATGCGGGAACCGGGGTTGATGTTGATATATCAGTCAGTGTCTGCTTAAGGTCAAAAGCTGAGGATAATATCTGACGGACTGTGAATATCTTAAAATTCACTGAACCAGGAATTGAGAGCTAGAGGGGGTTGGGATGGGCCAAAAGTCCGATAAAGTTTACGGTGAGCAACTTTGTAAGCAGTTGCCGGTGAGTGCCGCGTAGAGCAGCAAAGCTGTGGGGATGGCGGACGGATGGCTAGGGACTATTTCACGACCAAGAGCCTACGGCATACCGGTGGTTCCAAGTTGGGAGATACCCAGAGCTTAGGTATTGTTTTAAAGGGGCACGGAACTAGAATTTCAGTTACTACCAAGGTTATCCATGAGTAGACTAATCCAGACAAACCAACTTTTAGGGCCCATGCTTTACTCAGGCATGAGTCATTAGGTTGGACGAGGTATTGCACATTGTCACACTTACCTAGGTGGGTCTTTAGAGCCCGCGCGTACTCAATAAGCTGCAGATTTTGAGGTAGTTTGTTACAAAGGTGGTGTATTTTACGAGGCATATGCATTTTGGAGTCCCCTTCATGTGATGAACTCCGCCGTGTTACCACTGAGCCTCGAGGAACAAGACCATCCCCTTGAGCTTCTGGGCCGCGGCCGACCCCCCCCCCCCCTCTTCTCATTAAAAATGTGACTGTAGTGGCTTGGAAATGAATCATCGAAAAACAAACGTTCACCTGCATTACGTCTTTTGATCTAAACCGTGGGTATGTTTAACACTTTGAGAAAGCACGACAAAGGTGGCCGTTTTACTATTGGCCGCCTCTGTGAATGGTTCCAAGAAGTGAACCTGGCAGGCCAAACGTTAATGGCCTATCAGAAGGCCGCGTTGACTGCCATCCAGACATTTGTTGGTTACGAGATGGACCGTGATGTTATTCTCATCGATCTGCTTCTTGATCCTGGAAATAATTGGGGTATGGTCTAAGGGGTGATAGTTTTCAAGTTCATGCCGGGACCCTTCTTATTCTAAGGGCCGACCGTGGGAGGTTTTCCCTGTTCCGAAAACAAGCCAAGTTCCGTGGATAGGCAGAGCAAGTTATTTGCAACGATACGGACGTCGGGGTAGCCTGAAGTACAGACAGCTATGGGATACTTTTCGAGCCAGGGTAGAAGGATGTTTGTACAGGAATCGTTGGGGAAGGGTAAACATCCCCCTGGTAGTACAAGACGGTAGACGAAAAACCCCTGCATGAAGACACTAGGCGTGCCTTTGCTGCCAGTATGTCAGGCTCCATTGTTGAGTCCTAAATGTACTTAATATCCCCCACCATCTGCAAGCTTATCTAGATGTTCGTCGGCGAGGCTAATCAAAGGAGTATTCTGTCGATTTTATGCGTTTCCAGTTCCTAACAACTTACTCAGATTCATCGTCCTTTTGTGATGCCGTGACGTCCTGGTTTCTTGCTAAATTATCATTTGATCCGTCCGCTGTTTGGTTAACGGCGATATTCAATACAGTTATAGAAATGTGGACAAGAGTCCCTTGTAGAATGCAAGTTGATCTAGCTTGGAAAATAGCTTTGAGATGTGAGAGTTTTGTTGTTCTTGCCCTCGTCCGACAAGATGAATTCTGGATGACGACATTCAAGTAGCTACTGAGGTTGTTATAGAGCTTGCCGGCTAACAGTTGCAGATCATCAGAAAGAAGAAATATATTTCAATTTTGTGACCGAATAATTTGTGATGGGCCACTCCGGTGGGCTGAGAGAAACGGTCTGCAAGCTTGGTCTGGTGGGTCTACAAATGCTGGCAAGACGAACTGACATCCAAATGCCCTGTGACCCCACAGGGTGAATCTTTCTTACACTGATGTGATTACCTGGTCAAATCTATGAGTAAACAAAACGTCTAGTGCGTCAATAGCTCTAATGGGGAACTCGCGTTCCGGATCCAACCGCCTAAGCTGATGCAAGCAGCTTATTACCGATAGCACTCTGGGCCCTTGCCTGATGACCAGCATACCCCTGGCACATCGAATTCACCTGTAGTTAGCTTGCTCCTAACAGAAAAGGGACAGACGGGGTTAAAACTATTGATACCGGTAAAAGATTTCCTGCATAAGGCTCCGAAGAGTGGCAGATACATCCCCGTAGGAGCCCCATTAACCGTAATTCAGCAACTAACCATACCAAGTCCACCACAGAACCAAGACTTCAGTGTGCACTGGGGGAAAGGTAGAAAATCTATGATATGTACAACACATCCGCCTCCTCAACAAATGGTCCTATTTTCCACGAAGACTTTCTACCCATTTATAGTTAGCTTGTTTATGGTTATTCCGGCGGAAAGCCAGGCTTCCTCGACGAAAGAGGTATTATAGGTAAGAACCCTGGTAGGAAGCATGGGCATTTCCGCTGGTGATGACCTTACTTTGGGCGTTAAAGTTATTATGTTTGTCGTATTCCCATGGGTAGATGGAACAAAAAGACGTCTTCTCTGACCTGGGTGGGGACAAGGGAGTGAGTTTGTACTATGGCTACTGGTAGGAACCGAACAAACATTGAGGTAGTGGTCCATCCGACGTTGACTTTTCCGGTTGTCCAAGGAGGAAGAATGGTGTTAGGTTCCATAGCACTCTGGCACAACAAAAGCCGCGGTTTGGGATCGCTAGCGAGAACTCCGATGGAGGCTTGGTATGAGGACAAGGGGTGGGCTGGGGGGAAGACAGTTACTAGGTGAAGGCCGAGAGGGTCTCGGGGTTGCCAGTTCGAATCAAGACACGGAGTGCCACACGGAGGGGAGAGAAGGGACTGGGTCACTGACAGAGCTAGTATGCAAGATGTCACAGCTGATTGTTGGAGAGCACAAGCGGTGGAAGGATATGCCCAAGGAGACAGTGGCCAATATTTGAGGTGCTAATATCATGGGAATTTAGGTGATAGGTCCACGGTAGAAATAGTCTAAGAAATGGCGGGAAATGTGGAACACAACTCGGAGCTGGTATGCATACAGTGGATCTGATATGGGCCGCAAAGTGGAGGGGGTTCGTGGGCTCATAAGCTGTAAACGCTTTTTAGTCAGACGCAGTTAATGCAAGTGGTCTTTTGTTGCAACTAAAGAGCCTGGACGAACTTCTTCTGTGTACACAGAGCAGGTGCGAAAAGACGGATGCTGATCGCCTCTGCGGTGGCCAGTGTGTGTAAGCGGATGTGTTTGTGGGGATTGGGGGCACTTGATAGACGATTTTAAATGCGGAATCCGTGCTTATTTTGTGACCTGAGTCTACCAGATGTCCGAGAATGGCACTCCCTATGGTTCCTGTTCCTCCATGTGTATTTGCAAGCTCTCCCATTATCCGAAATTCCAATAAGGATGTGTTGCCAATGCTGGCCAACTCAATGGTAATCTATTTGTTCAGGTGCAAATGTAATGCAACCTACATTGGCCGAACGGCAAGGCAACTATCCCAAAGAATTAAGGAACACTGTCCACGATGGCTACAACATAGAGGAACAGGAACCATAGGGAGTGCCATTATCGGACATCTGGTAGACTCAGGTCACAAAATAAGCACGGATTCCGCATTTAAAATCGTCTGTCGAGTGCCTCCCAATCCCCACAAACACATCCGCTTACACACACTGGCCACCGCAGAGGCGATTAGCATCCGTCTTTTCGCACCTGCTCTGTGTACACAAAAGAAGTTCGTCCAAGCCCTCCAATTACCCTGGCCGCAAGTGGACCACCCTCACCCCAATCACTCAGCTCCGAACCATGTGACCGTCACGACCTAGTCGTGCAGATCGACACGTCGATCTAACCCCAAACCCGTCTCCCCCACAAACTACGTCCAATCCAAATGACCCTTGACCATTTCAGCACAACCATCTCCTATGTGATTTGTAAAGACTTGAGAATGCATCATTGAAAACAATTGTTTGTCTCTGAAAACGTGTTCTGATGTCACAATGTGCATATTCCGGAAACTAAGGAGCCAGAAGTCTGTCCTTACTCCACGACCGTCGTCGGAGTGGGAGGGTTTGTGAAACAGTGTGGTGACTTGGTGGCCTGCTTGGGGAGAGAGCAGTAGCCACTAGTAATAACTAGCCGGGGGGGGGAGTTCGTTGAGTGATTGAAAGACGGCCCCGGTGGGCTTTTTTGCGACAGCTCCTGGTGCATCCAGCGGCTGTATTATTGCAGTCATATAACGGGTTCTCCAGGTGAGCCGACTGGTTAGAAGAGATGTCGTCAGGGGATCAAATGACTTGCGACTGAGCGAGGGAGGAGGATTACTGTGTAAACTTGTAGGTGACTCTGAGAATGTCGAACTACAAGTTCGATGAAACTGCTCTTTGCTGTTTATGTTGAGAGTATTGGTAGGTGACTACGCAATGTGCCGGGGCCTTCCTGGAGGCTGAGTCGGCTGTGCGTCTGGTGATACATCTAAGTCCGCCGTCGCTGACGGCGTCATATGCACCGCCGGCGACGGCAATGCACTTTTACTACAAATTAAAATTCCCGAATTTGTGTCACAGCTTGATTTGTTTTACAGGGCCATGCTGTAAAGCCCTCTCAGACTAGTCGGCTGAATGAGCTACGACCTGTGGTAGATTGGTCGAAAGTTGCGTAGGATCATAAGGTCCACACTGGTCAAGGTTCATTGGTGCCGAAAAAGCTATAAAGGAAGTAGATATTCTGGCTGAAGTGATGTTCAAGGTAGTGTTGATCGGTATATCTACGGGTCCTAATGGCCCAGGTCCGCTGGAAAACCCAGATTTGTTCTTCTGAGTGCGGAACACCCTTCTTAGCAGAAATTCATCCGCCTGTATTTTGATGTTTCCAAATGAAGTAGCTCCGACAATCCTCTAGCAGTTTCCGACGAACTTCATGGCTGATAATCGGTCAGCAAACAGGCCGAGCATAGGGTTCGAATAGGGCGGTGACTGTCCTCTCAAACATGTAAAGTGGTACTTGTGACTAGCCATGCTTCCTGCTTTCACTATAGCGGCTCTCACAGATTGCACAAGCAGTCTGCCCGGAAAATTAACGATTACAACGTTGCTGGCATTCGTTATCAGCACATGAGTCTTAGAAATGATTTCATTTAACTAGCGGCAAGCTTCGCTTGGGCTTCCGGGTTCATTTTGATTAGCTGGGCCGGCGATCACCGCCAGTAAGGCAATCTTTTATAAAGCTCGTTCAATAGACTGTCACCTACAGTAAAAGTCTTAATTTTCCTGTTCCAGGTCACTGACCTTATTTTAAGCCTCAATGTGCACATCCATGGGTGATACGGAACATGTACTTACAGCTGTAGCCTAGGGGGCCTTCATGTTTCCGGTACCCTGGATGCTCTAAGGTTTCGATTTGGGCCGGGCTGACAGTAAATTTTAGACATAGACTTGGAAATGGTTTTCATTTCTGAGACAGTGGCAACGGTGATGACGAAAGTGCATGAGGGATACGTCTGAGCTGTACAAAGGTTATATAGGACTGCTGCTTTTCGGATGGAAAAACCTGCAGACAGATTAAAAGGTCTCTTCACCTATACACACATTTGTTTGGATCGACAGGGGATGATAAACTTGATATTTCTCTGTTCCTTGAGATCGGTGAATGAGGGCTGCAGGGCTCGTACTTCAAAGTCGGCTGTACTATTGCCGACTGCACTTGCGATAGTCTATTCGGATTTTGAGGAAAAGAAAAAACCACTGGATTTTCTGATTATCAAGGCTAACTTTTAACGTGGCTGCGCTAAAGGGACCAATGGATGATCTAAAACGCCAAACAGATAATAACTCAGGGCAAAGTGCGGAGCAGCTCACGAATAAGCTATTCTCCTGAGCGGTTCGATGTGCATGAAAAAATAAAAAAACTGCAAAAATTGAATTTTGTTAAACGTTTTGTTTTGGGAAAAATAGATGATAGCTCTAAAAATTTACTCAAAATCGGGTAATAAAAGTGGCGTATACGATATATACGGGTTTGTGCAACACTGCCGCTACTTGTGCCTTGTACCGGGGTCCTGGGTTTTTTTTAATCCGCGCTTGATGACGCTACAGACCCGAGTGCGAATATAACAGTAGATGAAGGACACGGCTTAAATGAATAAAGTGTCCCGTCTACCCACAACTTCTATGAGGTAACACTTTTCCCTCCTTTCGAAGACTCGATGTGGACCTGAATAAGGAGCACGAAGATAGTGCCACGTGATTTCCTTATGCGAGAACAGTAATGTGCACGTGAATATCTCCTTAGATATGTTCGCTGTTATGCTCGATCTCTGTTCGAAGCTGCATCCAGGCCACCCCTGTTCTCACTTGAGCATTGGATATGTCGGAACAGTTAGAAGACTGCAAAAGCTGTGGAGCAAACAGTAAGTGAACTTTTGGAGCCAAAGCCTGGCGCATGGGCAAAATAAAAAGCCGTTTAAAACAAAGAGGAAACACGTAGATTTGTTTGGAAAGTGAAGCAGCGGACCTAACGGAACTGGAAGGAAAGGAAATACGGATTCAGAAATTGCCACAAGAGCCCCATCGCTAACGAGAAGAAAGCAACTCATGATACTTGCTTAACGGGTCCTACGAGGCCGAGGATGAAATAGCAGGTAAATGAGGAGATAGAAGGCACGCCCTCGAAAGAGCAGTGCTGTAGAAAATCAAGAATTCCCAGGAGTCTAGGAGGATCGGAAGCAGCCTCGTCGTCACAAGACGAATGGCGTGCGGGCATTGGCCGGCCTAACTTTAGACGACCTAAGTTCGTTGGCAGACTCCGCATCAAAGGCCGCCCGAAACTGCTGGGGAACGGGGTCCAAGGAAATGGGTCCAAGGCCCAATAAGTAAGTGACCAGATGGAGTGAAATTCACCGGTAAATCACCCACAGTATACCTTGCCGGGCCCAAAGAAGCCGTTGTATCGGGGACCAAAAGCTGTTGAAAACGACAACAACCAAACCTACCAATCGAGAGAGCATTCAAAGGAGACAGCCAGAAGACTCGGTTATGGGAGGGGGGTTCAAGACCTAAGTGTTACTAACCAAAGTTTTGGTTGTGTTCACTGTAACGTGTAGAACTCCTCCCCAGTCGTTGTCATATACCAGCATCGCTGATACCACGCTACTCATTTTATTGATTCTCGAATAAGTACAGCACAAACCAACCGCTACATTTCGAACACTTTCTTATAATTTTCTTGTGTGTTGTGATATCTCTCTGATTCACACTAGGACTCCCGTGGTGGTCGAATCCGACAATGATCCTCGCCGAGCTCTGGTTCTCGTAGGTAAACGTTTTGGTTGTAAAGTTGAGATCTGTACATAGTTCACATGCGTATGATTTGTTAATTTATATCGTAGAATCAGCGAATGAATTCTGTTCTGACTATGGGGATCGTCAATCGGGCCAAGCGTTACTCAAAATCGCAGTAACCGTTGAAGCACTCAACTCGAAACCTTCACAAGAAAACCAGTAGTTAAAGCTAGGAAGAGAGCAAAAGGGAACCGAAGACGGACAGGAAGTAGCTTGGCATGTACCTGGGGTATCTTTAATTGATACCAATTCTTTAGATATTACCAGTCCTGTCAGCGCAACTTTGCTCATTTCAGCCAAATATAAAGAGTTCAAACATGATGGTATTTATAGAACAAAAATTGTAGAATTAAAAAACCAGTTTATGCTAATTGTTGCGGAAGCTGGGTCAGACAGGAAAGAGCAACCTCGAGGCCGAAACAAGAGGTGATCCTGGAAGCCACGGAGCATAAGACAATCCAGCTTAGCTGTCCTATGGGATGACTGAAGCCGAGTTTTGCCTGATGAGCACAAGCGACTGAATTACGAAAGGTGGAATTGCCCTAACTTGGTGGAAGGGACGAGCAGTACTTCAGATTCGTTAAACTATACGAGTACTTTAAGAAAAGAGCGCACATGATCCGGGGCAGAAATTCTTGTCTGCTACAGTACTGTCGTGGAAGAGCCAGGGAAACGATCGACGGGTGCGCGATGCTGGATCGCGAAGAGGGTTACTTCCGAGCACGTAAAATCAACAAGGACCTGTTTGGGCAAACATTTAAAGCCGATCGAAACGTGATAGATGGAGTACTATCAGAAGCAAGACATTCCAAACGCGAGTCAATTTCTCTAGTTAGTTCGGTGATACAAATGCTGAATTACAGCATCTCTCTGAATCACCTAGGTTATCGGCCGGATCTTAATGCACCGCACACTGAAGACCGTTGTGCGCAGCGTACCAACCGAACTGTAGAGTAGATTGGCTGAGAAAGCCGGTAGGATCAGTGGGTTTGGGTGGGAGACTACTTTTGAGGACCTGACACAGTTTACACACCGTGGGCCCCGAATACAAATAGTTATTTCTGTCAACTAGTGTGTGGAAAAACTAAGATACCCAGGACTGCGACAGGCATGCAGAGCTAGGTCAGGGACACTTATAAAGGCGAAACATGGGCAGAACACACGCACTATCCCGCGAAAGTGAAAATATGCAGGTAAGGTGTGTGGTGCTCTACATCGCCTAACAGAACGTCCTCGCTTCCGTAAAGCAGACTTTGACGAACAATGGAAATAACTGAAAAACTAAGCGCGTGCTTTATTTGTCTCGACTAGTCACATCAAGCAATGGGGTGCCTAATGAAAGCAAGTAGTAGTGAGGGTGGATGTTCCGGGGAACACCATAATCTATTGCACAAATCTGAGCAATTCAATGCCGAAGAAACCCCGAAGCCAATTGTGGTTTGCTAAATTTCTTGGGCTATTATTAAGCATATCAGTCTGCGAGTTAAAGCAGTTAGAGTGAAAACCCCAGTTAGGGCGATAAGGGCCTTGGTCTTCGCATGTAGTGGCTTGGGGACCAAATCGGTGAGGAGGAAATTTGTAGAGAGATATGCGGCTACGATTAAATCTTCGTTAGCGGTGAGCACCGTGAATGGCATCAAGTTTGTCCAATCGACCGAGCTGCACCTGCAACTCCTTTCCTTAGTCAACAACTATAGAGCAGAAAACCTAGAAGCATTGACTATAAAAGATCTACCGATGAGAGCAACTCAGTCGGGAAAATCGGTTCTGAGTCAGTGTCCGCATCTTGACGGGGTCATAATTGAGGAGCGGCAGAATAAAGAAATAGATCTGTTGATCGGCTGTGATGTACCGGAAACACACTGGGTCCTGCACCAAAGAATATGGAGCGGCTAAGCACAACATGTAGTACACGCAATATTCAACTGGACTTTATATGGTGGTAAAAACGAAGGACACGGCGAACAGATCCAAATCAACTGCACTACGATGGAAATGGCAAACATTGAACGGGCATTATATCACTTGTATGACGCTCAATTTGCTGACAAGGCCACCAACGGAGGTGCCCCATCGCGAGAAGACAGGTCGGCTCTGAAAATGATAGCCGAGAATGCCAAGTATTCAGTAGGTCACTTCAAGGTTCTTGTGCCACGGAGACTCAACTTAAAACCAAAGCCAAACAGCCCAGCGGTGGACCTGAGAAGATTATACTTCCTCAATAACAGACTAATTCAACAGCAGCAATTAAGGATAGAATATATGCAGACCATGCAATATAACATAGACTTGGGTTATAAAGGAAGATCACGTAAAGCAGTATCTAACACGAATTTGTAGTAGTACCTAGCTTATCATCCTGTCGTGAACCCAAAAAAACTGAAAAAAGTCAAGGTAGTCTTTGATTCTGCCGCGGAAAGTCGAGGGGTGTCATTTACTGACCGTATAATATAGAGCTCAGACTAAAAGACACCAGTAGATAAGGTTCTATGCCGATTTTGGTTGGGAAAAAAGCTGTTTCTGCGGACACAAGCGAAGTGTTTCTACAAGTAAAACTGTCCGCCAAAGATGGGGACACCTTCCATCTCCTCTGGTAGCCTGAAAACGACAAAGACCATACAACGGATGGGTACAGGCTGATGGTTCATTCCTCTGAAACTGTATAATCCTCTTGCTGCTCTAACATTTCCCTCTGGAAAACCCCCAAGCGTGAATGATTCTCAAGGTTCCTCTTACGACAAACATAGTGGTATTCTATACACTAGCGAACTGCCCACCATTCTAGAAGTAGGAGGGTTCAACATTACAAAATGGGTTTCGAACAGCCGTGAGGTTCGCAATGTTACTGGCATCGAATCTCAGCCGAAACATGTGGATAATTACGGAATTTGAGATGTGGCTGATAAAAGCGAGGCTGTCTCCTAGAAAATCACGTGGCTCCGAGGCTTGTTTAAACAGTGACTCAACGCGAGGAATGATTTGAAATATCTTTACTTAGTAAGCCTTGTTTAACTAGTTCATCCGATGGCAGGGGTGTTGTTTGAAAGAGTCAAACTGCCTCGGAGAACAACAGCACGGAAGACCGTTATCCGGAGGGAGACATGTTGCAATGCGTGGAGGTACTGATCTAGGACAAGCAAAGATATTGAGTGCTGGAACACAAAACGTGGTTCAGTCATGCTGCCATTGCACCCCATACTGACAAAAAGAGGAGGCCGGATAAAGTCTAAATCATTTTCGATTACTCAAGATATCGGCGGCTGCCGGAAACCGATAGAGTTTTCCAAGATACAAATAAGGTCAGACTCTTATGGTGGCATGGAAGTGATCCCAACGAAGGGGCTAGACTATCACGCGATACGGGGTTTTACCAACATTTATCATACGCCGAAGCTGAATGTAAAGAAAACAGAATCTGGTAGCGCCCGAAACCCCTGTGAAAACTATAAAAAGGGGGAATGTGGAGCTTGACCGGCGGGCGAGATTTGAACCCCACCGGCATTCATTAACTGCCCTCCATCCCACACTTGTCTCGAGTGCTTGCTTTACCACTATCCCTTGCTCACCTAGTCTATTATTCATTTTGGACCATTCGTGGTTATCTTCGCGTGGTTAACTCTTCCTTCGAACTTTTGCCTGCTTAAACCTTACCTCTTCCACAACCAGCTCATTTACCGTTGTAAGCTGCAACCAGGTGTGCACAACGTCGTGCAGAGGCTTCCTTACCTTTTTATCCTAAAACCTTTGATATCATATATGTGCCTTATTCCTCTTGCCCCACCCGTATATTGCACTTAGAAATAATTGCCTGATTCTGATTGGCAGGAAGTTATGGTCAGCTGCGCGGTCTCTTGAATGATCTTCAATTCACACCTGTGTTTTGCTGATTTGGAACCAAAGTCTGTTCTATTCTTGTTCGATGTGCTCACTTGGACTCTGCTACTGCTGATTCATTCTTCCCAATTTAAAAGGGGAAGGCCTGAAGTGCGGCGAACATCAGTAATACTGATCAGTGTACAAAATGCAGAACATGAAATGAGATGAAGTCCGTCTTGAGTAGATGGCAGAGTGCACTACGGAGACCAGGTGCCTCGCGCGTCCGTTGAAATAGAAACAAAGGAACAAGAAGGGTAGGAACAATGTCAGGATCTGCACGCAAATGATTCCGCGTTTCAATCCGTCTCGTTCCGTAAACGTCTACGAGTCGGCGTAATTTCCCTGGGGAAAATTTGTTTCGGCTTGGGGACTCATTCGAATTTGGCTGCTTTTTGCTCAACATTACAAACATCCAAGGCTGATAGTGACTATATTGAGACGGAACTACTGATATTGGCCACAGACACTATGGAAACCCGAATCCTGATAGAAAAAGGCGTGAGACACCAACTTCGAAGAGAGGGATCAAGCTAAAAGTAATGTTATTGAAGTGAGCAAGCCCCTGGTGCAAATACCGCCGGAGCAGATTTATTTACTACTCATGAACAGTGGGTCCCCTGGTAACTGTTACGGCCTTGTAGCTTCGAATTTTTAACACTACTACTGAAAATGGTGGCTTTAGTTAGATTTTGACATTTTATGAATTCCCGCGAGAAAAGTTGCGCCTCACTGCCGGCTTAAGAAATTGGTAAACGACACCGGATTTTGCAAATTAGGCATCCGAACGTGCTGTTTTATCCCCTAACTGATCGAATATAGCTGTCCACGCAAGTCCAGTGAGGTATCAGCTGTAAATTAACGGACATAAAATCGCTCATTACGAATAAACGGGCCAAGTAGGTCGATCTATTATGGCCTTGCATGGAAAGTCCAAGTCGAATGGCAGCCTAACTAAGGAATGAAAGTTATCATTAGTATAGCGAAGCTGGGGCTGAGCGGCGCGAGGTGAGTGTGGGAACCTGCGTCAGGAGGTTGATCCTTTTTGATAAGTTCTGATATGGATTGAGGAAGCAAAGTGATAATTACGAAGGCGTTGAAAAACATAAAGGAGGTCCATTCGTATCTGTGATCTTTATGGATTAAGGCTGTTGTGGTTAAAGTACAACAGTTGTGAGCAGCAGACAGTTTGGCAAATCTATTTTACCTATACGGTCGAAGTTAAAAGAAAAGTTTTCGTTGTAAAGCAGAAACGTCAGTGACTACACGGTCCAAAATAACTATATCATTTTGCCACAATTTTATCAAAATTCACTTCAGTTTGTGAAAATGAAGTTAACTGAAGTAGGATTTGCCGACATGCCAATCCCTTTCAAGTTGATTGAACTAATACCTAACCGCAACTCACGGAAACTCCACCAACTACCGGACAACGAGAAATATGTTTACGTTTCAAGTAAGCTCAGATGACGGTGAAAAGGAAATAGTTCTTACATTGAGTTTTTGCAGAACTTTCCCACGTGGTTATCATACCTATTTAACGTCTTTAGTGAAGTTGATGCCAGAAAGCTGACGATTGTTGACGAGATGCAAATATCAGTTTCATCACAGTTTGCACTTATCAAAGGCCACACGAACCTTGTTGGAGTAAGCGCCATTAATATAACGGTCCATAAGATGGATGTAATACATTGAGACGGACCATTGCATTTGGCTATCTTTTTTTGGTCTGACTTCCAAGACGTCCATTCAACCAGTGATCAAAGGCAGACAGTAATATACGATGACATATCATGAAAAGTGAGGCATCTGTACCCACAAAACGTAATCATCACATAGCTGCGGCTACTTTTACCTCTCTTCCTGCTTCGCTATACTAATGATAACTTTCATTCCTTAGTTAGGCTGCCATTCGACTTGGACTTTCCATGCAAGGCCATAATAGATCGACCTACTTGGCCCGTTTATTCGTAATGAGCGATTTTATGTCCGTTAATTTACAGCTGATACCTCACTGGACTTGCGTGGACAGCTATATTCGATCAGTTAGGGGATAAAACAGCACCTTCGGATGCCTAATTTGCAAAATCCGGTGTCGTTTACCAATTTCTTAAGCCGGCAGTGAGGCGCAAATTTTCTCGCGGGAATTCATAAAATGTCAAAATCTAACTACAGCCACCATTTTCAGTAGTAGTGTTAAAAATTCGAAGCTACAAGGCCGTACCATTTACCAGTGAGTTCAATGTACGCTCCGTAATTCCTTACTTAGCACATAGTCTTGCATTACATTTGCATCTAATTTCGTGGAACGTCTCCGAACTAAAAAAGTGCTAATTTATTGAAACTACAAACTGGTTAACAACATGAAATTTTTTGTGAGATCGCAGAAAATATGGAAGAAAACACTATTTGACAACTTTTTGAAAAATCCCCGATTCCGAAACATCTCTTTCATGTTGTTATCTAATTTGTGTTCACAGTGACACATGTTTTTCGCCAAACGTTGTCTGTTATAGATGATATCGTGTGCAGAGCTCCCTGATATTTTTAGCCTCTGATAACTACTTCGACACTTTGTCGAGAACTCTCAGTACTTATTCGGCTACGCATGCGGTGTAGACATTGATTCATGCTACAATATAAATTCTCATCACTTTGGCATTCATGCAATCTATTTTTTATCGGCGATTCACGATCGATGCATTCATAGTTATTTCGGACGATCCCCACGCAGACCACCAGTCGATTGCTCACACACAGTTATTTCTATTTTTGTTGTATGATTCAGTGCAAACAGTCACAGGCTCAGCCAAAACCGTATCGTAAAAGCACACACTCACATTACTGAAGACTGATCCCAAATCTGTCCATGTGTAGACACACAAGCTTGCACCCAAGTTGACGCTAGTCGTATTTCACTCCAAATGGCACTGGCCAACTAGGCATCGGCCTACGGTGACCTGTTCCGACTGTACGTTTGCCTAGCGTTTCCGTTAACAAGCGACGCTGGCGAGCGGACCCGAGTACACGATTTGTGCCCCTGCTCACATTTTCGCGCTAAAGCTTTCCGCACGCATGTGTTGTATTTTTGACTGTTGAATAGTCAATGCAATACACGACACCAAGCCGACGCGGAGTCGCCTTATAAGGTTGGGCATAATGGGAATAATAAAAACGCCACAAGTACCTTGTTCTCAGTCGGAAAGCCTTTTGCCCTTTAAATTCCCAAACTGTCCAGGCATTTCAATTTTGCCAAATTTAGTTGCCCGTATAATAATAAGGATGCCTCACCTTCAAGGATGTTTGGAGCATACTCCCAAGAAGCTCTGCGAGATTGTCTGCTACTAGCCAACAATAGGATTGACCCATGTCTACCGAAGTAAGTTTTGACTTTATGGTCTGTGTGGGCTATAGTTATTCTGTGCACCCGTCTACTCCTTGGACTTTGGCAGTTGCATGGGAGGATTTGGTGTGCGGCGTAAATTGCATGTGTAAATAATCCGTCCCAGTCGTTGTCATATACCAGCATCGCTGATACCACGCTACTCATTTTATTGATTCTCGAATAAGTACAGCACAAACCAACCGCTACATTTCGAACACTTTCTTATAATTTTCTTGTGTGTTGTGATATCTCTCTGATTCACACTAGGACTCCCGTGGTGGTCGAATCCGACAATGATCCTCGCCGAGCTCTGGTTCTCGTAGGTAAACGTTTTGGTTGTAAAGTTGAGATCTGTACATAGTTCACATGCGTATGATTTGTTAATTTATATCGTAGAATCAGCGAATGAATTCTGTTCTGACTATGGGGATCGTCAATCGGGCCAAGCGTTACTCAAGGTAGCAATTACGGCTACATTCATCCACTGTTCTACATAAACAGCTTGCTTTTGCACTATAAACCAGGTCATTCGAAGACAGAAGAATCTTATTCCTAGGGCTACCAGGACCGACTAGAAAGTAGGAGACGAAGGAGTGCTGTCACCACAGTACAAGGCCATATTGCTGGCCTATTTGGAAACGCATTCGGAGTTTGGGCTTCGCTGTTGGTGAAAAACACTCTTTCGTTGAGAAACGTCCACGCAGAGTTCGTGAAAGTACTATTAGGGTTACTGTGGTTTCGGAATGTGGGTATGTAGGCAGAGCTAGGGATGATCCCGCTGAATCTCAGGACAGCTTATGGAGGAGCTGATTGAGGCTGTGAAATGCTTAGTCGGGCTGTCAACCACGAACTATGCACCAGTTGCTCGAGACAGATACTCCGCCCTCCACGGACATGGGCTGAAACCAATCAAGCTGGGAGCCAAAAAGACCATCGAAGTATAGTATAGTATAGCATGGTATATTTCTTGACCGTGGTCATTACACATGCACAAGGCAAGTCCGCTTTTACTTGCGGGGTAGATAGCAACTGAAACAATCCTCCCTTGGAAGTAGCAAAGGAAAACTCCGTTGGTTCTGAAGTGGGAGGCGAACTTGGAGCCGACACATGAGTTTCCTCATTGTCCGCTAGTCAGCAAAGCTATCCTGGTTGTGAATCGCCAGCACATCTCAGTATACATCTTTTTAAGTACCTTTGCTATGAACTTCTTGATCTCTACAGATTTTTTACTGTTTCAAGGGGGCTAACAACTTGATGTCATTACCTTCACCTAAAGAGCCAAACAGCTGGCTGCCGGGGCCTGACACTGTCAAAGTGTTGTCCACTGCTATTATATCGAATCCTAGTCCCGGTGTGCCTTGCGTTCCTACAGCTGAAAAACGGAAAATCCCGGGAAGTCTAAGCCCCATGGGCCCTGTGATCTCATAAGTGTGAGAAACCAGATTATCATTCGAGTATGCCATCGGCCTTATGCTTTGACCTTATCTTATCTGGGTAATGAGAGGGCTGGAAGGATTCAAGTGATAAGTCCCACAAGCAAGACAAACATATTGAGT
The DNA here is from genome assembly GCA_948099385.1 of Fasciola hepatica. Taxonomy (NCBI): domain Eukaryota; kingdom Metazoa; phylum Platyhelminthes; class Trematoda; order Plagiorchiida; family Fasciolidae; genus Fasciola; species Fasciola hepatica. The sequence goes on from CANUEZ040000168.1 coordinate 2,464,300, forward strand.
CCTCCTTCCTCAACACCAAAATCGAACGGCGCACCAAGAGCAGGGGCGTAAAAATAGACCTACTAAGGAACCACAATGTTCAATTCCTTCGAGGGCACTTTGCGGTCAGACTTTAAAGGCCCAGAGCACCAAACAGGAGGAGTATAAAGGGAATTGCAGGAGGTGAGAACTGAGAAAGAACTCATTATAACGAGATGCCACAAAGTTCTCCCACTGAATCTTGAAAAAACCACGGTCAACGAACAAAAATTAGGTGGAATTTGGATAGCAGGCTGGTGACAAACTTACTGAGGCCTGCGGATACTGGTCTTATGGTAGAAAGCAGAGGAATTCACAGGGCCAGCGCATGGATGGAACCGTAACAGCGAGTACAAACGAGACCAGGGAGACCAGTCCTGGCTCAATCCGTGAGATCAAACAAAAGGAACCAATAGTTTTCAAGGGCTGAGAGGTATTTAGTCATACAATGGGGGAAGCGGCATTGTGTCTGCTGTCAAAAAAGACATGAAGAAAATAAAATCTTAGTCTAAAAGGAGGCCAGGTAAAACTACTGCATCAACCCGGCCGCCAGCAATCAACAAGCCGGGCGACGTAAGCTGAGTTCTACGGCTCGCGTAGCCCGCACAAAAATCGCCATTCAGCCGTGGTGTAAATAGAGACAGCGCAAGGCAAGACATAAAGCTCCTTTTACTGGGAGACCGAGGCATACTTGAGGTCGCTCAATGATTCCGTCAAACCACTAATTCGGGTGTACTAGAATCAAAAAAGGAGAAGCCAACCCAGTACTCCATCCAAGCCGGGAGGCGGACCGCAACAGATGGACCACGGTTGCTCTACATATCAGGGACTATAGCACAAAAAAGACGAAAATGATGACTGGAGCGGAGTTCAACCGATACAAAAATTCCGACAGATGAGCAGCAACCGAACGGACACTTTCCAAGTCAACGTCGTACAAAAATAGCTACAATACTATATACGACGAATTACTCAATTTACCAAATACCAAACTTCAATGGTGTTTCTCCTGAGCTCTTACGCCCCAAGTCAAACAACAGAATAATAACTACTGCCGAAAGACTGCAAACGGTCGGAAGCAGAAAATGAGATAACCAAATACAGTCACGCCGAATTTGAGGCTGGGCGTCGCCTGCCCGAGGCCCCAGTGAGGGCGCAGTTTGTGGCAAAGACCTACAGCGATGAAGCGAATAAACGGAATTCCAGTGAAAATAGTTCATACAAATGAAATGATGTTATTTGTGCCATGGGTTTTCCCGATTGGGACAGGGTTTTCTGAGCTCCTTACACCGACTAACAAAATCTGACATGGATTTTTCTCGTGCACAGCTACATTTGGCAACGTGCATGCATCCGTCCTTAGTACGGTTCCATAATGCGTAAAAGTGGTCGCCCTCAATGACAGCTGAAAGCTGGACAGGTGGATCGACTCTCTGTTGTCATTTCCAGTCTGGCTTTTCCAAAGATCAACCTCCTACTTGAGGAGAGTTGGGTGTTAAACTTACGCCACGAGTGTCGGGCTCACCTTCAGTAAGACAATTTTTCCAATTTCGAGCATCACTAACCTTCACTAGTTTGCACTGTTGCCGTTCGTACCAAGCCATCGTCCGAAGTTGACATGCTTTTGATAGCTCCGATTGGCCACCAGCCACACGGTAGGGACTTTGAAACTAGTAGCACGGCATCACCCGATCTGCGGTTGCTTTCTCGAGCTATCCATTTCTGCCGCTGTTGTAGTAGTGAAAGATATTCCCAGTTCCATATCTTCCAAAAGACGGAAGTAAAATAGTTCGCCTGCCTCCACCGGCGAATCATTTTACCTCTCAACGAATTCGTCGGAATGCCCCGTGACTTTGCCCTCAGGATAAGTAGGTCATTGGGCATGAGCGCTGGCAGATCGCGGAAGTCCGAAGTCAAGGGCACCAGCGGTCGTCCGTTTACTATCCATTCACTTTCGGTAAGAAATGCCAATAATATTTTGTCAGTCATCGACCGTTCGTCACAAAGTGAAAGAAGTATTCTCCTAACCAAAGGTACCGTGATCTCCCATATGCGACCAAGGCGACCAGCATGGGGGATGAAGTGCCACTGCAAACCCCGCCGTAACATTCCATCAGCACTCTTATCGCTGGGCCATATTCCTATCGGGTTCTTCTAATCCGTCCGAGTCCCCACAAAGTTTCTACTATTATCACTAGAAATCTCGGATGGTGGCCCTCTCCCTGACATGGAACGCGTCAGTGTAAGAATGAGTGAAGCCGTGCTCAGAGAATAAGAAACTTCAATGTGTACTGCACGCATCTGGAGGGAGGTGAAGATGCATCCATATCGTTTCTCTATGCTGCGACCATGATCAACTGAAAAGGGTCCGAAATAATCCATTCCAAAATACTTGAAGAGAAACAAACCTTGTTGGACTCTAATGGCCGGTACAAAAGCCATCATTTGTTTGCCTACGATTGCCAAATAATTTCGACATTTCCAACATCCTCCGAGTGCACTCCTAACGGTAGCCCCACTTTGTACAATCAAAAGTATCTTGCGACGCTTCGCGAGTAACTGAGATGGTTCTGCGTGTCCTTCTATTGCGTGATTCCATGTGATTATCGAATCCGTCATCGGGTGAGCCCTGGGCAGCATCACCGGATGTTTCAGGCCCCGAAGCTGATTGGAGTAGCTCATTCGTCCACCAACACAAATCAGTCCATTTGATAAGACTGGATTAAGTTTTAACAGTGTCTTGTCCATTGGAGACCCTGAAGCCTAAAGATTATCTTTTTTCCCGTAAAGTGATTAAAACCTTCGCCGCGAGCCCTAGGTTGCGTAATGACAGGAACACTTTTTCGCTTTGGCCATGTCGCATAACTTCAATGGCCCAGTTGTTAATTCTAGATTTGTGCGGCCGCCTCTCATGTTTGCGATAAATGTTTAAAGGCCGGTCAGCTAGGCCAGTGATTCCAACGAATGAGACCAGCTGGAACACCGAGTCGAAAACCAGTCCGCCTAAGTATCACGCAAAACTGGGAGAATCGTACTCGAAGGCTGCTTCAACCACACTCTCAGGGGTGTTGTACTGCCCTCGGGACTGGTCGGCCATAGGGTTTCTATCATCCATGAAGGAGTTAAAACTTTTGGACCAGCAACTGATTTCGTTCGGTGATGCTGCGCCCTTGGTGCCAAATATGCCAGGTTGATGTTGATTTGACATGGAGCCACTGCAAGAGTCCAGACAACTAGTGGATTTCAGTCAAATGATTCTCATCGTTCGTACTAAATCTCGTTTAAGTGTTTTTTATGAGGCGTAAAACTATGGCAGAGACCGTCCAGTAGTTGGTCCTATCAAACGTGAGTCGAGTTTATTCTAAAAGAATCGAGGGACCATAACGGCCAGTCTTGCTGCGGCTAACATCAACCTGGGAACACTCACGGTCCCCAGATGAACTGTCCTTGGTTCGGAGAAAGGTGGAATTAAATAAGGGGTTATGTCCCTTAAAACCATTCTGGAATACGCCACCTTTCCATGGCCAACTTTATAAGCGTCATAAAACACATGAAGGGATCGTATCCAACTGGCTTGTCAAAACCGGGCTTCAAACGACACAGTGATTGCAACAACACTTCGCCTGGCAGAAAGAAAGGTGCAACTAACTCCGGTGGTTTGCAATACGACGACATTATAGACGAAAAGCCACGCTTTGTTTGAGGTTTTCTGCTTGTTGTAAATGAAAACTGGAACATGTCTTTTATGGCGTTCCACTCCAATCCCAAAGTCCTCTTCGGCGCTGGCGCGCAATCGTCGATTCCCGAGGTAGGATGAGTCCGCTCAGATTTCGACAAACTTTACAGCACCTCCTAACGATTGCACATCCACGAATAAAACCGGAATCCATCGCGTGATGGTAATCCGCCCATCTGAATTGTAAAGTCTCTTGTAGTCTCCAGCGTAGGCAAAGGCACAAGGCAGTCAGCAACACAGAATTTATCATACACGGCCCTGGCGAAGTTATCCTAACAATGTCCCCTCCCCAGTAGTCCGCCTAGGGACGAAACGCAAAATTCGTACAAAATGGGGAGGAGGCGGAAGTGCACCAAATGAGTGAACATCCATTTGATATCCAACCAAATAACCACTTAGTTGACCATCTCCCCACAAAAGCAACCTCATTTCTCTTCTGTCTCTTGCCGGCGCTCGAACCTACATGAATGCTTCTCCATTGTCCGCAGCCAATGCGTCGGTTTTTCTTCGAAAGTGAGGCAACACTCCAACCAGACTTGCTATCGTGTCCGGTCCGTGTAGCAGGTTATCATTCAAGGAGAGTCCCTGGAATGCAGCCGTACAGTCAAGCACCACCGTCATATTTCCAGGCCTCTCGGGGCTCGTTACTGGGCAACGTGGCAAGTATCACTGAGGCCAAAAATCCATTGGCGACCGTATATCGGACACTAACCGGGCGTGGCCCTTGCGCAAATGCCCCTCTAATATTGTAGCGTATTTGCTAAGTAATTCACGGTCAAGCGTAAACGTTTTTCTCAGGCCATTCAATCTCTCTTTGGCCAGGATATAATTATTTGGAAGTCCAACCTCAGGGTTCTTTCATAGGAGTGCAACTTCATATTGTCCTCCCAGCAAGGTAAAGGCACTGGCAACTACATCAACAGCCCGTTTGACTTTTACCGAAAGAAAGTTTCTCGGTGCACCCCCATCACAGAAATCGGCTTTGCACATTCAATTGACCTGTACCGCTGGGGATCGGTTTCCACCTCATCGTGGTTTTACCACCTCACAAAAATTGGCTCCTTGTTTGTCGGACCAAGAACAATCCATCTTAAAACCGTCCGCACGGCATAGGTTTGTTTTAACTTACTGTATCCTTACTCTAATGCCCAGTGTGCTTCTGAAACGTCAACAACTATCAGGATTTGCGCCACCAAATGTTTCAGATTCCGCCCTTGGAATCAGTGTAGGTGGTTCCAGGGCAAAACGTCCGCATCCGGGCAGTATTGGACTGTTTCCCAACAAGAAATTCAGTCACAGCTCCGTTATTCTCGAACCCCAGGTGGTGGCTCTACTTTCGGTTGAAGCCGAAAGTGAGGAAGGGGGAGTCGTCAGGCCCGCCAGCTTCATAAGGTTTTTGTTTTCAGGTTACATCGAACCCGCTGTTCAGCAGAGCGTAGGCCTCTATAGAGGCCCCCGGCCCGTCGACTCTTACCGGCAGTACACATAAGCTGACACGACATTCTGGCCTGGAAGTAGCCGCAAAACTATTGGTCCACTGCCCAGGCTTTTCTGCACCTTCCGTACTCGGCTTAACCAGCTGCAGCCCTGGTGTTGAAACGTGCATGACCCGATCGCCAAATTGCATCTAAGCACCATGCAGTAGAGGGTGGTGCCGCTTCTGGCAATCTGATGTTGAACATGGTTTGGAAACAGGGCAGCTGCTAGACAGGCGTCCACATCGAGGCACGAAAAACAAGCCTTGATTTCTTTAACAAATGTCCAATGACCGGGTTCATCACGAGACACGAAAAGCTGATTTTCCTCAGATGAGATTATTGCACAAAATACGAAGAATCTATCAGCTGCGACCAACACCGGACTACTCCGTTTTGGCGCGAACAGTGCCGCTTCTGGGTGCGGTTTTATACTTAATTCCCCCGGCTGGATGACCGCAAATGCCCCTTAGCTTTGCTATCCGCAGCCAATTTGCCGAACCTACTTCAAGCAATCCGGGCCTCACGGGGCACCAAGTACTGCAGGTCTTGGAGTCTGGGTTCGTCCCTCTTCTCAAGAAATCACCAACGGTCCTGGTCCACAACACCTGGAGACGCGTAGGCGGCGCTCCAGTGACCCGCTCCATAGTCTTCAGTGAGTTAAGGTCGGGCATTCAATTCATCCGCGAAAGCGCAACTGCGCAGTTGAGCACTTCCAATGATAACTCAGTCAGAACATTCAAATTCTCCACCAGAGACTTCAAACCTTGCAGTGAGCCGCCAATCAGTGAACGAGACACCACGTGATCTTTTACATATAAATCCTTTGAGATTTCTCGACCCCTATTATATGCCAGTCCTGGGGGCAATATAACGCATTCGGAAGTCGCACCCCTTATTTTTCCCTTACAGTAGTACATCAGGTAAAGTAAGCGCTGGCCACCGTCTTGAGCTTCAACTTCGAAGGAATCCTCAAACTGTTTCGCAAGTCTCTCATACGTAGACGAACAGCCCGAAAATGACTACAGTTCCACTCTGGATAAATCTAAACGATGATCCACTGCAGGTTCTGCCACTGGAGTCACCGGTGTTGCTTTTGACCCATCGTTCTGTACATGGCTATCACCCAGACGGCGAAGCAGACGTACACTGATCATTAGTCCACCCTTGACTTCATCTCTGATGACCAGGCTTTCTTCTGCCCCGGAGATTGCCAAACGTAATTTCGCCGTTTACCTCTCATTCCCCACCTCGAGCAACTTACGTCGTTTATCTAACTCTAATTTTTCTGCTACCTGTTTTTCCTTCAACTCAGCTAAAACTAGATTAGCTCTGGCTTCATGGGAAACTAAACTCACCCTAGCGCAGCCCGATATACCAGAATTTGAGCAACAAACATGACCAACACCTAGGGCAAAGTGGTTTTGTTCACGTGCAAGGTATCGTCTTTTGATCCACAAGTGTTTGCAGAATTGCTGTGTAATTTTACTCCTTGGTGGTTGCCAAGAATTTTGAGTACTTTACCGGCTGGACAATTAAACATCCGGGCGAAGCGTAGTGACTAATTTTGACGCCGTTCAAATCAAAGTCGTATAAAAATAGCTACAGTACTATATACAACAAATTACTCAATTTACCAAATACCAAACTTCAATGGTGTTTCTCCTGAGCTCTTACGCCCCAAGTCAAACAACAGAATAATAACTACTGCCGAAAGACTGCAAACGGTCGGAAGCAGAAAATGAGATAACCAAATACAGTCACGCCGAATTTGAGGCTGGGCGTCGCCTGCCCGAGGCCCCAGTGAGGGCGCAGTTTGTGGCAAAGACCTACAGCGATGAAGCGAATAAACGGAATTCCAGTGAAAATAGTTCATACAAATGAAATGATGTTATTTGTGCCATGGGTTTTCCCGATTGGGACAGGGTCTCCTGAAATTCTTTACGTATACACTACAGCACATTGTGGCATCACCAGTTGCATTCGTGATTATGAGTAGCCTTTACCTGCCATTTTTGGACTGCACAACTGGTAGATGTATCTGGGATGAAACAGAAGGATACCTTGTCTGATTGGGGCATCACAGGGTTCTGGCCCAATATAATAAATGGACACGAGACGCAGATCAAGGAACTACCATTCCATCCTAGACCTAGTGACCACAGTTCACGAAAGCGCCATGGTTCAGGTTTGCTTTAAACTTTGGAAAAAGTGGCTATGCCACTGTGGAGTTTTACCTCTGTCTCAGACACGCAAAAGCTGAAGAAAAACTACTTACAATTACGAGAGGTTAACACAAGGAACTTCAGAACCAGATCAGCAAATCCAGGCTCGGGGATAGAGGATGAAGAAACTGGGGGGAGGGGGGAAGAAGAAGCAACAGAGGATGAGGGGGAATTATCCGGACCCAAAGGACATTTTTGTTCCAAAGCAAAAATGCAAACGTGAGAACGAGCCAGTTTGGCGGACAGCGGTAGTTTGGCGGAAAGTCAAGCCGGCGGATCCCGTAAGTTACTGGTAGCAGAAGGGCCTGGCTAAGATACAACGGAAGCAGAAACCTAGTTGGTTATATCGAGTGAAGGGCAAGGAAATCCTTTGAAATAGCAAAAGCCAAAGAAGCCGAATGGACTGGAGATACATAGCTACTAAGTTCAAAGCTTAGGAACGGAGTGGGATCAGTGGCTTTTGATGGCAGTGTGGGGAAATATGGGGTGACGATAGGAGCAAAGCCGACACTTTGTGGCGGTACCTTGGGGGTGTGCGCGGGAGTGATGGAGAGAAACAGACCTCAACGGAAACAAATATGGGTATTCACTGCTTCACACCTGCGAAAAATGAAAGGAGAAACAGGAGAAGTTACTAGAATGACTAAAAACGTAAGTCGATGAGATCTGATGGCATACGCCTAGCGATCATCGAGCCACTAGCTGCCGTGACTATGGGATATATCTGTCATCTCTACAGTGCTACAAATGTGAGTCACAAGCATTGCAACATGACCAACGCGCAGACAATTTACGCTAATCCCAAAACCAGAACGAGATTGGCTCGTAGTTTATATGATACAAATAAGTAATAATAGTAATAATAGTAGTGTGTTTTGGATGGGCCCTAGATACGGTGCAGATGACACAGATGATGTCAGAATTAGGGTTTTCAATTGGCTAAAATACGTGCATACAAAGAACTATGAAGGGGAATTTTGGAGGGACTAAAATGATAATATTGCCTTGCACGTTTGCAACTGGAGGCCGGATGGGCAGTTCTATTAATTATAAGTGAAGTCCGTTGAAAATGTAGGGTACATACATAAATAGTGCGACAAATGTTCACGATTGGAAGTTTGGACATCATCGAAGGATACATCGTTTATTTTTTATAAAAGAATTCATCAGGGGAAGTGCAAAAGGGTCGCTTGCAAGCTGCACATTATGAAAGATATGTGGTTAGAAAACTGATGTACAGGCATGCAACATCGGAGATAAAATGCGATGAATTCATCGACCAACACGGTGGGAGAGTTGATGGTGGTACGGCAACGGAGTCAGTCATGAGAGAAGGGCAAATCCGATGAGGAGAGGGAGAGAGTGCTAGGGTGGTGGTGGAAGAAACGGCAGAGGAAAACCAGGAAGTGGCCGGCGGAGGGTTTACTCTGTATTGAGTGAGTCACGGAGTATCAACACGAAAGTAAACGTACGACAACAAGCCGATCTGGGGCTCGTTCTAGGGCGATTGCACACGTGGACGGCTTGCAGTAGCGACCATACAGCAGAGGGATGATAGTTGTACAAATTATCTTCTTCATAGGCGGATCACACGTTACGGTATAGGGACAGCTACTCGACCAAAGTGTTTGAGGCAAGGAAGGGAAGGGGTTATCGTACAATGATTAAATATATATCAGTCAGCGTAAGAAGCTTTAGTAAAAGGTGAGGGACACTAGCGGAATCAGTTACATGGCGAACGAATGTCCCATCTGGAGCAAGATACACTACTAGGGTGATGATGATTTGAGAAGGCCGGGAGGAAGCAGACAAGCGCGCGGTGAGGTATTTTTGTGTTATACTGGGTGAAGAATCAATTTGAGGTGCTCACTTGAAGCGAATGTAAAAGCATGCAGTTTGCAGAAGAGATGATGGAGTGGATGACATGCTAGTGTACGTGGATAAATGAAAGTTGTGTTTGGCTTACTGAGGGCTGATGATGAAAGAATAAAGTTGCATAACGTGCTTCTTCGAAGAAAGCAAAAGTACTGCCACAGCTTCGGAATAAAATTAATCTTTCGGATATAAGGTTGGTTGAGTTTGAGGTCCATTTACCGGCGAATTCACCTATATATCGAATAAAAGACCCACTTGGAGAGAGAGACTGTCAGAGTGATGAATAAAGAGGGGCCGGAGTAAGATGGGAAAGCGTTAAGCCATTCGTTTACTATATACCAAGTAGATTATGATATATAAACAGTAAGTCTGCAACTCGGTGATAAATTGACTTGGGATGCCTTTTCAGCCCTTGCTGAAGAGAATATAACACAGAGCTGACGATATGGTAGGTGAACGGCAGGCGTGTGGCTCCCTGTGACCTTTCCGACATGTGCTTCATGTGATAATGAGGGAAAAGCTAGGCTACAGGATCTATTTATCTGAGACGTGTAAATATGTGGAGACATGGTGCTCTGTAAGGGTGGAATAGAGGGATGGAGTAGCATTGTGTAGGCAGCCAGCTGGGCTGGTAGCATTGACAGATAATAATTTCTCATATCACAGACTGCTGGGGGACTACTGATAGATAATTCAGCCCAAGACATCTTTCGGCAATTGTGAGAGGAAATTGAACAGCGACAATAAATGTGACAATGACCGGTTGGCGGCTGCAAGCTCTACCCTGGGAAATAGACGTGCTCACGGATGGGGATAGAGAGCAGTCATAAGTGAAACTCAGGAAGGCACTAAAGCACACTCAAAGGTCGATAAGTATTCATATAACCATTGGTCGCAAGCCTAGGACAAAGTGCCTGACATGTAAGCATGAAAGCTATACACTATTTAGTATGTAAACGGAGAGGTACTTTTTGCTGGGCTTGAAAAAGGTAATTTGAAATGACGCTTTTGAAGAGAACTCGATGGAAGGCTCGTAATAATTGATGAGAGCACAGCGAACGACGTGATTCCAGCAGTAACAAGAGCATAGAAATTGTATTTTGTAATCCACAAAAATGCTAGTGGATAGGACTGACCTTGTTTTCGATACAGAACCACTCTTGGTGATGGAAAATTTGATACGCCAGCCTAGTTGTAGGCGCACTACTTTGCGGACTTCCACCTTACCCTATTTGCTCCGAACAAAGCATCCCGGCACCATCGGTATTGTAATGAAATGTATTAGTGCTTTGCTTTAAAAAAGTCCAGGATCCGCATCCAAAGGCCGCTATATGGGCGGAAGTAGACTTTTCGGGCTTTGAGATTGCTATTCGTCCTAAATTCCTCTCAAAATGCCCCCAAGAGACCGTGTATCTATCACAGTCTCCGCTGTGGGGGCCTTACCCACTGCCTGACAGTGGTGGATTACTCCCACGGGAGTGAGAGGACGGAAGCAAACGCCCGGCTCCCTTCACCGAGTTTGCTGACTGACTTTCAGTCTAGGGGAGGCGGCTCAACCTAGATTCCAAACCGGTTACGGGTGGCTTATGAGACGCACAACAGTAAGCTAACCGATGTCTGTGGCGGAGAGGTGCGCTGGGCACCCAGAATGTTTGGCCTCATCCGAAGGGCGTGTGAACTAAGCAATCAGCCACCGGTTCCCAGTGGGTTACGGGCCCAAAGTTCAGTCCCGCTGCCTAGAAATTTATGTTTTGGACAGAAAAAGGCCCCGGTTGTGGACCTCTCAAAAACGGCGCGCTTTGGCTTAGGAAACCTGGAAGTATTTCGCCCACAGGCAAATCATGGACCTGGATTATATACCTCTTCCTCCCGACTGTACCACGTTTTGTTTGACGGAGTGTAAACTCAGGTGGGTAAGAAAAACCCCAGGATCCATCGGTTTTGGTTGCCAGGATCCTGGGTAGCAAAGCCAGTAGTGAAGATATCGGTTGAAGGGTGAATATCAAACCGAAAGGGTGGTCAAGTTGATATATCCAGCGAGAAGTATAGATCGGAGATATAATTTGTGGGATAGAATGAGCAAGAACCGTCTTTAAGGTCACCTTCTGGAAGGGAATGGAAAATTCTTCGGCCTGACTGTTTTACCAGCGGAGCATTTCGGGGGGGAGGAGAATGCAGCAACAACATCATGCAACAACCTAGATGAATAGTGAAACTATCAATGTCAGGACTGGACCGTTGTAACAACAAGGGCTGGAAGTTTCGATTGGACGGCTAGCGGAATGGAAAACAGGAAGGATCTGACGATAGACTTTCCTGGGGCTATTTGGAAAATACCAAAGACGCAAGAAAGCAGGAGTCGGCAACCTGCAGCGCAATTATTTACTTTCAGAGCGATTAGGAATACCTTGGAACAGAGTTCAGTGACGAAAAACAGTTGGGAGCAAACAAAAGTGCGAGTGATTACAGGAGCGAAGGACGACTGGTAACAGCTGATAGGGTTAAAGAACTTTTCCGACGCGAGAAATGCGAGGTTCCTGGCCCAGCAGGGTATGAGGAATGGGGGCGTGAAACGTTTCTCGAATAAGAAACGAAAAGAGGTTTTAGGGGAAGGGGGCCACATAAGGACCTACTTCAAAAGCTCGGGACTCGAACAAAACAGCAGAGGTTGACATCAGGCCAATATCGACTGTGCGATAAAGCGTTATTATTGTTTTGAACTGGAGGGGTGGAAGTTGACGGATTTCAGTGGGGAGTGTACTCAAACCCCTGAAGCGTCTAAGTTATTGGAAAGTATATCTCAGAAGCAGCCTAGATTTTGAAATAACCGGAAGCATGTTTCTATGGCAGAGGGAAGAGGTAGTGGTCGGTTGAAAATATGGCGTGTCGGCGGAAGAAACTGCAGGACCTAGGACAAACCCATGAGGCAGGAAATACTAAGTCTTCGGCGTGGTAGCCATAGAGACTCAGCGCAGAGGACAGCGCACAATTCTTTTTGGCTGTGTGGTTGACTGACCAGGCAGTTGTTAAGTGCACGAAAGCCGCACCTCCTCTACGGAGATTCTGTCGTTTTGACGAGTATTTATGAAACTGGTAGGGTGATACTCTAGGCAGGATCTGACACAGAACCCGAAATGCTGAAAATATGGAACTATCTTCCCCAGTTATCGCCTTTTTTCATCGTACTCGTCTCCATCTTGGGCACCTTCACTTAACACTTCTCATGCCCGTCAAAATCTACTTTCCCCAGCACATAATTATCGCGGGGTTAAAAGGCCGTTTCCGTACTCGGCTCACCGTTCATGATCCCTTTTCCCGAAGATTCACGTCAAACCACCCGCTGGTCTCATTCGCACACTTAACCAATCCCCAAAATGTAACTCACCCTTTTTTATCGCAGTTACCGATACACTTGCAAAAAGTCGCATTTAATGTTGCCATACACTTCCGTCCCACAAAGTCCAAACAGTATATTTCACTGAGGAAAATTGTCATCAGAGCATCCCAACAGTCGACGATATTGGGACAGTTAGCTCTCTCTGTCAGTCCTCTTGTTCGCCCACACGGCTGTATTCTTGCAATATCCTCACCTTTCAAAGAATAATGCCCTCCCCATATGCTCACATCTAAGAGACATCTGTATCGCAGCCTTCTGATCTTTCACCATCATATGATCCACCTTTTACAAAGAATACCAACAGACAGTATTTTACCTGTCAACTTCTTCACCTGCCGACTTTGCAAACTTATTTATCGGTTGTTTGTTGCTTTTTCATATCGGATATTCTATCTTGGTAAATCCTTTCAGACAATTTTGACCCTTGCATCTCTCCGGTCATCATGTTCAATCCTTAGATAACGATAGTCATACAAGAATAATCACTCATCTTTGCGAACCGCGTATCTGCGACTACCATGGCTACGCATCACAGATTGATTTGTCGCCCAGTTCCCATTTCCATTTGAGTGCATCACATTCCACCTTTCTGAAAGTGAACAATGTGCGCAAAGATTACATGTTTACATCCGGCCACTTCTTCCACCATCACTCAGGCAACCTCTCTCTACAAATGAGTCCTTCACTGGGTACTTAACTGACTCGGCCGATATTCACTCGCTGAACTTTACAAGGGTAATCTTCGAAAGATTCTTCTTATTCTTTGTCCGCAAATTTATTCCTTTCATCGTCTGATTTCCAATCCGAAGCCGTGCCATAATCCGCAGAGCACCATAGCTGATTCACGTCTCCCTTGGAAACTTCTTTTTCCTCAAGGTGAACAAAACTTTCGTCAATTCCGTTTGATTCTATCGTTGCACAGTCCCTCTTTTTGTGATATTTCAGTAAGAGTCTACTACCTCCGACCAGCTCCACCCCGACTTGGCCGGCTTGACCGACTTGGCCACCCGACCTTGAATTAAATTTGTCGGGCGCCGCCTTAAAGAGTAACTTAAATACTTTCTCCTGTACAATATCGAGTGCATATGTCTGAATCGTCCTCTTGGAATTCGGACCCTACGTACCGTTTGATCTTGCGTTACAGCGTGCCTCGGGGTTATCCGAAATAAACCCTTATCGTTATCATTAACTGTTGAGGCAGGGGTTTCTTATGGCTCAGCTCAAGCTACTAACATAAGTATTCTATGGGCTTCCTCAATCCGATGGCTTGGAAAGACGTGTTCCGAGAAGTTCAAAGTGCCCCGGTAGTGCAACCTGAGACCCCCCACTGACGGGTTTTTGGTATCAGGTGACTTTTGCACTTAAGAGAGGTTCGAAGGGTATTTGGCAGGGCGGAATCGTGTAGATACATTTCCCAGAAGGCCATTCCAATTTTCAAAATTGACACCACTTTCCAAGGAGTTTTAATTGGCACTACGTACTAGGACTTGCGTCGATAAAGCACTGAGATGAAAATATACACACAAACTTTACTTCCCGCACGAACCTAGAAGCATGTTTAGGCGCACGATCGATGGGTAAAGCATCGTCAACAGAACAAAGAAATTCACACTATTCGAAGCGGGTACAAAATGATGGCACCACCGGTAATTGTTCAGTTCCCTTCAGTTTCCACAGGACCAAAGTGGCCTAGACCAAATGAGTGTCCAGATCGTAGTGTTGTCGTCGAGTTTCCCTTGCTCCCAACACTGCTCATTGAAAGTTTTGTCTGGAGGGTAGAACTTGTAAGGCAATATCACGTTCACAGACAAGTTCATTGACAAAAATACAGGGGGCTTATTACCTAACGGCAGTGTTAGGGTGCCCTGAATGGTCTGAGATATGGGCCCTAAATCCAACTGAGGTAAACGGTGGTGGCGGAGGAAGTGCTAGAAATTCAAAAATAAAAAGCCGGAGCGGGCTAATAAATCATGCTTTAGGTCACAATTGGTGAAAATCGAGGGCCAAGTGCGATTGGGATCTTTTAGGGGATCAAATGTGCCTGAATTACCCAAGTCGGAATGATAGGAGTGTGGACGGTGTTTATAGGTGGCTTATGAAAGTCTCTTCCATTCATCTCACCCCGAATCACCACGGGAATCGAATTTGCCGGAGAATTAAAGGAGACTCGACTTAATGGACAGACGCAAAAGTGTAGTCCATATATCGTGGCGCCGAAACCGCAAAGATAAGCGAAACAAGCTAAATATTACGAATCCTGCGATAAAGCGGGAGGCAAACCAAGTTTGCGTGCAGCCAGTAAGAAGGCAAAAGTAAACGTGCTTCAAACCCGAGGCCAACGGAAGCCTCGTAAAGGTCAGTTCAGTTAAAATTACCCGATTGAACAAAACCGGCAGGTCGGAACCAAGAGTAAGAAAAAATCGCAGAAAAGATAAATCCCTAACTTCATCCAGAAAACGGTCTCTTTCTTGGCATGAGCGGGGTCATTAGAGGGGCATAACTATCGCATATTAGGAAACCATCGCCATTCTCGACTCGCCGTTCAAAGTCCACTTTCCTGAGAATTCCTGCCAAACTACTCCTCCGTCGCATTCACAAACGTAACCATTTCCCAAGATAAGACTCACTCGTACTGGGACATTGGCAAACAGTCACATTTAAGGTTGTTATTCACTTCCGTTCCACAATCTCCGAAAGGTGTATTTGACTGCGAAATATTTTTTCCAGGGTATCTCAAGAATGGATTGTTTTTAGACAGTTTGATCTCTCTATCAGTCCCACTGATCGCCCACTGAGGGCTGTAATAGTGCAGTATCTTTACCTTGCAAAGCCCCGTGTCCTCCCCATTTATGAAAGCCTGAGAGGCACCTGTGCCGCAAGTGTTTTCT
Source organism: Fasciola hepatica (assembly GCA_948099385.1). Taxonomy (NCBI): domain Eukaryota; kingdom Metazoa; phylum Platyhelminthes; class Trematoda; order Plagiorchiida; family Fasciolidae; genus Fasciola; species Fasciola hepatica. The sequence goes on from CANUEZ040000168.1 coordinate 2,479,914, forward strand.
TTATCGCATCCACGTGGTCCACGTTTTATTAGGAATATCAGTAGATGGTGTTTTACCAGTCAATTCACCTTTTATGTAAGCTACGAGTCTCCGCCACGGTTGTAAGTGTGCGTCAAACATTGACCTGTCGCTCAGTTCCCGTTTCCATGTTGACGCACTTTATTCCACTTTTCCGAAAGTAAACAATCTGCTGAACATGTATTTGCTTCCATCCGTCTACTTCTCCCAACAACACCCTCGCCACCTCCCTCTACGGGTGAATCATTCACTGGGCATATAACTGAATCAGCTGATATTCGGTCGCTAAAGTTATACATGTGATCTTCGACGGATTTTTCTTGTTCAGTATCAGCAATTTCACTCCTTTCCAACGTCTGATTTCCAGTCCTGAATTCTTTCATACATCACAAAGCGCAATTGCCTGTTCACGTCTCCCTTAAAAATTTCTTTTTCTTCAAGGTAAGCAAAATTTTCTTCAACCGTGTTTGCTCCTGTCCTCATGCAGTCCTCCTTTTTTAATGAATGTGCGTAAACCTACTATTTTTACTACTTTTAACCAGCCTTACCTGTACTCGGCCGGCCTGACCACCTAACCGTGAGTTCAAACTTGCCGGGCGCTACGATGAACAGTAAATTAAATACTTTCTTCTGTACTATGTCCAGTACCTTTATGACCCTCCTAGAACTTAGATTCCGATTCCAACGGTATCTTTCGATGTTGCTTTGCAGCATGCTTCGGATTTATCCGAATTCAACTGTTACTACTATTTCTATTATTATTATTATTTTTATTATTATTATTATTAATATTATTATTATTATTATGAGTCTAATCAGCAGAAGTGTCGGCAAGTGTCACGAACGCTGATGACGGAATCGCCGTGTTGAAACGGTGAATGTTAGGCTTGGGAAAATACGGAGCAAAATAAGCAAGATTTATGGTAAATTATTGGAGAGAGCGATGGAGAAGGAAACTAGGTCATCAATGGTGGAATATACGAAAATAATTTATTGTGCGGTGTATAAATACACTATCTCATCCAGCCAGGAAATGCTCCAGAAGGACTGATAGTAACTTTCTGTTCCTATCAAAAGGATCAGAAATTGCTAAGGGAATACCCCACGCACCCGGTGGCCGACTGTGAGGGGAAAATCGAAGTGGATAGCCAGAAGCGGAAGGTTCAGTCACAAACCAGCCATTAGCGTGTCAGCTCGTGCTGTAGCTGTAATTTGCCTGGGAAACTGCTACTGTGAGCCACGGTAGGTGAAAGTAGGTCAAACAGTTAGGCGATACTGACGAGAGCAGTTGAGTGACCGTAGATAATTATGGCTTACGGCGCCATACAGCATAACCTCAGTGTCAGAGAGGTCTTGCTGTAACACGTTCCCAGTAGTCCTCAGCGGAAAGTGGGACAAAGGAGGACTGTACACGAGTGGTACCAGGTAACCAGATGGTATTTCTGGCAAGCAGCTATAGGCAGGTTTGCAAATGGATGAAGTGGAAAATGAACTAGGTAAGCTTTCTGCGTTATATACTTCATCTAAACCGTACGACGGTTAGAAGATTCTGGAATTGGGAATAAAGAGAGGGTGGCACTCCGGGAGGCATTCCAGCTGAGGGCTAGTGTAAGTGAGATAACAGACAGAAACTCGGAAGTTGAAAGGGAGGGGTCACGACGGGCTTAGCGACATTGCTGAGAGCTACATAACTGAACTCTGCGGGAGTGAGGGGGTAAAGTGGAGTAGGAGTCTGCCCCAGCCTGAGGGGTCGCTTAAATGACGGAGTTTGGAGTAAGTTTCTTAGTGGTCTGCTGTATGTTTCATCCTGGACATTTTGCATCCGTGTTGGTACACGCTGAAGGCGTTTGCACTACTAGACCCATCTGGAGAGTAATAGCTCGGCGGGACCTCAACAGACCTAATGTTTGGGGTTAATAAAGCGGTAAGGATCCACTGGGAATTTCGGGGGATAACGGCCAGACGGAGAAGAAACCTGCAAGCATTAATATCCCTGGTGGCAAGTTTACACAATTAATCTGGAAGATATGTGCACTTTCAGCAGCGGGGTTTTGGCGGTTTCAATGCTGCACGTTGGTGATGGTTTTTGCCCACGGAAGGTTGATATTAGTTTGAGTTGTATACTAGAGTGTGGGTTGGATGCTAGAACATATAAAAAGCAACTTTTCACGAAAAAAGAGGAAAGATAGATGAGAGTCAATGGGAAATACAAACAATTTTCCCTAGGTGTTTTTACTCCCTGGGCCATATTGAGACTGACGTTAGTCACCTGACTTTTTGATATGCTGCCCGCAGCAGTGTAATCAGCGTCAAGGCTACGGTAGAGATTGTAGCCGAAGCTAGTACACATTTCAGGCTTGCTTGAGAAGGGTACGACCTGGGTGGAACTCACAGCGGGAGGTGGATAAGCGTGTGTAGAAGGTCCAGCGGGCTACCACCCCAGTCAGCCTCGTGCGTAAAAGCTGAAAGCTTTTCGAGCAAGCAAGGGCGGCATGGTGCTTCCCCAATGCGGGATGAAGTCTGAGTTCGTGGGAGACATACCCACAACTGGAGATTGTCCTTCTCCCCTGGACCCCGATTTCAGTGGTATTTATAGGCTGAATTGATCCCGGTGAGTCCTTTTATTACTTTTTTCCTAACACAGGAATCGTTGAGCCCATAAAGAAACTTACCATGTCCCCTCCGTCCGGCCGTAATTTTCCCCTCATTTGACCTCTCTTGAAACTGCTTGGGGTGCGCTGCTTTCCCTCACCTCCGGAAGAAGCCGCGTCTTGGGTTCCGTCGATATCAGGGGCTTTTGCTAGCATTTGGCGGAAAATGCAGAGTGGGGCTGAGCGAACGTACGGGGTAGGACGACGAATGTTGCAAGGCAAAGACCAGCAAATATGGGTTAGTCTTGGACAACACCGGGTCGTGCTTAAGACCATCAGGGGCCATACAGGGTCAGGTGGTATGAGGGGGGTTAGCTGCATTTACGGGAGGTGACTTGGTACAGACAGAAAGCAAGATATTATTAGTAGGCAGGGCTGGTAGGTTCAGAAGCAAGGGCGACACAGGCTAATAGTCTTGCGAGAAGATTTGAGACCCTAAAATGGGGCCAGCTGGTGGCTAGTGGAAGGTAGATATTTGGGATGAGAACATTTGGAGTGAGTTAGTTGAGAAAGGCCACTTTGAGGGCGGGGACGATAGCCGTGGGAAGTGGAAGTCAGGTTAAATGGGAAAGGAGTGAAAAAGTCAAGAAGTAAAATGGCCGACGGCGGAACCCGATGTCCCGGGATTCAGAAACACCTATTGTTCTGTGCTGGAGGGAAATGTTAGTGAATAAAAACATTGGTCTGGAGGAAAGTTGTTTGTGTATTTAATTTATTTCATTATATGATGGAGGAGGCAACTGTCCGGTTCTGGTCGTAAAGACCGATTGGTGGGTTAAGTTAGGCACAGCCATGTGAGGACTGGCTGACGGCAGATAAGTTCGGGACACTGTGGTGTATTGCAGGGCGGATCTCGTTCAAGTGCTTTGTAAGCAAAAGCGGTCCCGGCATGCTGCTTTGAGTAACATCACAGGTAACAGAGGGGTAAGTGGTCACCAACAGACAACTTAACTGTGGTCTCAAAGGTATGGAAAAAAGCAGTTGAGATTCGAGGCTTCCGATCGAGATGCTTGGAGTACATCCAGAAGCTGCTAGTTAGAGACACGGTGGGATGCCTTAGTCATTCCAAGGCGACAATTAGAAGCTTCCCGTTGCTCGTGACTTAAGTGACCTGGATAAAGAGGCCGAGTTGACAGTTACAAGACTCAGCATTAAGAGCTCTCTGTTGTCCCTTTTGCAATAGGTCATAAGGGTATTAGGTGCTCGGACAGAAGCTTTTACGCCGGGCGTTAAAGTAGTCCGAGGGTGACGGATGTGTTGTTAATGGGGCAAAAATGTAAGCTGTCGCGTGGAGGGTCCCTTTTTTGGCTGGTGATAATGCTGGATGTTTTCCTTTTAGGCGAAAAAATTTCGCTTTCCTGATATAAGTTGAAGATATTCAAAACTAAGACTGCAATATCAGACCCTCTAAGTCAAAGCAGTGCAGGCCGGATTCAGTCGAGACTGAGGCGGGATAAGTGCTTCAGGCTAGGAAAAGTTAGACACTTCAATGATCGTAAATTCCATGTCGGTCAACGTGAATTCAGTAAAAGAAGCCGGTGAGATGTAAGTGGTCCCGGAATCGGTAGACAGAATGAGAAGAAACCGGGTTGAAGGGTTCAGCAAACTCAGCGTTAGTGTGGGCAGGCGCCGTCTGGTAACTTCGAGTAAGAAACGTTAGGAAGAAGGTGAGTATTCCAGTCCTGATCATTCGTGATACCCGAAGTAACCTATCCGGTCGGCTAAAGGCAGAAGCTTCCCGTTTTATGCAGCTTTTCTGCGGCAATGCGAATGCTATTTGAGAGCCTCTATTGGAAGATAAGTAAGTAGAAGTCATGAGGGTTATTGCATGACTTGCGAACCCATTTTACTTCAGTTGTAAAGACTTGAGGGCACCAGATCGACTGTAGATATTCGGCAAGTCGTGGTCTGACTTAAACCGATGTAAAAGCATGAGTAATCTGGTTGAAAGCCCACCACTAGAGAGCCCCTGACAGCACTTGGAAGGGGGAGATCGTTAGGGGTCAACTCAAATCAGTTCAGTTCAGTTTTTACAGGGCCAGTATAGACTGAGGCCCACCGAGGGTCCGATGTCTTTCGGGGGCATGCGCCTGAGTCAGTGTCCACAACTGCGAATTTGGTAATTTCTACCTCTTTGTTCAGTTTGGTAGAAGCTTTCACTGATTTAGTTTCGCTAAAATGATTGCAATCAAGATGCGTCTAATATAGATCAAGGGTCCACCACCTCCGCGGCGCCCATTTTTACTAAACATGTGACAGCCCATTAGGGGTATTAGGGTAAGAGGGGTGGGAAGGGCCTAGCCAGTTCTCCGTGATGAGAACAACATGAAGGTCGGACAAGAGTGAAAAGACTCTGTAGTGAATCGAAATGCTTTATAAGAAGGCAGCACTTCGTGAGAAGAGAAAGTCTAGAAGGTTTGCCCCTAGTCAGGGAGAGGCGGCAGTGCGAGTTGCAGTCTGGGTCGCCCAGGGTGGAGCTCGATGTTGAGTGGGCACACTGAGGACCGAGAAGGATGGAAACGAGGGCGGTGGTCAAGGAATTTCCAACCGATGGAAGAGCAAGAACTAACCCCGAACAGGCACTGGGGGATGCGGGCGGAAATATGAAGGGCGAGGGTGCAAAAACAGGCCACCCGAAAATTTTAGATTTGGGGAAATTGTTTCAGTAACTAGCGGCATACGGAATGAAAAAAGCCCGGGGTGAAGGGGATTTGTCAGCAAAAGGCTTGTAGACCTGATAGGTGACGGGTGAGGGGGAACGGGTGGGATCGGAAATAGCGTGGGAAGTGGGAAGTTTTGGCAATCGGCTTCGATCAATGGGGCTAATGGCAGAGAGCTGAAGTAGTTAGTGCTCACCTTGTGTGCCTTTTCCAATAATCCTAGGTGCATACGTCGTGGGTTGTAGGGCGGCACCGCTGGACGACCATCGGTGTAGGGAAAGCGCTGGCAAAATGTCTTGGGATGGCGCAAATTGTGGGAGCACAATTAGCAAATTCGTTCACGGTGCCTGGCATGCTATTCAGCTTTGTCTGCTGAAATTCTTGCGGGTGAGTTAACTGTTATAGTGTGCTGCATTTTGATGAAGTCTCGTCGTAAGACTGATGTAGGAGTGAACAACGGTTGCTTTGAGTTCTTCTGCAAAAATGCACGCTACTGCTTGTTTCCGCCTCCGTGCCACCAGCTTTCAGTGTGGTACGGCTTACTGCGTGTAGAAAGATCAGGTGGGGGATGGCAAACACAAAATACTGCCGGCTTTTTTTATTCCTTTGAGCCTCCAGGAGGGATATCATCTATAAATATACCGGAGGTGGTTAGACCGTTTTCACTGGTCGTCAACTCACTACCAGTTGACATTATGATGTACTGCTTTCCTCGTAGCAGGTTTTTGTATCCAAAATGACTTCATTTGCACAAACTCACCAGAAAGACATGGGCACTGTTTGTCCACAAGTGAAATGGCGCCAACAAAAAGCTAACGGCAACAGCTGAGACAGCAAGGTGGCACCAGACCGTCTCTTAATGCCCCCCTTGGTGACACTGACGTAAGTGTTTCCGGAATGAAGTTCAACTTACCTCCGGGGTGTGAGAACGGATGTTATTGTAGCCTAACTAACAGACAAATTGCATTAATTTGTAGCAGTAGCCATTGGTGGGGTCCCCGGCCGTACCGCTGAGTGGTCTCCAAATAGTACACCCAGGGGACGGTCCGCGATGAACTGTGAAAGACGAGCAGTTATATTAGTATTCAGGCGAAATGAAACCTTCCTTCATACGGAACCCAGAACTGCTTAGCAAAGCTAGTCGTTAAACCACAGATATCCCATAGGATCCTGCGGCCCAAGTTCATATCTGTGGCGTGGTATCGGAGCACGCACCAGGGCTAGCCTGAAAAGATTTCTGTCAGAGGATATCCTACGCCACATACACTGGAGAGGTGAAAAAAGTGAATACCTCCTGTGTAACAAAACGCTGTCCCAGCTGATGATTAGTAAGCCCTGCATCACCTGCATTAATCTCCAGGTGCTGTTGGAAAACACCTTTATCTAGATCCTACTACTCATGCAATTTCCGGGTACATACTACGTTGGACGCAGGGGATCCGACGGAAGTCGGCCACCAATAATTGCACCAGCCGCTGGTATCTACTAGATAGTTCCAGTAAAGTTACAGTCAACAAAGGCTTAAACTTGTAAGGTTCATGTTCATTATCACTGGATTAAATTACCTTTACATTCAATATCGTACAACCTTGATGGATAACGTTATTGAGGGTGCGCCTCGATAACATTAGTAATGGTATCAATGTGAAGTCCAGCCAATGGAAAGTTCGAGTGAGGCTTAGCAACCAATTTCGACACAATCCAAAACAGAGAAGATTAAAAACAGCTACAATCTTACGTACAACAAATTAAGCCATTTTACAAGAATGAGGCCTTAGTGGTGTCCCTTCTGGGCACTAACACCCCAAACTGGACAACAAACGAACAACTGCAGCTAAATTAAAGTAATAGGTAAGAAACAGAATACGAGATTACCGAAAGCAGTCGCAACAAAGTTCAAGCTGAGTGACTCCCGCCCGAGGCACCGGCAGGGGTCCGATTTGTAACAAAAACGTAGAGCCATAAGACGATTAGCCGGAACTTCAGTACAAATAGTTCATACAAACGAAGCAGTGTTGTTTAAAACATGGATGTCGAAAGATGGAGCAGGGTTTTCTAAACTTATCTATATCGGCCCCGAAAATCCTACACCGACTAATCTCTTGCTCGACTAGGTGCGGTCGGCCTCCAGCTTCGGCTCCCCTGTGATCCCCTAACACATAAAACTAATGGCCGTCAATGGCGGATTCCATTTGGGCAAGTGGATCAACTCTTTGTGGTCCCTTCCGGTTCGGCAGGTCCAAAGACATACCTCCAATTTGAGGAGAGTTGGGTGTTAAACTTACGCCACGAGTGTCGGGCTCACCTTCAGTAAGACAATTTTTCCAATTTCGAGCATCACTAACCTTCACTAGTTTGCACTGTTGCCGTTCGTACCAAGCCATCGTCCGAAGTTGACATGCTTTTGATAGCTCCGATTGGCCACCAGCCACACGGTAGGGACTTTGAAACTAGTAGCACGGCATCACCCGATCTGCGGTTGCTTTCTCGAGCTATCCATTTCTGCCGCTGTTGTAGTAGTGAAAGATATTCCCAGTTCCATATCTTCCAAAAGACGGAAGTAAAATAGTTCGCCTGCCTCCACCGGCGAATCATTTTACCTCTCAACGAATTCGTCGGAATGCCCCGTGACTTTGCCCTCAGGATAAGTAGGTCATTGGGCATGAGCGCTGGCAGATCGCGGAAGTCCGAAGTCAAGGGCACCAGCGGTCGTCCGTTTACTATCCATTCACTTTCGGTAAGAAATGCCAATAATATTTTGTCAGTCATCGACCGTTCGTCACAAAGTGAAAGAAGTATTCTCCTAACCAAAGGTACCGTGATCTCCCATATGCGACCAAGGCGACCAGCATGGGGGATGAAGTGCCACTGCAACCCCGCCGTAACATTCCATCAGCACTCTTATCGCTGGGCCATATTCCTATCGGGTTCTTCTAATCCGTCCGAGTCCCCACAAAGTTTCTACTATTATCACTAGAAATCTTGGATGGTGGCCCTCTCCCTGACATGGAACGCGTCAGTGTAAGAATGAGTGAAGCCGTGCTCAGAGAATAAGAAACTTCAATGTGTACTGCACGCATCTGGAGGGAGGTGAAGATGCATCCATATCGTTTCTCTATGCTGCGACCATGATCAACTGAAAAGGGTCCGAAATAATCCATTCCAAAATACGTGAAGAGAAACAAACCTTGTTGGACTCTAATGGCCGGTACAAAAGCCATCATTTGTTTGCCTACGATTGCCAAATAATTTCGACATTCCCAACATCCTCCGAGTGCACTCCTAACGGTAGCCCCACTTTGTACAATCAAAAGTATCTTGCGACGCTTCGCGAGTAACTGAGATGGTTCTGCGTGTCCTTCTATTGCGTGATTCTATGTGATTATCGAATCCGTCATCGGGTGAGCCCTGGGCAGCATCACCGGATGTTTCAGGCCCCGAAGCTGATTGGAGTAGCTCATTCGTTCACCAACACAAATCAGTCCATTTGATAAAACTGGATTAAGTTTTAACAGTGTCTTGTCCATCGGAGACCCTGAAGCCTAAAGATTATCTTTTTTCCCGTAAAGTGATTAAGATCTTCGCCGTGAGCCCTAGGTTGCGTAATGACAGGAACACTTTTTCGCTTTGGCCATGTCGCATAACTTCAATGGCCCAGTTGTTAATTCTAGATTTGTGCGACCGCCTCTCATGACTGCAATATATGTTTTAGAACAGATTAACCACACTACCAATACATGACCAGTCAAACCACAGCCCCGTCGACCATACTTCAACTGTTTCTAGGTTGATGGAACGCCTCATCAGACAGCTGACCTCTGAGTTCCTATCTCATAACATCAGCCACGATCGGCAGAATGGCTTCTTAAAATTTCGTTCATGCACCGCTTGCCAGTGTGACTATTTCGGTTTCAAAAATGCAGCATCCGAAAACAGTAAATCTGTCAGTATTATGCACCTTAGTATGACCAACGCATTTGGTCGTGTTCCGCACTCTTTATCACTAGCCAAACTCAAAGCCTTTAGGTTTTCTGGTCCCCTTTTTCGTGGCAAACAGCATACCTATCCAACAGCCCACAGGTAATTTCCATTGAAGGATGCCTCTCACAACCTACTCCAGTTCCCCGTTGGGTCGTACAAGGTAGTCTACTAGGTCCCTTGCTTCTTCTCATCCACAGAAATTATATGTTTCCCATTCTGCGCCTATGTGCCCCTTTTCTTTTCGCTGGTTACACTGAGATCGTCTGCGAGTTTCCTCGTCAAAACCTCAACTTCTCACTGGAAGTAATTTTTGGTGATCTAAAGAGACTCGGAGGCTGCTGTTTTTCTTGGAGTATGAACCTGGCAACATCTGAGAGTTGCCACACAGTCTTCAGAGGTCAAGTGGCCCTCTAATCCCGGCTTATCCAAGACCTACGCATTTTTGCAGCCCGTCAGTTTGTGATCCTGGTCTTCATTACCCCTGTATCTTCAGGTTTTCTGAGTGTGCTTCACTCCAAATTTCCAAGAAGAGAAGAACCACTGGCCCCATCTCGAGAATTCTTCAATTAAACGATTGCGAACAGCTCACCCACAAGTCTCACGCCAGGCCCCTTCTTGAATGCCGTCCCATTATCTTCGTCAACTTGACGGAATTTGATCAAGTTTCTCTGGAGTTGGTGCAGCTCCAACTCAATAAACAACTAATGCGATTCTCCCCCACTTTGCTTCAAAAGGACCGGTGCATCCTACTCAGTCTTGACCCCCCACGTCTGCGTCTCATGAAGCTAAATTTATGCTTTCGGTTTAAACTATGCTGCTGCGTGGCCTCCTCATGTACTGAAAACGTTCGCCTCACTCCCTCCACGAATTATACCCTAAGCCGTAGCTGACTGCAGCTTCCTGTTCCTTAATCAAAATCAGAACTGAGAACTGACTTCATCCCATAAACTACTCAAAGTTATGGAATAAACTCCCGGTAAACATCCGCGAGTATCTCTATCTCTCAGCACAGAAGCTCACTGGATCACCTCTTGATTGTTACTAATGTGATATTTCTTATCGGCAAGAGTGTCACCAAAGAGCTGGCTTACGGATACGGGTTGGATTACTGGGATTATAGCATCATATCCTGGAAATTTCATTACTCGCCCGATGACAAACCTCAGGTTGACTATTTTCTATTACAATATGTTGCACGCGGTCTACACAACGATAGCTTCAGTTAGTTGCCTTTGGTAACTACACCTAGAACAGTGCTTGCTGGTTCTTGGAATTCTAGACAATATTCATGTTCTCCCGTTGCCAAGTAGCCCAAGGATTTTAGCCTTTGACTTCGCTCCAGCATCGAACAAATATGTGGCTTCGGATCCTAGGACAGAGAGTTCCGCCGTCCACAAAGTTGCTTGATCTTTTTCCTCCTTTCTCTTTCATTTTGGCCGCCAACACCCACCCGGGTTTTACGTTTGGCCTCATTTCGCTTTCCTCAGTTATTCCATACCAGAATCTCAAACCCCAAAAGCCTGCCTTCTAATAGCTAATTGCCGCCTGTTCCCTCTTTTCACCTCTAAATCTATCACCACTAACGACTACTATGTTCTCCTTTAAGCTTCATATCATATTCTATCAGTACAACCAAATTCATTCACACCAGTTAACTTGAAATGGTCTCTGATAGTTTCAAGCATGGTCTGGAGTCGTGAGACTGATACACATTTGCTGACCTGTGCTTTGCAACATCCCTTTCTTACTCTGTGTGTTTGTTTAGTCGCACTTTATATTTTTTAGTACAAGCTGGCGAAACCCCCGATGTCAATGGCGCCCATACCACGACTTCGTCCGGAAGGTGGGAAACAGGGCCCCCAGTGGTTGCGAAAAAGACAAAGAGGCCTAAGTTTGAGGTCGGGCGTAGGGGCTATGGAAAAATCCTGTCTGGACTCAACCACCCTCCTCTCGGGAAACAGAATCAACTGAAGGAGAAAAAATAGAAAAACAAAAAGGACCCAGTGGGATCACTTTGATCTCCAAATGCCACTGATATCGGGCCGCGAAGGAAATGGGCAAACTTCGCATAGATGGTGTTGGAACTGCCTCAGGTACTCCAAGTAGCTCTGCTTGCTGTTAATATTAAAGTTTCCACCAAGGTATCTTGGGCAATAAGCTACAAATAGTCTCTGAAGATATTCCTATAACCCAGAATAAATCAGGTTTTTGGAAGAACAAAACCTGAGGTTGGCAACCTCTACCGGAATTCTTTGTCATATCATGCCTAAATTGGCTGACGGCATTCAACCTAGAAGCACCAAATGCCCCGGACTTTCTACGTCTTCCGCACCTTGCTCAGTGCCACTGGCCCATGTATACAGCAAAGCCCGTAACAAATATAATGCGCTTCCGCGAAAATAATTGGCCTTAGATTGGCAGTTTTGTTCCATTGACGATGCTCTGCCCGTGTTGTTGGTAATCGTAAAGGTCATGATTTATTTCTGGCAAATGGATGAGAAGCATGCAGTAAGCATGATCAGTTTACGGGTCATGCAAATATACAGAACTGGACAGAACTGTATCGATTGTGCACAAGACAGATTAAAATGAAAGGTCAAATTAGACATGCCACTAGTTGAGGTAAATTCCGAGCGGTTTACCCGGCAAAAATGAGACTCAATTTCATCGAAGAAAAATGCATCGGGTAGGAGTCCGCTGACCGGGACGTGGGATAATGCGAAAACTTACCATGGAAAACGTTAGAAATGATAGGGGTGCCAAAAATCCGCAATCATAAAGTGATTTCAGGATCACTGCAGTCAAAAGCCTAACAAGTTCAAAACTGGTAAGAGATCTTATACAATGAGACGAGTTTATTGTTCTCCACTCGCAGGATTACGGATTATTGTTCTGCGGAATGTGCCTTGGAATGACCATTGCGAAAAGTCAAGCCGGGCTTTGTGGAGGGATTCAGGGGAAATCCTGTTAGATTCTGTGGAGCTGAACTAAGGATTAGGTGCTGCAACGCTTATAGGTGATCACCACGGCGAAAGGTGCCAATGAACAACATCTCATGTATCTCAAAAAATGCGTGCCATTATACGTCAGCGGAACGACAGTAAAAAAGTTCATTTGCCTGGTTTTTGCACAGCATGTTCGCCATCGAATTGTTTATAGAGTGAAACGCCAATGGGCACAAGTTAAGTGGAGTTTGGGGGATGGTGGAGAGGGTATCAGTGGTGCGTCCCGATGTCGAAGCCATATTAGGCACCATGCAGGGGTTCCTAATCAGATAACGAACGGTCCATATTCGGTGGTTCCCTCTTCCTTCCCATGACGGAAAAGTGAAGCAAACCCATGCCAATCCTCACCTAACACGCCCAACACAGAAACAGAAAGGCCGTAGGAGGGTCAACAAATATTTGTCGTTTAAGCAGCGTAATATCGCCCATTGCAAAGATTTCCACTCATCTATTTTGCTTTATTTGTCCCTCAAGGACACAATATTCCGCTAGCTGATTTTTCCCCCTTGGACATTCGTTCTTCTTCTACTAGCTATGAATTCCAGACCTCAGGTGGTACTTACCATTTACAAAAATTATCTTACCCTTTCGGCGGTTACTAATCTTTTGCGTACCCACGAATCTACGAGAATTGGCATTCATCCACGCACCTTCACGAAATTCTAACCTGTCTCCTTGCTCCATCACCAGTTACCTTTTTAAATGAACTTGAGTGTGCATCGCTGACCGATTTCGTGCGCCGTTCGTGTAAACATTGCACTTTCTGGCTCTTAAGACAAGGCCTGTTTTAGGTCCAGCCGATTCTTTACCGTTGCCTCAGCTGACTAGAAATTTAACCGTAGTTGCCGTGTATTCCGTATCATTTTACCTCATTTAAAATCTCCCCCCGTCCTCATTTTTTGTTTCTCTGATGTGGGACTCACTCTTTAAAAATTGTGAATTTTTCATCTACTTGAGTGATACTGTAAAATATGATCGTGCTCTCATGCTTGCATCTCGATCACAGTTGAGAAATATACCAATAACATTATTATTATTATTGATTCGGGGCTAAAGCAAGGTGGCCGTTTGTGGGGTCCTTCTATAGCTAACCAGTTTTCGCTGTTATATTTTCCCAGATTTCAGTAATTTGGTAAAAACCAATCAAGAGAGATAGAAATACCGTTGCAGCCTATGGAGCGACTACTTGCATACGTATATATCGTCGATCACTCAGAACATCCGAACACTGAAAATCTACCATCGGCTAGCCGATCCCTGGAATCGTTTTCTCCCGAGGTCCATTGAAGGATAAAAAATTCCAGAAACGCTGTGCGTTTCAATGTTCCAGACCCTTTACCCCCACGGTATATCACTCCACTATGTGTCGTTTCGCGCCCTAAGCCAAGCAATTCCCTCTGTCCCTTTAAGAGCGCAAGCTGGCTGCGCTCAAATTTAAACTTTCTAGATCATGGGACTTCAAGGTTCTTCTGTTTGTCAACCAGTTGCAACTGAAGCTGTGTCTTATGAACAGATAGCATCTAAGAAGACAAGTGGTTGCCGCCCTGGCGCACCCCAACAAAACTGGCTACCAGTCTAACCTGCTCAGTAAAAGTTTCAACCGCATCATTCTTGCCCCGTCCAAATTCCTACAGTGCTGCTCATCCACCGCTAATATAACAGCATCTATTTATGTGGCCTTCAGTGGTTACTTCTCATCCTCTCTTACCGCCTGCCCTGAAACTCTTCCTCCTCTCATCCACTCCAGCACCACGGCCACCTTTTCATCGATTCCCTCCACCTATCTGAAAGTTGATAAGTTAGTTTCCTCTGCCAATCTCTCCCCACAACCTGGCCCGGACGGCCTCCCATCGGGCTCTTTCCGTTTTGGCGGACCCGATCTTCCTTTGGTGTTACCTTACCTATACGCAGCGCTCATGATTCGCAGCTTCTTCTGCTCCCAAAAGAAAATCTCTTACATCACTTCGAGCTTCAAAAAGGCGTACATCGAGGCCCGAATAACTATCAGTCCTCAACCACACCCCAGTATCCTGAGGAACCGTGGAAGGAACTATCAAAATGACATTGTTCGTTACCTCTTTTCTAACAACCTGCTGCACGCTGGTCAGCATGGTTTTCTGCACTCCAGCTTTTGCCCCCTCCTGTCAGCTGGAATTCTTTGATGTCCTATCGCCTGCAACTGACGCCTGCTATTCGGTAATAGTCCTGTATCTTTACGGCGTTTCCTATATGCACCTGATAGCCAAATCCGATCTCTTGATATGACGAATCCCCTCTGTAAGTCAAATCTCGCAAATCGAGCAACGCGTAGCCAATTCAAATGAATCCCAAAACCAGAACAAGATTGATTCGTAGCTTCTACGGTACTAAATTGAAATGCACAAAGGATACAAATGTATACGAACCTCAAGTATGCGGCCAAATAGGCTTCACAGTAAAACCCAAAGTTCCAAAGCCCCGTGGCTCAAGCACGACAGTCAGAAACGGTTCAGGGCCAAATTCAAATGTCTCACATGGATAAACAAACGTGAAAATGTGTGGTGTATGAGCGGGCTTTCCAAGATAATGTTAAATATAGTCAAATTTACAAAGCACGTGGAACATTTAGAAGGATTTTCAGTATTCGTTCTTTACACCGCCGGCCAAAATCCTTCCGCGAAAATGGTTGTCTAAGGTTCAGGAAGGGGTCATGATTCTCACCCTGTCTACCTTTAACTTATTGTTAGTGCCTGTGGTTACTAACTTCCTGTGTTATCTGAACGTTAAACAGGTTTTCGCCGTAGTCATCGTCGCACAATCCATAAAAAATCAATTCCAAATCCCGCTGCACAACTTGAGATTGACATTTTCATCAGGAGACCGGCGCATACAGTCAGACGCATGATGAAGATGAAGGACTCTCAGAGTAAAGTGTTTCGCCGCACGAAATGAGTCTAAGCATCACAAGCGTTAACACATTGCAGCAACTGGTTAGACTAATTTTGTTTACAAGCATGAGCGCAGAAGTTGAACGCAGGTGCAACGCCTAATGAGATATCGCCTAAAATTGACAGGTCACGAACCAGTGGAATAACTTAAAATTAACGCACCAAATCTTCTGAAAGAAATGAAAACCGGTTTCTGATTATGAATAAATTTCGAAAACAAGTGTACGGCGGACAGTATCGAAATACACATGAACACGGAGATTGATCGAATACTGGCATCTATCAGAGTATTTCAAAGTTTTTCTGTGCACAAAATATGTGGCAATCAATATTGTATAAAATGTAAATAAATGTTCTTCTTTAAAGATAATAATAGTTTCACAATGTGCTCACAGCTAGTGTGCCTCACCTGAACTATTCAAGTGAAATACTGCTGAATTTCTCCTCCTCGCCTATGTGCACGCTAGATAGAAAGTGGAACTAAGTAAATTTGCAACCTTTCAGAAAAAAATGGGTCCAGTTGATTAGTTGTAGAGCATGAAATGGAATAAAACGCCGAGTGACTCGGAGCGAGGCGATCTGCGAGCTACTTTGTCTTTTGTATGTGGTTTCGAGCTCGAATCATAAACATTTACCTCGCTGTTTCTTGCTACGAGTGGATTAACTCTCTGATGTCTCGAACACGTTCTTCTTTTCTTCCGTTTCCTGTCATGTAACACAACTGTAGGATCTGTCCAATAGGCAAGGCTCAGTTCGGCGGTGGTGCAGTTCTCTTTTAGCATTCGTGCTACCTTAAAACCCAATACCAGTGCAGTCGTTTTGAGCTCGTTTAGGGATACTGACCTCAGCTCAGCAATTTTTGTTTTGGCAAAGGGTACTTTGTTTCGCCGCCGGCCATGCGGTTCCACCCAGGTACCGTACACTGTCACTGGGTCGGTAAATTTCAAGCTGCTTTGGGTGACCTGCTGGTGTCCTTTTTGAGATATTTCAAAAGCCTCCGGGCAACTTCTCCTTTTCTCGATAGGTGACTTGACAGTGGTCTCTTGGGTATAGCAACTTCATGTTGCCCACTGTGAAGTCCCGTCTTTGAATTCGCCATCGAAAGCACCGACTGATCCTTTGAGTGAACTTCGCTTTCCTGAGATGGACCGTTGGATTCAATATCAAAAGGCTGATTGTGTTCTACAGAGGCACTTCTTTCAGCAACATTTGAGCAATTTATTGATGCCGATTGTTGAAGTTCGCTCGTCAGGGGTCCGAGAAGTGTCCAGCCTAGTACCGTTCGCGTAGCGAATGGTTCTTTTCGATTGCTTATGCTCTGTTCAAGCACCCAGTGAGCCTCTGGTACATTGCATCCAGTTAGTATGTCGACGTGGGGGCTAGACACTTCTTCGAACTCTATGTCCCTGAGATGAGACCATCTCTTGGCGATCTATCTAACAGAGTCGACTGGTCTCATTGGCAAGCTGTCTATTGCAAAAGCTTCCGGAATTTCTACGGTCCCCTCATCAGATAAAGACGCTAACTGCAAGGTCAGCCTCTTAGAATTGCTAACATGACCCCCTGCAATCGTGCTGATAGTGAGCGAGGTAGGCTCGCCTACTAGTTCACAGCTTTCTACAAGCTCGCGAGTAATCAGCGAGGTATCCGACCCCGTGTCCCAAAATGCATTGACCCTCCTCAGTCCTTTAGGTGTCACGATACCGACAGGTACGATACCTAATCTTGCCGGTTTGAAATCATTATGTCCCGTTGAACAGACAATTTTGGGTTCATCCGGCTGAATAGGTCTATTGTTGAGAAGGCCATGCAGTAACGAGTGATGATTACCCAAGCATCCGTCTTGGTTGCATTTCACTCTTAAGCTTCATTCAGAGGCTCGATGAGAGTTGTTCAAACACATAAAGCTTGAGCCAATCCTTCTTACTGCCCACCACCGATCGGGTACACTCATCCCATGAAAGGTCGGACAATCTGGTAACCGATGTAGGGAGTTGCATAGCTTGCATTCAGCTGACCTCTCGGGTTCTTGACTAATCATGTGCATGTTAGCCAAAGACTGGGTTTGGTTACAGTCCTTCTCCACAATTTGAGATGTTGGTTCCCTTCGCGCCAGTCTGCAACTTTCGCGTACGATTTGTCCAAATCGACTGTTGGCGATACGGGATTGACGACCTATGAACTCCGTCAAATCGTTGAACGTAGATTCTCGCTCAAGCATATTTATTTTTTCAGCTTTCTCTGCCCATCGGCTCTGTAAATCAATAGATAGACATCGGACAATGCATTCCTGTGTGTGCAATGCATTCAAATCAGACTGGTATCCTAAGTGCTCCAGTGCTATACTGCAATTCTGCATTTTTATCACCAAACTCTACAGTGATTCAGCCTTGCCCTCAGTCCTGTTCGCCTCCAATAAAACGCTATCAATTAGGCTTCTAGCCAACTTGAATGGTTGTCCAAACAAATCTTCCAGGATTCTGCGCGCCCTGATGTACCCCATCGGTGGATCAAGCATCGCGCAGCCTTCGATAGCACTTTTGGCTCTCCCACGCCAGTAATGTAATAAATACAAAAACCTTTGACCAGGATCTGCAACTTTGCACTCAACAAAATTTTCGAACTGTTTCATGAATATACAGTATTGGTCGGGGTGCCCGTCGAAGTGGGACAGCTCCACTCTCGGCAGGTCAAGAGCCAAAACCTCGGTAGTTTCAGGCTGTCTCAAGGGTTTATAATCGTCGATCACAGTGCCTTTTCGATGTTGACATTGTGAACTACGTGGACTCTTTGCTGGCTCTCTGAGACCAGTTCCTTGTGTAAGGGGCTCTGCTTCCTTTCTGGCTAACCGCAGCTCGTTTTCTAATTCTATTACTCTCATTCTATAAGCACTAATATCGTCAAACGCATCGCGGTTAGAGATATATGACCTGGCACTGACAGAGCTAGTAAACTTAGCGTTATCTAGAGAATCAATAACACCCGAACCATCCCCAGAGACTTGCCGAGTTACTTCCTGTTGTCTCAAAAGGTCCTTGCTTCCTCGTCTGGGCATTTCCAATGAGTTTTCTTGCCCAGGTTCCACTTGAGTACTGTAAGTCAAATCTCGCAAATCGAGCAACGCGTAGCCAATTCAAACGAATCCCAAAACCAGAACAAGATTGATTCGTAGCTTCTACGGTACTAAATTGAAATGCACAAAGGATACAAATGTATACGAACCTCAAGTATGCGGCCAAATAGGCTTCACAGTAAAACCCAAAGTTCCAAAGCCCCGTGGCTCAAGCACGACAGTCAGAAACGGTTCAGGGCCAAATTCAAATGTCTCACATGGATAAACAAACGTGAAAATGTGTGGTGTATGAGCGGGCTTTCCAAGATAATGTTAAATATAGTCAAATTCACAAAGCACGTTGAACACTTAGAAGGATTTTCAGTATTCGTTCTTTACACCCTCCGATCCTAATTGTCCTCGTATCCCTCTCAAAGATCAAAAGCTGTGTTTGGTAATGGCCACCTACTTACCAAACCCACTACTAGCGGCGTCATCCCAGGCCGTCTTAGGACCATCACTCTCCCCAATTTGTATGAACGACGTTTTCTCTTCTGTTTGCCACGACGCCTAATCCTTCATTGCCGATGGTATAAAAATAATTTACTCCTTTCGCGTTAATGACCTATCCGCGACCCTGCGCAACATATTTTGGACTTGTCCTCTCGCCAAACTTGGTGCACCTCGTGATTAATGATCCCCGATGAAATTATCTCTCTCCTGCTCTCGGTGCAACATCTACTCCTGACCCACATTCGTCTGTGTATTCATCTTGATCCCATTCTTCTCTTTCTGCCTTGTGGTATTAAGTTGACCGTATCACAGTTCCTCACTGCCTTTGCCTATGCTAATACATTCACACCTCTTACTATTTCCAAACTAGACCTAGGGACCCACTGCATCAATGAGCCCTTGTTTCGCTTTTTTACTTTCGTTACTCTCTTTTCGCTCCGGCAACCGTTGATCCTTAGCTGCGGCATACCCAGACTGTGTTTTTCTATTTCATTTCCCTTTTCAGTGGTCCCCAACGACGGTCAACTGCTTCGGGCACTGTGCTGCTCACTCCCCTGTTGCATGCACCTGGATAATAATGCTATATGGTCAACTACCAATCACTGTTCCCGCTGGCTCTGCTGTTCAACGTCTCTCACAAACTGGCCAATCGATCCCGGATCCTACGCCATTATCGTGGCAACCCTGCCCACCTGAATACCAATCGATGACCAACTGTGCCAATCCCAACAATGCAGGGCGCGGTCAGATCCCCCACCTTGGTCGGCGCACATCGGGCTTGCAGGTCGTCCGCAACGATGAGAGGGAGCAACTAGTTTGGCGGATTGCAGCCCTGTCACGAAAATCTGTTTCATAGGTTGGATGTCCAGCAGACGGCTAGTCCCACCCACTAGCACGGAGTACGAATTACGGAACATCATTTTTGAGCCCGTGTTGTTGCTGCTAAAATGAAATTTGCTCTGTGTTTTCCAACGACTGTCTTTCTTTTGTCGAGCTCGCTCTCAATATTGCTGCTGTAGCTTACATTTTCATGCTGGGCGAGGTTCACCATTCCATTAGTGCACTAAATAGCGTGTAGCTCTCATCCCCACCCACTAATCTCTCTTTTCCTTAGCACACCCTGATTGCCTATGAAAATACTAATTGACCTTGGCGAGTACCCTATTGCATACGCTCCATGCGTTCCACTCCTGATCACTCTCCTGTCCCTTTTGTAGACTTGCTAGTTAGCTACGTCAGAACTCGCTGCTACCACTTATTTGCTGGCACATTCATTGTCACTGTTCGTTTTCTCACCACAATCACTAAACGATGTTTTTTGATGAAATATATTCCGCAGTCCTCTAGCAGTCAGCAGTGCGAATTGTGGCTACTTGCTCTCTCCGTCAGTCAAACTAATCGTCCACACAGTGTCCTTTCATTCGAGCGAGGAAATCTACCTTTGGCACTTAGTAAAATCACGGTTGGAATGCATCAGGTTTCGTCTGGTGCGACCTCTGGAAAACGGAATTTTCACCGAACAAAAGAAGTTATCTTGCACTTAACTGCAATATTCTTCATAGTACTTTTAAGACTGATGACGTCTTGCCTCAATACTCCCCAGCAATACGTGACCTTTGACTACAATACTCTCACACATTCAATTTCCCTGAACACACTGCCCACATAGCTGCATGGACAAATGAGTCCCCTGGCTTGTGGCAGGGAAGCTTGCTCGAGAAGAGGTAGGTTAAATTTATATGAAACTCATATTCGCCCAACCGTATAGTTCTATACAGTTGCATTCTCAAATATGCTCAAACTTATTATCACCGATACTGAAAATATACAGCGTCGATTCATCGAAAAATGTTTGAGACTTCTTTGAACCTTGGCTACAGGGAATGCCGAAAACTCCCGGAGCCTGACCCTCTGTGGCTTGGGAAAATAAAATCCAACCTTGGATTCCTGCTTAGTTCGCTCCACAGGCAAGCTCAGTCCTCCAGCCAGGTACGTTTTAGTATAAACTCAACACATTAGCCGCTCAATAAAGAATGCCGTACTAAGATCTCTGAATTTCGGAAATCCGCAAGACGAAACTTCTCCCTCCCCAAATATGCAACTTTTTGAGGCAAACTCCCGGCCGGCACCCCTTCCACAGATTCCTTAACCATACTCTAGTTTAGACTACGAGCAGCGCCAGACATCCGAAAACTGGCCACTTAAATCCGTGCGATTGTCAATAGATCCTAAAAGGAAAAAGATGGACACTGACCCGAACCCTCAGCAACCTCTAGGTTGTGTTTTACCTTTCGTCATCGCTGTCCCCACCTTAGCGTGAACCTACCAGGTTACGATGTTCAAACTTGGCTACTTTTATGACTGAGGCCACTGCCCCTGAATTCGTATTTTATTCCAAGTAATACCACTAGTTACATGGACGATAATCCTTAAGCATTCCCGGAACTACTTTTTGGTTGGTCTCCCCCTCTGTCTCTAATCCGAGATGCAGCACCCGTCTTAATCCTCAACTTCCATCTAGTGGTCACCGTTAATCAGACCATCAGAATTTCATGGCCCAACTTCCCTCCCTATCATAAGACTCTGGCATCATGTCTGGCCACAACAAAATCTGATACTCAGTAAACAATACTGCAAACAATCCGTGGGTTTTCCCGACTTATCATCACTGTTCGAGCTAGCAACACCCGGCTCACATATAAACTGAAAGCGGTCGGGTTCTGGCCTTTTCAGAAGCGAGTGGTCAAGTATGCATTCCTCGAGCGTTGGAAGCATTCCGTGTCTGTTTTCCGCTTTCCCCTATTCCATAAATTAAAGCCCTGACACCACCGAATGGCAAGTGGCACAACTTCTTTGGTCATCTTACAATGAGGGTATAAATGCCAAGCCTGGCAGTGGCGGACCTCTTGGGTCAAGCGTAAAGAACAGCTGGCGGAAGAAAAACGGAAAGTATTCTCCAAGGCGAAAGTATGCACTCCCGCTCCTCCGAAATAAAAAACAAGGTACCAAATCAACCTCTGGCTCTGGTGTTGTATTCATGGCCCAAGCCCCTCCAGTAACCGATGTATTCCGCGTTACAGCCACCAGCCCACCCTGCATGTGAGATGCCCCGAAGAAAATAATCAAATAAAGAGCGTAAGTGCCAAGTTGCCAGTATTTCTGCCTAACCCTTACCTGGTTGATAAGCGTGCCGAATGAGCTATCTACATATAAACCGACCTCTCCTTTATCAATTTAAGCCCTCCCCGGTTCCTTGTTCCAGCTCCGACTGGCTCACTGGTGCCAAGCTCCGCTCTCCATAAAAGACTTCCAAAGTTTATCCATGTAAAGGCCACCATGTTCAAAATCTTCCTTGCCAATACATGGACCGTTCATTACCCGCACTTGTTAAAGCTGAAGAATAATATGAAAACTGAATCTTTCTGGCGCCAAACCTGGAAGCCTACTCGGAAGATGCTAATGGCCCAATAGCAGTTGCGACATACCTGGGTTTCCATGATAATACTTTGTTTTCCCAGAGCAAGTGAAGTGTGCTCACGAGCTTCCCGTGCGGTAGCCTCAGACTTCGAACTGCAAACATAATTTCGCAATTGTTAAAAATCATCTTCAACTTATACCTCAGAAATATGAACCATCCCGCCAATGACTCTAGCAGCTGGTTACCGCAGCAAAGCCAAACTTTTATCCACCGCCCAAACATAAAAGAAAGCAGGTGTCCCGTAGCCGCAATGCCCAACGCATTCCTCTTGAGACCCTGTATGAATTCATATGTTGGCCAAGCAGTCGTCCCCACCAACAATATGTCATCTCCAATACGTACTTCACGTTCCATCGCTTTATTAGCATCTCCATAACGCAACGCTCGACATCCGACAGATGCCCGCAATCAGTTGTCGAACTAAGACCGGACGGTAACCAAGATCTGGAGAAATATCTTCTATTTCTCCGTCGTCCAAAGTTCACATCATAAATTATCACCCGCCTCCAGCTGTAACAAACCCTATCAAGCATAAAGCGCTCGACTCAACCGTTGCTTTCTGAGCTTTCAGCCTTTTATGCATTGCATAAACTTTAGCTTACCCCGACAATGCACTCCCTTCAAGCCTCTGATGTTGAAACTTATAACTTCAAATTCCCGCTCGTGGCATAGAGCACGTGTCACAGACTGCTAAGACGGAGCATCAACCCTGCTGCACTCATACGACCACAACGGGCTCATCATATGTTGCCTCCGTTTGCCACCACAACCCACAGCTAGAGCCACTTTCAGGTTGCCGATCTCTCCACTCATTCTAGACCTTGATTACTACCCAGGAATTGCGATCGTTGGATTTCTAGCGATACGGCTCTCATAACCCCCAGCTGGAACATCCTCCAGACTGCCACGTCTCCGGTATCCTCTCAAGTCATGCCGGTTACTTGGTAGTCGTCGGCCCACCAGGTGCTGACCTCGGGTTACCGTACGGACTGAATGAATCTGACTGATCGGACCGGACCACTTTCCACGCTGGACGGCCAGGGTTTAAACTCGTACTCACACCGATGCCATATGGAACCTCTTACACTGCATGCCACCGCGACCATAATGGTGTCCCCCGGATTGCAGGCTTCCATAGTAGTTTCACCGGACCACACGGCGGATTCCCAACACCAAACCACACCGCGCACAGCCCTAACAAAGACTTCTCGTATACTCTCCAATCGGTCGTTCATACTGCGTCATAGTAGTCGAATCATGGCCGAAGCCCTACTATCTCCGTCGCACTTTCAACCTGCTATCCCCCATTTCACCAACCAAAGCCGTCTTGGTCCATTTTTGCCTGCTATCCAGGTCGTTTTCCTCGTGAACTTTCAGTGGCGCCTGGTGAGCCGGCCCACGCTTGGGCCTCAATTCTTGACCTGCCGTCGGTGGCAAACATGAACTTCATGGTATGCGGTACCAGTTATTAGCTGTTGGCCGAAACTTGTTTCTATATTCTTCTACTGTATACACAGAAACGCTTGTCCTTGCATCTATTCAATATCCGTTGTTGCTTCGGGTCTGGTCATCTGCAAGCCATTGCCACTGGGCTTGCGTACCCACAGTTTATCTCTCCATATCATCTCCTAATCTTTGACTTATTGCATCCGCTTCTTATCCTCGTTCCAGTTGACTGCTTCCCCAGTAGCCTCATTTTAAATCCCTGGCTAAGCTTCCAACCACCATCGTGCTGCTTTGATACCACACCATATTCCTTGTGAGGTACTTCTCCTCCTTCCCAATTTCAAATGGAAACCCGTTCTTTCCACGTTGAGATGGAGCTACCTAAAAGAAGAAAACCAAAATAAACTTATCTGACCTCCCAGGATTTCTCCTTCATTGGGTCTTCTAGACCACTGTGCTCTGGTTATGTGATTCGTCCAAATGACATCAGTGTAAGCAAACTGCTCAGCAGTCTTTTGATTTTATTGATTGCTAATTTGATTTTCGTATTGCCCTCTACAGTACCTGGATATGGATCATCCAAGTCTACAACCGGTGAGTCCACATGTTCTTTCGTATACGCCACAGATTTTTTTCTTCACGCTTTCATGAAGCACTACACAACAGTTTTGCGTCTGGAAATCTCTCCGCGACACCATGCTCCCTAAGTTGAAACCGCTCCACATTTTCCGCGTTACCAGTTTTCGCTTTAGCTGATTTAAACAATGCCTAGCCCTATAATACTGTTACTGAAACGCGCACATTCAACCTTTGAATTTTGTGAAGGCTTTTTACTGCTGTGTAACGCCTTGCTTCGTGATCATGTCTCGTTCAAGTGTTTTGATCCCAGTCGAGAAATATACCACTATTATTAGTGTTTCTCCCATCAGCTCAGACCTGACCCTGCGGGATGAGAAACCCCAAATCTCCCTTGGTCGCTTGACAAGCATTTGATTTTTACACGCCAGACTGACTGGGGTGATAGCGCACTGGACTCTCTACATACTCCTATCCACTCCCCCCCCACCCCAAGTTTCACCCCCCCCTCATACCCTCAGAAGGCACACCTAGCACATGCGTTGACTTCAAATACAATCGCCACCATAGCCTTGAATTTTAACTCATTGGTCCATAGAGCAGTTCGATGCACTTGACGACAAAATCCAGCATCGGTGAAGCAAAAATGATAAAATACCATAAGGAATACCGTTCATCTTTTCCATTCCTACCTAAATATCTTTCCTCAGTTTCGTAAAAAGGCAACGTTTCACTTGCCCTAGCTCTTACCCACTCTGGAGGCTACGGCTCAAATTATTACCAATACCAGACACCGGCCAGTAGCCTGTGACTCCACGGCTGTGCCCTCGGTTCGCCATTTATGCCATGGGTTCCTCCGTTCGTGTCCAATCCGGGTGACAGCGTACCGCCTTTCTACATACTCATGCCAATCAGGCCTTTTCCTCTATATTATCATATCCCACCCGTGCTAAACAACTGTCAAAACATTTCTCACAATTCCCGGCTGGAACGTCTTTCAGGCTTTCACGCGCTCTCTCTACCTCTCCGCTTATCACAGACCCTTGTTGATGCTGTTGTATCTATCACAACTCGCGGATATAAGCCGCCAGTGGCAGCATGAGCTCACGTGCTGGCCGATCCTACCATGTCGTTCTTCCAACCTAACCGTCAAGGTGTACAGTCTGACTCGTTTCGGCCAAGCCTTTACTGGAGAACTTCATCTACTGGCTAACTTGGTAGAAATCTAATCGAAAAGCATAAAACTATTCAAATTGGACTCACTGAAGTCTCTGATAGATCGCCTCCCATTGATGTCTCAGTCCGAGCCTATGCAAGGTCAGACCATACACCAGCTACCACCACGCTAGCTACCAAATTCGATCGTTTTCAACCGACCTGGCTTGCCGGATTGCGCTGTTTAATTCGCTTAAAGGCTGATAATCCTTTTGCCCTGACAACACAACTTTAACGCTGACAGGAGTAACACTCATAAGGTGATGTGCCTTACCTGTGGTCGTCACTTGCGGATATATTATGCCTGACCGAGACCCCACCCTGCCAACTTTGAGTAACCAACAACTATGCAAGCGGAACCTATCCCAATAAACAGCGCTCTCAAAATACTGAAGGCCATTTTCATTCTTCGTGCTCAGTTAGGATGCAGAAACGACCGGGGAGACCGGATAAAATAATATATACCTATTGCTTTAAGCTTGGTCAGGCCCGGCACGGGAGAACACTTTTACCGTCCCCTTTGTTTCTATATTCGTTCCTCCCTGAATGGCATTCCAATCTGCAACTCATTCCCAATATCTTGAGACTCCACCCTTCTCCCGCCTGCCGCAGATTCACATCACTGGAAGATACCCAATATCCCTGACGCTCGTCTCACCTTGTTTACGGTATTCTGGCTCTTTTGATTTTAGTAAATGTTCTCTAGAGCATCTTTTTGCAGTTTTCCCCCGTTTACTTTGTCCAATGAACCTAAAGAGCACCCTTCATCATCTCTGCATTATCACCCGCATATCTTCTGCATCATGAGACAAAGCCCGTTTCAACGATTACATATCCGATTCTGTACTATTGCCGATGACCAAGTCGAAACTGTCTTGTATTCACCACGTAAGCAGTGGTCACCATAGTTCATTTAAACTCTGCCTTGTTTTATTCCTTTGATTGCAGTAGTGGCCGACTCCTCTTAAAATCTGCAGTTTTCCGTTTCACTGGCTGACACTATACATCTTAATCTCACTCTAAAGTGGGCCTCTAGGCTGCGGTCGAAAAATACACTGTAAATAACAATATTGGGTGAAACTAAATGGAGTACCTGGCCAGAAGTGAGTCCGTACACGTATCCTGCAATAATGTGAGAATAGTACTCAAAGGCTGCTTCAAATGAACGTTTATGGTGTTGCACTGCCCTCGGGACTGGTCGGCCATAGGGTCTTATCGTTCATCAAGAAGTTAGGATTTTTGGACCAGCAGCTAATATCACTTGGTGACGTTGTGCCCTTGGTGCCAAATATGCAAGGTTGGTTTTGATTTGACATGGCGTCACGGCAAGAGTTCAGTCAACTGGTGGGTTTCAGTCGAATGATTCTCATCGTACGCACTAAATCTCGTTTAAGTGTTATTTATGAGGGGTAAAACTATGGCAGAGACCGTCCAGTAGTTGGTCCTATCGAACGTGAATCGAGTTTATTCTAAAAGAATCGAGGGACCATAACGGCCAGTCTTGCTGCGGCTAACATCAACCTGGGAACTCTCACGGTCCCCAGATGAACTGTCCTTGGTTCGGAGAAAGGTGGAATTAAATAAGGGGTTATGTCCCTTAAAACCATTCTGGAATACGCCACCTTTCCATGGCCAACTTTATAAGCGTCATAAAACACATGAAGGGATCGTATCCAACTGGCTTGTCAAAACCGGGCTTCAAACGACACAGTGATTGCAACAACACTTCGCCTGGCAGAAAGAAAGGTGCAACTAACTCCGGTGGTTTGCAATACGACGACATTATAGACGAAAAGCCACGCTTTGTTTGAGGTTTTCTGCTTGTTGTAAATGAAAACTGGAACATGTCTTTTATGGCGTTCCACTCCAATCCCAAAGTCCTCTTCGGCGCTGGCGCGCAATCGTCGATTCCCGAGGTAGGATGAGTCCGCTCAGATTTCGACAAACTTTACAGCACCTCCTAACGATTGCACATCCACGAATAAAACCGGAATCCATCGCGTGATGGTAATCCGCCCATCTGAATTGTAAAGTCTCTTGTAGTCTCCAGCGTAGGCAAAGGCACAAGGCAGTCAGCAACACAGAATTTATCATACACGGCCCTGGCGAAGTTATCCTAACAATGTCCCTTCCCCAGTAGTCCGCCGTGCGACGAAACGCAAAATTCGTACAAAATGGGGAGGAGGCGGAAGTGCACCAAATGAGTGAACATCCATTTGATATCCAACCAAATAACCACTTAGTTGACCATCTCCCCACAAAAGCAACCTCATTTCTCTTCTGTCTCTTGCCGGCGCTCGAACCTACATGAATGCTTCTCCATTGTCCGCAGCCAATGCGTCGGTTTTTCTTCGAAAGTGAGGCAACACTCCAACTAGACTTGCTATCGTGTCCGGTCCGTGTAGCAGGTTATCATTCAAGGAGAGTCCCTGGAATGCAGCCGTACAGTCAAGCACCACCGTCATATTTCCAGGCCTCTCGGGGCTCGTTACTGGGCAACGTGGCAAGTATCACTGAGGCCAAAAATCCATTGGCGACCGTATATCGGACACTAACCGGGCGTGGCCCTTGCGCAAATGCCCCTCTAATATTGTAGCGTATTTGCTAAGTAATTCACGGTCAAGCGTAAACGTTTTTCTCAGGCCATTCAATCTCTCTTTGGCCAGGATATAATTATTTGGAAGTCCAACCTCAGGGTTCTTTCATAGGAGTGCAACTTCATATTGTCCTCCCAGCAAGGTAAAGGCACTGGCAACTACATCAACAGCCCGTTTGACTTTTACCGAAAGAAAGTTTCTCGGTGCACCCCCATCACAGAAATCGGCTTTGCACATTCAATTGACCTGTACCGCTGGGGATCGGTTTCCACCTCATCGTGGTTTTACCACCTCACAAAAATTGGCTCCTTGTTTGTCGGACCAAGAACAATCCATCTTAAAACCGTCCGCACGGCATAGGTTTGTTTTAACTTACTGTATCCTTACTCTAATGCCCAGTGTGCTTCTGAAACGTCAACAACTATCAGGATTTGCGCCACCAAATGTTTCAGATTCCGCCCTTGGAATCAGTGTAGGTGGTTCCAGGGCAAAACGTCCGCATCCGGGCAGTATTGGACTGTTTCCCAACAAGAAGTTCAGTCACAGCTCCGTTATTCTCGAACCCCAGGTGGTGGCTCTACTTTCGGTTGAAGCCGAAAGTGAGGAAGGGGGAGTCGTCAGGCCCGCCAGCTTCATAAGGTTTTTGTTTTCAGGTTACATCGAACCCGCTGTTCAGCAGAGCGTAGGCCTCTATAGAGGCCCCCGGCCCGTCGACTCTTACCGGCAGTACACATAAGCTGACACGACATTCTGGCCTGGAAGTAGCCGCAAAACTATTGGTCCACTGCCCAGGCTTTTCTGCACCTTCCGTACTCGGCTTAACCAGCTGCAGCCCTGGTGTTGAAACGTGCATGACCCGATCGCCAAATTGCATCTAAGCACCATGCAGTAGAGGGTGGTGCCGCTTCTGGCAATCTGATGTTGAACATGGTTTGGAAACAGGGCAGCTGCTAGACAGGCGTCCACATCGAGGCACGAAAAACAAGCCTTGATTTCTTTAACAAATGTCCAATGACCGGGTTCATCACGAGACACGAAAAGCTGATTTTCCTCAGATGAGATTATTGCACAAAATACGAAGAATCTATCAGCTGCGACCAACACCGGACTACTCCGTTTTGGCGCGAACAGTGCCGCTTCTGGGTGCGGTTTTATACTTAATTCCCCCGGCTGGATGACCGCAAATGCCCCTTAGCTTTGCTATCCGCAGCCAATTTGCCGAACCTACTTCAAGCAATCCGGGCCTCACGGGGCACCAAGTACTGCAGGTCTTGGAGTCTGGGTTCGTCCCTCTTCTCAAGAAATCACCAACGGTCCTGGTCCACAACACCTGGAGACGCGTAGGCGGCGCTCCAGTGACCCGCTCCATAGTCTTCAGTGAGTTAAGGTCGGGCATTCAATTCATCCGCGAAAGCGCAACTGCGCAGTTGAGCACTTCCAATGATAACTCAGTCAGAACATTCAAATTCTCCACCAGAGACTTCAAACCTTGCAGTGAGCCGCCAATCAGTGAACGAGACACCACGTGATCTTTTACATATAAATCCTTTGAGATTTCTCGACCCCTATTATATGCCAGTCCTGGGGGCAATATAACGCATTCGGAAGTCGCACCCCTTATTTTTCCCTTACAGTAGTACATCAGGTAAAGTAAGCGCTGGCCACCGTCTTGAGCTTCAACTTCGAAGGAATCCTCAAACTGTTTCGCAAGTCTCTCATACGTAGACGAACAGCCCGAAAATGACTACAGTTCCACTCTGGATAAATCTAAACGATGATCCACTGCAGGTTCTGCCACTGGAGTCACCGGTGTTGCTTTTGACCCATCGTTCTGTACATGGCTATCACCCAGACGGCGAAGCAGACGTACACTGATCATTAGTCCACCCTTGACTTCATCTCTGATGACCAGGCTTTCTTCTGCCCCGGAGATTGCCAAACGTAATTTCGCCGTTTACCTCTCATTCCCCACCTCGAGCAACTTACGTCGTTTATCTAACTCTAATTTTTCTGCTACCTGTTTTTCCTTCAACTCAGCTAAAACTAGATTAGCTCTGGCTTCATGGGAAACTAAACTCACCCTAGCGCAGCCCGATATACCAGAATTTGAGCAACAAACATGACCAACACCTAGGGCAAAATGGTTTTGTTCCTGTGGGAGGTATTTTCCTTTGCTCCTGAACGATCCGCCCAGTGGCTGCTTAATTTCATTTGTTAGCAGTTGCCAGGTATAATGAGTGCTGTAAGGTCCAGCCAATGGAAAGTTCGAGTGAGGAGCAGCAACCAATTTCGACATAATCCAAAACAAAGTGGATTACAAACATCTACGGTACTATACAGAACAAATTAGACAATTTTATGATAGTGTGTGATAGTGTTCCTTCTGGGCACTTAAGCCCCAGCAAATCAACGACCGTAGCCAAATTACAATTAGGGATCAGAAGCAGAATGAGATTACCGAGAGCAGTCGAAACAAAGTTCATTCTGAGTGACTCCCGCCCGAGGCGCCTGGGGGGAGGCCCGATTTGTAACAAATGTTTAGAGCAATAAAAAGAACAATCGAAATTCCGGTAGAGATAGTTCATACTGAGGAAATAGTGTTGCTTGCAACTCGGATGTCGAATAATGCAGCGGGGTTTCGTGAACTTCTTTACTATCGGTGTGATGGTTATTATCACAGTGGCTCTGAAAGACGTTACCTTTATACCAGCGTTAATGTAATTTGTTTTTTTTATCTCAGATGAAAGCGAAAGAAAGCCGCCGGATATTCCTTGTGGTGAGGATACGTAGGCATATGTGGCCAATAAGATTGCTCTATGTGTACATACGTTTCGCATTCTTCAGTTATGCTACTTATTAGCTTACGTCTGGGAAAATATGCCCAATATTGGCAACGCCCCGCTGGCAAGGCTTCATAGGAAATCACTGGGCTGAGACCTACACGTAAATCCTCGCGCCACAGCATTAGCGGGTATATTTCTATTGAAGTAACGATGCCGGACCGTTGAATGGCAATATTGTTATCATCAATAAGTAACTGATGATGTAACTAGAATATGGTCTACAGGAGTTGAGCGGGTGCCTTGCTGGCTATCTTCTGAGCATCCCTCTCCTTGTTGCACTGGAGCTCACTCAGCAGAACAGTCAAAGAAGCGCCTAGGGGGGGGGGGGGTTCAGGTGACGGTCAATGTGACACTCTTGCTGCAAGGGTGTTGTTTCTGTTAGCTGGTACCCGACAGCAGTCAAACACACGAATGACTCCCACTCCAAAGTTCACACGCATGTGATTGGTTCGGGTTAGGGTGAGCAACTAGTTAACCTTAGTTTAATGGCCGAAACAGATGTGGCCTGCCGCATCCACACCTCATGTACTGCGGAATATTGTGACGAAAAAACCAAACTAGTGGATGTGTACACCGGGCAAGAACACCAGCGGGGCGGTTGAAATAGGCAGTACTGTATCCCTGGAAAATCACATTATACAATCTTCTGCTAAATTTAATATCAATACTCGTTATCGTACTAGCCCGAGGGTCACCAATGCTGAATTAGAAGTGCACGTTTACGAAACCTCTACTCGTTTTCACACACAACAGTTATTTTGCGAGTTACGGAAACAACGTTAGGAAAGGTTTCTAGTGGATTACAGAAAAACGAGTTTGGGGGAATGAGGTAACTCTGTGCAGACTTGCTAGATGATCTCCAACAGGGCAATGCTAGAAAAACCCAGATTCCCGTGATCTTAGCAAGGAATATCCTTTTTCTATTGGGAAAATCCGGGGAGATGTGGGCAAACATACAGAAGGAACATAAAAACGCAGAAATTATGGTGTTTCCGGAAACCTGCTCGCACAAGAATGCACCTGATAAATTTATACTATCGAATGATTCCATTTCGTACCGAGCCGACCGCCCTACTGTTGATCATAGTTGTGGTGGTGTCGTCACTTGCGTTAGCGGAAATTGAAGCAAGCTACTGAGCCTGGTCATTACCTACTCGAACAAAAAGATTAAAAGTAACTTCGTATACGGCGCTTCACAGTTTCTGGGTTGAGTCGGCTTGATACTCACTGGAATCGTTTACTTTGGACACAGCACATCAATTTCCGAGTGAAACATTTTCTGATCTTCTGTCCTTCTCAGAAACTGCATGAATAAATGGATCATCCTGCATATTTGTGGGCGGTTACAACTGGAGTGACTTTATTTCTCTCGTCCAGCTTAGGTTGGCATACTTGGTACGTTTTCATACCAGACTTGATGAGCAACTAAACTTGGTTTTCACAAAAGGGGCACAATTTTTCGACGTTCAAAAGGGTGCTTTTCTAAACAACTCTGACCATTGCATCTTAAATTTACATCCACCAGTGTACAGTAAGACCAGCCGGTAAACTATGTCTCGAAGAATGCCCGAGAAAATGCAGTGGAGGAATAGTTCACCCAAAGACCTAACTAGGTTAAGGATCCTGGTTACGTCAACCGATTCTTCCGTGTTTTCAAACCCTAACCATTCTTCCTGCTGTGACTACGTCACTGACTGCACTTATTTTTGCTTTATTCATCGTTGCCTTTTTAAAACTGTCAAATTTCAAACCTGCAGATATTCTCATCCAGTACTTGAGTAAATACTAAGAAATAATGGGCCGGCGTACAAACAAGGACAGAGCAAACAAGTCGAAAATTTTACCAGCTTGATCGAACCTGAATCTGGAAGCCTGGATAAGTTGTACACAGATCCCATCCAAGGAAATGGAAGTTCTCGTGGTATGTGGGCAGCCATAAAGCATCTACGTGGCAGCACCTGTAACACACGTTGGAGCAGTGCGTGGCCAAATTCACAGCAGATCCCGAAATCAAAAGGCGATTATCCATGATATTCTACGACACTAAATTATCCAATGAGCAATGACACCAGAAAGATACAAACCTCAATTATGAGATCACAAGGACTCAACAAACGAGAAACCGAATTGCGGCGCGCGAGCAAGGAGCACGTGTGTCACGTGAGCCCAGAACAAGGACATGACAAAGTAGCGCTCTGGGCTCGCACAAACAAAAATTGGTCCATAAAAACGAACAGTTCGTTAGGACACGTCAATAGTGTAAGCAAGTGCGTGATGTTAAGAAAAACACTGAACCGCGAAGGTTTTAGGGGTATTTTCCACGACCGGTCGTTACAGTACGTGAAGGGGCAAAAAGAGGACGACGGTTTTGAAAAACCCAACCCTTATTTCCGCTCAGTATTGCAGTCCACTTCCGTGCCTGCCCTCAGCAACTCATCTAGGCCACAAACCATCGAACTCCCGATGATCTTCCCTCAGCGGTGCAAAGTGAAGCTAAACACAGCTCTTGGTTCGGATAGGCTATCACCTATCTTACTCGAGGAGTGTGCTGGCGCACCTTCGGTTTCACTAGTCGGTATTTTTTAATAACTCCCAAGAAGGTGGAGAACCTCTGACATTCGGAGACTAGCCAAGATAAAACCCGCCCCCGAGAAGGAAACCGAGAAATACCGCCCCGTCATCTGCGCTTCTATGAAGTGCATACGTTTTGAGAGGCTTCCACTACTTTGGGTTAACTTCTGGTCTAGCGAAGAAGATACAATCTAGTTTGATTATAAGCCTTCGCACCCCACACAAGAAACCTTAGCTCACATAGTTCTCTCAACCTTTTCGATATTAGGCAGGAAAAGTAAGGCTGTCAAAATGGAGTTCCCAGATGGAACCCGGCATTTGGTTGCCTTAGCTGATGAGCATCGCTCAGCATGCTTCCCGATATTGGTGTTGGCCCAAAAGTCCGCAGGTGGATTTCGGACTACTTTACTGACCGAGGACGTTTCATTTGTTTCGAAGGCCAAAAGTTCTTTTCCTCTCCAGTTAACTCCAGTGTAGCTCAGGTTGCATCTTCCTTTTTCTTCACATTGTATTTTGAACAATTCGCATTATATAGACATTCGCTGGCTGCAAATAAGCCGGTGATGTAGTATCTGAATGTGCATAACCGACACGGGAAGAAGCTTTACAAATTCAGGTGCAACTTGAAGAAGCTCTCCAGTGGTACTCATACCGCTCCCTTGAACTGGATGCTTTAAAATCCAGGGATGTTTCTCTTCCTACTTTTTCACGAACAACACAGAGCCCCGATTGGCAGAATTCCTCTCCCATCTGCGAGCAAATAACCCACGTCAACACAGCCGATGGCTAACTATCTCGGGGCTACACTATCCAGCAATCTGTTACGATCCATAAGCGCACAGCGGACTCTTTGTTGAGTTACAGAATGGTAACCTTTCTCTCCGTCTAGGGCCACATCTGGTTTTATGTCAGTTGACTTTTAAATTTGTGATTGCGCTTCTCCCCCAAGAGTGGTTTAACTGCCCTCCAGTTATTTTTTCGGCCTATCGAGGGAAGATTTTAACTCGACACGAAAGTCTATAGAGTTTTTCTCTTAGTGCGGTGGCATATCCAGAAATGCACCTGTTGATGCTACCACCGATGAACACATCGGTGCTTGCGGCTAGATTGCTTCCAAAGTGCGTTCAGAGATGAGGAACCCTGCAGGACACTAAATTTTTATAGCCAAGTCTGCAACATATGCGCTTTCAAAGTTGAAACTCCTTTTAGCTCCTACTTCTGCACATTGTAACTCTGTTTTGGAGTGTCATGTTTGTCTGCTTCCTGGTCAGCTGAAGGCCACCAAAGGCCCATGAAACGGCTCAACTGGCTGAAAATTACCGCCATTTATACTTTTCTCCTATTCAGCACTTCTATATCCACAGATAAGATGCGCTTGCTGAAAATCCTTCCGATCGGGTGCACAGGGCTACTACCGATTTAACTGGGCTTCCTGACTGCCCTTAGTTGGGCCAAAACCCAGCCTACAGCCATTGTTCCATAACTACGCGCACCAGGAAGAAAACTTAAATTAGCTCTCACTGCTGAGAAAACTCAACATATTCCCGTTCGAAAGCCAAGCTTAAAACAAACAGCAACCGTAGGGATTATTGTCCACGACCACTGCATTTCAGAGCTCCCAACCATTACAATGTGATTGATGATTAGAATCCGCCAATAGGGCACCACCAAACCTAGAGTGAGGCTTACTACCTGAAAAGAGAACAAAGAATACATTTAACTAGTTGGCCGCCATGAACCAGTTGGTACCCACCGTGATTAACAGGATGCCCCTTCACCTGATCATCTTTGTTCAAAAACGCTGCTTTGGAACGTATAGTACTTATAGATACGAAATTTTGGCCAAGAGAACGGCTGCAAAAGAATCCCATCTATTCACACCCTAAGCTCGGGCGTGTCATGGAAGGAGTCATTCAAACTAAAATCTTGCCTTTTCTCTTGGTGGGTAAGACAAAAAATTCCCAAGTAAAGCCCTTTCCATCCAACAGGAAAGCCATCTGAATGCTTTAGACACCGGTTTGCAAACCAGTAGGCCGCCCCATCGTGATCCAGCTTGACGAAGACATCGCATTCCAAATCCAGGTACGTGAAACCCTAAGAGAGGGATCCCGGTAACCAAGCAACCTACCTCGACGATTGGTTGCCTTTCCTGCGGCAGTAAACACAACAGCAAGTCGCGTATTCGTACCGGGAGCCGCCAACACATTGAGTGCTTTCACCCTTTGTCCCAGCACGCGTCGGATAATTAAATATATGTAGAAAGGAGGACAGGTTGCCTGCTACGCTTGTTCCATAAATGGCTCTAGTGTTACTTTTCGAAATTCACTGGAATTCCTTTGAAATGAGCCTCATTCCGGTACGCGGATCGCATCAAAAACCAACAAATAGCAGTATCTTCAACAGGTACAAACTCTGTCTTGCCAGCTGTTTGCCAGCAGACACACGGCCAAGTGACACAAACCAGCTGTGAGCTTGCACTATGAATCATTTGGAAACCAATCACATTCAGATGAATCAACCGGTAAAGAACAAGGCACTCCACTACCGTGAATAATTAGATGTACGTTACCAAATATGTATCACCAGCAAAATCACATAAAAATGTTACACCCCATAGCACACATACATCAGGAGCCCCCGCCAAAGAAATGGATAGCACAGGAAAGGCACAACTACGGCTGCAGTACGCTACCTATGAACTCCATCAAATCATCAAACTTAGATCCTCGCATAAACAGTTATTCTTTCAGATTCCTCTGCCATCAGGCCTGTAAATCAGCACGCAGGCTCCGGACAGTGTGTCCCAGACTACGCAATCCATTTGGATTGGACTGACATGCTATACCCCAAGTCTACATTATTGTCACCAAGTTGGACAATAATTCGGTGTTGTTGTTGGCCCTTTTTGCCTACGATAAAGCAGTATCGATCAGACTTCGGGCTACCTCAAATGGCTGTATAAACAAGCCTTTGATAATTCTCATGCTCCAAATGATAATGATAATGATGATAATGATGATGATAATGATAATGGTATATTTCTCGGCCATGGTCGAGACGCACGCGCTAGCGCATGATCATGAATATTCGCGCACCAAATGGCTGCATCTCTAGACATCCCATGGCAACACTTCAACAAATACAAGATTTCTTGCCCGAGATCAGCCATTTTGCGCTGAATAAGAGTTTGGAATAGTCTCTTGAATTTACAGTGTCACTTAAGGTGCCAATCGAAAGGGTTCATCTCTAACTTTGGCAGGCAAAATGCTGAAATACTTGTGGTTCCCGGCAGCCTCGATGGTTTATACCCATCGCCAATGTTGCCGTTTGAATTTTGCTGCTGTGAGCTACATTATTTCCTCGACGGCCCCCTGAACTGAGCCCCCCGTTTAAAACGCCACGTCTTTTCTCCAGCTGACGGTAACTGATTCTGCGGCCGTCCCTCTATAAATATCGACATCTTTAAACCGATTATGCCAACAAATTCATGAATTGGCACTGACAGAACTGGTGATTCTTTCATTACATGGAGAATCAATAGCATCCAAACCATCCCCGGGGGCTTGCCGAGTTTGGCCCTATCATTTCGCAAGTCCCTTGTTTTCCCTTCCGGATGTTCTTAATGATGTTCTTGTCAAGGTTTTACTTAAATACCGTAAGCGACAAGAACCATAAGTCGGCCTCAGCACAAACAACTCACAAAAATTTCGAAACCGGAAAAAGATCGATTCGTGGTTGTTACACTCTAAGGGGAAGGAAATAAAAGGTACAATTATGCACAAACCCTAAGTAACGAGATGACAAAAATGATACGTAAATTTCTCGAATACGGTTCAGAAGCACAT
This sequence comes from Fasciola hepatica, assembly GCA_948099385.1. Lineage (NCBI taxonomy): Eukaryota > Metazoa > Platyhelminthes > Trematoda > Plagiorchiida > Fasciolidae > Fasciola > Fasciola hepatica. The sequence continues at coordinate 2,517,292 of CANUEZ040000168.1, forward strand.
ACGAAAGCATGATCATACTGCATTCCATTGGTAAAAAAAGATGAAACAGAGGAGTCGCAATTATCCGTATCCTACAGTAAAGCTGAACTGAGTTTGAATTAAATAAAATGACGTGGGCTTACGCGGCAAACATGAGTCATATCGGATTCATAGGCGAACAACGTTAGGGATGTGGCTTTTCGCAAACATGGTGAACGGGGAGAGTTAAAGCATTCTAGGACAAAACAAACGATATTCGAATGATGGTTACTCGCGTTCATTATAGAGAACAGTCAACGTAGACAAAAGATCGATAAACAAACAGTCAAATGCTATCACATTCTGGAGAGGAAGGTGTGGTGTATCGGAAAAATTGCCCTGAGGAAATAAACGGATATGACTGTGTTGAAAGTCACCGGATTATTAACAAAATAGCTACGAATGAATAAAAATCGAACAAGGCAGCTGCAGCCACGGGAATTGCAGTTTTCAGTGTTTACATTTTTAGGAATTGGAGAAAAAGCACGAAATTTTCCGATAAAAAAGTCACAGACTGGGCATATGGTTTGCTATTATACTTTATACTGATGTAGAAATGTTAGGCTTGGTGAGGTAGGACTTTCACACGTGTTGATATATGCGATGATATCAGGGTCAGTGACTTGCGCAGTGTGGGAACCACCTAGGGTGACGCTAGGTTTGTCTTGTGAGGGTTTTACGTCGTAGGTAGCTGCTGCGGTATGGTTTTGGGCCCAAATGTGCCGAATAAGTTGTGAAATTCCGTTGTGGAGGTGGTTAACATGTAGGATGTTCGGTGATAAAATAGGCTGGGGGGCACGGTGAGATGTAGCGCCAGTCGAGGTCCACCCTAGTTGATTTCTAAAGACTGGAGTCAACACTGTTGAATTTATCCAAGTATCAACTCGAGATGGGCCAGTCCGAGCTCTCAGTTGTAGGGTTCGACCAATCAGCCTAATGGGCGGTGGCGAAAAGTTAAGGACCTAGAATAAATGCAGAGGTTTGCAGTCCGGACGGGGTTCCGGAAGTGAGTTATGACAACGAATGATGACAATGCATGGCAAACCGTTTAGGTTTACGTAAGTGCATCAGGAGCTAAACTTTATCTCCATGGTCAGCTGTACATTTCTTGGTTTACCAATCAGAATTACGATTCACAAGTCTCATAACCAGAAGCTTGGAGAGAGAATTACCGACGGAGATTGAACTACACTGCTGCTAGCTGGCGAATTCGCGGACACCTGTTAGTTGTTGTGTAGGCTTTAAAAGATATTTGATTTGGGCTCCGGCCGTAATGGGAGAGTGCAGTACCCGGCACGGAGCGGCTTTTTATGCGTGTCAGGGTTATTTACGGTGCTAGGTAGGTTAGGGGTAAAAGATCGAGTTACTGTGTCATAGAGTAGGCGCCACTGACGCATGTGAGAGCTTTCTGTAGATCTTAGTGGCAGATAGCCGTATTTAGTTGGTGACCCATGGGTTCTTGCCAGGTAGAAATCACCACACTACAGGGTAAGTTTGAAATATGAAACGGTACCAGCCGTGCGGAGAGGCCTTCCGTCGGCAACGGTGGGAACTCCAGAGAGGGCACTGATGGTTTCCAGCCACTAATGTACGAGGTGGAATAGGACAGACGAGGCAGCTCCTGTCTGGAAGCTATCCTAGCTCGAATTAACCTCAGCATGGCGGTGCTTGGATAATAAAACCCCCGAGGCTTTGTGGTCATGAAGAATCGAGAAAGGCAACATCCAAAACAGTTTACTTATTCAGAGTAGAGACTAGCCTCAGACAGTAGGTTAGGTTTGGTCGGGTAGTTCACCCGTGAATGAGACTGGTTACAGGCTGACATAACACTATATTCGCTACCAGCTCTTCTGGCGCAGTGACCTCCTAACACCTGAGGAAGTTTGATGAGTATTAGATTAAAATTGTAGGAAAAACCACTAAGGGTATCGTTGGTGGTGCTTTAGAGAAAACTGGACCCACGCAGGGAAACACAGAAGTGGGATGGACCGTGATGTAACTCGATGGCGTCGGTATACTGAGACTAGGCTTGACTATGAGCAAGGTACCAATAATAAAAATGAATAAATAAGTAAGAGGTTATTACAGATAACCCCGAGGCCTGCTGCAAAGCAAGATCAAACGGTGCAGTTGAAAGCTGAGTCAGAGTTTCAAGAGGATTATGTAATTATGCGCACGCCATTGAATGTAAGAGAAGGCATTTAGGTCAATATCTGTGGAAGCACCCGGCAAATTTTAGCTCAAGATCAGGCTGTCGATCCAACCGAATCCAGGTAGAGTGGATTGGGAATGGTAAAGATACACACAAATCCCACGGAAGGAAGACCGTCCTACCGGAGGATCAGACTGGATTGAAGTGAACTTGGTTATTGTGAAAAATAAAAATTCCCTAGAGAGATGTAATGAAGCAATAGCGTTTTGCGGTGTACGAGAGGGGTGAGGATGTAAAATAAGACGATGAAAAAAGGTGGTCTTTGGGATACATAGCAAGAAAAATCAGTCCAGGATTACAGTTGTGCCGTTAAGCGACGGTGTATCAGCTGAGTCATTTATATGACAGACGGAACACACACCTGGACTATGGTTGCCAAGGTGATGGTGAAAGAATTGGTTGGATAGAAGCAGCTAGACTTTGAGCGGATTGTTTGCTTTCAGAGGAAGGGAATATGTTGCACCAACATGAAAGTGGGAACTGGCGATAAATCAGTGTATGGAGCGTAACTACAACAGTGGCGAAACACGGAGCTGGCAAAAGTGATAAAGTGACAGGAGGGAGACTATCAATTTATGTTCTGTATAAATAGTAGACCGCTTGATGGCGACAAAACAGAACTTTGAGGTACAAATGCTTATCAGAAGAGCATATTTGGTACATGATACCCTGCAAGATGAGGATATTGCAAAGCAACAGCCCTAAGTGAACAAACAGCGGGACTGACAGAGACGGCAAACAACCACAGAATCATCCAGTACTGGGAACCTCTATAGATATATTTCGCTGTGATATGTACTGTTTGAAGATTGTGGCACGGAAATAAATGGCAAAGGCAAATGCGTCGGTTTTCGAATATATCAGTAAAAGTAGAAAAGAGGTTGAATTTCACCTTACAGAATGTTTAAGTTTACTAATGGGAATGATGAACAGCTTAGTATGAAACCAAGGGAAAAGGGGGCGTGAACAGAGAGCCAAAAAGGTTTATGGGTCTTTAAGTATGCGAAAATTATGCACCAAGGAAAGTAAATTTTCCCGAGCGTAAAAGCGGTAAGTCGTGATGGCGAATCGGGAAGCAAGCACGGTGGAAATTCGATGATAGCTGGAGCAGACAGCAGCATATCTACAGCATTTCGAGTATATGAACGGTGCTTCTGTTTGCTTGTCTGTTTTTTAAACCTGCAACCAGTGCACTGGACACTCAACCAGGAAGCCACTACTGGAGGCAGGAGGCGCGATCCAGCAACCTAGATGCTCCCACACGTCGTTGCAGAGGTCTTGCACGCCCGATGTGCACCCGCAAAAGCGGTGGATCTGACCGCACCCTACACTGGCGGGATTTCTACAGGTGATGTTGGCGAGGTCACGCAACCGTAGAGATGGAGTGGTCTAGGAAATTGCTGCTAGAGGTGAAGGATCCTGGGGAAGGTGGTCTATGAGGGAGCGAGGGAATGACAGGCGGGTATCAAATTTTCAGCCGGAAGTGAAGGCCAGACAGTTCTCCGATATAATCTCCGGATCATTCCAGGACATCAAAATGGAGATACGCCCCGGTCAGTGTCTTGAAACAAAAATAGAGGCGCAGCCTGGGATGTCCCCAGCTGAGGATCAGCGGTCATAGGTGAAAAGAAAAATCTAGTGGTTTAAACACAGAATACTTTGGGAAGAATGGGGCTGAGAGCTATTGTCAGTGAACGGGAGTACAAAAATAATGATGATCACTAGGAATATGGATGGTGATTTAGAGGTGAATCGTGGTAGCCGGAATTGGATTTAGGGTTGAAATGACAGAGAAAAATAAAGAAGGGGCATTGGGTCAGTCTGGATCAAGTGAAGCGAATTAAGTGTGATGGAGAGACGTCAGAGCGCGTGAATTGGGGAGAACCTAACGAGAGTAGTGTCAGTGATGTAAAATCGTCACACGGGATACTAATATGCTGGCGATGAAGAAGGTATATGTGGTAGGTGATTTTAAAACGTCTTCCGGCAATACTTAGCCCAATTTGAAAAGGATCTCGAAATCAGAACGCGGGTATCACTTAGTTCTACGATACTAAATTATTAAATGAACGATGAAATTAAAAAATGAGAACCTCAACTAGGCGATAAAAGGGACTCAGAAAACGAGAATAAAATTGGTGCCTGCGGGAGGGGAGCAAGAGCGTCATGCAGGTCCAAAGTAGGATATGACAAAGTGGCTCTTTGGACGTGAACAAACGGAGGATGAATCATGAAAACGTGCAGCGCATAAAGACACGCAAATGGTGTATATCAGCGAGTGATGTCAGGGAAACTTGAAATTGTAGTCTCTCTGAGGGGATTTTCCACAACCGGTTGCCACAGTGAGGCCGGCCTTTCAAAAGACGTTACCGGGGTCAGGCCTTCTTTATCCGTTCAAAATTCCAGGCTACCCTGATAAGCTCGTTCCAGAGCGGTGCATGTACGGGTTAACTGTATTACTTTGGCAATATCTAAATAATTTGTAAGGACAATTTTAACGGGTTTATTGTCTGGCAGGCTCGAACGTCCTTAGGGAGCCCGTTCCACATACGGAAATAGACTGTACTGTCCTTAAGTGTGGTGTATGCATCCTGAGCGAAACACAGATGACTATTGGATGTATGCGCCCTAGAATGTAGGAGGTTGAATAAAACATATAGATTGACTTTCATACGTCGTAGCCACAAGGGTCCAAGTTTTGGTAGCTCACATCTCTCTCTGTAACTCAAGGGGGACGGTGAGCCAAGTAATTCCTAGGTGAAGGTTAGCAGAACTCTTTCGATCGCGAGCCTATCAGACTTGCGCATGTGAGTGTACACCAGAGGGCAGTACTCGGGCCGCCGTCCTGGTTGGGATTTGAAGATCATAAGCTGGTTGCCGAGCTTTCCAAAAGTTTTGCTAATGGAAGCTATGGGTCTCAGTCTTAACCACCTGGCACTCGGCCTGTTCTTGAAAGGCAAACGTGCAGGAATGCCGTAAGCCGAGACCTTGTGCTGGCGGAGGAATGGGAACGTATGAGCAGCCTAAGGCGAGGGATCCAGGGAGAATGTGACCTTTGTACGTAACAATAGCACTATAGCAGCAAAGAAACTCGTTTTCCAAGTGTGGCGCCATATGTCAGGGGATTTCAGGTCGTCAGCTATCTCGATAAGGGTATAGGTCAAAGTGGGGGGATCAAAGGAATAGACCGTTTTGATATCATCAGCGAATAGAAACGCGGAGCCGTAGAGTGTTACTGTGAATACGCCGCTGATGTGGAGAAGAAATAAAAATGGGCCTACCACGCTGCCTTGATAAACACCAGTTGTGACTGGCTGAGGTGTTGAGGGGTAAACCCTAATGTTTGCTGCTTGCAGTCTCATGCTAAAATGTGATGACAACCAAAAAACGTGTGGGCCCGTCATGTTGTAAGATTTAGCCTTGGTTAGCAGCTGAGCAGGAGGCACGCGATCAAATGCTTTTGTCATATAAAGAAGGACAATGACAGATGCCTTCCCAGAGTCAGCCGATGTTGTGATTAGATTAACGAAATCAAGCTGGCCGGTTACGCACGACCTGGGCTCTGAGAAACCGTGTTGTTTGTTATTTAATAACCCATGGGGGCGGATGAAATGGGCAATGTTATCTTTAACTACTCTTTCCTTTATCCTAGATATGATGGGAGGGTGATTTATGGAGCTGTAGTTAGCAGGGTAATGTAACACAGCCCTCTCATGAAGGGAAATGATAACGGACGCTGTCCCCTGGGATGGGACATTGCTTTGTGAGCTGAAAAGGTTGAATAAGCTCAGCAAAAACATCAATGTGTTCGGGCCGCCAAGAATAAAAACACAGCTGGAAAGATGCCACCGGGTCCAGGGTGGGCCAAAGGCCAGGTTGTACTTGACAGCTGTCTGACTTCGTTGGTTGAGAACACTACGGTCGACGAGGCATCGGAAGCCAAGGAGGTGAGGTCCTGGGTTGGACAGTTGCGGCTTGTTATGAAGGTAGAAGGGAATGAATTATTGGATGCCTCGCAGAGTAACGGCGGTGAGCTAATATAAGTGTCTTCTGAGCGCAGCAGGTATGGCATTTTGGTTTTAGAGTGGGCGGTGTCGTTTATTATCAGAGCCAGAGAGGTGGGCTATTTTATTCCGCCGGTTGAGAGCCTACAGTTATTGTTTTCCAGCTTGTTCTTCTTTTCACTCAGTAGCTGGCGTGGGAGGTGGCTGAGGCCCAGAAAGACAGAGAGGTCATTAGTCCTTTCGTAGGCAAGTTGCAGTTTCTGAAATTCACTTTGCATTTTTTTGTCGCCGAGATGCCTTTCTCACACTGACCCTGATTATCTCGGGAGAAATGATGTTTAGAGAGCAGAATAAGTTATAGCACACTACTTCCGGCGCCACCTGAGGGTTAGGTGTTAGGAAGAGTTCATCCTAGGTCTGGTTAGGTAGGTTAACGGGTAGAAATTCCTTATTTGCACCTAGGAAAGATTTCCGACTTTGAGGACTTACTTGATGACGCGGTTGTTAGGAGAATCCAAATGCTCTGACCTTATGATCCCAACTAGAGAAGTGGCTAAGGACATTTGCGTTTATTTCCCGGAGGCCAACGGTAAAGATTAGACCAAGAATAAAGTTCCCTCTGGTTGGTGATGCTACTTGTTGCGTCCCTCCTCCTGCACGGGCACGTGAGATAGGATTACATAGTTTCGGAAAGGATTTCAGGGTTGTTCAACAAATGCCAGGGAGGTTGAAGTCCCTCGCTATAGTTTTAGCAGCATGCGGGATTTCAGCTACGTGACACAAAGCATCGGTGGTTGCATCTATATCACCCGTGTTATGGCCCGACGGACAGTATACACCACCAATGGTGAGCCATCCCTGAAGCGGTGGTATAGAGATCCAAACGGAGTCTTGGAACTTATCAAGGACAAGAAGTTGGAGTAAGTGTGTTCCAAGACCTTTCTTACTGTGAGCAAGACATCCACCACCAAGTCTTTCAGATGTGTTCGTAGCGAATATATTATAACCTGGTATGGAGTTGTGTTAGAGGGCAGTTTCATCAATAGGACAAGTTTCAGTTACGGGGGTCACATCCGGGTGAGATTGCAGTGCAAAGGAGCGGATGGAGGTAGGTTTGCTCACAAGGGAGCGAGCGTTTGAAAGTGCAACTGCAAAACTGTCGTTATCATGGCCACAACGTATATTGAATGTGTGGCTCCTTAAGTTGGCTGTCAGGTCTGGAAACATTTTAGCCACTGGTGGATCGTAGGATGGCGTGCGAGAAAGATATGTTATGGAAGGAGGCGGCACATTTAGAGGAAATGGAAAAATCGGCAGATTTCGATGGTGTGGCGTGGAGTCCGAAAGCTCACGACTATTTGGAAGTGGAGAGCAAGATGCATGGTGCTGTTAAGTGGCCCGTAAGTAAACAACCGGAACTGCATTTGGATAAGGCACTGAAATAACGACCTGAGCAGACTTGCCGAGACTTTCTTTTTCGTTTTGGGGTTAATTGTTGTTATGTGTCATTGTACGTGGGGGCGAAAGACTGATTGGGATCGGAAAGAGCGGCCCGGGCCATCGAGGTGAGATGACTGATTTGACCGAATAAGTCACTCTATTTATCTTTGAATTCGTTACGGATGCCGGCGCAAATATACTTAGTCCTGCGCCCTTCTGAGGTTTGCGAGGAATGGCCAGTTCTGTCATCGACAGTTGAGAGATTACCGATTTGACGTTAGGTACTGGGCTGTTTTCTCCAACCGGTTTTGGACTTCAGACCCCTACGAGGGTCGGAATTCTTTTTCGAACTATTTCCCGTGTGCGTAGTTTGTAAGTTCGACCAGGCACTCCTTGAGCTAGTCAAGGGAATCGTTTCACCCGGGTTTTCTTATGATAATTTGTCACTAGTTTCGGAGTCAGGGGACTTTTATCAGTTCTGTGGACTTCGGGGAGCACCTTAAGTTAGACAGCTTTGTTGAGGCTATTTTCAGGGTTTTGAAGCCTTCGAAGCGGCTCAGATGAATTGGAGACTGACGAACTATCTAGGTCGACAGCTATTCTGCCACCAACTACAGAAGAGATCCTTGTACGATGGCCGACGCTTGGCAAATTGACCACCAGAGAGGGCCCACTGGCTAAATGTCCACCAGGGTTAAGGTTTTTGGTATGGCTTTTGTGAAGCACTCTTTGTAGAGAACTTTTATCGGGAAGTATCCTTGTTTGCTCGAATCCTGTACTTGCAACACCAAAAGACTGCCGGCCGATAAACTCCTTGACAGAAGCTTCAGTAATAAACTGAAACATGAGCGGACATGTATTTCGCTGTGAAGTTTTGCGGAGACTGGTACAATAGCATGGTTGCGAATCCAAGTTGCAAGCATTTAGGATGAAATTCTTAGCAGTTGAGAGGGACAATCTACCTGGAATGATGAATGCTATTGCACTGTCGGCTTTTTTGATGAGCCTAAAGATTTCAGAGGCAACGGTATCGATGAATCTCGCGGCCGAGATTAAGTTGGCCCGAGTGTGATGTGCAGATGGGTTGAGAAGAAACGCTAATGGACTCAACTGGGGGATGGTTTGGTCGAAAGCTTCAAGCCGAGAGTATGTGTTGATTGCACGGCTAGCATAAACTTTCACTGTCACTAGCACACTTCAGAGCAGGGCAACCTCAATGTGAAAAAAAGTTCCGGAAAAGATGGCTGGTTGCAATATGATAGGGCCGAATTTCTGTTGGAGGAGTGAATTCTAAAGGTTTAAACTCAGTGCCCATAGCAGACCATACCAGGGCTAGCTTCCGATGAGGGGGTATCGATATAAACATCAATTAGCATCCTGCAAGCGGTGCACTTAGGATGATTCACAAGTTTGCTAATTTTTCTACTTCTTATGGTTTCATCACAGTCAGATATCTGGCCACGAGAGAAGACGGAGCTGCTTTGGTGAGTGGTCGAATCTCCGACGTCCCGGCTGAAATGTGGGTTACATGTGACAAGCGGCAGCGGAAAAAGGTCAGCCATGTTGGTCTTTTGCTGGCAACACTGCTGCCCAGAGATAAAGGGCGCATGTTACAGGGCAGGTGAGCTTGGAAAGCAAAACTGCAGGTTCTTTTCCTTAGCCGTTGTGCCAATCTTCGAACTTTCACCTTAATGTTGTCTCTTTGGTGATCAGCTCCGTAGACGGGGGCAGTCAAAGCCAGGTATTGTCATAAATTTGCCGCAGGAAACATCTGCCACTTCCGTGAAGTCGTGAGAATCAGGGAGGTTTACATGAGAAGCAAAATGCAGAGGCAGGTGGGGAGCATTGTAGCCCGAGATCATTCAAAACGTTTGACGCTCACCGAAACAGTTCTCCATAGGACGAACAGCTACATGCGGAGCGTAAGCAGCTAGAGTTGAGCGACGGACCGCCTGTACGTGGAGCTCTTGATAGAGGGTATTCAGTTCGGTTGGATAGAAAGCCGAGGAGTGCAGCCTTTAGTGTCTAAGGGCTTGGAGCTAAATATAAGATGGACTACTGTGCATATGTGTTTCAAACAGAATACCAATTCGTGAAGAATTTGGACTGCATTTTGGTCCTTCATCGTGGAAATGAAACTACTGAGTTTCTGTCATATACTGAGCCCAGTGATTGCCGTCGGGAAAAGGCAAACTGTACGCGAGCATTATTTAGACCAAGACATTTAAATTAAAAATTTTGTCGTATCAGCACTCCAGTCTCACCTCAAAAACTCAAGGCCTTGAAATATAACAGATTAACATCATGGTCAGTTTGTTCTCCTTTAGGACTGTGTTTATTTAGTGTTCGAAAGCAGCGGAGGGTTGTGATTACGCCTGCATATGCTACGGTTACTCTTTCCACAATGAAGATTACTCGCTGATGAAGAAACCTGATCTCGGTTCAAGCATAGGTTAACGGAGAAAAAATCAAAACTTGCTGTCGTGTAAGGAATAACTAGGAGTTCTCGCCTGCGTTGCTGAACTGCATGATCTGTTTTTAAGACACTGTGAAAGGAAAGGAGGTTAATTCTCGGGCAACTAAATCACAGAAGATCAATTTTCGGCGTATCACTGGGCTCCTTTTAACTGGAGGAAGAGAACCTGGGAGCTGTCTGTTGATAGCACGTTGTGAACTCTCAAATGCTATTCGGTGTCTCTTTCGCATGCTTGAAAAAAGATCAAATTCTGTACGTGAGGTCAATAAGACTTTCATTAGGAAAATAGGAAAATATGAAAGATCGAAGTGTGAGGAAGAGGTGGGTCAAGTCGAGCTGGAGTGGTAATGGCGCCCAGCGGAATTAAAATCCAGGCTCAGGAGGTGGATTCAGCCACAACGACTACAGATGACTTAAAGTTCGAAATATAAATATGAAATAGAAGACGTTAGACGGCGCCAGTGGGGGTCAAATAGGAAAAACGAAAATTTTCTGACAGCCGGTGTTTGCTGCGGAATGTTAAAAATCAATAATAAGCCTCACAGAAACAGCTGGATGTGGTTGGCAATCGGCCGAGGAACAGGGACAACGAATCGGCAGTAAAACAAAAAAGTTGATCAAAAAACCAACTGGTAATGATTGGTGAACGGTGACTAAAAAGTACACTTCATCCGAAAATGGTTACATGCCAAGAGGGAAACGGTAAATCTAGCAAAAATGAAGTGCTTCCTGAAAGACAGTAATTTGGAGCAATGGGTGTTATTGGGGTGACGATGGTTAGTAAGAACAAGCATGGTCAAATGACTTGGTGGGTGTGTAGTGGCATTGAAAAATACTCGAAACTTTCATTTTATTACTTATGTCAGTTTTGCGAGATTGGTTCCCCCCTTGTAGCCTAGTCTACCGTTCATTCTAGGCGGCTCCTTAGAAAAGATGTTGTAACAGGAACCCGGGGCCTTTGGGCTTAGTCCTAGCACTCGACTTTAGGACTTTCGAGGCTGAAAGTTAGCGGCAGCCGTTTTCATCCACAAGAAGGAGATACGGTCAGAATAACGAAACTACCTTACGGTACTCCCTTCATGCAGTATCTGTAAGTGCTTGGAGAAATTGGTAAAAAGTAGAGGTCAGCTTTTAATGAACAACAAGTTACTATATGCGATGGCAGGGGCTGTAGAAATGCAAAAACCGCCTCTCGAGCCTTGTAATATTCCTAGATGAAGTCACCGTGCACCTTCATGAGTGCTCTCTTTTAGCTACGTTATTAATGGACCAGAAGATTCTTCTCCATCACGTTTCATTTTCGCAGAAGACGGATAATTTGCAGAATCCGGGGATCGAGATAATTCTGCACGAAACCTCAAGCGGTTAGATCAATGGGCAAACGAATGGAATATGCCCTTAAACAAAGGAAAGTCACCCACGACCACAGCTCAAGAGTGCTTGGCGGCTGCGGGAACTAATGGGCCCTTCTTAGTTGATGCGACACAGTCAACGAGGGACTTGAGCGTTGAAATGGCTTCAGAGTTAAGTTGGACAGTGTGAAATGGCTGTCTATACGGCAAGCAGAGAGTATTATCCGCAGAGATTAGCTTCTCATTGAGGTAAAGCAGAAGTTTTGTACCCGAACATAAGGCGGTTACGAGGCAGCATATAGATTTTACCCGTGAAATTTAGTGGGACTAACGGGGGGGGACTAGCAGAATCCCGAAAGCTTCAGTGGCAGAAAACGAGATTTTCCGATGATAAGGTACCGTTAAATAAGTCACGATCAAGTGCTACATATACCAGTCTTAAATTGTGGGGTGTCCGGGAGCAATTGCATACACAGTCAAGGCAAGATCGATAAGATTATGCGTCCTCTAGTGAATAACTAAGAAAAGCCATTACGTACTAAATAGGGGTGTTAGATAGAGTTTGGCTGCGTCCAAAGTGTACTGAGCAGCATTTGGTTGTATCAGAATAGCCAGCGAACCAGGTCACCGGGGGTCAACAAATAGAAATGGCCAGAAGTTAGCACGTCAAGCTTGCGCATGGGCGGGGGTTGCAGTGGTTCTTCCTCCGAAGAACAGGAAAGAACCAATCAGACGAAGGAATTTGGGGTGCACACAAAAACGAATGGGACCGCGAAAGGTATTCGTGGACAGACAGGCAAGCTGTGTGTGTGGTATCAACGAGTGTTCAATAAGTCTACCACGTGAGAACGGCATTTCGGGTCACACCAAAGACAGCTTGTATTACGTCATTGGTGCGAACGCCAGCAGCTTTGAAACCCGACCGGTAAGGAAATGAACGGGGACTAGTCACCAGGTCCTGATACTAGTGTTATAATCCAGAAGGCGTGCCTTGGTCGATAGGTTGTTTATTGACATCAACGTGTTCGGACATTGACAAAACAACACAAACGTTACAAACATCCTCATTTGCCAAGTGGCTGTCCTGTTCACTTGAAAACAGCCATCGTCCAACGGAGGAGCGGTCAGGTGGTTTGCAGATCGTCGCTTGCCTTATTGCGCCTGGATTGCTGAACTTAGCTGTGTTCGTTAATCCACAATTGTCCATAGTTCTGTCTTCAGCAATCAACTACTTAATAAGTAGTATACACACTCACAACACTCCTCCCCCCTGACAAAAAAAAGATACTCCATATCCAGAGGACTGCCTTCAAGTCTTTCTCCATTCCGAGGTTCATACCTCCAACCCCGGTTCGTGGCGGTGTTGTCATCAACCCCACAACTCCTCCGGAGGTGTGCTTCTTCAGGTGAATAATCGGCATAGGATGAAACCTTGTGCTGAGGCGACTTCCACGATCAGTACCCACCTTTAGCGTGCCCCAGGCTGCTTGGCTGTCGTGGGAGATTACCACGAAATAGTGCAAAGCTGCTTCCTTTCCCAGTGGGACCGCGCGTTGTGTCATTTGAACGTCATCCAGAACCGAGTGTTTAACTGTCTTGATTTGAACGGCATCATATTCGGCTTCCTCCTTCGGCAGATTCTCTGGAGCACAAGCAACTTCTCTTGCAGTCTTCGGGCTAAACTCATTTTGGTCTTAAATTTCGACTTCAGTCTGAGTTTCCTCATAGCTTGCAGCTTCAGTGACTGCGATATTAGACGACATATCTTCGGTTTCCTCGTCACAATGTTCATGTTCAAGGCAACCTGGGTAGCGATCTTCCGCATTTTCACAACGGATTTGGTTCGATTTTTCACAGTTCGCCAACTCATCGGTAATGGTTGAATTCTCGAGCAGTGATACTTCTGGTACAACTTTTTCGATGTTCTGCTGAAGATCAGGATATTCGTCCAAAACAGACTCCACATTTCCACAGCAGAAACACCCGGCTTCTTCCAACTGTCTGGCTTCCACTGTTCTGTCCTCCGTGTTCAAAATTTCTGGACCGTACGCCTTCTCCACACGGTCCCTGTTCCTCCATGGATCTCCAACATGGGCCGAATTGACCACAGGCACGTCAAGCATGGCCAGTTCTCGAGCCACATCCGCGAGCTGGACCAGATTCAAGGAACGGCCGACACGGGCGACGCGTACCATCCCACGCAGGGGCTCCGGCAGACTATCCACGAATCGGTCTGCCAACAGGTCTGCCCGTGACGCCTCATCCAGCGTCGGCAACGCACGTTCCAGGAGTGAGCGGAGCGCGACGGCGTGCACCAGCGGGTCCGTACCAACCCCCAGCTGGGCAGCCTTGAACCGCCACATAGCGTCTTGACGGTCGGCCGGGGTGTCCAGTCCTGCAATCAGGGCGTCCTTTGCGGCGGCCCACTTCAGCTCCTTCGGGCCCCTTCGCGCCGCATCCAGCGCCGCCCGCGGCCTGCCCTTGAGAAGCGCTCGAAGGGCCGTCAACTTACCCCGGTCCGACTGGATCCCCGAGAGTTCCGCCAGTTCCTCGAAATCCTCCAGGAAGATCCGTATGTCGCCATCCTCAAACGGCTCCGGCCATGGTAGATCCATCCTGGTCACGGCACCAAATGTTATAATCCAGAAGGCGTGCCTTGGTCGATAGGTTGTTTATTGACATCAACGTGTTCGGACATTGACAAAACAGCACAAACGTTACAAACATCCTCATTTGCCAAGTGGCTGTCCTGTTCACTTGAAAACAGCCATCGTCCAACGGAGGAGCGGTCAGGTGGTTTGCAGATCGTCGCTTACCTTATTGCGCCTGGATTGCTGAACTTAGCTGTGTTCGTTAATCCACAATTGTCCATAGTTCTGTCTTCAGCAATCAACTACTTAATAAGTAGTATACACACTCACAACACTAGTAAAATAAGCGATGCTATAAGGCTAAAGGTACGGCACTAAACATTTCAAAAAACATTGGCGGAGAGAGAAACCCACAAGCCGGAACAAGTGGCCCAAGTGCTCCGTGGGCAAGTCAGAAACAATCAAGAGCAATTCACATTCAGTCGTGTTAGATTCTCAAAAGAATTTAACACCGCACTTGGATGATTGCGACCAGGCTTGGGCACCATTTTAGAAAAGGATACCTAGAGAAGTTTCAGCTATCAGCCAATCGGCCGAAGGACAACAAGGCAAACCATACGGATGCAGACTGCAGAAAATGAGCCACATCATTCTTGGATGCAGAAGACTCAAAAGATGTCTTACTGAAGCGTTTCAAGCACTGGAAGTTCATTACGCATAAGAGCTGAGGATGATCCGACAAGGAGAGAAACCAGCATAACAGTGCGGAAGCCACCATCTGGGATAGTGAGTCACAGAGCCCCTATAGCAGTATAACTGTGGGGATGCGGAATGGGTTAACTAAAATCTGGTTAGCTCTTTTGACTGTCCGGGCGGCTTCCACCGTTTTCCATGCTCTTCATTGTCCCTTGGTTCAACACATTTTTGTTGCGCCAACGTTTTGATTTGAAAACAAGCACACATCTTTGCGAGCACCTTCGCCAAGCAATACAAAATGGCTGCCAATAAATCTCCATTTCTGTCGCAGTCTCGCTCTCTGACTTGAAGTGTCCTGGAATTAGATCAGCTAAGTCTAACTATGGAGAGAAAAAAACACTAGAAGTTTCAACGGCGTCGCTTGGTACTTGTCTCACCACCATTTTGGTTGATTCGACGGATGGTTGGCAAACTGAACTGAACCAAACATGTTAACAGAAACTGGTTCTCTGGTGCTCAGGTCCTAATTACAAGAACTGTGGACACTTGTGAGTATGTGTCAGACTTACTTGTTTCTTTTTTATTTTTGTTGTACATACTCTTTTGCCCTTTTATCTTAACAGTCTCCCACGCCCTTCCTAGTTTTCTGGAGTCGTCTTGGATAATGTTGACAATGACCTAGAGCACTATGTTGACTGATTAATACCCCACACACGCAAGCTGTTAGACATTTCAAAGGAATTCTGGTTGCTGCGGGGAACGAGGTATTCGTAGACGCATAATACTGAGGACCATTGGGAAAAGTGCATCGTGCTCAAAGCAAGCCGGTTATTGTGGTTTACTAACTACTCTATAAGTTAACTAAGCCAGTGTCGAAAGCATCTTAAATGGCATTAGTAAGCTGCTACTGGCGAAGCGGAGTGCCCAAACGAAAAGACAAACAGGCTTGTGCAACGGAAACAAAAGTGGTGGAAGTGGCAAGGATCAAACCCGCAGTTGTCCACCGTCTTGGCACTTGGAAAGTGAATACCGAGAACCAGTGGGTGTCCCTCCTGGTACTTTCGTGAAAGTGCTTGCCGCAGTTTGGCTATCTTGCTTCAAGCCTTCCCCAGTCTTTGCAAGGAGGTACTGAACGGGGTTGGACAAAAGGCCGCCGCGGCTGCTGCGGCTGCTGTTGCTGGTCAACCTCAAATTCCAGATGCGAGCGCCTCAACTCCAGCAGCAAGCGGCTCGGGCGCCTCCAATATCAACCTTAAATTAAGCAACTTCACAACAAGTACCAACACAGCTGATAATCCCACTTCTCTGGCTGGTCAAAGTCGGTCCATTGCGGATGCAAACAATCCATCCAGTCCTCATTCCTCCACGGAACCGACCAACTCTTCGTTTCCTTGAATGCGAACAACTCAGCGCCGAATTCCATCAAACCACTCACAGCTCAAGCAGCCACCGGCGGCATGAAGGAGCTTGCTATAGATAGCAACTATCATTTGAGACATTTATATCACAGCTCAGTTCAGTTCAGTTCAGTCTGCACAGGACAGGTAATGGCCACGGCCAATCGAGCGTCCAGAATTCCTTCGATGGTATGCACACCAGTTATGCACCCACCACTTCCGAGTACAGCTGTTCAGACCATCTGGGGTACGGGCGCGCCACAGTGAATCTCCCTACAGCGAAAGTCTCGATAATCCTGATGTTGAAATTTGCTCGCCAGGTGGGCGAAAAGAGTACAAAGTGGTTTCGCCTAAGTCAACTGGTCTCGTCTGGGCTCCCGAAAGTTGTCAGCCTCGGCCGCAAAGGCCGGGCACACATTTGTTCACGTGCGCCAGCCAACTGCTTTGCCTCGCTGCCGAAGACGTCGTCGCAAAAGTGCGTATCTGTTCACTCCAAGCTCTACAGCTCATTTGGTGGTTGATAAAACGTTCATTCAAAAAGAAGTTGTACCCATGTTGAAGATTTTGGAGAGTGACTGGGGCGCAAATGTGCACTTCCAAGCTCTTGAAGGAGAGAACTGCTATCACATAATGTTGGCTGTGTTCAAATTAACTTCGTGATACTGATCACATTTCGGATTAAATGAACTTAGCCTCGGACCGAAATTTTCAGGCCGAATTCATTACTGAACCATCACCATCTACTTATGCAGGATCAAGAGGGAGACAGTGTGCATGATCTGCTTTCGATCCCGCCCGCGCTTACTTGAGGGGATAGAGTATCGAGCTCCCTATCTTTAGTTGCTGGCCCAATTTTGGCCACTCTAAAACTGCCCATTCCCATTTTTCCGCATCATCTTCACTGGTAGATGACCCCCCAATCTTAATGAGAATGTTCTTTTATGTTCCCATCCGCACCTATTTCCGGT
The DNA here is from genome assembly GCA_948099385.1 of Fasciola hepatica. NCBI lineage: Eukaryota > Metazoa > Platyhelminthes > Trematoda > Plagiorchiida > Fasciolidae > Fasciola > Fasciola hepatica. The sequence goes on from CANUEZ040000168.1 coordinate 2,534,446, forward strand.
CCACAAGTGCCCCCCCTGTAACACACGCTGGAGCAGTGCGTGGCCAAATTCACAGCAGATCCCGAAATCAAAAGGCGATTATCCATGATATTCTACGACACTAAATTATCCAATGAGCAATGACACCAGAAAGATACAAACCTCAATTATGAGATCACAAGGACTCAACAAACGAGAAACCGAATTGCGGCGCGCGAGCAAGGAGCACGTGTGTCACGTGGGCCCAGAACAAGGACATGACAAAGTAGCGCTCTGGGCTCGCATAAACAAAAATTGGTCCATAAAAACGAACAGTTCGTTAGGACACGTCAATAGTGTAAGCAAGTGCGTGATGTTAAGAAAAACACTGAACCGCGAAGGTTTTAGGGGTATTTTTCACGACCGGCTGTTACACCGCTTACCAAATTCCTCCCGAATCCTTAGCAGAGTCAAAGGTTTGGTATAAAGGTACTGGTTTTTCCTACCTACCTAGGCCCTTCTGTCAGTGCGCGCGCCTAATGCTTGTCGTCAACTTTCTACTCATGGTTGCACCTAATCCGATGGCCACGCCGACGCGAGGCTATTCTACATCTTCCACGATAACAACTGACCGACGGCGGGCGTGAAGGGGAAACATAGATGCTATCCTTGGAAGGATCGTCATGCACTGGCTGTATGTGCTTGCCTGAGTGTGTTTGTGAATGGTGTAACCGCCGCTACTGCCGCATATGCAAAAGACCTTCAGTAACGTCAACAAAAACAAACGGCAAACACCGTCACATGTTCGACAGGGGTTACTAGGTGTAGTTTGCATCGGGTATGTTCGTATGTGTCTGGATGTACAGTAGGATGGCATTTACCACCAAATATCAAAAAAGGACTTTCTGTAACGTCAGCGAAAGACTGCAAGCACCGTAACCTGTTTGACGGAGAACATGTGATACAAACGAGTATAATGTAGGTGTGTGTGTGTGTGTCGGGGTGTGTGAAGGTTCGACACGTCAGTGTGTCGTGAATGTTCCCATATATGGGGGTTTCTTGACCCACCTCCAAGAAGAATGCGAAATAGTCTACTAGGCCTCAGCGTTATCAGCTTCTCCGCCTTCACTCTCGAGTAGGCTAATACTGCGTATGTCACGAATGAGCACTCCGTTAGCTGTCTTCAACTTCACCGTTCTTATCATTCCGTCAATGCTTTCGATGGTTTCCGTAAATACTCCCAAAGACCAGGTGCTGAAATGTGCACTTTCGTCGGCGATCATAACTACATCCCCAACCTTGAATGGCCTTGTTTTCACCAGCCACTTCTGTCGAGTCTGCAGAGCCGGTAGGTACTCCCGCAGCCATCGCCTCCAGAAAACCTTGGCAACATAGTTTGTCTGCTTCCATCCGCGGAGGTAGCTCCCGCGAAGGTTTACCGGCCCTTGGAAACCCTCGTTCGACCTTAACGCCAATTGGTCGTTCGGAGTAAGCGCCAGGTGGGTGGGGTCGCCGTTCATTACTGGAGCCAGGGGGCGGTTGTTCGGGATTCTCTCCACTTCAGTCATGACGGTGTTCAGCGTCTCGTTGTCGGGCGGCTGCTGCTCCATGGTCGAACGCAATATCCGCCTGGCGGGCCGGATCATGCTTTCCCATACGCCACCACAGTGGCTGGCATGTGGAGGATTGAAATGCCATCGTATGCCATGTAACAGCCGGTCGTGGAAAATCCCCCTTTTGCCCTCGCGATTCAGTGTTTTTCCTCACATCACTCATTTGCCTACACTATTGACTTGTCTTTACGAATTGGTTGTTTCTATGGACCAATTGTTGTTTGTTCGAGCCCGGAGCGCTACTTTGTCATATCCTTATTCTGGACCTGCGTGACGCACATGCTGTTTGCTCACATGCTGCTATTCGGTTTCTCGTTTGTTGAGTCCTTGTGATCGTATTATTGAGGTTTGTATATTTTTGATGCCATTGTTTATGTGATAATCTAATAACGCATAATATCGCGGATAAACATCTTTTGATTTCGGGATCCATTGCGAATTTGACTACGCATTGCTCAAACTTTCGTTGCATGCCGTAGGCTACGGCTCGATACTGCAGTTCGTCCCCGTTTACGTTCTTCTGCCAACGCTGCAATTCCCGGTGAGCGCCCACAAAGTTCGATCCATTATCAGCATATATCGGCCGGTACGCCTCTTCGGTTGATAAATCTCTGCAAGGCCCGTGGAAACGAATCGGTCGTCATCGAATGTGCGACTTCTAGGAGTACCGCGCGTGACTTCATGCACGTCATGATACATCCATATCGCTTTTCTAATCTCTTCCGGCACTTGATCCACAAGAGCCCGAAATAGTCCAACCCGGTGTCGCTGAACGGCCACTAGCTCGCAGTCACCCTGCATTCTGGTAGCGGGGCCATATGTTGTTTACCCGCCGTGGCATTGCGTCTCCTACATTGCACACACCGTCGGATTACGCGTTTTATAGTCTCTCGTCCTCTCAGCAACAAAAGACGCTTTCGGATGACGCTCGTCACGTGACTTTCCCTGGCATGTCCCTCCACAGCATGGAAGTGTTGGCTCATTAGCTCTGCCACAGTTTGCCGAGCCGGCAGCAGTATAGGGTACTTTGTGTCGAAGGTGGGCATTGGTCAGCCTACCATCCACTCGCAGCGGTCCATCGATGAGTTTGGGGCTTAAACGCTTCAATTCGCCTCTTGGAGATGATATTTCTTCGTTGATTGGTCTCACTTCTTCCACTCTCTCGAGTTCTCGCACGAAAGCCTTTTGTTATATCATTCTGAAAATATTGTATTCTGCCGCTTGTAGCTCATCGGGACTTATCGGACCGGCCCGTATCCGGTCTGAGGGCCGTAGCCCTTTCATGACCAGTAAGTTTCTTTTGAATCTGGTTAACCAAACTAACGCTCAGAGTGTCTTCATCCAGGAAGAAAACCTGACCAGTCGCGATAGAATGGATGTCGCTTCAACGACGTTGGCCGCTATCACTACGCCTTTAATCTCCTGTTCTACTTCCGTAGGGGTTTTTAATTCGAACACGGGCCAGTCCTGTTTGGGCAAGTGCAGGAAGTTTGGCCCTCTCGTCCGCGTGTCTAGTTGCCTGAAGTTGGTCGCACCTCGGGAGCGCAGATCGGCTGGACTATCGCCAGACCTGACATGCTTCCACTGGTTCATGGCTGATTCATCGTGGATAATCGTGAGTCGGTTAGCAACGAAAGTACCAAGCCGGCTCCGGGCGTTGTTAATGTAGTAAAGTACTATCATCGAGTCCGTTCAAAAGCTAGCCGACCAAATGTAGAGGTCGAAACATCTCTTCACAGCTTGTCCCTGCCCGACTGCTAACACGGCTGCGCTGAGTTCAAAGCGTGGGATCGAGACCGACTTCAGTGGAGCAACGCGGGATTTAGCGAACAGGATCCTCGTGGTATATTGTCCATCTCCTGTGCACCATCGTCCTTGCAGCACAGCCCCAAAACCGACTTCGGGTGCATCGGAAAACGCATGTAGTTCTCCTGTCCATGTTGCATGACCAGTGGCCAAACATCGTGGAATCCGTATGTCCCCTAATTTCTTCAAGGTGTTCAAAACTTCTTCCCAATCCAACCGGTCCCCTCGGTCCAGTGACTGGTCCCAATCAACTTTCTTACGGCACAGCCGCTGCAGCAAGATCTTCCCGGGTAGCAGCCATGGTGAGACGAAACCGAGCGGGTCGAACAAACTTGAGACAGCCGATAGCATGCCACGACGGGTTACAGACAACTCGGGAAAGTTTAGCTGTAAAACGAAGTCTGTTTCCGCATCCCATCGTATTCCTAAAGTGCCTTCGGTAGGGAGTGTAGAGCCATCCAAATCTCCTACCCTTTCGGCCTTTTCGTGATACGAGATTACCTTCAGCACTTCTGAAGCGTTCGACATCCATTTAGTTAGATGGAAGCCGCTCTCTTCTAGCGATCTCGCCAGGCCTCTGAACTGCTCTAGAGCTGATTACACATCATCGAATGACCCAAGGTAGTCGTCGACGTAGAAGTTCCTGCTGACGCTATCTACCGCCGACCGGTGGACCAAGTCTCCGTGTTTGTTTGCAGTTTCCCAAAGGGCGTAGTTCGCACAAAATGGTGACGACATGGCTCCGAAGGGGTGGACGGTTATCCTATAATTTACCAATGCGTTGTCACGGTCGTTCTCTTCCCACCACAGGAAGCGCACTGCATCTCGTTCTCCTACCGGTATTTTCACCTGGTGGAACACTTCCCTGATATCGGCGGACAAGGCCACTCCACCCACTCTGAAACTGCGCAAAACTTCGATTAGTGGTGTGGTCCAGCCAGGCCCTTGTAGTAGGCGATCGTTTAACGACTTGCCCTGGAACTTGGCTGCACAGCCGAGACCCACTCGCAGCTTCCTGGGTTTCTTGGGGTTGAAAACCTGGTGGTGAGGTGGATACCAGATACTCTTTCGGCCGTCGGTGTTGGCAGGCACCTTTTCAGCGTAGCCGAGAGCTTCGTCTCGCTTCACTAATTCTGCGTATGGTTCCCACACATTCTGGTCTCGAATGAAGCGTTCTTTTGGTCGTAGTAATCGTTGGAAAACATACTTTCTGTTGTCAGTCCACGGGTCGACAGATGTGCGCCATGGGAGGGGAACCTCTAACTGCTTTTGAGGCCTCTATTGCCTTGCCGCACAGTTTGTAGAGCGAAGTGATCCTCTTGGGACAACGTCAGTCTTTCGTTTCTCGTGTCGTGAAACTCCTTTTTATACAGCCGCTGCAGATGGTACTCTATGAGGTCCGTTCCGGCTGATAAATAGTTCATGGAACCACGTCCTTTTACTGGATTATATAACATTCATCCCAGAGCCGTGCGTACGGCATAAGGTGCCTGGCGGTCGCCCACTCTCTGGCCCAGTACCCAATACGCCTCTCGCACGTCGCAGCTGATGAGGAGATCCACTTCATCGTCTTCCCAGTCTACAACGGTTACATCCTGCAGGTGGGGCCACCTAGTCAAGATTGCGTTCACTGACCTTGGTGCTCGCATGGGGAGACCAGCTAATGTGAATGCTTCTGTTGGCTCAATTCGCTCGTTAGTCTCTAAGGAGATGAGTTGCAGTCTCAACCGGCCGCAGTCATTACTTGTGTTCCTCCCACCGTGCTCACTGCTAACGACGTCGTACTTTTAGCGAGCCGGTGTTTTTCGACAAACCGCTCTTTCACTAGAGTAGTGTCAGATCCACTGTCGACGAAAGCCAACGCTTCCACCACCCCAGTTGGGATCACCAACCTCACGGTAACTACTCCCAAAGGTACTGGTTTACTGGCAGACCGCGAGGTTGAACAAATCACATTGGGCTTTGCGCTCGCCTCGGGTAAGATTACTCTCGCCTGATGCAGCAGCCGATGGTGTCTGCCCGTGCAGCCCTCGTGACCACATCTGTTCCTCGTTCTACAAGCTTCCGCCCGGCGCGTGGCGTTGCGACAAATAGAACACGCTCCTGCAATCCTCGCCATTCCCCATCGTTCGTCTATTGTGGCGTTGCCGAACTTGGGGCATTCTGGTAGGCCATGGCTAGCATCACAGGACCTGCAGCTTGTTTGGGCTATGGCATCGCGTGAAATGGCGTGTGCATTGGTCCAAGGCTGATATTCCGGATGTTCTCGTGCAGGGGGTTGGGATTGGCTAGTACTGGGCTTGTTTGCCCGGTTGCTGTCCCGAATGAGTCGGCCGAACCTGCTGTCAGCTATCTTGGTTTGCCTCTCCAAGTATTCGGTCAGGTCCTCGAAGTTAGCTTCCCTGTCGCTTCGGATTATCCGTTCCGCTTCTTCCGCCCACCGACCCTGTAGTTCGGGAGAGAGGTGACGGACTATGTTTTCCAAAGTGTGCATGGCATCTAGGTCAGCCCTGTAACCTAAATGGTCGAGGGCTATTGAGCAGTTCTGCATGTTGATCACCAGGTCGGCCATTTTATAGGCGTCGCCCTTGGTTCTCTTTGCCTCTACCATCACGCCCTCTATTAGGTTATGGGCTACTTTGAACGGTTGGCCAAACAAGTCCCTTAGAATCTTCCCTGCTCGGGTAAAGCCTTGTTCCGGGTCGAGCATGTTACACCCATCGATAGAATCCCTTTCTCGGCCTTGACAGTAGTGAATCAGATTGAGGAGCATTTGCCCGGGGTCGGTTACCTTACTTTCAACAAACGTCTCGAACTGCTTGACAAACTTGCAGTAGTGTTCAGATCGCCCGTCAAAAGCCGTTAGTTCCACTCTAGGCAAATCGATCGATGGTGGTTTGTAGCATTCGACCGGCGTGGAGTTTCATATTTTATTTTGCCCTGATCTATCGGAAGTGTCAAAGCCGCTGGTCTCATGCTCTCGCTCTTTCTGTGTACACTTCTTTTCTGCTTCCTGTGCCTGTAGTCTAGCCGATAGTAACTGTTGTTCTAGGTCTAGTATTCTCAGCTTATATAAATCAACATCCTTACGGTCCATATTGCTCCCAATAACACATGAACAACCACTGATTGGACTAGGCGATCCAAAGTTAACTAAAGAATCAACTGTACCCAAAACCTCCCCAGAAACTTGCCGTGTTACTTTCTGTCCGGAGTCCAGTGTTTTCGTTTCTTTTCTTGGCACTTTGCGTGTTTTTCCTCGTTCCAAATTGATCTATTGAGTATTGTAACGAACGTTTCAGTAATGCGTAGTCAAATTCGCAATGGATCCCGAAATCAAAAGATGTTTATCCGCGATATTATGCGTTATTAGATTATTACATAAACAATGACATCAAAAATATACAAACCTCAATAATACGATCACAAGGACTCAACAAACGAGAAACCGAATAGCAGCGTGTGAGCAAACAGCATGTGCGTCACGCAGGTCCAGAATAAGGATATGACAAAGTAGCGCTCCGGGCTCGAACAAACAACAATTGGTCTATAGAAACAACCAATTCGTAAAGACAAGTCAGTAGTGTAGGCAAATGAGTTATGTTAAGAAAAAATATGGAACTGCATTGGTTTTTGGGGTATTTTCCACGGCCGACCGGTACACCCTCTTCTCATTAACCACCCACCAACTAAATTACTTTTCGTTCCAGCTAAGCCTCCGCCTAATGGCACCTCCCATAAAACTCCGTCATCATCCGGCCACCCAAAAACACTGCCACACTCTCTCCGTTCGGTAATCCCGCATAAACCCTTTCACTGACATTGAGTTAGCAAAACTCGTTAACAAAGATGTCATCGTCTGATTTCCATTGAAAAGCTGATCATAACCCCTGGCTGAGGCCTCCTCTAAATTGCCACACTATTGATCTCTTTCCGGTTTGGTGGATCCCCTGGGTAGACTTCAGCCGGTGGTGAGTACCTCCGGATTAGCTTACGGATTTACGGATTTGGTCGGTCGGTTTAGGCTAGTCTCCACTGTGGACAGCAAAGGCTTAAACCTGTACTCGCGCTGGCCGACGCTACATGGAGTACCTTACATGGCTGGCCACTGTGACTACTAGTCCACTATCCGGGTTACAACCCAGTACAATAGTCCCGCGGGATTGCGCGGCGGACTGTAGACGTCAATCAACACCCCACATGTTCTCATCATCTGCCTCCGTGTTTTGTTCCGTTCAGACAACCATTAACCATGCACTAGGTATGGCGGCCTTGGTTGCCATCTCCTAGCAGCAAATACAAACGGCAATAAAGAAGGAGAAAGGAGTATGAAAGGAGTAAGTGGAGAACCACATTATTGTAATTAAGTCTATGAAGAAAGTTTATGGATGCAAGAGAGTCACTGATCGGGGCATCTGGCCATATCCCCAACGTATCCAACCATTGAGTGGGAGGGCCTCTTAGACGCCACCTAGAAAATCTTACACCTCCTACATGGCCAAGTCCACTAATTTGGCTTTTCATACCTTTCTTTCATATTATGGACTGACCACCCTTGTTCATCTTCCAACGGGTATTCCGTCAGCAAACACAGCACGCCGAGGAATCCCGTCAGAGTACACAAGTAACACACGTCCCAACCATCTTTGCCTGCTGAGCCTGTGTTTCATTTGCTGACTTCATCCTTCAACCCTAAGACTTTTGCCGAACCTCAGCATTGCTCACACGATGTTCCCACCAGATTCAAGCAATACCACGAAGACACTGGAGTTCAAGTACGGACAGTCTTCGTAAGTCCTCCACCAGCAGCGGCCATGTCTCCGAACCATACGTAAGCACGGGCCTGACTTCTGCGGAGTACACTCGACCCTTGATAGGTGAACGGATGCCATGTAGAAGCCACAGATGACTTGGGTTAGCAAATGCCAAGCGAGCCTTCTGTATGCTCAGAGACACTTCATCAGATATCTAACATCCGGGTGGAATGCAGCTCTCCAAGTAACAGAACTTAGCTATCTGGTCTGCGCTCTCCCCAGACACTGAAAGATTTGGTGTTGTATCAACCCAGTCCTGCAACAGCATCGTGCACTTTAAGGGTGAAAACATGCCGAACATTGCCACGCAATCCGACAGGCTATCTAGAAAAGCTTGCAGCTTGCCTGGATCTTCATTTGGAAGAACTAGGTTATCAGCGCACTCAAGGTCTGAGACGTTTCCGACCGGGAAAAGTTCAGCGCCGCTATCCTCACCAGACAAAAGTGCGGCCTCTAGGACCAAATTAACCACAAAGTTGAAAAGGATGGGGGAAAGGGGGAAACCCTGATAGGCACCTTTTCTCGTGAGGAACCCGGGTGAAAAACCATCGCAAGCCCGAACTCGGCCCCGGCCATTATTGTTAAGGGACTTTACGATGCAAACGAATTTCTTTGGTACACCCTTCAGCAAGAGGTTGCGCCAGAGAACTGTGCAGTTGACTGAGTCGAGGGCCACCTAAATTTCGAAACAAAGGGAGATATTGGGTCGAATTAAGTTGTGTCTATGTTCTAAAAATTGTCGAAGAGTGAAGATGTGATCCATACGACCGCGACCAGGTCCAAACCCAGCTTGAACCTCCTGCGAGTGCTGTTTGTTGTGTTCGGCCTGAACAAGCATGTGCTCAGACAGACGATCCTGCACGCACAAACACGCACGTACACAGCTGACGTTCGCCGTGCTTCGTCCCGTACGGCGTTGACCAATCAGAGTGTATCACGTGTTGCGCGACCTTGCACGACGTGGTCCGATTGTACCGTTGTCTTACGTTTCCGATTACGTGCACGACTGACTCACGCACTAGCAGACTCGGCTGCGTTTTCACGTACTTGCTTGTACTTGTGCCTGCCGTACGTTTGTACCAAAAATACGTTTACCTCTACAATCGTGCTTTTCTCCTGCCTACTGAATTCGGAACACAACACTGTTCTTTGGCTTTAGGTGCGCGATGGAGAGTAATACCAGCGAGTAGTTTGGATGAAATGCCTAATAGACTTAGTTACCTGCGGATTTCATAGGAAGACCTGTCGCCTTTCCCATAAATCTGTACGATCATGGATTCAAACCAACTCCTTGGAACTTGCTCCTTCTCCCATATCAAGCAGAGGAGCTTTGTCAACTCCAATAAAATTGCTGGGCCACCGTCTTTGAAGATAGACGGAGGCAACCCGTCCAGTCCAGCAGCATTATTTCGTTAAAGATAGATTATCTCACGAAGAACGTCCGCTTCTGACGTGGAACTGGTATCTACAACAAGAGCTGCATCCATTGCTCTAGTGATCAAACCTGATGAGGACAAAGGCCAACTTAACTGCTTCTAGAAATGTTCCGCCCTGTGGATTACACGACGCTTCTGAGTTCCAGTCAGTAAACCGCTCATATCTTTGATCGATTCGCCAACGCCTGCTTTACGAGCACCCGTTTTTCCGGAGAGAAGGTTTCTTGTTAATCGCCGCAGCTTCTTCCATCTCCCTACACTTCGCAATCAAACAATGCTCACAATGGCTTCTCAGGCCCTGAATCAGTTGGCTGTAAAGGCATCTCCCTACCTCGCCGTATCTGGAATCCGGAGGAATGTATATGTGACGTCTAACGTTGTAACCGACGACGCAGATAACCGTCGTTTTTGTGCACCTAGATTTTGGACCTTGAATGGCGTCATCAGCAACAAAAAGAGCCTATTTGATCTCTACCCATTGCTCCCCTGGATCCTGGGCTACTGGCTCTATCAATAACCTGGTGGACAAATCTGTTCGGAAAGCAGATCTTTGAATATCGCCCAGTGGCTGCTGCAGAGAAGGTTCTCCATGGCGTTGTTTCGGCCACCGACTAGGCGCAAGCCGAATCACGCGCCAGCTTCTCTTACTCCATCTAATGGGCTCAGTTCATTCTGCTTCGCAATACTGAAATCAGTGACCGGAATCCGGCCCTGGCCGTTGCATTCTCAGTATACCTTCCCCATTTCGTAACCCGGAGCCGGTCTAGCATCTCTCTGCCTGCTGCCACAATCACTCGCAGCCTGACTTCGGTTACGACGAAGAACATTAGGAAACGAAGTACTAACCACCTGTGGCAGTCAAAACCTGGTTGTTTATTATTTTATCACCTACATGAAAGCGCTTGTTCTCAGACCCGTCTACCTTCCATTCTCAATTCGGACCTAACCTTCCCCAAATCACTCCCGTTTTCCCCCTTATCATCATCTTCGCATATCTGCTTGGTCGCATCTGTAGTATCTTCTGCCTCAAAACACAGTTTCCTCAACGACTCCTCTTTGAAATTCTCTACTCTGTGTCCATTTACCGCCAATGTTCTTCAGCGGCACATAGCATTCCTGGCAAAGATCTTATCTTCATGTCCACCTTCACTTGAATCCCCATGTCTGACCGAAGTCACCTATACAAAACAGGTCAATAGTACCATTTCCGAATAATTTGCATTCACTTCACGGGCTTCCTTTACTATCAGTAATTCAATGTCAGTGGTAATCTAGTTGTACCCCGAGCATCATTGTTTGCTCTCCGATATTCCCTTGTTGGCTTCATTTTCAACGGCCTCTTGTGGCGGTCAATTTACTCCCGGTTTCTCGATACTGGTCCTTCAGATATCCAGTCGGTGCACCATCGACTCTCTTTCTACGAGTAACGGCTCTTTTTGGATCTCTCTTTGATCCCCCACTCTCCTTCTGTTTTCGTACTAATCGACTGTCTACCAAAGTCCGTGGATCAGCGTGACTCACTCTCGACCACCAAATTTGTCACAGCCAATTTTCGGCACTCTATGGGGTACACTGAGCATTATTCTCGCCTTGCCTTTTTATTCATGCCTTAGTGCTCTTGAACATCGCATTTATCAGCGTTTTCACGTTTCGCGGTCTATCCATGACATCTTTTCCTGGCTCTAAGACCTGAATTATAATTGCCGAGCTAACCACATCCACTTTAGTCCGCTCAAACTCTGTCCAGCCTTAGTATGCTGTATATTGTATTAAAGCGAATCTTACTCCTCATATTTGTGTAAACCTTGCACTGTTATGCATTACTGTGGTCTGTAATCATGCCTTGCTTATGTTTCATGGCCGCGATCAAGAAATATACCATTACTGTACAGCACCTCCAGCGACGGAGGAGGAAGACTTCAGTCTTTTGCAGATGTTGGATGCTGTGCGGCACAGACAAGGAAGTCCGTCTGGTCAGGGGATCTGAACCTAACGGAGGTCCACTGGTAGTGCGAAATCCCACGGGGAGCATCAACGGGTGACAAGTTTCTTCTTTGGGTCCAGCTGCTTGCATTTGCACGGCATTCCACGTAGGACTCTCGGCACGGAGGTGGGCGAAACTCGTTCCTCCTCGATTTGCTCACAAAGCCGTACCAACCAAAAGGTAAAGGGTTGGAGGTGGAAGAGCGAATGTGCGGGAGCGGCCACGCAGTCCCAAGGGAGGCAACAAGGCCAAGAAAGGAGCCGAGCATAGGTTTAACACGACGGCTCCATGGCGGAATCAACGAAGACAAAATAATGGGGCAGAGGAGTAAACTCAGGGAAAGCCGATCCACAAAATCGATCGGCCCGTCGAAAGGGGCTAGCTCCATTCCCAGCAGGTCGAATGCAAAAACCTCAGTAGTTTCGACCGGTCTCAAGGGGTTATTTTCGTCGGTCGCTGCGCCATTTTGATGTTGACATCGTGAAATCCATGGATTTCCTGCCGGCTCTCTGAGACCAGTTCCTCGCTTAAGAGGCTCTGTTCCTTTCTGGCTAACCGCTGCTGGTTCTCTAATTCCATCACTCCTATTCTATAAGTACTAATATCACCAAACTCGTCGCAGTTAGAGACATAGGACCTGGCTCTAACAGAGCTAGTAGACTTAGCATTATCAAGAGAATCAACAACACCCATACCTTCGCCACTGAAAAATCGGTTTGCGTACCTGAGAACGTGGGCTAAGGTGCTCCCTGGCGTCCCAATACTGCTTCACAGCAGATTCTTCATGGGCTCCGATGACAATAAAGCAGAACTTTTGGCGCGTCATCAAGCTGGTTTTCAACCCACGGATGTGTAGTTCTGACCCCAGTCTCCACAGATTGCAACCGCCACGGCAGGGTGGTCGTTCGTGGTGGAAGAGGTTGCCAAGGCCCTGCGGCGGCTCCGGCCACGTCGCCTGGTCCGTACGGGGTTCATCCGTCAGACCCTTGGGAACTAGCCGAAGTTGCCTATCCTCCACTTTCGAGACTGTTTAACAACTAAATGGAACAAGATAAACTACCAGTTGAGTGGGGGTAAAGCCTTTGACATCATGATGTTCAAGGGCGGCAAAAGGGCGAAAGCCGCGAATCACCCCCCCCCAGCTAGTCTTACGTGTGTGGGGCGAAAGGTTGTGGAACGCCTAGTCTCAACGCAATTGCAACATTACCTCGACGGTCATGAGCTTCTTAGCCACCAGCAGCACGGATTCCGTACAGGCAAACCGTGTCTGTCAAATCCTCTACTAGCACATGAACACTGGGCACGTGCAATAGCGGAGGGCCACTCTGCGGACTTTATCTACGACGATTTCTGCAAAGCCCTCGACTAAATGTCTCATAACTGCTGGCCTAACAAGTTGAGGTCGTTAGGAGCGAAGGAACAGCTACTCATGTCGGCCGAGGACTTCCTGAAGGGGATGTCCTTCCCCGTGAAAGTAGTCTCATCATACTGTGAAAGGCATGGGGCCTCCAGCGGAGTACCACAAGCCTCGATCTTAGGCCCATTGCTGTCCGTGGTCTTCATCAACGACTGGCTGCAACAATTGGCATCCCCTGGTCTAGTCTAAGCCGACAACCTCGAAGTCTGGAATGTATTGGAAGCTACAGTGGGCCAGGGGCACTACCGGCCGATTTGGGTACTTCAAAGCAGCGGTTCAGAGTGTGAGTTCACCTAGTCAGTGCCCGAAAGTCTGCCCAGCCGCAGCTGGGGAGACCAAGGCCTGAGGAAGCCCACACTTTTCAAGGAGCTGGTCTTCGATCTTCTGTAGCGGACGGGGGCCCGAGAGTGGTAATGTCATCCACGTTGAAGACCCGCAATCACACTGACAAGGTGTGCGCATTGGCGTGGGGCATCTACGGTGCAATCCGTCGGACTTTTGGGGAGCTACCTTACGGTGCTTCCAAACTCTTGTATACCTCAAACGCCCTCGGCTGGAGTATAGCGGAGTGGCTGCATTTCCCTGCACGTCTTCTGAACTTGCGAAGCTGGGGCTGGTGCAGCGGGAGCAGCCACTCGTCTCGCTGTCGGCTTACGAGGGGTCAGTTACGGCAGGCTGCTGGAGTTAACCGGCCCGTTTCGGCAGGCACATCAAAGAGTGCGACGAAACCTGATCTGCACACGGGGAATATTCCGGGGTGAAATGGGCGCCGAGATGAGAGAGGAATTGCCGTTCCATAGCCACTCGCGCACTGGGGGATACGTGATGATGCTCATGAAGCTGCACTCCACTGGACTATCGTCGGTCTACGGTCGTTCCGGGAGGGTAACCAAAATGGTAAACTCACTGCCATCTGAAATGATGAAAAAAGACGACTACAATCTTTTCAAAAGGAAGCTTGATGCACATCTGATGCAACTCTGGAGTAAATCACTGTCTTGAGGCCACAGTCAACAGTGGATGGTGAGGAGGCAAAGGGGCGCAGGGATCTGCATCCCTGCCATAACAAAACACGACGCGAAGTATAAACCACGGTCACTCAATGCACAACTGGTCCCCAACCGGTTATCGAATCGAACTGAATACATAGTAGACATTGGCCTGTGTCGCATCGCAGGCGGAGTCCCAGTACGATGGATTGCCCTGTATCTGACATCCTGCGTCAGAACGTTTTCACTCTCACTGAAGCCAGAATCGCTGCTACTTCTAACCAACTTCCGAATCGTTGAACTTCTCTCCCTCGTATTCCTCTATTTCCGCGTGTTATTATTTCGTTCTTCATTATCACCAATAATTTTCCGTTTTTCCTTTTTTTCTTCGGGTCTTCCACATTCACTACCACATCCTCAGTCGTGCTTGTAGACTCAGTAGAAAGATAGAAGTCTAGTTTTTGGTAACGGGAAATGGATGATCAGACAACCAGAAACATGCCGCGTTGTCGTGGCCACTGGGACGAACCATATGCTTTCGTTTTTCTGTTTGCAGCACGTGAGGATCTCTGGAGCCTCAAGTGCAAGACACTGAATGCAAATTTTGCTCAACCTACCACATCCGAAGCTTGTGCGAGAGGTTTCTAACTGCCTCCAGTTCTGAAAACTTGAAACTCGAAAACTTGACCCAGATTCGTTTCGTTACGCCAAAGTTCTTTCGTTCTTCAAGGTCGCGGCTATCACATGTCTCCGGGTCACCTGAGTTTACGCCATGGCAACGTAGTCCCGAAGTAATTCTCGGGTACGAGGCTTGAGCCCTGATATTCCCTACGTTGATGGCTTCACTGGAGTCTAATATTTTGTGAACAGTCTGAGGATCTACAATTTCATCGTCACATTTTGTGATGTCTGTGGATTATTAATGCATTAATGTCAACGTTGAACACCCTCAAAGTTCGAGTGGTTCTTCAAGGGAGTGCCAAGTTTCGCGACGGACGGAAGGTATGTGCAGAACAGTGTTATATCTTCATCTCTAAATGTATTTACAGTGGAAAAAACGATTTTGCCTCTTGGCACTCTCACCGCGTACCCCTGGTAAGTTTATCATGCATTACTTGCCATGTATTCTCCGTTTCATTATTGGAACTAGTGGTTTTAGAATCTAATCACCGCAAATGTTAAGAACTGCAGGTTGCAATGAGGGTTTTATATGTGCTTCAAATTCCTATGGGTTAACCTTTCTGAACCAGTATGCTTTTTCATGCAATATGGTTTTAATGTTTTGTGAGCTCCGTTTAATGTGAAACCAAGATGTTTGTAGTGCATTCCGACACTAATATTCAGCTGCAGTCAGCTGGTTTCCTTATATGTCGTGCTTGTGCGTGCTGGTGTCATGTACCACTCAAACATGTTTCACGAGTCCAAACATACCAACAGGTACTAAACAAAATTTCCACTCGTTTAACTGCTTAACTGCGATGGCGAAACCGGGTGGTAAATTCCATGTCTAAATGAGCATACAAATCGGTGAGAACTAACAGCTACGCTTGTAAACGAAGCAATATCCAGGAAATAAAATTGCTATAAAGCACCATGTAGGAAAATAGCGTACCTTCTTTACCGTCTTCCTTCGCCTCGATCCTGAGCCTGTCAATGACAAGCAGGTTAATTGGAGAACCGTTCCATTCCCTTAATAGCGTCTGGTGTTGTATGAATAAATCTGAACAGCCGACCCTTAACGGCGGCGACCAACTTATAGCCTTTAACGGCCTTCCGCTGCGGGCGTCTTAGCCAACAACAGTTCTGGAAGACGTCTTCACCAATGGGTGCATAAGGCATGCAATGCACGGTTTCAGCCAAGTCGGTATGAACGAACCGCTTGAGCGTGGTCATCTGAAAGTGTTCAGTTAGAATGTATATACTTACCATGCTGGCATAAACCTCGGGCGTGCTTAGAGCCTCATGGAGTTTCTGAAATTCCCCGCACGTCTCTGCCCTTCGCACGTTTGACGGAACAGCTGATGTGTGCGTGGCACCCAACGCGACAAATAGCCCGTCCAGCGCACGTTCGATCCTGTCCAAACGGTAGCGTATATCATACACTGTAACTATGATTTTATATGAATATATATAGCAGTCACCACGGATAATTTCATGCAAATCTTTCACCATTCTATCCATGCAGAAGCAGTAACGTTACTGTGGTAAGAAGTTATGAGATTTGATAATGACGGTTACCCAAAGTCTTTCAAGGGACTCCGGTAAATTCCAGTGGTTTGAGATTTGCGTACCGCAACTGGGGTTGACGCGATGTGCGACGTAGTGTCAAATGAACTGAATGCACTACTGTTACGGCAATACGACAATGGTCTTACGATGGAACATCGATTGCTTTTCCCAAAACCAGTGATGGAAATGGCGACATTTCGAAGGATGCACAGGGTACAAGGGGTACCCCCATGCGCGCTTCTTCGAAACTGTCATCCGACGTCAACTGTGTTGGTCCCCTATGTACAGTGTTAGCTCATTATCGTTCCTACATCCTGCGAACTGAATAGCGCTGACCAAACAGTGTTTGTGGCACAGTGTCATCTGCGCTGCTGAGGGACGATTCATGTACCAGCCTACTTGCGAAAACGAAAGCATCTCCGAAATTGTCTGAGGGAGTTACGTTTAGAAATGTTTACCTGTCGCGAACATCTCCACAAATTCATGTGCCGGAACCGAATCAGGTGGTGATGCACCCGAAAGCAGCAATTACCAGTATGCTCCGTTACTTTTAGTCCGGGACCACTGGACATGGTGGCTATCGACCATCCAATTACTGTGAACCACAGCATAGGAGTTGTCCTCTACAAACTTAACTAAGATGTATATCCTAATGAGATTAAGTAATTGAATGAAATAGAAACCACTTCTGTTGGTATTTTTCGGGGACACCGAACTGCCATATATATATACATATATATATATATATATATATATATATATATATATATATATATATATATATATATATGCCTACACGCGCCGGCTGCTTGGCATAGAGTGAACGTCACCTAGGAGGGCAGTTTGGCTTCAACTCCAGTCGGTGGGACAATTGGGACAGATTGCTGACATTATGTGCTGATCACCAGCTTTTCCTAGCAAACAAACTTCCGCAACTCCAAATGACGT
This sequence comes from Fasciola hepatica, assembly GCA_948099385.1. Taxonomy (NCBI): domain Eukaryota; kingdom Metazoa; phylum Platyhelminthes; class Trematoda; order Plagiorchiida; family Fasciolidae; genus Fasciola; species Fasciola hepatica. The sequence continues at coordinate 2,551,640 of CANUEZ040000168.1, forward strand.
ACCGCCACCTGGTGTCCTCCTTCCTCAACACAGGCATTGTCTCAAATCGATCAGGCGGTGATTAGCTACCGTTGGCGCGGCAGCGTGTTAGATTGTCGCTCTTACTGGTCAACCTGCCTGGATTCTGATCACGCATTTGTCTGTGCCACGATATGCTTGCCATTTGGGGGCTCGAAGAATTTAACTCATGCTCTCCTAAATATCGACAAGCTGAATGACCCTCTAGTGCTAGGAGCTTTCCAAACCACGCTGGCACAGACACTGGAATCCACCGCTCCACCTGATGTCGTTGAGCACTGGGAGCGGCTGAAGAAAGCCTTACTGAATGCCGGCCTGACCAGCTGTGGTACGGTCCGCCATACCCAGAAAAGTTGGATCTTCTCAAACTCCTCGTTATTGCTTGAGAACCGCCGACATATCAGAACATTTTCACTCCCGATGCAGCTGGCCACCGACTGCTTCTGCTGCACCTAGAACTCCTACACTCTGTATGGTCTGTTCCCGACAGAAGCGGAAACTAGAAAGGAACTACAAATCCTCAAGCGCCACAAGACACAGATCAGGTCGTATTCCTGCGCTTTTCAAAGATGGCAAAATGGTTCTGCTGAGAGAATTGACAACCCTGTTTTCAAAGGTTTGGATGGAAAAAAACGCTCCCTTATCCTGGAGTAAATCGAAGATTGTGCCCATCTTTAAGAAGGGCAGCCGTACATTATGTTCAAATCATCGGGTAACTAACCTGATCTCTGCGCTTTAAAACTCCTAGTGTCCATTATGCTCCGCCGACTTTCTCTCGCGCGAGCTCCATTGTGGTGATCCTTCCCGGAAGCGATTGCGTGAATCAAATATCAACTCTTCGCTTTCTTCTTGAATACCGTCACGTGTATCAAAGGCCAGTTATAGTTGTGTTTCTGGACATTAAGGCCGTCTTTGACTGGACTGTTTATGGAATTACCTGCTGAGGAACGACGTGGCTGAGAAGTATGTTTCCATTCTGAAAGCTCTCTGTCGCAGAACTCGGGCAGAGTAAGGGTCTATGGACAACTATCCGAGTCCTTTGTCGTCTCAAGTGGCGTTCGGCGGGGATGCTCTATTTCCCCGTTCCTCCTCAACTTCGTAATGGATGATCTGCTCCAAAGAGCCTTTGATAGTGTTGAAAATGCTGTGGAACTTCTACCGAGCGCCAGAGTTGTTGACTTAGATCCTGCTAACGACATCGTCTTATTGGGATACCCCCCCCCCCCCCCGCAATTCGTCCAAGATGCCTTAAACCACTTGGCCGTCAAAGTCGAGTATGGCGCATACACTTTGCTCCATCCAAGTACAAAATGCTTCTTCAAGACTAGCAAGGAGATCCTCCTGCACTCACTCTTTGTGGGAAACGTTTGGAAACTGTCAGCAGCCTTGCGTACTTAGGCCGTTGCATTTCCAATGGTGGAGGTATCGGAGACGAGATCTCGGTGAGCATCTCTAAGGCCCGTTCGGCTTTTTCCAATCTAGACACCTGTGACGTCGGTACGACATCAGGCTTTCCCTAAAGGGTAGAGTCTATAACACTGCAGTTCGTTCGGTACTACTCTGTAGATGCAAAACCCGGCCAGTTCGGAACGAAAATCTGCGCCGGTTGACCGTACACGATCATCGGCGTCTACGGCCAATCACACGATTATGGTGGCAGCATCACGTCAATAATGACAAAGTGCATAGGAGAGTATTCGGGGTGAACTGTTCATCACTGAGGTTAATTGTTTTTCTTCGTGGGCTACAGTGGTTAGGTCATGTTTTGCGGATGCCCGCCCAGCGTTTGCGTCACCGCGCGTTAATCGCGCTCGCTGGACAGGATTGGAAACGGCGGCGTGGTGGACAGCCAATGACCTGGAGGAGAAATTTGCGAAAGCTGACTTCCCGTTTAGCCGCAGTGGGACCCTGTAGCCTGCCGGGTTGGAGCACAAATGACACCGAAAATAGTTGGCAAGATACGTTGGTGGATGTGGCCTGAGACCAAAATCAGCGGCGTATGGAGTATTTATGGAGCACTGTGCTTGCTCCCCATTCTTCCCCTTCCATATATGAAAACTACAAACGATACTAACAAAAAAGTCAAAATACCGTGTGTGGAAAGAATTGCGAAAAAAGAAAAGCCCTCCCAAACTTTCCCGGCCTCTTCCTTTCCATGCATTGTTTTTCTACTACACCATGGTCTCTTTGGCGCGTTGTCTGTACCATATCCGTGTTATATATATATATATATATATATATATATATATATATATATATATATATATATATGAAACGCTAAAAATAAAAAAAGAATGTAGAACAAACATTCAGTGGGTAAAGCGCAGAGTTGTTTAGCATAACCGCTACTGATTACAAATCCGAGCGGTATCTAAAATAGCTCCCAATAGACTATGCTGTGGATCTAGGTCCCTAGCCGCGCAGGGTAAGTTTGGGACACGTTGCTGTCGTGCTTATCACTTTTGTCAGTCGATGTTTCCACACACAGTTCAACGTCTGAAACGAAGTTCAACATCGGAGTCAAATCAAGCAAGGCGCAAAACATGGATTCGTTGTCAAAATAGCAAAGAGTAAATGCAACACGTCATTTGTTAGTGCACAAAAGCTGTGATCGCGTGGAACTCGTTGAAAGGCATGCTCCATGTTTTATATCCACTCTGTGATATTAGGACGCCACTAGTGGGTCTTGACCATTACATGTTCATTACTACTAAATGGTGGTTGAAAGCTTATCTTTTTCACCTAGGACCTCATGAGTGGCATATTCACTTTCACTTTTATGCGGCTAGCTTCTACGAGAGAATGAGCTGGATTCATGGGTGTATCCATGATGGCTCCCGGGAATAAGGTATAAAGTGGCATCCCCAGCGTCATTTGACTTTCTGTTCAGTGTGATACCTCTAACCCGTACACGGTCAAGTGCTACCTCCGGGTTACAAGGAATTTGTGTTGGGAACCAGTGACCGAACGAACGGCTCATGAGCCTAGTGGATGGTGGTCTGCTAGTCGAGGATAACCAACGCGTCCTATTGAATCTTATCTCGCTCAAGAGAAAATGATCATTTTTAATGGCTAGTCACATTGGCACACGTCATGTTGCTGTCTATGGGCTTCTGTGGTTTTGTGTAGAGAGTTCGCTGTCATGCGAAATACCGGTCACTTCCTTTAACAATGCCGCTTTGCTTTTGCAGTGTTTTACTTTACGGTTGCGAGACCTGGCCACTTTGTGTTGAGATTGCTCGGCACCTTTGCTTGTTCGGCAGCCAATATCTGCGAAGCATTGCTCGTGTCTGGTGGCAACGTCGAGTGAGTAATGACGAGGTGTGCCGTCGTGTGTTAGACACGAAGTGATCGCTCTACACCGCCTCCGGTGGCTCGGTCATGTTTTACGAACGCCTGCTCATCATTTATCTTTCCGTGCTCTATTCGCACGTGCTGGGCAATGCTGGACGAAGCGACGCAGCGGTCAAGCCTTGACTTGGCGTAGATGTATGAAAAAGTTAGCGTCAGTACTGGCTTCGGTTGGTCCTTCCTGCCTCTCTAGTTGGGATCCGAGGGACGAAGATTGTCGTCGGCTAGAGACGTTGAGGGACACGGCTGAGAATGGAAGTCGGTGACGGCAATGCTGTGTGGTCTGTCTGTCTGTCGAACACGCGTACCCCGTAATCACAACAGTGTCATTCTGACAAACAAAGTAACAAAAAAAACCAAAAACTGTACGGTGAAAATCATAGAAAAATCAGCATTTTTTCCCCTACTAGTTGTCTGTTTTAGAGTATTCTGCTCCCCTTCCTGTATTGTTATATATATATATATATATATATATATATATATATATATATATATTGTGTGGCCACTCACCGTCGGCCTGTCCAAAATGGGTGACCCTGAAAGAGCGCAAAGCGCTCCAGTCGGCATAGCCCTCAGGGTCATTATAGCACGCAAATCCGATCACCACTGCAAGGTAGTAGCGTATGCCATTCGGAAAATCCGTGAAGCCGGCTGATTTTTTCGCACTAGTCAGCCGTATCAAGTAGATAAGTAAAGTAGTTAGAATATAGGCAAGAATGAAACGAAAATTTCTTAGTATTACGTGGAACGATTAGCACCGGTATGAACAGATTTGTTGATGAGAGAAGTCATCATTTTCGTTAGCAGAATTGCTCGAAGTTTTAAAAGAGTGGAGGTCAGCAGCGGAATCTTTCTCTATGATCCGTAGAAGCCGAAAAACTCCTTCCAAAGAAAAAGGTTCAACATTGAAAGGAACGATAGCAGGATGTCCGTGGATATTTTTAAATTACGTGCTTACGCACGAGTGCAGTGGAAGGAATCTATGCCCCATATCCACGATTGTCCGCTACACTATTCGGTATAAACGGCAACCAGACCCTGAGACTTGGAATGGAGAATTACATTAGGTCCCAACAGGTCAGGCGTGATTACAAGCCGTACGACATTGGATTTCTGTCCGATCTATTGGGATCTTGTGATTTTCTATTCCAAGCATCAGGGTATGGCTTCCGATTGTCCTCAATAGTTCTGTGGGCCTTCGTGACTATAGTGTGTGTATTCTTTCCACTACACTCATGCGCAAGCATGTAATAGAAAAAACGCTGTCCTCCGAAGCAGATGGCTTACGGCTGAACTGGACTGAAATGTGGTGGTATTCTATCAATAGCCGTTCGATGGATTGAAGATTATTGTCGCTGTTCGTTCAACAGCTAACCTCGCTGTTCAGTGCCTCGGTCTTTGTTTCCAATTCCCAATGAAAAGTGTGATAAATGGCATCGAAGAGAAAATGTAGACAAGAACACCCACGTGATAACCATGTGAGCGAAATCCTATTTAGAATACAAGGGAACCACTAGCCCTTACACCTGATAATGTCGATAATAGTTCTCAGCAATTCGTTGAGAAGATATCGTCGAATCCAACCCAGAGCTTGTTTTACGCAATCAAGTGCACCATTTGCGGTTTTCATACCTTTTCACCATGTGTATATACTAATAGTCAATAAATGTCGCAGCTGAACATAAAAAACCATCCATTTTTCGCACATATCTCCGTCGGTTTATAACTGATCGACCGTGCTCTGAACCCCAATCTCTATATTCTTCAGTCACACTAGTCCTTGACCGGTTTAATAGATTGGTACTAATTCCGGTGATGCCCTTAATTGAAGCTCATTCGCTGCGTTGTACTGCCTCATCCCACAACTCATCCTGTCGTAACTCTCGTTCTGATCTAATTTACCCAATTCGCTGTAGAAAACCAAAAGGGACGTTTCGTGATGTGGCACCTCAAAAAGTCTATGATGAAAGAGCTAAAATAAGAAATTCGCCCAATAACTTGTTCCCAGAGTGATACTATCAACCCCACCTTTGCCCTCCTTCTTAACTAGTCAATGCGGCATGTATGTCCTGTTATATATACATGGCCTTGCTTCGATCGTTTCGCTCCGTCGGTGGAAAACAAGAACTTTTTGTTCATCGATCCCACCCACCTAGCCATACGTGCACACACACCAGCTCATATGCGTGCTCGTGTGTGTTTACTTGTTGACCAATTTGTTTGTTTGTACTTCTTTCTATGAACCTTGTCTGTTTACTACCACCGTAAACATTCCCATAACGTTCAGTTTTCTCTGCAGAAGCAAATTATTACCTTGTACGTGCGTGTGTGCTTGTACCAATTCGCGTTATTTCTCTGCTATCAAACTTGCACTAACTTGGGTGGTTAACTGTGGTTGTTTTGGTCCGAAACAGTTGTCGCGATCGTTTCATCGCAGTTCGATCAATCCTGTTCCAGCTTTTCAGCGTCCGTATGCACGTATAGGCAGTGTTTGAGCTACTCAGGAAATAATCCCAATCTGCTTTTTTAATTACATGCGCATAAGTGCAGTGGAAAGGGAATATACCCCATAGCCATAATGGTCCACTGCACTATTAGGTATAAACGGTAACCAGACCTTGAGAATTAGAATGAAGAACCACATCGGGTCCCAATAAGCCAGGTGTAGTAACGAGTCGTACGACAATGGATTTCTGTCTACCACGAAAGTAACCGATGATTACCAACGCTTTAAACCACTCGACCACCACCGGTCATCCAAATATGCTAGTCCCTGAACAGAAAAAATAACTTGCGAACTCGACTGAACTGCATTCACCAAATTCAACCTAAAAGTTGAATAAATGATGTAAAAAATGTTTGTATTGTGTAACCAAATAGAATAGGATAAATAACCATGCTCTGCGATAAATGGTTGATAGCTCCAACGAACATCTGCACCAAATGATAATGATTCCAATCGGTCCTTTGGATGATGTACAACAAATAGCTGATTTATGGCAGTCGAGTAGGTCATTAGTTAGACAGTCATGTGGTTAAATAGGTAGGTATATATAAATAGGCGACGATGTCTATCTTGCCTCATTTTGTTCTTTTGATTGGTAGCATAGTGTCCTTTTCATTACGGGTTTTCGCATATACCACCGTCTGCACAACTTTTCAAGTACGCCGATGACGTCGTGCTCCGTCATTGCCACTGGTTGTTTGCCACGTGTTTGATTAGGCATCGCTCCTGCACCCGGGTCGTGTTCGATTCGTTACTGCGCTACTGATTCTTCACTCTGATAGCGTCAAGCTGTCATAGTTATGGTCTCTTTTTTCTTCTCTCTCGACAACACGCGTTGGACAGTTTTATTTCCGTCCCACGCTAATGCACAATTAAAGTGGGAAGGAAAAACCCATACTAATGTCCACTGCACTCTCCGGGATAGCGGGCAATCTTAATATTGAGAATTGGAGTGGTAAACCTCATCGGATCTTGGTAGGCTATGCGTGGTAGTGAGCCGAACTACAGTGGTGTTGCCTGTTACTTATGGTAGTTTTTGCTTACCTGTTTGTGCATTAGTGCAGTGAAAGCGGTATACCCCATAACCTGGAAGGTTCACTGCACTGTTAGGGACAGCCGGCAATCTGACTGTGAGTTAGAGCGGGAATATGTTCGAGGATAGTCACGCAAAAATCAGCCTACTGATTCTGCGTTTGAAGATGTGAAGATCAAAAGAGAGAGGAAGCACTCAGGAATAGTGTGTTTCGCATTTTACAGTTCTCAGGAAAAAATTGAGTTAAAAATAACTGAGACAGGTTGGAAAAGTTGCTTTATATAGGTGGTTTGTGGCCTGCACATGAAAAGGACGCTTGAGAACAAGGAGAAATCGAGACCATCGAACAGTGTTTCAAAGATCTGTCTAAATACTGGAATAAAAAGGCGGGCGAAACAACAGTTGGGCGGTGGTCACGGCCTAGGAGGGTTACTGAGGTTCCACCCCAAACATGACTATAATGTTCAAGAGTGGGATGAATTTTGGCTTAGTGCGAAATAAGTAATTTGAATGGATGCGAACAAACGTCTGACATGAAAAGCTATCTTTTTAAGCTTTCGAAGCAAGAGCAGTCATATGTGAGGACCAAGAAAACGGATTACGGAATGAAAGATCGTAAAGAACCGAGAAAGACGCAGAATTAAAAATAATATAATCGAACACGAAGACTGGGAAGTAAGAGTTTCGTTTCAGGAAAGTAGACAGGCAAGCGGTTTTTGCGGCATTAAAGGTTGCATAGTTGTTTAAGCCACAAGCCATAGTCCGATCAGGATCAGAATTCAGCGATAGACAGACAGTCAAACGATCGCAAAAGATATTAACTAATAGGGCACGGGAATGCAGGTTGGACAGTGAGCAGTGGGCAGTGGTGTTATCGGCAAAAACGGATAAAGTTGTAAGTGGTGAAGAGATTATCAGTAAAACGTGAGGGGTAATGCGAAACCTTGGAGAACGCCAGAATTCCCTTGCCGTCGACACGGATCGCAATGGAGCGTCCACAGAGAAAATTCGAATCCAGGTAGTTTTAACGACAAAACCGCGTGACACACTTGATCAACAATTTTGTGGATAATTAGTTCGGTGAACTGAACTGAACTGAGATATCTAAAGACACCCAATGCGATTCACTGTGATTGTTCATCGCAGAGGATGATATGCAAGACCTATGCCGATGATTCACAAGTTAATCTCTGGCGACGAAATCCTTGCTGGTGGTCACTCATGGGAGTGTAGCGCTCCAGGCGCGACAGAAGTTGCTACGCGATCACGGATTTCCGTAAATTTTGGTAAAACTTGTGTGAAAGAAATGTCTCGTCAGTTGGAAGTTTGGGAGGGATCACCACGCTTTGAAATAGGAGAAATATGTGCAGTTTTCCAACGTGGGGTGAAACGTTATTTTATAAGCACAGGTTGAATGGACAGGGGGGAATGCCGTCGTGGCAGAAGGTTTCGAGATGTCAAGTGAACGCAGAGCTTGACGGACGTTTCTTGCATTGACTTTTACCCTAAAGATATGCTCAAATAGGAGCGATAGAGACATTGAGAGTATGCGATGGGGTGGAGTTGGAAGCAAACTTCGGCTTTCGCAGGCAAATCGAGATGAAAGGAAATGAAGATAAACGAAAATTACGGGTGATAGATTTCATGAGGGACCAGAAAAAACGATTACTAGAGGGACATGATGCTAGCTTTTTTTACTACATGCTTGCGCATGAGTGCAGTAGAAGGGGCATTTACCCCATAGCCACGAAGGCCCACTACACTATTGGGGAAAACCGGCAGCCAGACCCTGAGACTTGAAGTGGCGAAAAACCACATCGGGTTCCAATAGGTCAGGTGTGATAACGATCCGGACGACAGTGGATAACTGTCTACCACCACCTTTACGGAATTAGCTACGTGGTCGCAAATAGCGCTCATGCGAGTAGTATTAGGTTTAGGAGTGGCGCCAGCACCTGAAATCAGATTTTCTTCCATTATTCAAGAATATGTGCGTATGTAAAGCACTCGGGGCATTTAAGTCTTCCAGATTTGGAGCAATAATTGACGAATATATGCATAGCTTGAGGTACAGCTTCTGTGATGTTCGTGGCAAAGATATTCGGATTGGTAGTGAAGCAGCATTCAGAAAATGGATAGGACGCCAGAAAATCACGCATCACAGTCCAGTCTGCAGAGTCGTAACATCGGAAGATGCAAATAAAGGGTGGGATAGGTACGGTAATAGGAAGATGTAGTCACCTACCGAGGGGAAGAAAGGGAGAAATTGTGGATTAAAGAAATGGTTTGGATGTTAGAAGAAGGTCGAGGATGTGTGCACTATTGCCAGAGCAATCGGAAACCCGTCTAGGGAAATGGTTTGGGTAGTGGTACCAGGTGAATGTGTAAGCCAGTCGCTTTTGTGCATGTTAAAGTTCCCTAGGATGATTATGTTGTTGCTGTAGTCAGTTACCAGAATATCCTCAGTAGCCCGCGACAGACATTTAAAAAGGGAACAATCGAGGCTATTCCGAGCGCGATAGAGAACGTGAAAGTGACTAGTAAAGATTGGAAATTTGAGTTTAAGCCACATAAACTGGAATTCTTAGTTGGGAATGACGAAATCGCGTGGACGAGAGAGGCTGTAAAAAATTTGTGAATTTAGGCTCGGGTTCACTTCAAAAAAGAATGATTGTTAGGAAAAATAGTTTGGAAAATGAGTGAGTTCTGTCAGCGAGGGGGGGGGGGAATCGGTTTCGAACGAAAATAAGGCTAAGGAATGGTAAGATTATAGAAAATTGGTGCACAGAACCACTATTAACAGTTTAGTCTGCCAGTATTTGTGAATGCAATGTGCGAGTCAAAAGGAAGTGCGCGTGATCGATCGACTAATTATCCATGGCCAGAAAGCTTGGATTCACCAGTAAACGACCGTTCATCACTCCTATTCAGTTAAGAATCTGTTTGGTGTTAAATGTCATCCTTTGTGTTTTTGTTCGGTGCTCGTCATTTTTTTGTCCGGTTAAAATAATCTGACCTAAAGATGCTACCGTATGTTATGATGCAAAATGATTAGCGAGGTTCTTGGATGGTGGTCCACAACGATAAGCAGACAAACCATGGTGTTCACCAGTGACAGAACAGTGACCACTGGTATTCGGCTGATTGCAAATTAGGATTGCCTAAAATTTCCAAATGCAGGGTTAGAAATCGGAATTGTGACCAGTGCACATAGTCGAAATTGCATCGATCGGTGATGGGACGTTTGTAACGTAATGGATGAACAATACCGAGCGTCTTTATGATCACGTGTTTGGCCTTTATAGAATAATAACAATTTTTGTACCTTATTTCATCACGCCGCCCTGTCTCCCTCTTAATCTATTTCTGATTGGTAGATGCAATGCATTTCTACGTGACCAAGAGTTACGATGAATTCACCCCATATCGAAATCATGGTTGCATGATAGATGTGCAGCCACCTGCTCACTCACGTCTGACTGCAGAAGGTCGAATTGCGGACGGGCCGCATTCCGGAACGCATCACATTGAGACGGGATTGGACTGCTTGTCCACACGTGCCGGCGGTAGCATTGGGGATAGTAATATCGCCGGATCCGCAGGTCTGTTGGTAAACACAGCTGTCGACACGTGCACCTCAGTTTCCGAGGCCACAGCAGCCGGTTTATCGGCAGCGACGAATTTGGCTTCCAGTTTGAACGGACCAGCACCTTTAGACGAAATTACCGGATTTGAGAGTGGCTGTCATATGGACAAGGAATCCAACATCATCGTTCTGTTGGGTAGTACATCCGCTTACGTGATCGCCTTGGAAGGCATGGATGAGATGTTCCGCTGGGCGGAAACTATGTCACATATTATGACCGGTGAGTTGATCTTTCGCTTACTGTTGTTACTGTTGCTTGTGATGGTGCTGCTTCAGGTGTGACGGGAAGTCGAAGCCTCTATTGTGTCAAATCTCACCAAGGCGTGGCAAATCGATCTTGTTTATCTATGTAGATAGCTTCCGATTCTGTATTCTTAGTCTTCGTGTTTCTGACATGGTCTCGTCGTCATTTGTAACGGTTCTTTTCAGCCGTGTATAAAAACCTGAACGATGGACTTGACCGTGTTAGGCTCACTGGTTAAGGTCCATAGGATCCAACCAATTAGCGACGAGGAACATTGGGATGTATGAAGATATGTTGCAACTTATTGTACTGCACATACACTTCACTTCGTCTGCTTTATGCAATAGTTCGCAGCTCTCTTCTGTCTGTTTCTGTACTCTGCTGGGTTCCCATCTGCTTCTATTTTGCTAAGATGATGATGGAAACCACTGCACCCAGTGCATGAATAATCGTTTTTCAAATCAGACTGCTAATAGAATATTTTAAACAAAGGATTATACTTTCTAGTGATTTGTAAGCTGAATACGTAAAGCCAGTTGACTTCACTTTACGTCCACGTAACTAGGTTTATTGAGAAACACCCAGTGATCTGCCACGTTCTGTTGAGACACGTGATCAATGTCGTCGGTTTCCCAGCGATCGGATAGTTGTCATTACTCCTCTTGAAGGCGAGAAAAATGTTTTATTACATGCCTGCTCAATGAATGCAAGGGGTATACCCCATAGCCTCGAATTTCTAGTGCACTGTTAGGGGAAAACCAGCAATCTGACCCTGAGGCTTGGGGTGGGGAAGCACATTAGGTCCCAGTAGGTCAGGCGTGGCAATGAGCCGGACGACAGCAGATTACCGTCTACAACCAATGCAATTGTTGTTGGCGGTGTTCGAACGTCGTCCCCGAGGTTATGAGTGCTTATGCTGCTCTGTCACTACAGACCGAGAGAAGGGATCGCGCTGAAGGGATATCCTCCGATTTAGAGACAAGTATTTCGGCGCGTTGCGGCAGAACAGTCAACTGAATTTCTTTGATCGTTCTCATATTCATAGGAGAGATAATACTTAATAAAAGTTTACTGGGTGTCACGTACTCCTGCTACACATAGGTAAGAGAATAACAGTTTATAATGAAATAATCTACAGGGAACATATTGTACCATACTGTGTTCACACTCATCCACCAGAATCTCATACAAGGAATAAGATACCAGTGCTTTAGTCAATAGTTCGAACTGAACCATCAGTTATCGTGTCTTCCCCTTCTGTTGTAGTTTCTAGGAGGTATTTATGAGTCTATGGAATAAACCAAATGCCACCAAATAGAGTGACCGAATACTTCAAAATGTACGCTTAATGCCGTGGTTCATTCCAAGCCTCAAAAAAGTGTGTTATGTAGGCCACCAACTTTAACTAAGACTCATCGCCTGGTCGAGAACTACCATGTCAACGGTAGAAGCATTCGTTTGTGCCATACTATCGCGATAGCTGTCATTCAGAGGCACTTAGAACGTTGTCGGCCTCTGAGTCTAGTCCTACCGGTGTTTCCGGAAACCGTATGATCTCCGTACTCAACTTACCATTAGTTCCACCAATCACTCAAATTAGATGCCGCTTTCCCCTCCCCTCCCCCCCTTCCCCGGAAAAAAAGAAAATAAATACACGTGCTATTTGGAGTTAATCGAATAAACCCCCTCTTCAGTATTCTTCGAACAGGGCACTTCAAGTTGACCATAGGACTGAAATGTTTCAGAATTGGTTAGCCAGTAAAATATGGTAAATTCCATCATGGGGGCTAAAATTTCAATCCTCACGAATGATATTCCAGAGTGCGAGTGGTGAAATGATTCTACTTGACTCTGGGCGGTTCCATCTTGTTCAAGTTGATAAAGCCTCCGATTCTTTCGGATGAACATACAACCTTCAACTGCTAGGGTAATTCGGTTGGTCACGTGTCCTCGTCTGGGTGCAAATTTGCTGGTTGATTAGCTCTTTTGTTCTCCCGTTTTATTTCTCGGCGAATTTTCTCGACCCGAGGCATTAGCAGTTGGCTGACTAACCGACCAAACGAGTCGGCAGACAAGCGAGGAATCTGGCGCTATCAGGTCGATAGCCTTGTCCTCCGTTTGGTTGCGTTGACCTGCGCCGAACGGGAACTGACGTGCCAGTAGTCTGCGCGGGCAGATGCAAGCGCGCGCGTTTACTGCACCCTCAGCTATTCTTTGATCGTTCGGATTCTTCTGTGGTGTGTGTGTGCGTGCGTACGTGTGGACGCGAGGCATCGCGAGTGCGCGCACGGAGCGGAAAACTTGGCCTTAAACTCTGGCGTCAATTTAAGGTCATGTCACCGCACTATCACGACCCCCGTATGCGAGTTGTCTGCCTTGTACTCTGCTTTTTCGGCGAGCTGGCATTGGTCTGGTCTTGTACGTTTATCACCCTGGCAGTCTGTCTAACCTACCTCCACTTTGGTCTCGTGCGCATCCGTCACCGCTCTACATGATGGTATGTCTGTTCATCTATACTCGTTTTCGTGATTCTAACCAGCGAGCAACCGACGCTTCAACTTCTTCCTTGCTGTTGCACACTAAAGTCACAGCTCCTATTCATCACAAATGACACCGGTTTATGTTCACCACCACCACTACTAATTCCCTGCCGATCGACTTTTGTGCCGTGCCGTTGTGGCCACTCGGCTGTCGTGTGATTTGGCTCGTACATTCACCATCCAACACAATCTATTTATCAGATCTCGTGGTACGTCCCGATTGTCATATGCACACGTACACGACATCGCTGAGACCAACTTACCATTAGCCAACTCAACCGATTGGCAAACTGCATCCGTCCATCAGTAGTTCAAGACTTATAATGGCCCCTCACTGTTGGACCCGCCAACCGACATCAGTCGGTGATGTGTTACGGTGATACATCGACCAACAGTTGTACTTCGGTGTGTGTGTGGCAGAGAGAGAGAGAGAGAGAGAGAGAGAGAGAGAGAGAGAAAGCGCGCTAATAAGCGTGTACCGCGGTGGTCAATGCACCCTTTTACCCGATCCTCGTGCTGCGGCCTGCCTTTACGCTGTGCACATTTGAGTGGGTGAATGAAACCGGGGCAGATGGTTGAAGACTGTAGCGAACTCATTTGATATATTCAGACTTTCATGATCTGTCTTTCTCTGTCGAGGTCCGATTGGTGTCTAATTAAAAAAATTATCGGACAGTGATAGGGTTCATACTATATGATTAATGATATTGAGTAAAATGCAAAACCCGTCAAACTAGCCTCTTGTTCATACGCTGGGGCATGTATTTGTGTGTATGATGGACCTACTGGCCTCTTTTATCGGCGATGGCTTCATTCTCGTCTAACTCCCATTCCTTAATACGTGACTTTGTGCGTAAGTATGCATCCACATCAATTCGTGCTTCACCAAAATCATAATTAGTGCGAAAAATTCAACATTCTTGCCTAGTTATCATCCAGTGATATTAATTTTTGCCCCATAAACTTAAGTCCAAAGATTCCAACCCCACCACACTGTCGCCTGGTTCCAAACTTCGTTTGATTTATGGGGCTTGATGCAGTTCACTTCGCGTCTCACATCCCATGTTTGCCGGTTTTATTTCTCGGTTATGCGGTGGATTGTGGTTACGGTGACTCACCCTACCCCGCTGTATTTATGCCTAACTACAGAATCCAGCACACATTAAATATGCCGTTCTTCCCGCTCACCTCTTCAGTTGTAATTCCGTGCTGAATCGGCACATCACTACCTCAAAATGAATGCGCAAAACAACATGTAGCAAATAAGCTTGTTTTCCAATAATCCCTATCTATCGGATTATCAGGGTAGGTTCACCGTCTCTTAGATCGAGCTGTATGACGTTGCCATACAGATTAGATGTTACGAGAAGAATGATATAGTTCCGAATGCGTATTTCGATTATTCAGCAATGAAAGAATTCTTTGGTCCTTGACAGCTAATGTGTTGTCCCATCGTCTCAGCCACTGACACGGTTCCCGGCCGTACGGTCCAAACCCCCTTTTCTTTTTTTCTCTTTCTATTACATGCTTGCGCATGGGTGCAGCGGAAGGGGTAAATAACCCCATAGTCGCAATGGTTCACTGCACCATTACGGATACCCGCAACCAGCTCCTGAGCAACGGAGTACCACGTCGGGTCCCTATGGGCCAAATGCGATAACGATCCGAAGGACACCGAAGTGCTGTCCACCCTGTTGTCCTATACGTATCAGTGCTCGCACGTTTGTTGTGACTAACTTAAAAGACGAAAAAAGCATCGGTTGACGTTTGCGGGTTGGGGGGGGGGTCTTCGGATGTTAGTCGTGCGAGAGGGAACAAAAATCAGGTCTCTATCCCTGTCTGAGGAACTTCAGCAAGTACAAGCGGCTAGGACTCTGGTTGGATTAAGGTTACATGAAAGGAGAGGGTTACAGTGGTGGGTGGATGGAAGATGGCCTGCGTGTGGTTTGTGTTCACAAAGGCTGGTAAAGCAGGTATCAGAAAGGAAGTAGTGTGGTATGTAGAGCGTTGTTTGATCTCCCAGGATCAATGATTCTTCTATTGTTCAACATTCAAAGTCAAATATGACGTGATCTTCATTCGAAAAATTGTACCTCGGTAGTTATTTGTAGCCCATAGAATAGAATTTCTCTTCGTCTTACATTTTGCGGTTACAACCGCCGTTATAGCACTTGCTGTTCACGTTCCGTTTCTTCTAACCTAAATAACGTTGACTTCTCCCGTTTTGGAGATTGTCCTCGATTCTGGTCTTTCGGAACATCTTGTGTGCACGTAAGTGTTTTCTTGAGTAGTACAAACTCTCGTATGCATGGTCATTTACGGACGACTTTTCGGAAATCAGAAACTCATTGTTTCAGTCTCTTTCGAATCATTGTATGTGCGTGCGCGTGTCCATGTGTATGTCGGGCAAGCGTACTGATGCGTGCACAGGCGTATCTACTGAAATTTGCCAATTAAACTAGACGTAAATGCGTTGTTACATTTCGATTCAGTTTCGCCTTGGTGTGTGTATGGTGAGAGGGGATGAGTAGACGAGTAAGCACTTCCATGCTGTCGCTTAGTCACTTGCTCTCAGTGCCTGAGGTATATATATATAATTACAACAGCTTGAGAACAAGCATGGTATCAACGCAACAACAATAGAGAAAAATTACAAAGCCGACGGGCGGGAGATAAAGAGTCAGCATAAAGATTGCAACAAGTAAAAGCAAATTTCTTCTTTTTAATACTTACATCGTACGTTTTGTGAATTTTTTTGTCCGTTTTTCAATTGCTCATGGGGAACGGGAAGTCAGTGGACAAGCCATACAACATTCGCACCACTGGATTCAATTCCGAGCCATATCTCTCAGCATCTCTAACCGATGGCAATCCTCATCTCTTGGAACCCAACCAGGAAGGCGGAAAGCGCCAACCGAAGCCAAAGCCGAAACTGACTTTTTCATGTCTCTGCGGCAAGTCATAACCTGACCGCCACGCTGTTTCTTCCAGCCTTACCCGGCACGTGCAAAAAGAGCACGAAAAGGTAGACGATGGGCAGACTTACGCAAAACGTGCCCGAGCCATCGGAGGCGGTGTTGAGCGATTATCATAGTCAGAGGGCGACTATCAGCACCGAACACACGACGACGAACCTCGTCATTGCTAACCCGATGTTCCCACCAGACACGAGCAATGCTACGGAAACACCGGTGTTCGAATAAATAAAGCCGCCGAGAATTTCTAACGCGGAGGGGCCAGTTCTCGCAACCGTAAAGAAGAACACTGCGAGCTGTAGTATTGTACACCCTTTGAGAGAGCGAGAGAGAGCCGGATGTCATGGCGGCGCCACAGATGACGCAGTGCCTGAGGTCTGAATACCCGAATCATTAATAACAGTAGTAGCAATCGGGTATCCACAATCGACATTTGAAATCACGATTTCAGCGTCTTGATTTCTGTCGCTTGTCGTCACTGTATGTGAGAGCCATTCTCACGTCAGTTCCAGTAGTACGAAATTTGTAGGTGCTGTTGGAATGAAGCTTAGACCTCTGTGGCTAATAGTTGTTGGATGAAGCCATCCTAATAGAGACACAACAGCTGAATGCCCCATGATCTGTTCTGACTTCCAAACCCTAAAAGACAGCATGGAGTTCTTCAGCAAGTCGCATTTCTGGTCTTTCAACATGACCGCAGAAAGGCCATCAGAGCCTGTCGCCTTGTGATGTCCTAAGGGTTTTCTTACGGATCTCCGAGCCACAGGACGTGTGTTGATGGTCTGAAAGAGTCCGAAGTCCACTACGGGGGAACTAAGTTGTGCCGTATTCAGGGCGCCGCAGCTGATCTTAGGTATATGTGCCACCAAAGTTGCAGTCTGTTTTCCTACAAGGTTGTTTCTTACTGGGTGAGGTTGAGAAGTTTTCTGAAATTCCTCATGGCGGCAGTATGTCCCACCATTGATGCTTATTTCTACCATTAGAAATCGCAGTCTATTTGTATTTGTGTGAAAATCATGCCGGCTTGTGTCTAGAGGGCGGGAAGATTCAGTGGAAGTCGAAGTTTTCACTGTTAGGCCTGCCAGACCACAAATGCCGATCACTCCTGGTTAGCGACTATTATTGACTGACGTTATTTGCTGAAGCCACTTACAAATTTTTAATCACAACGCTTTGGAACGTGGTAGTCTAACCGTTGATGCATCGTGCGTTTTTGCAAGGCCGACGAATCACATGGACAGCTTAGCACGAAACAAAGCCTGTTCAGGGTCAAGATAGGCGGCCCAGTACGATCACCAGGCTTAGTTATACTCTTACCATATAGAGCTTATTTTGTCTTGATCAGTTTGGTCCAATTAAGAGTGAAAAGGAGGACTCCAAGTAACATACCGGAAATTGAAGCACCTAAAGTCTATATTATAGAGGAACAGTCGTATAGATTTTCTTTGCTCTCTTATTTTTCCATTTTTCACACATTTCCCGCCGGTTATTGTTTACTTATGCGCAATTCCCTGGCAGTATTGATTCCACAGACGAAATGAATCATAGAATTCCACTCTACGTATCCCTTCTTCCCCCGTGGTACCTTGTTTTGTTTGGCACAGCCTAAAAGCAGGCTAATGTGAAATTTAGTATATATATATATATATATATATATATATATATATATATATATATATATATTCACTAGAATCTAATTTGAATCGTCTGGAGTGTGAATGGATACTCTTCATTGAAGAGGCCACAAATGGAGTGTACAGGTATGAGGACGAGTGGGCAGAAGAGTACCGGGTACGCATACCTGATGAGCAGCAACAACCGCGAAACCGGTCGTGTGCTTCCGGGGAAATTTTGTCCTCACATTTACATACTACTTACTATCAATATATATATATATATATATATATATATATATATATATATATATATATATATATATATATATATATAATCCCTTGGATTTCGTCGTCTCATTTGTTGTGAAGTCAATAGATGCACTCGCGTCTGCATCTGGTCGGCCACAATGACCGGATATTCCAATGCTCAAGAGTGATTTCGACAAGACGTTACCGGCATTTATCTCTTGTTCGTCAGATTACCCATTATTAATACTGTTTTCATTGTGTGATGTAAGGAAATCCTGTTTGTTCCGCGGGACCAAAACCCCGAATTTCATGTAGCAGCTTTATGAGCAGTAAATTTGAATAACTTTCATTTCTTGCAATTAGCTCACATCGCCATTATTGTTTTATCCCATCATCCACAAACTACTAAATCACTTCTTAGGAAGTCCTTTTTTCTACATGCTTGCGCTTGAGTGCAGTAGAAGGGGTACACCCCATGGCCACAAAGGCCCATTACACTATTAATAGTAATCGACAACTAAACCCTGAGACTTGGGGTGACCGAAAACCACATGAGGTCTCCATAAGTCAGGTGTGATAACGAACCGGATAACTGGATTACTGTTTACCACCAGTGCCCACAAATCTGTTTGTCACGTATTTTCAGTCATGTTCATAAGACTTATTAACACAATCCGTGTAACCGATGCGGCAAAATTCAACCTCAAATTTTGGGACTTTTATAATTAATTCTTCATGACTGGTCAACTGCTTATCATATATATATTATATATTATATATATATATATATATATATATATATATATATATATATATATATATATACATAATCGTTCTGCATAATGTCATTTACAAAGCTCGTCATCCTGAAAAACTATTGCCTGTCCAAGTGACTTGGTTTCGTTGAATTCGGGGACTTTTTCAATCATAACGGTGAAAATTTCCTCAACATTCGGAGCGTATCTAATTGGAGTTCACCAACAAAGCCAGATGTTTTTCTATTCTGGTTGGCATTCAGCGGGATAATGTTTTTGGGGAAATTCCTAAACTGATTGATATTTTTATGAGCCTTATACGGTTCATGTATGAAACACTCATACGAGAAACGGATCCATCGCCAAAATGACAAGCCTCATGATTTAAATCCCCTGATGAAACCAATACGCGCCCTCATTTTTTGGGCTTGCAGTGCAGTCTTCATATCACATGATACCAGCCGCATCGAAAATCGTCACTACTTTATGTGCAACAGGGCGTGAGAAACCCTGGGAATATTCCCGTGCTGGATTAAGGACAGGGATTTTGATCGTAATTCACGCAAAATCGTTCCGTGCCGTCGATTTACTAGGTCTTCTACCTCTGGAATGTATACTTGGAGTGGTTTTTCTGTGGTTTATCCGATAATTGGTGCTCCTATTCTTGTTAAAACACTGAGCAAGATACGGCAAAAAGGATTCAAAATTATAGGCCTCGGAAATTTTGCTTTGATCCTCTTTAAGGAGGTGCCGAGAAAATTGAGTTTCAGTGGGTCTTCTCATCGCTATCTCGATAACAATGTAACCGATTAACCAGGCGCGCTCAAATGACTTTGAAGCCGACGCTCATATTGATGCGGACTGGCAGTCATTGTAGAAAGCATTTTTAAACCACATGTCATGAAGTGTCTAAACAATGAAATAATTTTTTTTGACCTTATAACATACACGCAACCATCAAAAGCATATTGTCCGAAAAAACGGCTTCTTCCAAAATATTTGGGTATTAAACCTATCTATAGATAACCTAGGTTAATCTATGCGGTCTTGTTGATCAGCTTTATTA
The DNA here is from genome assembly GCA_948099385.1 of Fasciola hepatica. Classification (NCBI taxonomy): domain Eukaryota; kingdom Metazoa; phylum Platyhelminthes; class Trematoda; order Plagiorchiida; family Fasciolidae; genus Fasciola; species Fasciola hepatica. The sequence goes on from CANUEZ040000168.1 coordinate 2,571,639, forward strand.
TATTTCCATACATCGTTAATTGTTAGCTTACTTTTCTCGAAGCGTTTTATCCTAGCAACAAAGGTCACACAACTAACCATAGCGCAGCAAAGAACCGACATAAATAAGAGGAAAATTTGGATAAATTGATATCACAGCCCAATGGCTTGATGTGTGTTAATAAGGTCACGAGACTCAAACCTGTATATATATATATATATATATATATATATATATATATATATATATATATATATATATATATATATATATATATATATATATAAACAACGGCATACGTAATGGCTGCTCACAGTTTTTACTGTCATGTGTAATCACAACCCACTAATCGCGTGATTCTGAACGGGCCGGGGTTGAGCTCAATATTGTTTGAGTGTTTGCGCCTAAAAATCGTGTTGTCCAACATCAAACACTGCGTATCAGCAGATCATGCGTTGTTCATTGAGCCACCTAGTTGGTTAGCGTATGTGTGTTTGTTTATCTTTGTATGCGCACGTAAGTGGCACGGGTGAATAGGATGACAAGTAAAGTAAAAGTGATATCAATTGATCAAGGTCTCAAACGAGTCGATTTCCAGCACCTCAGGTCACTTCCTCATTTGGCAGCCTTTCGTTGACCGTGGCCTCGTTCCTGAATTGTTGTACTTTGTGTAATAACGACCCCGAACAGCCGCCAACCGCTGAACCGTCCAATTAAGTTTTACAATCGTTAAGCCGGTCATTCATTTGCAGATCCTCTGTGTTGAATAACTCGTCCCTTACATTTTCGTGACCATGCTCATTCACATGCGTTTTTAACTAAGGTTCGTTGGCCCATCTGTGTTTATGGACTGTTTTTTTTCGGGACACTGATTTGCCTACAATACACGAGCAGTAAACCAAAACACGATTAAGTGCACTGTATCCACGCTTTGTCTCTCCATACTAATAATCTCGATCTCCGTCTTTCAGCGGTCCAGAGGCAAGGTGATATGTCAACGGACTTTGATTTTCTCGTTGGACAGCTGTAGTTCGTTTTCTGGGAACCAGTCGCTGGATCGGACGTTTCGGTACCACCGGACGTCTTATTCATCGTGAGAGAGAGAAAGCGATGGAGAGAGATACATCTTGTGTGTGTGTGTGTGTTTGTGTATATGTGCGTTGCATATCTGTACGAGTCCCTCCCACCAGTTAGCCAATCAGAATGTGCGGATACGGTGTTCTAATCTTACCAAATAAGTGTACATATTTGTTTGGTCTGTTCTTCTCGAATCGATCTATCGTATACAATCCGACTGGTAATGTTTCTTCTTAGTTAAGCGGTTAGATCAACTTGTGCCCATTGGTGTCTCTTTTGGTCGGTTTTATACCGATCATACATGTAGCAATCCTAATTCAATTCGGTTTCATAGTCACGCTGTGCGACCTGTTTGATATGATTAGACATTTGTTTATGCGGAACAGTTGGAATCTTCCAGACGGCAATCGATGAAATGCGTTTTGTGCTTTCAAAAGTTTTTAATGATACTAATTAAAACACACGCTTCTTCAAAACTAGCCAGATACAGTACGTTTTATGGGTATTTGGAGTAAGGATGATAGAAAAAAAGTCGATAATCATGATGATTGTACTACCATTATTATAATGGAGACAATAGGTTCACTTCAGTTCAAATGATGATTAGTCGTGCACCGGATGCGACAGCTTTTGTTGCTATCTGTCAACGGCAACCTCAATCAGAAATAATGATTAGAAAATGAGTAGGGATAAAGCTAGAAGAGAACGTTTGGAGACAATAAACGCTTTTATACACCCGATGTAAGGTGATTTTTCAGTGGAATCCAAAAGAAAATATCAGGAGAGTTAGTTAAAATGTGAAGAGGAAAGTGTGGGAGCAAAATGAGAGTAAATGCATTTAGATTACCGAAGAACGTGGGCAACAAGGTCATTGATTGTTTGGTAACGGTCTACGAGTAAGCGGAAAAGTTGCGGGGTAAAGCTCTATGTGTAGACGTGCGTGAAGGACGTATTACGAATTTCGAGCGAATGAGAGAAAAAGAGACGGCTTTTAGACTGTGTAGAGTGAAGACAATGATTTGTGTCGGATGATAACCTATTTGTAAATTTTCGCAAGTGTCAAAGTTCTTGCTAATCGTAAAGTCAGTGAGGACATTTCTACTTATTTTGCTACAACTGGAGAGCAGTTTCAGAGATTTGGTGATAAGACCAGAACCTTTTCCGTTTAAATCGGGAAAAACAATAGGTCAGTAGAGCCAAGGAGGGAGAATGAAAGAAGTTACAAATTAGGGTACAAGACTGTAGGGTACTCTAAGTTTTCGTAGTCTGATTGATGAAAAAGAAAGCTTTTTGACTTTAATGAAGACTGTTTCAACGTGACTAGTCTAGCAAGGCTTGTGAGTTAGACAGAAGCTTTAGGGAGATGTTGGTTATCGATAAAAAAGATGTGGTATACTATTACAAACAGTTTGGCGACGTGACACACACTGAAAATGGAAGGGCCCGTCACCGCACTTTAGAGCATTACGTGAAAGAGAATGAGGAGTAGACCAGTAGCAAAGTTCATTCAGACTGTTTTGAAGAAAATCCAAACCTGCGTTTCCGTTTTAGAAACATCCAAGTATATCATGGGTCTATTTACAGCCAATGCGATTAGTTGAAATGGGGAGTTTGCTAATATAAAGATAGTCAAGAAATGGGGAGAGAATGGCCGCCTGAAAAACACCAGGGTTAACTTGAACAGGAGACGAGTGTTGGTTACCATAAGAAGTAAACTGTGGGATTAGGAAAATAATCACAAAGGATGTTCAAGTTACAATCGTCAGCCCCGTTGTCAAGTAGGATATTCAGGAGACTATTACGTTGAAGAGGACGATATGTATTCACATAGTTAATAAAAATTAGCCTGACAATACGGCCATCATGTTCAAGAGTAGAAGCAACAGAACTGACAATGTAGCTAACGGTATCAGGGGTTGACTGGGTGGGTTTGTTGGTGAATCTTATCGGGTGAGGTCGGGATATTGAACTTGGGGGACCACGTGGCGGAGGAGTTAATTCTCAGATACTTTCAGTAAAGCAGATATGCAGACTGTCGGGCAATACTTGTTGCATCCTTTCTTGGGTACAGTTGTGATGGGTACCGATCTCCGGCAATGGAATGGCCATCGTTATTCGTCTTCCATCCAGAGGATATTGTGTACCGAGGAATCCTGTCAGGTAATATGTGCAACGCATGGCCTAACCACGTTGGCTGGCAAAAGAACATCAAAAAATGTACGGTGAGAAGCCAGTCAGAGTTCAGTCTCCTGGTCATCTAAGTTTGGGGTCGATTTGAGCTGACAACTCAGTCTGTAAAATCAGTGGAAGAATAATTGATCCAAGCAAATGGGGTTCCACTAAACCATCCCTCTGCCTTGCGGATGGGTTCTCGTTAGAACTAAAAGCTTTGGTTGAGAGCCCTAATAGTTCTGCTTTGCTGCTGGACACCCTAGCAGCATCCGTGAACTGCACGAATAGAAAAAACTCCATACTGCATCGGTTGTCGCGCAGAGTAATCAGGACCGCGCTGCCCATTGCATCGAACGGGGTGGGTGGTGATAAGTAGGCTACTGCTCAGATTCCCGTCTGTTTTATTTAACCTCTGTCTTCTGTCCCCAACCACCTCTCTTTCCCTCCACCCATAATGCTCCCACTGATAACACGACCGATACTCGCAACGGTTCACTGTCAAATAGTGTCGTAGATAATCCACAATCGCATAACTCACATTTTCTCAAATCTCGGCTCCTTTAACGTGCGTACACTCACGCAGGCCGATCAGCAGGCGTGCCTAACCCTCAATGATCCCTCTGAAGATTGATATCTGCTGTGTAAGTGAAACAAGCATCCAGGATTCGAGCAGTGGGATTCAAGTAAATGCTCCTGGTATATCTCATCGAGGTATTTTCTGCACACTTCAGGAGACGAAGTAGCTCGAGCTGTGGGTCAACGTGGTGTAGGAATAGTCTTGACTGACAAGGCTGAGGCTTCACTTCTAAACTGGGTCCCGATTAACAGTCGTTTATGTGCTGTGAGACTCCAAGGGTCAGTTGGCGTTCAAAAGGATAATTGTATTAAGCGCAATTTGCTTGTGATCTCGGCGTACGCGCCAACAGACTGCAGCTCAGACGCGTAGAAAGATGAGTTCTATGATGAACTCGTCACCCTCGTTCGCAGCAGTAAAGGTTCTGACATTGTAGTGCTAGCTGGTGGCTTCAATGCACAAGTTGGAAAACTTACGACGGCAGAAGCTTGTTTAGGTGGGCGTTGTGCTTTACCCGTACAGATAACGGGGATAGACTTCTCCAGTTTTGTGCAGACAATCGATTGTTCTTGTCTAGTACGAATTTCCGACACAGCTGGCGTCGCACAGCGACATGGCGCTCTAACTCTACAGGTACTTTGAGTCAAATTGATCACATGGCCGTAAGCTACCGGTGGTGCAGTTCTGTTCAGAACTGTAGATCTTACTGGTCCATGTACGTAGAGTCGGATCATGCATTAGTTTTAATGCGGTTATCTCCAGCTCCATGGTCATCGTCGCAAACCGCAAATCCGGTTAGCTGTGCAACGTTTGTTTGATCTAGAATTTCGCACCAGTTATGAACAAAAGATAGCACATGAGCTAGGATCCACGGAGAACAGTAATGTAGATGAGCATTAGGCCCATATCAAACAGGCGATGTACGTGGCAGCAGGTTTTGCCTGTGGTCCTAGATCCATTGTCCATCAAAGACATTGGATTTCTCACGAGTCTGTCAGTCTAATGGAGCAAAAGCGTCAGCTCTGGAACTGTAGGGAGATAAATAAGATACGAAGATATACAAAAGCAAATTACAAGAAGCCTTAAGAAGGATCGCGAAAATCGGTGGGTCAAGTTAGCCGAAGAAATAGAAGTAGCAGCTGCTGCAAGTAGCAGGTAACAGTCAAAGACTGTTCAAACTTATTCGTGACACCGGTGGACAGCAAAATCCCTATCAGTGAAAATATATGCGATAGAAGTGGAGAACCCATTCATGGCGAACAGCAAAGGCTGGACCGCTGGGTCGAATACTTCAAGGAGCAGTTTAGCTGGCTGCGCGCTAGTGTAGTCACTCCTGTGTCAACAACTGCGATTTCTTGGGGAGTATCACTTGAGCCCCCATCGGAAGTGGAAGTGGAAACATGCATTCGATTACTAAAGCGTGGGAAAGCGTCCGGTCCCGACGGACTTCCAGTTCTTTTCAAACTGGGTGGAAATGCTTTGATAAAATTACTTACCACGTTGCTTCGTGATATTTGGAACGAAGAGCGTATTCTGTTATTATGGAGTGAGTCAGTAGTTGTTCCCATTATCAAGAAGCGAGTACGCAATAACTAGTAACCACCGTGGGATTAGCTTAATTCCGTTTGTCACCAAGGTATTAGTCTCGATTTTGCTGCGTCGTTTGACACCAGCTCGCTACAGGAACACCCGCGAACAACAGGCTGGCTTCCGTCCAGGCCGAGGATTCCTCGACCAACTAGTTGAAACGCGTCACGCCCACTGTCGATCGACAACAATGGTTTTCTTAGACTTGAAAGGCACGTTGGAATCAGTTGATCGAACAGCGCTTTTCCGTGCTCTTCATCGAAAAGGTATGCCCCAGAAGTTTGTGAACCTACTGAGATCATTGTATTCTCATACTTCTGGCCGTGTAAGGGTTTACAGTAAATTATCCAGTCGGTTCGAAACGGCCAGTGGTGTCCGACAAGGATATCTTATTTCTCCATTCCTGTTCAACTTCGCCATGGACAAAATAATTGAGAATGCGTTGCAAAATCTTCAGGATGTGTGCACTGAGCCAGCGCATAGTGAAAAGCCATGTGACCTACATTACGCGGATGACGTTGTCTGCTTGTGCGAATGCATGGAACATACTCAACACGCACTAGGTAAACTTGTGAGAGCTGTGGCTTCATTCGGCATGCGCTTTGCACCTTCAAAGTGTAAGGTGATGTTGCAGGACTGGACGTCAACAATTTCGAGCTTGATGCTCGATGGGGAGGTGCTGGCAATTTCCGACCGCTTTATTTACCTCGGGAGCAGCGTGACGACAGATTGGAGCACAATAGTCGAGGTGAGCACGCGGATATTCAAGGCTCGAGGGGTGCACGCCGGACTGAAGCAGTTGTGGCGGCGACCTGATATTTCACTAAAGTTAAAAGGCCGTGTGTACTGTGTCGCGGTGCGTTCAGTTTTGTTGTGTAGTTGTGAGACTTGGGGTTTGCATATGGAAGACATCCGTTGTCTTGAGGTTTTTGACCATCGGTGTTTGCGTAGTATCGCTGAGATTGGGTGGAATAGCCGAGTGAGCAATGCTGAGGTCAGGAAGCGAGTATTGGGTAGTAATTCAGAGAACGTTCTGTTACAGCGTATCCAGGTGAGTCGACTTCGTTAGTTGGGGCACGTGTTACGTATGACAAACACACGTCTACCGTACCATGCTTTATTCTCGGTTCCTCCTAAGGAGTGGAAAAAACCACGTGGAGGTCAACAGATGATTTGGCCACGAGGAAAAGTACGTGCCTCACGTCTTCGTGGTTGGGATCCAAAAGATCCGTCTACCAGTTGGCTGGAGACACTGAAGGATGTGACAGCGAACCGTGGACAGTGGCGATCGTGTTGTCACTTTGTGACGAATCAGAATGACTGATCAATGTGCTTTTGTACAGTTAGACTGTGTATTCGGTGTGTGTTGGCTACTAGGGCATTCTTTTCTTTCTCCATCAGTGTAGATGTACTTGCATATTTGTACTTTCTAATTCAACGTGCAGCATAGTGAGGAAGGCAGTGGTCAGTGGGGCTTACGCTGTACGATGATGGTGATGACGATGAAAAGCAAAAAATCAGCATTTGGTTTCTCTCTCACTCACTAACTCCTTGCTTTACTGTATTGTGCGCCCTCCCCCTGTTTTGTAGTTGTTGTTGCGTTGACATCTTGCTTAATTCCAAGCTGGTATATATATATATATATATATATATATATATATATATATATATATATATACTATCATCGCACGTGGTTATCCCTATTGTTTTCATACTCTGTGCTTTAGAAGATATACTACGCGGTTCCGCCACACCCAGTGTACGGTTCGTAGTTTTCCAAACTGAACTAAAAACACGTTGGCAACAATATGCATGATACGAAGCGAGCATAGACGTCCGCAGAAAATACAAAGTCGAACGTTCATGTCCATAGTCGCACAATGGCAAGTTCGAGGACCGAAAAAAGCATGTCAGGGTCCAGCAGCTTCAATGCAGTGGCGGTAGCCGGATATCCACTGTCACCCGGCGCGTTACCACGCCGGACCGACTGGCAGTCCTCTGTGGTTTGCCGTCACTCCAAGTAGAACTAAGTAGCATGTTATCCCCAATGGTGCAGTGGCTTTTTGAGGCTATGGAGCATGCTCCTTCCAGTGCACTTGCGCGCAAGTGAGGAATGAAAATTTCAGAGACGCTTGTCGTCCGACCACCATGGCTCACCTCCATGATGAATGGATCAGTAACCAAATGACCCGGAAATGACAGCAGAATCCGTTTTTGCTAATCCAAGCGGTCGGTATTCACATGTCCTTCCGATTGAATCTGATTACGTGTTCAGTCGAAATTGTGGCCGTAATCAGTCTCTACATTTTCTTGCGTTCGAATCACCAATTCATCTTTCCGTTCTTCCTTTTTTCGTTTGATCCATTCGTCTTCCTCTAGACAATCTTTTTCGAGTCACCTTACGCCAAACCGAAGGCGGCAAATTGTCTCCGGGTCTACAGGGTAGTCTACACGTGCAGCACTGGCGTCTCTGTTTGATCGGGGAACCTTCGGCCGGATGCAAGTTCATCTGCTCCTGGCGCTTAGACGCAATCGAACAGGCTCATACAATGACCGCTTTGGGTGGCACCGTGTCTGCAGCTGGAACTTTCCCGGGCGATGTAGGTTCAGGCACCGGGTTTACATTATCTGCTCTCAGCTCCGCCACCACCAATGTAGCCGGTGTCGCATCTCGGGGCTCATTCGCCGGGGACGGAGTAAGCTCCATGAGCGGCACGGCTGGCTCTCATCAGCGTGTCTCGCTGGGTAACCTGTCCATGCTTAGCGCATCTGGCTCTTTATCAGCAACTAGTGGTGGGAGTACAGTTCCATCCGGCCGATCTGGGACTGGGTCTTCGGTTGTCTCGACCCGACCGAAACACTTGTTCGTTCTTGAGGCGAATCATTCAGCCGGAAAAGGTGAGTCTGCATTCTCTTATCTTTTTGTTTTACTTTTCTTACACAACCGTCCTTTATTGCTGTTGTACGGTGGATGGACTGGACTGTGACTGGCCAGAACGTAAGCATCAGAAGGGGTAACTAAAACCTAGGTGTTTCTGTATTCGACAACAATACCATTAGGGAATATAATCCTTTTCGTAGAGGGTATTGTTACTTTAATGCACATTTTTTGTACGGCTTATTAAATAGGTACATAGTTTTGTCTAGACTAGTTGCAATTTCTGTCCCATTCCATCCTTCTAGGACGTGGTACCCATACATTCGAATTGGATGGTGGCTCCCTTCCAGAACTGACATTTGCCATCGAACAGCTGATGGCGTTGCGATACAATCCGCATGGTGTTGTCAGTCGTCATTTGCCTTCTAATCAACCGCTCATGCATTTGGGATTGCACTCGACTCCGACCGAATCATTGGTCATGCTTCCCAGTCAGCGGAAAGAAACGGGAACGACGATCATGTCGATCCCCGATTTGGGTCAATCTAAGGATGTCGGTTTTGTTTCGTCATCCTATTCGTCCGATGCAAGCGGTAGTCGTCAATCCACTTCCCCGGCCCAACGTTTCTCTTCTATGATCAAATCGAGTGAGCCTAGCGTATCGTCTCCGCGTCGACAAAGTCCTCTAACTTTGGGTCCTACAACCTCCGCTGCAATGACAAATACGAATGCGGCTGGGGTTGCGGCGGCAATAGCGACAGCGGCGGCGTTGGCTGGAACTGCAGTGACCACCGTGGCTGTCGACGTGGCCTCGCAGCTGACTCACGTTTACGGGCAATCTGTTCCGGTTGGCACTTCCGGCAATCGATATCAGTACTATAATCTGGCCCGACCATATTCGAATCTTGTATCCTCCTCCTCCTCACTGTCTCCACCCGAAGGATTGCCGAGTGGATTGTGCAAACATACGGACGCGTTTTCACGAACCGCGAGCAACAGCAAATCGAAGCGTTCCGCACAGCAATCTGCAACCGGCCATACGAGTCAGTCGTCTGCTATAATCGACCCATTGGGTCTTGATGCGACGCGATCATCAGCCATGCGATTCGCGCAACAGCCAGGAGACTCGTTGGTCGTGCGAAGTGAGTGTGGTTTCGTTCATTGTTATCGTTATTTTGATTATTGTTATTATTACCATTAGTAGTAGTAACAGTTTTAACGGACTTCTAGTAGTCGTTGAGATGCGGATAACGAAATCCAAAAATCGTCTCAATGGTAACCGGTCCGTGAATTAGGATCGGTCAAATGCTAGCAAGTGTAGAACCGGTTGAAGTTCAAGCGGCCAAGTCAACGAAATGTCTGTAGATAATGAGGGTCAAAGGTCATGGACGAGATCAGTGTATGCACCAGTCAGTGTAACGATATCGAGCGACGATCGCGACGCGACAAAGATGACAACGGTTCGATGCGCGTCCACACCACTGGCTTTGACTACGTAGACGGAGGCTGACAGGGCCGTCAAATGTGTGCCAAACAGTCCTTTTCTGAGTGGATTGCACGTGTAGGATGTTGGAGATGGTAATGGCGGTCCATGTCACAGTCTGGCATCAGCGCCCACGTAAGGTCTATGTTCGATGTTTGGCCCAGTGAACGAGCAGGAGTGGCGCAAGATGTTAAATGGAAAACAAATTCGGGATGAGGGTAGGGGTCGGACCGATCTTGAGCTAGAGCTTCAAGTTCGATTGTTTTGTCGGCCACAGCAATTACTAACGAGAATACTGCTTTTTGTGTTATCACGTTCAGCCTGTTGCAGCCAAATAAATGACGCCGGTAATAGACGTCCATCATGGAGGGTTTGGGCTCATGCGTTGCATGTGGTGAGCTTTCTTTAGTTGAGCAATCTTTACGGCGAACCACTTGACTCGATGACGTAACCCTGTTCGTCAGCTCCATGTTCATTTTGTCGTTCTCTTTCTAGGCGCTAGTCCGCAAGAGAGCGAATCACTCCTAACGGACGAGGTTGGACGACATCTATCCCATTCGGTGTTTATCAGTTCACAGTCTACGCGCGGCTGTCTTGCTTTTCCTCATGCGCAATCCGTCGGACGCACCACAAATTGGAGCGGCAGTGGCGGTTCCGGTCAACGCGCAGATGACGTCTGTCTGTCGGGTTACCCTCCCGCGATCGGGTGTGGAGATCATCATTTATCAGATGGAATTTTACTCCTGGGAGAAGAACATCAACCGAACGTGGCCCATGTTGCTTCCGGAGTAATTATATCAAAAAATCCGTTGAATCCACATCCAACTAACCGCCATTCTACCGGGAATGGTGGAAGTCGACGGAACACGACGGCGACTGCTGCCCCACCTCTCCCACCACCATTGCCGGATTCGGCCCGTGCCAGACACGAGGCCCGTACTACTGCACAGTTGTACCAAACATTGCCTGCCAACTTCTCCTCAACGACTAGTACACCTATAGTCGCTGATGGACCTCGTCCCATTTTAGATGAAACTGACGGCGAAGAAGCTGTTCCTTCCGAAACTCAAAAATCTCTTCCTCGTCCTTGTCGCCGTCACCAAACTACTGGATCATATCAGTATCATCGTCATCCTCATCAGCACCAATCGCACCATAACTGCCGTCGTCTCGTGCCGGTTGCCAGTGATGCTTCTGTCGTCTCTTCCTATTCCGGTCCTTGTCCGGTGGGACCATCTCCGGGCGTGTTCACAGCGGACGAGGATTTATGGGATACAGATGCTGATGCGGTACCGCCGGTGACCTCAGATTCCTCTTCGGCTGCACCAGTTCCCCTCTCAGTCTGCGCTGTTCCAGCTCGACCCGCGCTATCTGTGCCCTTGAAGAATCAAGGTGCACCGCCAATCCCAAGTAGGTTTACCCCATATTTCCACTCAGTCACTATCCCTACATATTTTTTAGCTGACTTTGTCAGATACGAAACAACTGTCATTGCTGTACTTGCTCCTACGGCCATCTCTCATCGATTGATACGTATATTCGCTAAACTGAATTGGTTTTTCGACATTGGGCTTCACACCACGAACGAACCACATTTTCAGACCACCTTCCGCCAGAAGCAAAGCCGGCTTTATCTAATTCGGTTCATTTTGAATTACGAGTTCAATTCAGTTCGAACTACTATTAACCATGCACTGGATGCGGTGGCTTTGGTTGAATCATCCTTAATCATACACTGGATGTGACCATCCTGCGATACTGCCTTAGTCAAATGGTTACTGATTTGGATTTTGGAAAACGAAACAGAATTACAGAAGAGTAGCAAGCAGTCTGGAAGCAGCTGCTCCGCTAATCGTCTTTTCGACCAACTATCATTGTTGTTGCTATTTCTGTTTAAATACCGTTATGATCACTTATCCCCCGAAACCTGTTTTAATCGTGTTGATGTACAGACTGCCTCAATACTTAGGGATTTCATAATTCTATAATACAACAGTAGATATAATAGTGGCCAAATGGACAATCCGAGGCACGAAGTTGTTCTACGGGGCGTGATCTTTTTCGAGCCTCGATATGTGGCGATGGATCGATCCACTATTCGGAAAAAGCCTAAAGTTGGTGGTCAACAGTGCGCTGTTACCACAACACATCTGACCTACTGGGTACCATGTGGAGTTCCCCGTTCGAATTTTCAGGGCTGTGGTTGCCGGCTATATTTGGTAGTGCAGTAGATGAGCTCTTGCGATTATGGTTTCTGTCCCTTCCACTACACTCATGCATGAGTGTGCGGTAAAAGTGCAGGTCTTGTGGGGAATCTTATCCAGTGGGTAGATAGAATGCAGCAAGAGAGTTGTATGGCGATAGTATGTGTGGATTTCATTTATCGTTGCATACGAACGAGCAACGAGCACGCGTGCCTTGTAAAAAGTGGGTCACATTCGGAAGGGCGATTGCTTAATCAGTGAGTCTAAACTCACCCGTTTTGACTCGCATTCCTAAATCCGCGACCTGGATTATATTCAGTTCCGCCATAGTTGAACCTTGGGATGCGTTTTGCACCTTCAAAGTGTAAAATGCTGCTGTGGGACTGGGTTGGCAGTGGAAGCTCTAGTTGAAGCAGATAAGTTTTGTTACCTGAGCAGTTACATCTCACAAGATGGACGGATATCAGATGGAGTGTCATCGCGTATACAGAAGGCGCATTTGGCTTTTGCCAACCTCAGTCATCTGTGGCGCCGGGGCGACATCAGATTGTCTGTTAAGGGTCGAGTGCACAGTGCGGCTTTTAGGTCCGTTGTACTATACGGCTCAGAAATATGGCCGTTAAGAGTAGAAGACGGGCAAAGACTGTCGGTGTTCGAGCATCGATTTCTCCGTGGCATTGCCCGAATATGGTGGAAACGCGGTATCATCAATGCTGGGGTTAGACGAAAGGTGCTGGGAACCAGATGTCAGTCTCTGCATCAAGTGCTGAGTCTAAACAGAGTAAGGTGGCTGGGACACGGGTTACGCGTGTCCACCGATAGACTTCTTCGGCGTACACCGTTCTCCGAGGTCGGTGGTGGCTAGAAGGTGGGTCGAGGTGGTCGGTCCATGACATGGCAGAAAGATATGAAAACCCTGACCAGTGGATTTGGCCGAATAGGGTGTGATAGACCTCCAGGTTGGGGTCCACGTGACTCGTCTACCAGATGGCTGGAAACATTGTGATATGGCTAGGTGTGGCGGCCAATGGCGTAGTTGCATTCGAGCTATTTTTTTGTCTTTGTGATTTCCGCGGATTACTTTTATTTTCTGAGATCTTTTCCACCTTATGCTTCTATTCTTTTCGCCCTTTACTAGACGATGGTGGAAGGTAGCAACCGAAACCAGAACGCAGATGCGAGGCTGTTGGTTAGATAAACTGAACTAAACCGATGATTGGATTCGCAGTTTTGTGATTACGCTGACGAGTGACGTATTCATCTTGCTATTACCAATGGCGGTTGTGTTTTAAACCTCGCACATACGGTTACCGAGTGGCGTTGGTCAGAGCCGACCAGAATTGTCGCTGCGCACGCGTGCCCTCATTTGCGGGTTTGCTGGAACGCCCCCAGTTCATCCTAATAAAATGCCGACTTTAACTTTCCGTTATAAATCATAGGCTCTTACGGTATGCGAGGAATGTGGACTTGTAAAATATCCAAATCCCTACATGTGTCGGCTACTGGCCCTCTCCCATCCACTCTCATGATTTCCCTCCTGTGCCAACCCGGGTAGACGGAACATGGGGGTAGTGGTGGTGGTTCTGACAGGGGTTAGCACTCATGGACAGACGGGAAACCGCATGTATGGTCTGTATGTGTTTACGTAATCAAGGCAGAAACAGACCATGAAAACTCGATTTCTCGTATGCAGTCTTTTGTCGTCCACTTTGAGTGAATTCGGTTAGATGCTGCAACTCCAGAGGAGACAGTTCTCGATGCGAGATGCATTTCAATGCCGTACACAAGATTCCCTTCCGATTTCGTGACAGCACCAATAATTAATATTTTCTCGGAGCGAAGAGCATGTGGGGGTTGGATCTAGTGGTGTTGGGGAAATATTCAATGTCGGACTGTTTATCTACGAACTGTCCACATCAAATCTCGGTATTGGAACCTTGTTCAGCGCTTCATTTTTTCAGGGTAAAATGAATCTGACTGTTAAGTTTCCAGTGAAATCAGGTGACACAGTCAACTGAGAGCCTCTCTCTCTTGATTAGTATCCAAAAGTTCCGATACCGAACCGTTTGAAAATGAGTGTTTGCATGTAAATGCGCATGGTTAGATGGCTTATTCTGTGGAATGACCAGCGTTACATTTCTTCTTTTTAACTTCTTCAAACCTTCATTTTGAAAATTTGTCGTTCTTTCGTATCTGTGTTCAGTGAGGCACGTTTCACTATCCCGCGCTGTACGACTATGATGATGTGCATATTGTTTCCACCTCACTCAGTATTCTTGCCTAATCACAGCTATCGATAGCTCTCCAATTTCGTGTTTTTTAATGTTGTACACGGTTTCTTATTTGTCTTCTCCCTCCCTCTTCTCTTATCGAAGGTTCCACTTGGCCCGTGTCCGCTTCATCTCATATCTTACCCACAGATCTTGCTCTGTTCGAACCGAGCTCATCCAAATTGAGTTCCGTTGTCAGAACACAGAATCAAACTACGGGTGATTCCAGTGGCACTTCCGCCTATCACTGCAACTGCAATCCAAAATCTCGTGAAGTTTTGGAACGTCAGGACTACCGAGTCTATCGGTATCGCTGTCGTCAATACCGTGTGTGCATGTGTTCTGTGCTACAAACCCGTTCCATATCTTCAGATGCCAGTCTAGTCCTCGAATTAGGCACAGACACGCATCTTAACCTGAGTCATCACCGATCCCGACATTCGGTCCCGTCTCAGTCCGGTCGAACTGGTACTCGTCTGACAATGGCCGGAGTTCATTCGTACGAGGATGTCGATCTCGAGAGGGACTCATGTCCACCATCCACGAGCCCATGGGAAGCTGAGCCACTCGATTCTATCCGTCTTGCCGCCGGTGATACACTGTCGGATAGTGCTGGTCTGTACTGTACCGGCCGTCATTTACATAAACGTCATCTGGTGACTACAGCGGGTCGTACAAAGCCGTTGCATTGGTACGTGAGTTTTTTCTCATTCGCGTAACAATCTTTTCCTACACACACAAAGTTTCTTGTGAACAAAGTTAGCTGGTCCTCTACGCTGTTCTGTGACACCGTTCTTTTTATCAGATGCTTGCGCTTGAGTGCAGTGGGACGGGAATACTCCATAACTTCAAAAACTCACTATACTGTTAAGGATAAACGACATCCTAACTCCGAGACTTGGAATGGAGAATCATATAGGGTTTTCAGTAGGTCAGGCGTGGTAACAAGCTAGATTGCTGTCTACCGGCGGTAACGAAAACCGGAGCACTGAAGTGCGAGGTTGTGGCGGGATTCAAACTGCTTGCTTCCGAGGGTATAAGCGCTTATGCCACTCTACCACCGCCGGTCTATCCGTCCATCATCATCGTACAGCGTTAAGCAGCAGAGCAAGTCACACTGACCACTGCCTTTCTCACCATGTTGTACGTAGAAATAGAAAGAATGAATTTACAAGATGGACAGGGAGTTGACCTGCAAGGGTGAAAAAAGGAAAGAGCGGCCTAATAGCCAACACCAAATGCATAGTCTAACTATACAAAGACACATTAATCAATCATTCTGATTCGACAGAAAGTGGCAACACGATCGTCACTGTTCACGGTTCGCTGCCACATCCCTCAGTGTCTCCAGCCAACTGGTGGTGGGTTCTTTTTGACTCCAACCACGATGACGCGGGGCACCTACTTTTGCGCTGTATATTTTCTCGTCCCCAGCTGCCGCACCATCCGTTGGCCTTTGTTGCCATCAAACAGCCCTTTACGCAGACGTCGGTGTTTCAACTGAATATCCACTTGTGGTTCCCGGGTTCGCCCAATGTCTTCACATTGATATTCCTGCTTGTCTAAGACCGAATATGTCTTCGTTGACCGTGTATCTAATTCCTGTCATAACTTGTGCCTCTGAGTGAATCGGAGCACGAGGTTCCACAACCCGCAATCGACTTTCAGCTTTTACGCTAGGGAGTACTGGATCTTTATATGGTTGAGCATACCGCATCACATGGTCCATGTTGCTCATTCGAACCCTCCTATGTCTGTTTCGAACCTCCGGTTACGGTAATGTTTGAACGTGAAATAACGAGACCACCAACTGACACATGTATGAGAGCTGTTTTCTGACTCATTGGTTGACTGCCTATTGTAATCTGATTGACCCGTTGTATGTGGGTAGTGTGACATGGAAACTTCTGGATCTAGCCTAACATGTGATGGTAATGTTGGGGTGTTATTGGGGATAAATTAAACACGTGACTAAGTTAAACGACTTTTTTGGTCATTGCAGAACAGAGGTCCCATAAATTGGCCAGGCACGGTAGTGAGTCAGGTGACAGCGTTATTGCTTACAAGCAACAAAGGTGACTGTCGGCGATCATTTCCATGGGTGATTATGTGAATGTTTCGGATGTCGACAATGATCGGGCAGCTATCTGCGTGCCTGCACGTTTTTTAAGATCTGTTTGTCAAAAGTAACCCAGTTTCTTGGTTCCAGATCCCATAGATTCATCAGCATTTGATATTGGAATTGTTGCGTTTTGTTCGTAGAGGCCGACCGTTTCTTAACAACTTGTGACGTTGCTACTCGAACAGTGTTGTATTATGCAAATTAGAATATCTAAAAACCCAGCTGCTGGGAGTTGAGAATAACTATTCAACCTGTGATAGCTAACTCGATTGTGAGCTCCCTGCATATCCAGTCACAGTAGCACTGGTGAGACAATAACCAAAAGTTATATCGCTATGTGGTCATTTGTTCCTTTTGTGGAGTAATGCCGACGACTGTCCATTCATGAGGATCTTACTCATCTGACCAAGTGTAATTGCTAAGAGAGGTTCTATTTCTCGTCCGCCGTCGGGAGATGCAGTCGGTATCATTCAGCTGTACTATCCGTAGCCGGGGATCAAGTAGCAAAATTCCGATGGACTGTGCTTCCACTTGAGCCGGTGGAACCTGCATGCAGGTCGCAGCCAACCTGTTTCCACTGTTTTTTTGCATTCCGATTGTCATCCGGTTGTCAGAGTTCACGACTGGTTCACGTTCTAGATGTTTTCTTTTGATGTAAACTACTAAATCACCGTGGACATTCGAATCTTTACAGTGATTGGCGACTAAATCTCATGGAATCGCAGTTGGTCATTTATTTGTTCCCTCCAAGTAAGTGAACTGAGGTATTGTCACTCCATTGTGTAGTGCATTTGCCGCTACAGATCACATACTGCAATTCAGAAGGTGAACCTGGACGACCAGACTACACACGTGCTTATTGGTGTGGTCCGTTTCTCCGTTCAGTTCAGTTCAGCAACTCAGGTCTCGTGATGCGCGCACGCCCCCGATATTTTGTCAGCGGCTTTGTTGATCGTATCAGTTGCTGTTCGGGTTCTGTTTTCGCTAAATTGATCTGAGAAATGTGGTATATTTGTTACTTCTAACTGACCTCAAACGTGATTTTCGTTCTCCACTTCCTATACTTGCTCATGATCGCAGTGTAAAGGTCATACTCGGTGGTCATGATAGCTCAGTGCGTTATCAGGGTAAATGTACTTCGAATTTATTGTACTAGGAATACAAACTAGAAATGCTCTGAATCAAGGAATCCAGTAACATCCAGCTCTACGCTTAAAGCATGGAACACATGAAGACACAGAATTCGGGTGGTATCCGGCGAAGTGTGTGCATTGGCATTAACATTCATGTATTTAAAAGGTATGATAGGAATAACCGATGCGGTTCAGTAGATGGTATTTGCATACGCGTGTGTCTGCCAATTTGTCGGTGAGCACAATGAGCAGTCAGTCAGTGATACAGCTGACTGGGGCTTGGGAACTATGGGCCGCGACATACATGGCTGGGATTATTCAAAAATGCGGGAACATGCGCCTGAGAACCTGTCTCGGTGTTTGTAAGATCATGCGAAGCGTGACTCAACATTCAAGTCTGCAGTCATTCGGCCGCATTGAAAATTGGTCCGGTCACAGTTAACCAGGAAGGCAAACCTTGCGATAGGCGCACAATTCATCAACCGGTCATACATAGTAGCTAGCTTGCGCGGTTTCTCCGCGCATCGATCATCGAGACTCGCAGCGTATCAGTAGTATCATCTAATGAATACTCAACGTTCTAGACTCTACCGGTTTACCATGTCATCCCCTATGATTTTCCCTTCCAGGTTGCTTCATCGAAAACATTCGAAAAGTCACGACTGTCTCTCTAACAGCGATGCAAACACAGATAAAATTGACCTGACTGTGCACCCAGTCTCCTTCTCGGTCACCGAAAGTCATTTGGACGCTCGGCATCAGAGCACTGAACATGCCTGCAGTGATGCAACTGTACCCGCTCCAAAGCTACTACGACTACAGACCCTATCTCCGTCGCCCCTGGATTCGAAACACTTTCAACTGATTCTACGCTGTCCACGTCACGGTGTGCAACCCTATCGGCCGTGGATCACTTTATTCCCGCCTACTGTACTTTCGCGCTATCTGTGTTCATACTGCCGTAAACGCACTCTTCGACTTCGACCGTCCACTATCCCGGTTGTGGCTATGCCCACCAAACATTCGCGACGATGTGTATTTCGAGATTTCACGCAGCCGGCAGTAATTGGCTCTTCCTCGGTTTTGTTGAACCTTAGACACATGCTACAGCTGCGTCGACGTACTCGGGAACCAAAACGATCGTCGGTCTCTTTCGGAGAACAGTTGGAATCCTCCTCTCCATCTGCTTCACTAGCCAATCGGTCGCATACGCACGCGGAAGCGGAGGTGGCAAACGACCGCACAGACTTTGTGGATCCGAAACGTGTACTCCGTGATGAACCGGTGAGTGTTGTGAAGTATATTCTTTCCAAATACTTTCTATTATTGACTTGTGCTCTCTTTCCTTGAGCTCACGTGTTCTCCGTTTTTTTTTCGTCCTCCCATTACCTGATCATACTGTAGCCGGGACAGGGTCGACTCTTTTCCTCTACCTCCTCCTCACCGAAGCACAGTCGATGGCGTTGTGAACATCACTCCCGATCCCTGCACTCAGTCACATTGGCCTGTTCCGAACCTTCGGTATCTCATTCCGCGTGGCCGACAATACATGGGAATCGTTCCCGTCATTCCTCCCTTTCTTCTCTTCTCACGTGCAGATCATTTTCTGCTTCCAGTTCCCTATCCGCCTATCAGCCAGCTTCCTTCTGTCCTGGTGATGCAGGAATTTTGACCGCACAGCCGCGGAAATATGACGGAAAAACCTCAATCGCTCAGTCGAACCAGCTGACTAACGACTTGATTTCTGGACGACGCGGTTCTATTGATCTGCTCGCGGAAACTCGAAGTTGCTCGCTCTGTGATACTGACGATCTCTCCGGATCTTTGTATGACGATTGTTGTTTAGTTCATGATTCTATTCGACGTGATGCGTCTTCCGGTTCTCACACAGGCGATGGTTTGATTGGCACCACATGCTATCCGCATACGCGCTCACATCACCATAATCTATTTGTGGACTGTTCACCCGGAAGAACCAGTGATCTCCCGACCGGTCATAATTCCTCAGTAGACCCAGGTATTGGCGATCCGGTGTCCCACGCACAACATCAACCGATTAGTTCTGGAAAATTGTCCACTCCGGATCGACGAACACTGTCGCTCTGCAATCCGATGGATTCATTACATTCCCCGTCACACCAATTGACCTCACCGACACGACCGATCGATTCTTCTTGTCTAGACAACTTCTACACCCCACCAGCTACGCATCATCATCCGATGTCTTACAGTCGAAGAGCGAGTACCTTGCCCAGTACCAGAATGCTTCGCAGTCGCTCTGAACGCTCGGATAATGCGCCACCATCCGGTCATCGTGATTCCGTGGAGGAAGTTGAAGTGGAGGGAGAGGGTGAAAATGAACTTGTGGTTGACGGCTTGATTCGTCGATCCGACTCACAGCCACACCCTGGTCGAACTGTAGGGTCCGTTGCCGGTGGTGGTACGTCCGGTGGTTTGGATCGTCTATTAAGTCGATTTGTCTACGCCACAACCGTTGGTCGTCGTCATGCACGTTACAGCACGATGACCCCAACCGGCAGCTGGTCAAGCTCGATTTGCCCGTCTCCTATCGTTGCAGGTGGCGCCGGTTCTAGACTCTCATATCCTAATCGCAAATTATCCTCACAATCGGATGCTGGTATGGTCAATTACCTTGTCGAAGAGGTCGGGGTTGACAAATTCACATCAGCTGATCGTTTGACCACCATGGCCGAGGTGGTAGGTTCCGTTTAAAAATTATTTATTCTTTCCACTTTTTTCCTAGAACGGGAACTAGTTCAAAGGTTAACGTTTCATACACTTGGTGCAGTGATTTTCTTTAGCGTATACAAAAAACTTGGACCAGAAATCACAAGATTAGATGCATGAAAATAATTGGGGAAATGCTACGAATGATGTTGCCATTAGGCAGATGGGAAAAGTGAGTGAATGCAAGACACGCCACCCCGTTTCCTGACGTATTTATTCAAGAAAAAGGTGGATTGCTTAAGACCTACTTAATGAGCCCAACATAGCCGTGTCCACTAATGAGTGTTCGTGAGGGTTTGTTCGTTTTACAAGCACGGGTCACCATTATGTATCCTACTGCGACTACTCTCTTCAGCGGACATTGTATATTATGGTGGCTTATATCAATTTAATTGCAGTTACCGCATTCTTTTACCGCCTGTGCGTGTATATATAGTGCGTTATTCTTCCGTTGGTTATTCAGTCTGGTCGCATTGTTTCTCATTCGTATACGATAATTCCCAGCCAATTGGTACTTTCAACTCGGAATCCACCTAGTGGTTTCCTACTTCTCACATTCTTTCTCCTGCTCCCATCCCACGTCTGTGTCACCCGAATTCAGCCTAATTACTGCAATCTGATCGCCGGACAGCGAGGCATCAGCCCTGACATGCCTACCGCAGAATTCCATTCCGGTAAACTAACCACCGGTTTCATGACTTCACTCGAGTTAGAGCACAAACCTAACATGGATCTCACCTCAAGTTGTTATGTGAATCTGCCACCAAATGGGAGCAATCCGTTGAGCGCTACGACTGCAAGCGCACCGACAGCGACCACAAGCACAAACACCAGCAGCATGGTCCCTCCACTGCCCACATCGACCGGGTCTTTGACTACTCGTTTCAAACACCTTGTCCAATCTCTTCATCATCCAAATAGCAGTAACACTGGTGCCGGCGGTGGTGGGAGCACCCATAGTGGCGTATTAAGCGGGACGAATTCAACTATCCACAATGCCAGCTTGGATCCACAAACCGCGTCCAAATCTGTTGATTCGTGCATACGTCAACCGAGCAGCCGTGGCAAGCCGTTGCCCAGTCGAGCATGTTTAGATGCTATCAGTACCACTGCCGGTGTGATCTCCTCGATGCGCTCTACTACCTGTGCACCATCGCCGTCGGCCACTGTTGGTGGTCTAAGCCAGGAGTTGTTCGCCGTGCCTGCTGAGGTTTGTCCAGTTTGTGCAGTGTTTGGTGCGCCCAAGTTTCACTTTTACTCTATGTTATTATTTGATTTAATCATAATTACTTAATGCATCAAAAGAAATGGGCACTAAGGTGGACTGTCTCACAGTAATTATGGACTTTAAAACTGCACCAGCGAGCATACCGCACACTGTCAGCGGATTGTTCAAGCCCCGAGGTTTAGCTGGCCTCCAGCGTCAGCCTCCGGTACACGTACAATGGTCTGTCTCGACAGATTCACCTTCTGAGACGGAGATCCGCAAGGAAATCCAAGCCCTAGGACGTCACAAAGCGCCGGGCTCCGATGACCTTCCCCTAGCCCTATTTAAGGACGATGAGATGGAGCTTGTTGGAGAACTTCAAACTTTGTTCTCCAAGGTCTTGCACTCTGAGAAAGTTTCCTCCTTGTGGGGGAATCGATCGTTGTTTCCATCTTCAAGAAGGACTCGCGCAGTGACTGCACCAGTCATAGGAGTATAAGCCTAATTCCGATAGCGCCTAAGTTGCTAGCGTCTGTCATTCTTTTCAGGTTGTGCAACACGCGTGATAAGCAAACTCGCGAGGATTAGGCTGGGTTTCGTACCGGTCGTGGATTCATCGATCAAATCTTCACCATCCAACAGCTGTTGGAGCACCGTTACGCCTTCCAAAGACCAACGATCGTTGTGTTTCTAGACATTCTCGCGGCCTTTAACCCTGTCGATAGGTCTGCATTGTGGCACTGTTTTTGTCGGTCCTCAAAGTGTTGTATCGTCATTCCTCAGGTCGGGTTAGGGCTTATGACCAGCTTTCGCCACTCTTTTCCGTCTCCAGTTGAATGCGACAAGGCTGCCCAATATTCCCGTTTCTTTTCAACTTTGGTATAGTGGATATCCTACAGAACGCCTTGTCTGGCCTTCCAAACGTTGAAGTTGCACTCCTCCCAGGGAACAGAGTTTTTGACTGAGAATACGCCGATGATATCGCCTTGCTGAGCGACACTGCACAGGCAATTCATCACGCATTGGATTGCTTGACCATTGAGGTGTCCCGATATGGCGTGTACTTCGCGCCTTGAAAGTGCGAAGTACTTGCTCAAAACTGGCAGCATCCTGTGTCTGCACTCACTCTTAATGGTGATCGGTTAGAAGTAGTCATCTGTGGCATTGCCATGACATCCGGCTCTCTCAAACGAGGGGTGTACAGTGCTACAGTTCGCAGTGTTCTTTTTTACGGTTGCGAGAACTGGCCCCTCCGCGTTAGAAATTCTCGGCGGCTTTATTTATTCGAACACCGGTGTTTCCGTAGCATTGCTCGTGTCTGGTGGGAACATCGGGTTAGCAGTGACGAGGTTCGTCGTCGTGTGTTCGGTGCTGATAGTCGCCCTCTGACTATGATAATCGCTCAACACCGCCTCCGATGGCTCGGGCACGTTTTGCGTAAGTCTGCCCATCGTCTACCTTTTCGTGCTCTTTTTGCACGTGCCGGGTAGGGCTGGAAGAGACGGCGTGGCGGTCAGGTTATGACTTGCCGCAGAGACATGAAAAAGTCAGTTTCGGCTTTGGCTTCGGTTGGCGCTTTCCGCCTTCCTGGTTGGGTTCCAAGAGATGAGGATTGCTGTCGGTTAGAGATGCTGAGAGATATGGCTCGGAATTGAATCCAGTGGTGCGAATGTTGTATGGCTTGTCCACTGACTTCCCGTTTCTCATGAGCAATTGAAAAACGGACAAAAAAATTCACAAAACGTACGATGTAAGTATCAAAAAGAAGAAATTTGCTTTTACTTGTTTTATACGCAAGCAGTTGCTTGCTTTCGCATTTATGTGGCTGTCGTGAGCCGTCCGTTGCACGTGAGAGTTCTTTTCCAGTGTCTGTTGCTCTTTATTGGTATAGTGGGGTAGTTAGGTTGAGATGATATTTTAACAGTCCATTTGTGTCCACTTGATGAAACTTTGTTGCGAGGACTTCGAGTCATACTCAGTCTAAAAATAAAACCGATTCGGTGATTTCGAGGCTAAGCATACCGCAGAGCAGATACAAGAAATGTAACATCCCTTTTGTCGAATTCTCTTTTTAATGTTTTCACTTACCCCCGCTGTTCGTCTGATTACCAAATGCATCGATTCAGGTCCGCGATCCGAGCCGGAATTACGCTATCGTTGATTTACGTCCCAGTCCAGCCAGTTCCGTGTGCGCAAATACCGAGCTCAGCTTAGGTGCCTCGTATCACCAGTTGCCCAGTTCGCGAATCGAAGAAATCACATCCACCGGATCATCTGCCGCCAGCATCGGTTTCTCTACCAGTACAAGCACGGGTAGTGATTGCACCAGTGATGCAGCCACCCTGACCTCAGACACTGTGGACGGATACGCCGGTTCGCTCAATGCGAATTATGCCAACCCACCACGGCCGCATCCCGGTTCTACTGGACCCACGGATATGCCGCCACGACCTGCTGGGTCTGAGTTCGCCCGTCGTCGCCACAGTCACAGCTTGTCATCGGCTGTGTCCGATTCGCCCGTCCTAAATTATGTGCATGTGATTGCTGCCACCGCCCCGTTATCCACACCGAACGCCACACGACGGGACGGTTGTAGCACAGTGTCTGAACCGATTGTCTGCTCAATTCCGGAACACACAGACTCCCACAGTTCCAGCAGTGGTCTTGGTGGGTTAGCTTCTCATTCAATCACACCTCCTCTGGCTCCAGCCAGCAGCGCCTCGTTTGGGGAGATTTTCACCAGTCGATCAATGACTTCATCTGCTACTTCATCTGGAGAGGGTGGGAATGTGGCTGTGGATGCAGGATTTCAGAGCTATTCGCCCCCGGACGCTGTCGCTTATACCTTAATTGATATCACTCGTACAATGGCTTTGGGTGAACTAAGCGGTGATATGATTGAACAGCAGCAACAACAACAGGAGCAACAGCACAGCACTGCTGGGGTCTCGTCCAAAATGAACACAGCAAACAGTCACTTTCGTTGGTCTCAGCACAAACCAGCGGCGGATCGTTCAGTTTCAGTTCGAAAAAGTCTCTCCCGTTCGATTCGATCAATTCGTCGTGGCAATCAAAAGAAACCGAGTGTATTTTTGAATAATAATGGTTAAAGTCGTCTTCCCCTCCTCCCCCCCCCCAAATAAACACTTACCACACCCTGTCGCTGTGCCACATCTACTTGTCTTCATAAACATGCTCATGTTCACACTCACGGTGCCGTCTCGTCTCCCCTTCACTCCTAGGCCTCTTGACCCATTACCCGACCACCTCTACAATATACGCCAACGCAAAATACAGATTGACTTGTATGGAAATGTGTTCCTGTCAGCTCGTCTTATTGTATCAATAATCAACAAGCTACCTTCAGTAACGTCGATACCTCCTCCGTTTTGTCTTTTCTGCCTTGTTCACTCGCTGACTCGCGCGCGTGCCGATTTGCTGGTTTGTTTTTGTTTTGTTTTTCTTTTTTTGTTAGTCTTACTTGGCCCCGTTCCACCCACTTCTCTCGTCCCATCTGATCACCCTATCCGATCTACTGAAGACATTCGATAACCGATACTACTCTCCGGTTTTCTCGATCTCTTCACCTATCTGTCCATCTTTAGGACTACCACTCGTGCTCGCCGTCCTGCCGGACAAACTCGGAAGACCACTCGCTTCGTCTCTCTCTCATTCTGGTCATACTTCGAAACTTGTATGGACTGGCACTCACCATCTGATCAGCTTCTCGGTCTACCGGCCCAGTTAGAAAGTGGGAATTTCTATTCTGATTTCATTTTCCTATTTCTGTTCTTGTTTGTTGCTATTGTGGACAAGGATACAGCGATCGTTCTCTATTTTTTCGTTCTTTATTCAATCATCTGTGTTGATACTACCTACCTATGGCAACTCTCATCAACGTTCTTGTTGTTTGAATTACAACAGCTGCGACCACCGCCACTACCGTCACAACACCAACACTTACTTACGATCATTATTATTTTTATTGTCATTGTTACCATTACTATGACAGCGATTCAGACGTTGCCTTTTTTTCCGTTTCTTTCCCTTTGGTAAACAACGATAATGACGTCGACTGTGTATTATTCGCGGACTCTTAAAAATGTACAAATATATACGCAAACGCGATCTTTAAATTACACATGTGCACAAACTGGCGGGTAAAACAAGAAGAAGAAAGACAGTCCTCATTGATTCAAATTTTTCTCCCTACGGTCCCTCACGTCCATCTACTGTCAGTCCAGCGTTCTTAAGCATACTTCATCGTCAGCTTCGACGAGAAGAGCCTCTGGATTATTCCATTTCGCTCAGATGACAGCCCAGTGATTGCGTGCGTGTTTGTGTTTGTATCTTGGTATCAAAACGGATGATAATCCTTTCAGTTTCCGTGACTTGTCTTTTCCGTCAGATTCAAGAAAGTCATTGTGAGTAGAAAGAAGACCACATAGAAGGACTTGTCCTATTCTTTCTCTGTCTCTCCTCTCACTTGTGGCATTCTGCTCCTTTCTCACAGCACTACTCCGCTTATGGATCGGTTTGTTACATCATGACTTCATATTCTTCGCTTTTTTGTCCACCCTCAGCGCGATTCTTTTCGTCCGTTCATCCTTATGTTTTCTGCTCTTTCATCCTTATCTAGTGATTATAATATGATCACTAAGCCGATTTTTTCCTCTTAACATTTCCATCCAGTTTCTTTTATCCCCTTTGCCGTTATCAGGCTGATGATTGGTTTGCAAACGCAGTTTGAATCCGCTGTAATGTCACAATACACACGCGCATGTGGCTTGACGCGCTTTTCACAATGTTCTCATTCATAACATACACACGAGAAGTGCTCCCCATAATTGACTATGGGCACAAACACCGGCTTGCCTGTTTTGTTCTCGATTCCTTTCACTTCGTAATCTACATCCTCTCTGTGAGTTGTACCAACTTCCTCACATTTATTTGTTCTGGTTGACTTGCTTGGTCTGCTTTCAAACTGACAGACACACACACCGTTCTGTGCGCTACTTCAGTTGCCCGTTGTTATTGTACATAACTAGTACGACTATCAAACCACTGCCACATTTGGCGGCGAGTACAAACACGGACCACTGATTGATTGCAGCTGATCAGGCAAGAATTGCCAACTCGTGGCACACTGATTGAGCCGGTTTGTCATCGCCGGTGTTGCTGTCATTGATATGCAAAATGGTCGTGGTTTCTTCGCCACACCCGCGCGTGCGTCCGCCGCGAATCTGTGCTCGTGTCTACTGTGACCTACAGATTGTCGTGATCAACAATTGTTACCGTAATTCTTATTCCTATTGTTATTGTCATTTTTATGACTTATCATTCATTGTCCTCCAAATGTCTTTCGTACTTACTCGTGCACATATGCACAGACACTCATATTTGTATCACCCCTCCCCCCTATCATTCTTGACTCGATCTCCCAAGTGGTTTGCTCCTGGTCTTATCTTCGTCTGCGTATATTGAGTATCTCTGAGTTTGACCTTTCGTCCCAGTCCACCTCCGTTCCACACACACACACACGATTTGGTTGTGTTCCACTCGATTCCGGTTCTCAGACTTATTCTCTCATGCATCGGTTGAGACTCCACATACAATACGACCTCTCCTTCAGCTCCCATACTTATCCTCACTGTCTAAAGTCAGGTGTACCTGACCCACAGTCTCTTCCTGATAGCAAATCTACCTCGCCAGTGAATTGTTTTAACTGTGTTGATCTTCATCCTCAGACAGTGAATTTGTTTTTATTCTCTTCATCAACGTCCCATCCCGCCATTCAGTCCATGTCGTGTCAACCAATTCCGCGCACCACGACTCATCCATTCACCATTCGAGTGCTGTCTTTTTTCGTTCCACTCTCTATCTTGCCCCCAAAGTTTGTAACACCTTTTGCTTCTTGCCTGATACCTTCGTGTGTGATTCAGAACAGCGAGCGGGTAAATGTGCACGGCGGCGAATCGGTGGGTGACCAGCTAGCTAGATGGCTTGATTTGTATTTGCGCTTTTGATCTTGTATCTTTCTTTCCTATCCCGGTTCAGATGTGTGCGTGTGTATGTATGTCTTTGAATTCCAATGAAGTGCGGTCCATTTCCCGTCCACACTCCCGCCTCTCCCCCACCACTTATTCAATGAATTGTTCATTTTCGCGGATCCACCGTGGCGCGCTGGATCTCCATCTATGAAATGTATGCTTTTTGCCACAATGGTTTATCTTCTGTTTGCTCTTCACTGACTAAACTTGGCTGACGCTGCTCTGCCTGTTCTTCATTTTCCGTCTTTGGCACTGACGTATTAGATCACACACACACAAACAAACAAAATCGCGCCTCGTTCTTCATGCAGGACACTGTGAATACACACCAAGCTATGCTCTATCTCCAAATTGTTCTCATATTGATCGGTTTTCACATTACGGGAAGGAGTAGGTTGAAGTATGACGCGTTCAAGTTAGTCATCACTTAGATTCCCGCTCTCCTACGGTCACCCTTCTAACGTGGTTGTGAAATAAACTGTGGGCAAAAGTATATGGATCCCGCGTGCACGTCGTACCTCACATAGTTCTACAAATCGGGTGTATCCTTCTTGTTCTAGCGCACAACGGTGTAGAAAGTCAATTATTGTTATCAGCAGTAGTAGTAGCATCAGGCAAACAGTCTGTTTATCTATAGTACATTTCTTACCGATACTATCAGGGGTCGCAAATCTGGAGAGTGAGGGTTGCGCAGAAGAGAGTTCAGCGTAGAATTGGGGGAACCAAAATCCCGCACTCCGGAGCTTCTACCAAGCCAGTGTCATCGGCTCGAAGTAACCGTGCTTATGTATGTTCATGAGCTGCAGTTTATTTGATCCCCACGGGGAATCAAATCTCAGGCCAGCTGGTGGAGACTGTGTGCCATTGTGATTCGAGCGTACAACCGATGTGTTGGTGCATATGTGAGCAGTCTGAGGTCCCCGTGGGGTGGTCTCGTAGCTCTGGTGACAGAGCACGCTCGCGCGATACCAGAGCGTACTGGCTTCAAATCCCATCACGGAAGAATAGGACGACGACGACTATTTTCAACAATTCTACCAAATTAACACTTGTCAAACTCCATTTTGTGAACAATAATAAATATCCCATGTAAGTAGCATTCAGAGATGGTTGGACAAACTTCCTTGGAAGAATACGGCCGGTTTTGCGGCTGTTACTGCTCATACTTATATATATATATATATATATATATATATATATATATATATATATATATATATATATATATATATATATGCTGCCGCTTTGTATTATTTGCATTTGTGACAAAAACTGCCCGAGTGCTGATCTCGTAAAGCTGAAACAGATATTTCTGGAATGTTGGCTGATAGGTATTTTTGGCTCCTTACTTGCGTGTGAATGTAGTGGAGCGTATGCCCATAACCAGACAGGAACACTGCGCTTTAAGCGAGAGAACTGACGATCAGGAGTCAGAGAATTATGAATCGACAACTAAGTCACAATGGGTTGGGCGAGAACTGGATATTATTTTATATTATATGCTTCTGCCTGAGTGCAGTAGAAGGATACACCCCATAGCCACAAATACCCACTTCACCATTTGGGCTAGCCGGCAACCGGCCTTGGAGGGGCACTGAACCACATAGGATTCCAATAAACCAGTTGTGTTAACGAGCTGGACGGCAGTGGATTACTGTTCACCACTAAATTGACTCGCTTCGGTGATGGAATTCGAGCCTCTGTTCTGCGTGGTCGTAGACGAACGCTCTTGACCACTGACGGGGTAACCGCCGGTGGCTAATTTTGAGCCATATACCTCAGAAAATATATATGGCATCTCAACAGCTCGATTTGCAAGTAGAAAAGAGAATAGAATGTGTTAGGAATGAGATATTTTAATTTGGTGTCGTAATATGCACGACGGGTGTACAGACAATAAAATGCTGCTATATTCAAACCATACAGAGTCGTGGTCAGCGTATGCATGTTAGTGATGAGTGTCCGTTGGGAAGCAATCCATATTAGTATCAGCGGTAGTGTCAGTGTTCGTTGTGGTAGAAGTAGTCGTGATGATGATCACCGTTCTTGGCACCTCGCTTTGCGGCTTTATCACATTGGATGTAATATATCTGTAATACAAGCTTAGTGAGTGTATATATATATATATATATATATATATATATATATATATATATATATATATCCAGAAATGTTCTTATCTATGCGTCACAATCGTGAAGCGATTACAGTAGAGAAGATTGACGCGGAATTGGAGACCAATCAATCAGTTCTTGCTTGATTATAAATCTGTCAGGGAGACAGTCATGCATCAAGTGATGGTTCAAACAAGAATATCGATGTTTCGGCCACACCAACTGGGGCTCGCAATTAGAGAAGTTGGAACTCCGGGATGCATTCATGAGGGGGTAGGTGACTGGTGCGAAAATCAAGTTCGGACAAGTCGATAGTGGCTGATACTTGAGGACAACAAGGGTGTTTCGATGATGCAAATAGAAAGTAAACCCGGGGGGATTATATGGGCTCCTGATCGCGCTGAGCTTGGTGTTTGGATTACACACGTTACATCATCATCATCAGAGTTGATACCATCGTTGCGTCTCCTACAGTGATGATGAAGTGTTTTCGACCGAGATACTAAGCTCAGCGATCCGGAGCCTGCGAAAACCGTCAGTATGAGCTACAAACAACGCCAATATTTAAAGCCATAAACGGCGATATACAGAGCATCCGCAGTATGGAGGGTGAAAATGATGCGTGTCTGACTTTGGGTATCAAGGAGTAGTTTGGTTATCCGGGTGATCAGTTGGCGATCAAATTCCGAAAGGTAAAGTTTGTGACAATCCAAGTAAATCTCGACTGGATTGATATGGTGAGGCTGTCCTGGATGACGATCAAAGCGGCGGTCATCGGACCATGAAGTACAGTTTGTAACCAAACATTTTCTGCATTCTCAATCAAACCCATTTTGAGAAACTGTTTATTGTGTGACCGGCGAATCTTTCATTTATTCAGAAAAACGGTTAGCTCAGCTGGCTTTGGCCCACCTGTTTTGCATGGGGTTGTGCGGCTTTAGGAGGCTAGTAACGTGTGATCCACTCAGTCTGTGATATACTGACGCAAACATGACATGATCCTAAATCGTTGTATCGTACTAATTGCAGGTCAGTTCAGTCGAAACAACTCCTAATCCCTCACTTGGTGCGATGGTTGCAGTAATTATCTCCCAGTAAGAGATTCATTCGGAAATCAAAATAACCAACGGTATGAAAACGTACGGGGAGCGTTACGGTCGTCTGAGTAAGACTGCCTTTACGCGTATAGTTTAACCGAACAACTTCGTGATCCCACTGTTCCGAAGTCTTTTGAATGTCATTCAACCAACGATTCACAAACGTCAATCTGCAACAGGAATAAGGTGAACACGACTGGAATTTGTAATCGCATTGTATAGCATTTGCAAATCTACCACAATGTATCAAATTGTATAGTCATACGTGACCGTAGTCCTTCTTCGACTGACCGTATGTTAGAGATAAACCTGACGTAATCAAACGAGAAGCGAATCGGTACAGAAAAACGAGGATGGAACAAAAAGGCGCTCGCGAGAGAGGACAAGAATTCCACTCGTGGAAGCCTTGAATTAGGAAGTGGATGAATGTATAATCGACAAAGACCTACGGTAAGTCGGCTACGGTCACAGGGAAAAGAACTGATGGCAGTATCAAACCATGTCCGTGTGAAGCCTGATGAATCAAAACACCCATCCATGCAGCTAGGAATATACTACGTGGCAACTCCTCATGATTAAGCTTTCATGACAAGTTAAAAGACGTAGTTTCTATCAATACAAGGCAGAAACCTTCAAGATCATTTGTGGTGTCAAGGTTATACTCAGGAGCAAATAGTTCTATGGGTAAAGACGAGTATGGATGCCCCCATCAGTGCTGTCACCTTGACCAGTGATGAGAAGTTTGCAACCTGCCTGCCAAGATCAACGATCATGAACTATCAGTCTGAGACACCAAACCCCATCAGCGTATAAAGCTGTTGCAGATCGTTGGTTGTACATTCGATCAAAAGATGATCAGGAAATTATTATGTTGCATATTTCTTTTTGCGTTCAGGAGTCATTGCAAATGTGATTCCCTACTATTGTTTGTTTTACTTCGGTAATATGCGCTTATCCATTCATTCGTAAGTCATGTGGGGTCACATGCTTTCCAGTGACCTCCGTCTCGGTTTTGGTCACCAAGACTGTCAGAAGACCGTGAATGTTAGCTTTTTCGATTCTAATTTGTC
The DNA here is from genome assembly GCA_948099385.1 of Fasciola hepatica. NCBI lineage: Eukaryota > Metazoa > Platyhelminthes > Trematoda > Plagiorchiida > Fasciolidae > Fasciola > Fasciola hepatica. The sequence continues at coordinate 2,603,404 of CANUEZ040000168.1, forward strand.
TAATTTTTGACCAAACAAGTCATCTAGTCGGGAATTTAGTCACCCTGAAAAATTTCCTACCGGACGATGGTCCATGCATATTATTGATTTATTTTTCATTCCGTTCCTTTTTATTATGCAAAAATAATAGTAGGATATTCCAGGAGGTTGGCTGCAGCCAATTAAAGGCTGCCAATTGGGGAAAGTCAGCAGTGGTGGCGGCAGCTTGAGGATTCAAACCCGGGGACCGATTGATCTAAAGTCCACCATGACGCTCGTTTGACCACCTCCAATCAATCAAGCTGCCCAACGACTCGGTTAAGTATTCTGCATGGGTTTGAGGGGGAGCTAAATAAAAGTACACTTGAAATCACACATCTAATTCAAACGAATAACTTCCGACAAATTCTCCACCTGCCAGTACTGGTGACCCATGTCCACAGTAATCGAACTGGGTAGCATAAAACGGTAAAGGTACGATTGCAAAACTGATTACGTCTATTCTTGAATTCAAATGTTTCAAGTTTTCCTCAGTCTTGAACAGACTGATCAAACAGTTTAAACGTATAGCCTAATACTACTATTACAACAATTGAAATTGTTACCACCATCGGTTGTGAAAACCCCAAACGGTTTCGTTGACAGAGTAGTCGCTTTTAGTAGACGTTTCACTCCCAGTGGAGGACAAGACAAAGTGGCGATCGTTTTCGATGATACTTAATCATGCCAATACATTACTTTTTGTATATTGCTTATGTCAAATCGAAAAGGAACAGAAGGTGGTAAAGTAGGGTGGATTGGAAAGGCAAACTTTTGAACCTGCTGAACTTTTATGCCTGGCCGGTCGTCCACTGCCAGTCGATCGGTTATCCCGTTCATCTAATTGGTGTAGAAGAAATATTCATCCTTACTATTACCATTAATTTGGATGAAAAACGGATAAATGCTAACCGAATATCACGATTGAGAAGGATTTCGAGTGAGCCTTAATATTTCACACCACGAGGACCAAATGCGAACTCAAAAATTAGGGACCCACTTAACACACAACTTTCGTTGTGTTATGACCCCATTTACCCTTCTACTGAGAACATATTCATCCACCTGCAAATCACCCAGCTCCACATCGTATCTGTCACTCGCATCTAAGCTGCCGAACTGCAGAAAACGGCAGATTGATTTTTATCTGCGCCTAACGTCGACCACGTCAGTTCCGTCGGTTCGAGTCCAAACTGCTACCTGTCACCTGCGCAAACGACATGACGATCTAGTAGACTACGGCTGTCTGGAACACCTGGCGTACACTAAAACTCATATTAGGATCGTTACCTCGTTCGAATTTCTGTCTACCTCCAGAACATGATGTTTCGGATGATGATTCGAATAATAATAATAATAATAATAATAATAATAATAATAATAATAATTAGTTATAAGGGTGAACAAAAAAGGCGGAAGATAAACACTGAGATGAAGTCCTGTCGTATAGTTCATTGGTCGCGAAGATATAACATTAGAGAAAGTATGAAATGAGTTGCTTGAACATGTAACAATAAACCTGAGTGTGTGTGCATGTGTTTGTGCCGTGTAGGACTGACTAAGGTCATGGTGGGTTTAGAGCGGAGGTCAAATGTTTTTGGACACAATGTACGGTTGAGGTCACTGATCGATATCGCCCCTACGGTGTGCTTAAGCGGTATGGATCTGAGTGACGATGGATGACGAAGAACGCGTTAGGGGGATTGATCTTGTGTTCTCTCTCACTTTCTTGATCAAATGGCGAACGATAAACGAAGCGGGTCTACGTGTCACACCAAATGCATGTGGGTTGGGCTGAATCATCATATCACATATGTCCTTAGGCCATTCTGGTGTTCAGTATTTTCTCGGTCTTACCAATGTACACTGTTCACAAAAAAAGCCAAACGGGTTTCAGTAAACCCCTAGAAAGTTTTTTCTTTGAGGTAGAGATACTTGCAGGCTCAGGAAGTAATAATTTCTTGTCTTGAATTTGCCCTTGTTCTCTTTGTTGTCTGATTATATCTTTCTTCTGTAAAACTCGTCATACCTGACAATGCCCGACATCGATTATTTCTGTACTCTTTCTGTCACTCTCCCCAGATTCATTCAGTTGGATCACTCTCATCATCTGACTTGGGGATTTAAAGTTGCTGATTGGTGGACCCTTGATGCAATGGCAGCTACACGAATCCGACTGAATGATCGCTATTTGTGTGCTACCCGCTTTTGATAACTCTAAGAAATACTGAGTACGAGTCGTGAGCGAAATTTGATGCGTCCTCTCAAATTTCATCAAAATTTGGTACAAAAACAACTTACTAGCATCAGGATTACTGTTCACCTCGTCGGTGTTTAGGTCAAGTTGACAGGTGAACAATATTGACCTCTTAGCATGAGATGGAAACCCGCCCGCTTTTAATCAACCAGTGTTTAACAAAATTGCTGACTGACCCAGAAAAGACTCCGTCAACATTATTAGAACTCACTAAACCAGAGGCCTAATTATTCTAACTTATTTGCTTGACGGTTCTTGAGTGGAGCAGAAGGTACATACCTCATAGCCTCAGAAGCCTATTAGGGATAGCCAGTAACCAGGCTATGAGACTTGGAGTGGAGAACCAATAGGTCAGGTGTGCTGATGAGCCAGAAAACCAATTTTGTTCGGAAAATTCTCAAATATATTCGACCCAGAAGTATTTCCTATTTGCCGGTAAAATCCCAAATAAAAGTATTTCTTCTTCAGTTGTGGGAGGTTTGTGGTATGGTGGGAGGTTTTCTAGAAAGAAAATATTCTGCGAGGCCAAGGTGTTTCTTGCGGAGGGGCCTTGCATTCAGGGAGGTCGCAAGCTTCAGGGGATGGGGGGGGGGTATTACTACACTTGTGTCGGAGTGTACATGCTACTGACCGAATAAGTAAGCAGCTGATTGCTTAAAACTCACTTGTGGGCAGTAGCGGATTGACAACGAACACAGCCACTTCCGTGGGACTGAAAGCAACGAGATAAAGAAAGGTATTTGAATCACACGATCGCATCTTCCGGTTAGACAACGACTGTCTTCAAGTGGACTGGACCACCGAAATGCAAACAAGTACCGTGGTTTCATTTAATTGATTTAGAAGAATTTAGAATAAGTAGACCCCATAAACCAACCCACTCACTGGATCGTAACGTACTTCCCAGTCTAATAGCCCACGCGTCTGCCTGTTCCTTTGAGTTCGTGAGATGCTCACAAAGAAGGTCGTCTGGCAAGCAGTTAGAAAGTGGGGATCAAAGAATTTGTGCCACGTCACAACCAGCTAGTTTGATCTTTCAAGGCGGACAGTGAGCAGAAGGATCGATCGTTTCAACAATGAGAGCCCATCATATGTACCGATAGGTATTTTCGTGAATAAAACTTGGTCGTCGAGGGCGAGTTTGGAAACAAATCTCTGGAACTAATGGGAGTGGTACTGTCCGATTATTCTCACTGAGAACATTCAGAGAACCCAGTCTGGTGAACAAGCTCGTTTTCAATGATTCATACTCATACTGGTACATCATGATTTATTACAAGTTAACGGATTAGACCAATCAGTCTCTACCACTTCCACCTTTCGTCTAATTGGTTTGATCCCTTTATTTGTCCCGGTATATTGTAAAGTAATGACAAGAGTACGAATCTCAGAAAACGAGCTTTTTCGTCATTATGCGTTCTCTGGAAGTGGTATTATAACAGCAACAATGCGCCACAATGGGTGTTCAGTTCCTGTCTGGGGACCCATCTGGCGGGAAGCTTGGAGCGAGTTGGTATTTCTGGACTGCATCATCAATCGTCAAGTTTACCTAGAAGTCCTGATCCGACACATCTTGCAACTGCTAAGCACAACTATCAAGACGATTTACCAAGACGACTACGCACGTGCAAATCGTTCCCTTATCGTACGCGAGTTTCATGCTCGTCGCGGTATAAAGACACTCTCGTGGCCAACTCGATCCCCCGATCTTATCCTAGTAGAATATTTATTGGATCATCCTGGGAGGACAGTAGGTCAGAGGCGAAAATATAAATCTCTAACACAGTTGAGGACTGCCTTGAAGGGTCAATGGGACCGTATGCCATAAGATACTATCAGACAGTAGATAACGAGCATGACTTGATGGATAAAAAGAGTTATATCGTCCAACAGTGTGCTGACGAATGACCGTTTGAGAGCAGTCACACTATTCGATTTACAGCGGTATTTGTGCGCCACTACGCTGCCTGTTATGCCACGGAGTTGTCACCTTCGCTTCAATTCCACCAGAGAGTAACAACCGTGATAATGCGGTGGTTCACAGTGGAACGAGCTGCGATTCTCTTCAGTACCTCCGTCCCCAGCTGGGATTTGTCTACTAGTTCTACAGGAACCAGCTGAAACGGTAGCGTCTCAGCTCACGGGCTGTTTACCAACACGACGAAACAAGATAAACTGCTGATCCTAAGGAAGAAAACCGTTGTCATCCCGATATTCACAAGCAGTAAAAATGTAGAAGTCGGAAGGGATTGTCGCGTTGTTCATTGAACCAGTTATGCTGGAATCTGACCTTTTTTTCGGTTGTCACATAACCATGTGATAAATCACATATCGTTTGTGGGCTCACGTCAGTTCTGGGTCAGAGCAGTTGGATTGACTCGACAAGTTACTTTTGGGAACAAAGTGAGAGGTGATGGATAAAGCCTAGTCACAACTATTTCAACTATCAAGTGTCCATGCAGAAATGCTTTGGACACACAAGCTTGTTCGTTACTTTTGCGTTCTGTTGTTCTCGGTCAGGTTCGAGTGAACCCACCAGTTTTTGTCTAATTTCTGAGTCATTCTCATGTGACTAGACTTTTAAAACAACTGCTGTTTACTGACTTGATTGCTCAACGGTGAAGTTTCAAAACAGGGCGCGCTTCTACTGTTCAATATTATATAGAGTGCAAATGTTTCATGATATCACATTGTCCACAAACCCATGTGTGTTTTACCCACAAAACCACCAATGGACATGGAAATCTCGGCCCGCTGATCAAATGGTTGATTAAAGAATTTACTCTCTTCCTCACACACACACACACACACACACACACACACACACACAAACAAACAATCAAACAAACAAACAAACACACATGTGCAGATCACTTCACCCTTAGGAAGAGTGGCGAAAATGACCTAATTACTTCACTGGAATGTTGCTAGGTTGATTCTACTCCGAGGTGAAGGATAGATATCTAACTCCGAGTAATTTTTCAACAAATTTGATTGCATTACGCATAAGTGGTGTTAGTAAGATTCTACAATGTGTGCAAACGAAGCTAACGTGGAACTTGATTGACACTCGAGCTCTGTTACTGGACACCTAGTTGAATCTAATCAGCTTGAAATGGTGGAATAAAAGTAGCCCGATTTGATTCACTCATGATAATGTCGTTACAGCCTACGGAAGATGGATATCTGGAAATTTTTGAGTTGTCCTATGAAACGAGGCAAGCATCACAAAGATAGCTCGACTTCTCACTGGTAAACAAACGAACCGTCGGCCTCTATCGGAAGTGCTTTCGCAAACTCCTGAAGAAGTTCCGACAAACGAAAAGTCTGACAAATGGAAAGCCACCAGAAGGAATGAGATCAGTGCTGAAAGGTGCTGTCTCAGGGGACACCTGAATGTGACTATCTGGATGAAGGATAATCCGGAAAATGGATCAGCAAGAAAGGCTACAAAGAATGACTTCACGATCTCCTAAGTTATCGCAAAAGCACTTCCGTCTTTGGGGTCATCTCAAGACTAAAGTCTACTCACGGAAACGGAAAACAATTGACGAAGTAAAATTGCATTTCATAAAGGAAATACGAAACGTACCGGAGGCAACATTAGAAAGAGTTCAGGCAAATCGCCTGAAAAGGAGGCTATTATGCAAACAGGCTGATGGACGTCAATTTGAGCACGATATGAGAGGCAGAAACTGAGATAGTGCCACTATTCTCTTCTTAAACGTACTTTATTTATATTTTGCGCGAATGCAAATAAGATTTCTATTTCCAACGTTTCCTTACATTTCCACTTATTGGCTAATTTAGGATATTTTCGAGTTGCATAACAAGAATAACTTGGAAAAATGACATTTACTTATTCTTACGTGTCTTGGTCATGAAAGAAATGGACAAGAATTTAATCCAATGCAAGTTTATCGACCTTTCAAACCAATTATTACCAGTGAATCAGATCGAGCTGCCTTTATCCCACCTTTTCAAACAGACTAAATTCAACTAGGTGTCCAGTAACGTAGCTCGAGTTCCAATCACGTTCCACGCTAGCTTCGTTTGCATACAGTATCGAATCTTACCAACACCACCGACATGTTATACTCTACCCCGGAGTGAAATCAACCTCAGCGATGTTCCTGTGAAGTAATTAGGTCATTTTCGCCACTCTTCCTAGGGGTGAAGTGATCTGCCTGTGTGTGTGTGTGTGTGTGTGTGTGTGTGTGTGTGTGTGTGTGTGTGAGGGAGAGAGTGAATTTTTTAATCAACCATTTGGTCAGTTTTGTAGGCATCTCACAATTACTTGTGAGTAGTGTGTGGGACTGAAGATACTTTGCTCGGCTGACTGTCCTTTGGACTCCATCTTTCACTCACAATATCTCAGGTCATCCGATCAACCCTACACTCAAAAGCACCAGATTTGAGTTTCGCTGTTCTTGAACTGATCAGTGGTGCACATCCTGCGCCCCAGATGAGCTCGGACTGGAGCAGGACGGCGCAGTGGTAACTCATACGCCTTCGAGGTGAAAAAGCCCGGGTCCAAACCCTGGGTGTGGCAGAGAATAAGCACCACTGATGAGCTCTGACAAGACCGAAGCTCGAGTCTGGTGCTTCTGAGCGCAGAGTTGATCGAATGATCTGAGATTTATGGGTAAAATGCGGAGTCAAAGGGACAATCAGCCAAGCAAAAAATTTCCATGTCATATGATCGGTTTGTGGGTAGAACGTACTCTCCGAATATCCACTCGTTTCCACATTAGTTAGATTTTAGTTCTGTGACCTTTTTCTCTTGGGTCCATTTGTAGTATTGTCCTTCTCCCTGTTTCTGCCCTATCCAGTTGGTTGTTTCTCGCTCTGCTTGTCATGCAATGCCTCCTCTCTCCTCATGTCCAGCTCCGCCAACTGTGTAGAACTCGAAATCGTCTCAAACTTGGATAATTCTGCCCTTCTGTGCGGAGTTGGGCTTCAACACCTCTCTCTCTCAGGCTCACTGATGACCCCCTACGACTTTCCAGTCGGTATTCGACGACTTGTTTTCAGGCAACCGATTCACTGTCTCACGAATTCTGTCGTTATTGCTGTTCTACACTCCGCTTGTTTGGCATTTATCCCGTGAGTATTTTACGATCAGTCCCTACCACTGGCGACCACTCACTGCCCTCAATTTCCAGTTCTAGCTTTCAATCAACCTTCTGCCTCATTGCTGCCAAAGGTAGGAATATCACTCCGATATCGATTCTACCTTCTATCCGTAGCCTGCAGTCTTTCAGATAGGTAAACCTTAGTTTTGTTGCGAATTTTCCTCTCAAACTCACTCTCTCTTTCAATATCTATTCACGTTAAAGGTGATTACCCCTTTTATTGTAAACTCGTTATGTGGACCATAGCAAAGAGTTCATGGATAGAGGTTAAATAGTGCAACAACTCCTCAAGTTAGTTTTAGAATGGATTTAACTAACCTAATTTTTATTTGGTGAAAACTATTGAATACTTACAAACTGACGTCTAAACCAGCCATTCGTACCTGCATCTATCATTGACCATTCTTCTTTAGATCATAGCTACTCTGTGCAGAACATCCACCCGCAGTCATGTTTCTTTAAAATGTACAATAAGGAAACCGGTTTCGTACGACACTGTTCCCAAAAAACACGCCGTCTGTAGTACGAAATAAACAGTGCTGAACTATAGACTGGATCGTCCCCGGGGGCCTAACCTACTGTAAATTTTGTTTCTCTCTCACTCTCATTGTCTTTCCTAACTCAGTTTCAGGGTCACAGGTGGTGGTTACATCCGGTGCTTAATTGGCATGCCCTTTCAATACAATCAACCAAGGAAGAAATAAAAAAACAGTTTCAGTGTCATCAGGATTACACCATCTACTTTATGCTACGAAATGAGAGATGAAAACACGGAGGATTACGGCACAGTTTCTTATGTTTTATAGATCCCTCATTTGTTTACAAACTGGTCAGTTTGAAGGAATTAGTCACTACTCGGAGTGGGATTAGGGAGCAGGGTCAAGTGTGGGAATTCCTCCCATCGGTAGGAAAAAATATATAACCCGGAAACCACTTCCATGCTCTTCAGGTGGCGTAAATCTCTAACGAGAGGTTCCAATCCCGCGACTTTTAGTGAATTTCGACGGTAGACTGTGTTCCACATGGTACTGAACGGTTTGATCAACCTTCGGATTGAGAACTGCGGAAGAATCACTGCGTAGTTACAAAAGTGGACTCTTAGTCCATTCAAGCTGCACACGATTCAAATAAGAATCAACTGGTAAATCTGCTGTGCGGTGCTCAAGTATAAGATTGATTGAGAAGGAGAGTACCGGGTACGCATACCTTATGACCGGCAAAACAGTGAAACCGGTCGTGTACCAGCGGGGCAATTCTGTTCTCCCATCCGAGAATTAAAGTAGTTTAACTTCCTGATTGTTCCATCGATCCATCCTCATTGGCTGCCTTGAGTCAAGCGTACGCACACACCTTGCATCTGATAGAACCACTTTACCCAATCACATATCGTTATTCACCGGATAGCCGTGCTTGGTCTGACTGGATGGCGTGTGCAGCCTGCACTTGCTTATTAACGTGCAAATAGAACAGATTTCTTACCTACAGTCAGTTACTTCTGATTACGTACACAACAAAATGCCTCTCGGATAGCTAGTAGCTCTGACCTGATAAGTTGATCTTGGGAAGCTTTAGTACTCCGAAATACCAGGTACTCACTGAATCCCGAGAATGGTCTTAAGAACGCAGAACAAGCAAAAAGCTCCGGTGGTTGCCAAAAGACGGTAAAAGTCAGTGAAACACGTGAACGACTGTTTGTATTGAAACAATGTCGATCATTTTCATGTAATACAGCGACACCAGACAGAATACTAGCCAAGGGAGCTAAAAGTTCTACCATCCGCAAGCAAATTAGTCAAAAGTGTGTTTTCCAATTGACGGAAACGAATCGTCCTTACACCATACAAACAAACAACGAAGAGTCCTGTGACATCGAACAACAAATAAACTGCATAGAGCTAAATAGCAATGGGTTATGTTTGTCTACGGTAGTTTTTGGTCACGAGTTTACACATTCAAACTCAGTCGTCTCCTGGTCCCCACAACAATTCCTCCCTAGAAGGGAACTGCGTAAATGACTCTTCGACTTAGCTGAAAGCGTACAGCATGCCGGTCTCCATCAGCCTGAGGAGTTTCATTTGTCATTAGTCATCTAGGAAGCCATGTTACTATGCCACAATCCGCTCGTGCCGCCGGTGAAGAATTAATACAATGCGCACGGACTTAGCGGTCATCTACGAAGCCCTCACCTAGGTGTCGCAGAAAATAATACAAATATGTGAACAGTACAAAATAATTCAACACGACTTTCCGGGGGTTTCTCCATTCATCGTGCCCGAACATGCAGTAGAAGAGGAATATGAAATGCGTGAGCAAATGGCGATGAGTAAAAACGAAACGAAAGGAACTTAACCCGGTCGATCTGTACAATGCGAGAATTTTAAAATGTTTGAACTGTCTTTCAAACTTTCAAAATGGTTTTATAAAACGCCAAACAGTAAAAACAACCTTAAGTGGGATTGAACAAATGAGTGCTATCTACGAGACGCTTTGGCCAATGTACATGACGGCCAGATCGCGTCGTCCACTGTGGCTCCACGGTTTCGGGCTGCGCTGGTTGAGGCTCGCAGATGGCCTCTATGATGTGTGAAGGAACTATTGGAGCACCATCGTTGAGTGGTGTTTCCTTTTCTAAACTACAGTCAAGGAGCGCAATCTCTAGACGGTCGACCGATATAGTTTCGTGTTCACGGTTTCGGTCAATGAGGTAAACAAGATCGCGTCGCTCGAGCACTTTACATGGACCTTCATAAGGCCGCCGTAGAGATGTTCTAACGCTATCCAAGCTTATAAAGACGTAGGCTCAGATGGACCGTTCTGGTGTAAAGTACGCCGATTATGACTGTCGTCTCGGTGAAAGAATTTGCAAATGGCTCATCTGTACAGCCAACTGTTGAGCATACGAGGCACAAATGTCGTCACTCACGTGACATGTAGCTAATTAACCCCCAGTTAATCGAACAGTTTGACTAAAAGCTAATTGCGCAGTTTACGTGGTAATATCATGTTTATAAGCAGAACGAAAACCTAGGGCAACTATTGGAACAGCCTTCACCCAATTGGGGTTGTATGAAACGGTGGGCAAAGCTATGATCTGGCCGTGGAAACGCTCGACCATACCGTTGGCTGCCGGGTGATGTGCCGTCGTACGAGAACGATGACAGCCTAACATACGCAATGTTTCTCCAAATAGATGTGAATCAGACTGTGCGCCGCGATCAGTAGTTAATGTTGCAGGGCAACCATATAATGAAACCGAAATTTCCATAAAAGCAGCTATTATGGTTTCTGTCTCTATATTGGAAAAGGGGACAGCCTCTGACCAACGAGTGAAACGGTCGACCATAGTAAGAAGGTAGCAAAAACCTTTACACGGGCTGAGAGGACCAACCATATCCATCTGAACACGAGAAAACTGTGAAGATACATCTGGAGTGTGCCCTAATGAAGTCCTTGCATGTCTATTTACCTTCGATCGTTGGCACTGAATATATGAACCAACCCAATCACGGGTGCCCTTTTTCACACAGTGCCAAAAGTACCCATCTGCAAACTTGCTTGAAAGTGGCTTCGATGCCAGAATGGGCCAAATTATGCCAAACGGCAGAAATTATGCTACGCCAAGACATGGGTACGATGGGCCATGGGTGTGGCAAACTTGTGTCACACGTTATTGGGTGCGCTTGAGGAATTGACCAATGGAAATGGAAACTCCGGAGGTTTAAGTGATGCAGTTTGGCTGCGATCTGTTAAATCCAATTCCGAACTTTGGGCTGAAGCCAAAGCTTCGAGGTCTGTGACCCGTGGCTGACTAGAAATAGCGTCTACTCGAGAGAGAGAGAGAGAGAGAGAGAGAGAGAGAGAGAGAACACCAACCACAACTTTGTCGGCATTAGAAACGTGACGAACATCACTGGAAAACGGTACCACGAAGTCTAAATGACGCAACTCACGTGGTGTGTTTATCGGTTTGGCTGTGATAAGAGTACGTCATGGGTTTATGATCAGTAAGGAAGATGAACTGTCTATCTTCAAAGATATGCAGGAAGTGTCTAACAGCACCCTAAACAGCAAGTAGTTCCCGACTAGAATTAGAATACTTAGTTTCAGCTGGTAGGAGAGGACGAGTGAAAAAAGCTAGTGGTTTCCATTGTAATGTGGACCACTGCTGGAGCACGCCTCTTATCGCATTATCAGAAGTATAGTTGGCTATACTCAACCGAGCTTCAGTGTCGAAGTGAACGAGAAAAATAGCAGAAACCAAAGCGTCTTCAACTGCGTTGAAGGCAGCCGTAGCTTCATAGGCTATTTCTACGAGACCATCCTTAGCACCTCGAAGTAAGTCTGGTAAAGGCTGCATTGAATGAGCATAGTTTGGGATAGAACGCCAATAATAGCTTACCATGCTGCTGAGAAGACGAACGGCGGTTAGTAAAGCAGGTGACGAATAGTCACGAAAGGCTTGTAGCCTTTCTTCCAAGGGCCGAATACCCACGTTCATGTGACCAAAAATAATCACTGAATTTTGGCCAAAAGTACTTTTGTCCGCATTGACCGTTGTACTGTGTGCGGCTAAACGCTCTAACTGGTGTGCCTAGTGTGCTGATGTGTTGACCTTCCGAGCTTGTTACGGTAGGTAATACGGAAGGTGGGTGTAACACCTTTGGGTACGTATCCAGTACGTCACCGAAAAAATGCGAACTGGTCATTTTAATCAGAACAGGACTGATCGGGTTATAATCAGCCGAGGTCCCATTCACATATATATTAGTGACGCGGTTCACAAGGCGTTTGCGATAAGAATCAACCAAGAGGTTAAAGTGATACAGGAAGTCGATACCAAGAATGGCCTTCGGAGCCTTTGCAATCAAAAAATCCAACGAAAAGTGTGATGAAAACCAAAATCTAATGTCCTCAAAAGTTGTCTATACATCTGTGTAAAAGTTCCACTGGCAGCGCGTAAGCTAGAGAATCGTATCTACCTTTATGAAATAACTCGCACCCAGATTACGCCCACTGAGAGAACGACAAGGCCACACAAGACTAGCAGGACTGTATTCTGTCATATTTGGTTGGAGGCATGCTCTTATCGGCGGACAACGTGCTGATCAATCACAAAGCGATTTTGCTGTATATGCACCATCTAAGAATTACGGTTTCGGTTTCGCCTGATGGCTTATATACCGAAAATGAAGCTGTTGCACACTGGACCGCTTGTGAAGGTACGTGAATTTTTACAGGCATGCAACCGAATTTTGACCTGAAGGTGGAAGCACACTTAATTCTGCATCGGTTTACACCAAAGCAGCATGTCCCCGAGTTACGATCCATAATGTAGAATAAGCAACTACCCTGGTCCCTAGAGTCCGTCACAACTACTCACTGGCGTCTTTGTTTCCTTGATTGGTTAGAACCACTGAACAAAGTTGGGTGCAATGGCTCTCCTTACAACAATCCCTTTGATGATATCAGCAAAGTGCATCTGTTGTCTATCGTCGAATAGGAGTCTTTATACGGATGTTGCTGGGAGATCTATTTCGGAGAAACTGTTTGTGAGGTGATGCTTGAGTTGGGAGTCCATCTGACTACCCACTGAGTACCTCGATTTTTTTTGACAAGACAGGGCACAGTAGCTATTAAAGAGGCAGTGATAGACTCAGTTTGTGAGAAAATCGTTTCATTGAACTTGGGCTAGTAGGTTTCTTTAATAATCGTGATGAACTGAACTGAGTCCTTATTGAAATTGCCTTCACTCAGAACTATGCCGAAGAAAGAAGCAAGAAGATCAAGGCTGCGAAATAGCACGTTAGTTGTATTGCAGAACGGGTTTGCATAAATATGTTAAATTAGAGAATATAATTGGTAGACTCAAAGATGACCAATTACAGGGAGCTTTTGTCAGACTTGTCCGCGACAATCCTGATTGGTTGAGGCTCATCCGTGTACGTGGGTTACGAAGCTGTACCTGGCTGTATCACGTGTGACAGCTGCTGAATCACCAAAAGGTCCTTAGGGGCTGAGTTATATAACAACTCACGGAACGTAAACAATCGGATACATGGTAGCCTAGAGACAAATAACCATTAACACATAGCATTATTATATACCTCACGATTACTTGTGAGCGGTGTTTGGGATTGATGATACCTTACTTGGCTGACCGTCCTTTGAACTCCACCTTCATGCACAAAATTCGGATCATCTGATCAACCCTGTACTCGGAAATCCAAATGATGGTCAGTCTGGCCAATCGTCGTCGATCCCACAAGCTACCCGCAGGCTATCGTGAGATATTTACGAATTTTAGACGCGAAGTGTGTATACTTATAGACACAATGGCCCATCCTGTGGAGAAGATCTGTCTTGGTGGGAAGCATTGAAGTGAAGTTAACGGGACAGGTGCCGTGTATAAATTCGAAGCCCTCAGGCATCGCCGGCTATTATAGAGGACGACGTCAGAAAACAGACTTGACTCGATGAGTTGGATCAGCCCGGAAGGGAGCGGGGTGGAGCGACGGTAATACGCAAACCTTCGAGATGAAAAGGTTCAGATTCAAACCCTGGGATGCCACCGAGGGTGCTCCACAGACGAGCTTTAACAAGAGTGGAACCTGAGTCTGACGCTTCGTAGTGCATTGTTGGTCGGATGATCTGAGGTTTGTGAGTGAAAGTGTGATTCCAAAAGACAGTCAGCCAAGCAAAATTTATTATCTAATTTATGTCAGTGAACTCTTATAGGATGGTCACATGTTTGAAAAGTGCTAGTGGTTCACGTGGTCACATCATCTTGGAAACGGAGAGAGGAAGGAGAGAGAGAGAAAAATGAGTGGTCCGTGATTCTCACAAAAACGAGGTAGTTTTTCCAGCTTCATGATGAACTGGGTAGGGTAAACAGCGACAAGGGGGGAGATTGTGATTGGGATAAAGATGGTGGTGTTGGAATGTTAAGAGATGAAAGTAATAAAAATGAGAAATGGAAATGAACGAATGTATCATTGTAGATGCGAAAAGCCTGGTAACATGTGAGAGTCAGCCTTACTTTTTGCTTTTACGCCATTACCTCCTGATAGCAGATTAGCCAGCTCCATGAACTTCGCGTATCATAGCTCATCATGAGCGGCTGTGGGAAGAGAGTTTGGTATATATCGCGATCCAGTCTGTCTTCCATTGGCGGGCACCATAGACCAGCAGTAAGCCTTGGCGCTCTGCGTCCTTCTCAACAGTATTGACCCAAATTTTGAGCTGACGAACAACGTGACAGCGCCATCCAGAACAGGGTTCAGGAAGAAGTGCTTGTATGGTTAGTTTCGTCTAGGGTCGCCGTAGGTTATGATCCGGCTACCATAGTCGACGATATTGGAGCAAGTCTGAAAGTTCATCAGTTTCACAGCACATTCTCCTGACTTAAAAGTTGGACAGTCTGTCACTCCAGTTTATTTTCAAAATACACCGCAGGCACCATTGATAAAACACCCCAGTTTTCTGATATCCTCGGTTATCTGGGACCCGGTTTCACAGCGGGACAAGAAGCTGCGCCGTAGGTTAGTATCTTAGTCCACGAGGTGATTCCACAGCGGATTCACAAAGCCAGTGGTAGATGGACGAATATTATCCTGGCTTTGTCCATCCGAAGTAGTATTTCACCCTTCACCAGACCGTAAGGAAGCAGAGTGGAGCCTAGATACTTGAATGATAGAACACACTCGATCAGCTGGTCGTTGATCGACAGCTATTGGGCTGATGGCCCGAGGCAAGTTTACATAACTTTAATTTTTGTCTTGTTTACTACTAGGTCGATGGACTTTGTGAGGACTTTGAGTGCGAGGCCCTCTATTGCAGTCGGTGACGTTCGCCAAATCTTGATATCCAGGATTCGTGTACTTTGGGTGACAGTTGAAATGTGTCTGTCGGAGATCCAGTCTTTTAAGGCAACTTCTCCAACTGTTGATTTGATTTTTTATCCACTGTTCTTCCACTGGAATTGAGTCCGGTGGCACATTGTTCAGTGTGGGTAATCGGGTGGCGATTGTGCGTGACAGAGCTTGACCCTTCTCTAACTTTTCCAGGGCTGTGAAGTTTGCTTGGATCAGTTGAGGGGCTTGAAGGTCCGTGGGTAAAGGGATTCTGGAGTGTGAACGAAGAACAAGGTGGTCTATACCACTTGCTTTTCCCATCGCAGTATCCTCACTGTGAGATTTGGGCTGCCCACGTCTAACTCTGTCCGTACATTCAAACAAACTATACTCGTCTGTTTTCAACACCTGAGTATTCCAGCTTGCTGTTTTGACACCTCGAACGCTGGAGCGCTTGGCGCGTCTCTTGTCTGGAAAGCCGTTGCATGATCAGTGAGCAAGTTTACAAAATTACTCATGGAGATTCTCGGGAATATAGTATGAGGCCGTATCCCCAGCACCATTCGGGACTGTTGTATTGCTCGGTAGCCCAGTCCGGAGTAGGAAATTAGTAGACGGTAACTCAAGGGGCTTTTTGTTCTAGGATGCATCTGTAGCCTTTACACACCTAAGTGCAGCCTTTCAGGCAGCAGGATTGTTCTAGATGAGCCCGTGGCCATTTGTGTGGCTTACTCGCCTCTTCTGTAATTCCGGATCGGGTAGGCTGAACAGTTTCCCTTAGTAGCAGTTGAATCAGTAGATCTCATCAACTCATTCAAGAGTATCTGTCTTAGCATGTCTGACACCTTTTCCGTGAGGACTTAAGGCCAAAGTTACTCTCATACTGGTTTATCCCCCTGTGAAGTTGTTGGCCGGAGTGTGGTCGCTGAGGCATGGCTCAGGTTTGTGGAGCCACAGGTGAAGCTGGGTAAGTGGTGGAGTGAAAAAGGAACGGAGAATACGCCAAAGGACAAGACAGTCTACCAATTCCGAAGTGCCACTCCTCTCAGAAATCCCTTACACCACACCTGTGAAAACCGGAAGCATCAGTGAAAAATTCCGCTTTCAGTCAAACATCTCAATTTACACCAGGTCAATGAGAGCGAAATTGTTTAACACTCAGCAAATAATTTGTTCTGTGTGTAAACGGGAGTTTTACTTTGTTTGTCGAAGGGTAATGTTCAATTCACCCTCCACTCTTCAGGACCGTGCTCTGGTGGAGTGGATGGGACAATTTTTATACAAATAACCAAAATAAGTTTCACTTCATCAAGATCAGTTTGTGATATACTTTTCTAAATACAGATTTTATTTCGTTTACTGGTACCAAATGCGAACTTAATCGTTTATTTTCTCTCCACCAAGCACAAGCGAACATCGTGTACACTCGTTCCTGTCGGATAACGCACATCGATCACACGAACAGACTCTGAGCTGGTTAGCAATGATCATTCGGTCTGGTTGAACACTGATATCACACAAAGTCATTTACAACGGGCAAGATGAGCATTCTGAACACAGCAGTACCATCACAATCCTTCTGTCACTGATCTACCACTTTTCGTACAGAAACAGCCTGCAAAAGCACTCATTCTACTGTGGCCGTTTGCCAACGCACCTTGGGTTGTCTCTCTGTTGAACTGATAAGACGAATACCTCACCCACATTTGAACTTGAAACCAACTGCAGAAACCTGTTTCAGTTCCACTCTCCACTTGCATCGCGAAAGATATCCAAATTACTACGATCCAGTAAATTTCTATAAACGATGATGATGTCATATCCTGAAGATGGATTTCCAAAAATCAGGCTTATCCAATATATTGTATTTTTTAGTCCAGATATGGGAAAATGATGATTGATAATCCGAACACCAAGCAAATGATAAGGGGCAAATATTGATGAAATGGATGAATGTGTGATTACGATGTTCATTCTTTCAGTTATCTCTTATCATTGAACAAATGAGGTCAGCGCACCTTGAACCGCAGGTAAATCAAGTATATAGTACAAGAATAATGGTTCAACGATCACTGAATACGGTTTTATTTATCTTCCGATTGATGATAAATCTGTGCGACAATTGAGTCAGTTGATGGTTCCGAAATCTTTTGAGTATGCCTGTCCATTGTCTACTTTCCCGTGCTCAGTTTCGTAAGTGCTGTGCAAGGATGGAAAAAGAAATGACTCGGAGGTCGGGCCATGACTTAGCGTGGAGGTATGAAGAAGCTAACATCGGCATTGGCTCAGGTCAGTGGTTCGTGCCACTCTGATTGGGACCCAATGGATTAGGGAAGTGGTGGTTCAGAGACGTCCAGAGACATGTTTGGGGATAGAAATTAGTGGCGCGGATGATTCTGGGCCTATTTGTTGAAATGTCTTGTTACGTATGTGCACATTTCTCCTCTTCTTTTCTTTTCATTTACGTCTTGTTTTCTGTGCAACAATAGTACAATGGTTTCTTAAGGGACTCGGAACCAGCGGTGATGGTGGTGGTGGTGGCGAAGGGCTGAAGGGTCTAAGGCCCATGGAAATCAATGTTAGACCACTGCTGGTCAATCGGAAAATCAGAAGCTCCAAGAAACACCAAAAGTGTACGATACAAAGGGAAAATATAATTTGCTTTCCTACCAACTGGCTATCGCGCTTTTTATGTATTTTTCCTCTCACAAGGTTGTTCGTCACAAGTGCAGCCTACTTCTATTAATATTCTATTTAGACTATGGTCTTCTCTAGCTGAATGCAAAGATAAATTGATGTTACGTTTATTTGCAGTGAATCTCAGTGAGTTAGCTTCGACCAACTAATTTGGACAACCGTGAACATTGTCTGTACTGTATTGATTCGTCCTAACAAGCCGGGTGAACTTTTGTACTATAATGATGAACTGTAGAATAAAACCAGTACACAAATGGAGAGTAAACGTGGTAGATGATGACCATACACACAATCATGTGACTAGTCAAGCATACCATACGTGTGATTGGGTGACCTGATTCGATTGCAGAATCACCGGACTTGGGTGTGTGTGTGTGCGTGTTGTTTTCAGACTTGTTTGTGAATTGTATGCAGCGTAAGCAAGTCCACCCCGACGGGTTGTCTCTTGTTCAGTTGGCATAACCACATCAGTTTACGTGAGTGTATTGGCTGACTCATCGTCTACAGAGAGCTGAGTTTCATCAGCGGCCATCCGTCAGAGCCTGTCCTAGATCTAGGCCAAGGTCTGAGAGAACGGGAACAATAACGACAAGAAAAGGGTTCGATACCGCGAGAAAGGATTCCCTTCATGTGGCGGCTGGCCGTATGGCTAAGTAGCCAATAAGAAGAGACATAGCCTGATGCGATATTGAATCAGTTGGTTTGTGGAGCGATTATTGGTCACAACGGCTTTTGTATCCTGTATAAACCTCCTATTTTCTGTTAATAAAATAAAAATAGTTCGAAGCCAGAAGAGTCAGTCAGCAGCTACAGAACATTTAAAAAAAGCCAATGTTTTGATAATCCAGGTAGATAGGACTGCAAAGACGATTTGAGTAGTTTGCGGTAAACAAAGGTTTGCTACGCTTGCTTGAATGCAAATTTTGAACCATACTATTTATCACCAGGTGGAATCAAGATGGATGAGACAGCGCTGAAAAAATAATTCTATTTTCATTCCTCTTGCGTTCTTTTGATTATTAGTTTAAAAACTGATTATCTATTATCCCCATTATTTACTCCAAAAATGATTCACCTAAATGGATTCAGAGGGAGAATATCGGGAACAAAAAACTCAACCAGCAGCACACATACCAAAAAACATTCTATTCATAGTCATCATGTTCATCGGCATCATTTGCATCATCCGAATCACCAGTGCTAACATCCACTCTCTCATCGTCCTCCTCTTCATCATCAACTTCCGAGTCACGTCCATCATCCGAAACATCATCACTGTCTTTGACAATACGACCGAACTCGAGGCTCCTGTTCATGATCGAAACAACCCTCTATCCTGACCCCAAATTCGCGTTTCCCATTAACATTTTGCTCCACTTTTGCTCGCTCGTTAAATCACACATCGGACAGTGACTTTACCCTGACGCTGACTGTTGCATACACTGATTTTGTCCCATGACCCTTGACCCACATTATCTATAGACACTTGGTTGGCTTGAAGCTTGAACCTCAAGCGATTCTGATTTTGCTTGCATTTGGCAGACTCGGATTCACTGGGCTGTTACCGTTGGGGTTTGTACGGATTTTGTGTCATGTTTACGATTGTTTTTATAAAGAACCGTATTGAAAACCCTAAGTGGACGTTTGTCGTCTTTTGGATTGCTTTACGAGTATTTCAACGACCACTAAAAGTCCGCTACAGTTCTCAAACAGCTTGGAATAAAAACATGCTGACCATAGGAATGTCCATTGCTAACCGAAGGCCTGAGGCAATTCCATCCCCTCCTGTCCCATGCTTTTGATGAGGTTTTTTGTCCTAGATCATCGCTTAGCTGTAAGGCAAGAGCGTTCTCTTGTTCATCTTCTGCAAAGAACGAGTTTCTACGAGCACGACTGAAGCAGAAACAGCTAATAGGAGAAATTCAATAAAAATCGTCGGTTGAAGGCCAGAAATTAGGTCCAAGTGGCACGACTGAATTCCGAATATTCAAAATAGGATGAAGTCTGTGATCCCGTAAAAGCAGACGTAGTTAATCAGACAGAAAAAAATGGAAAGTTTCCTCGACGACTGTGAGAAACCACGTCGTACCCTGACCTGCGAATCGCACCTGCCTTTACTGGATGAAACTGGAGATCCTTCGTGAAAAATGTATCTAACTAAGGTAAAACGAGCTTAATTTGATGGTGGCACGACAAGGTACTGTAGATTTATGAGACAGCTTGAATACTGTACCGAAAGAAGAATAAGAGAAGCAGGCCAAAGTTTGCAGTACCTGCTTTACTAATATAAGGGAAAAGCTAAACGAGCAATAGAAGAGTGCGTGATGTTGCTTCCAAATCGAAGTATCAAGAGGCATGTGAATTCTTCAGGGATCGTTTTGCCCGGACGTACTTCCATGCAAGATCTCTGTTGAACAGTCTCCTGTCAGCCGTGATACCTAATGCAGGCGGTGTTGATTCACCGACAAAATTAGCCATAAAAATGCAGAACTATGAAATCACCCTATTTCAGCTAGAACATGAAGCGGATCTTAATTCAGTAGTCACATTAAGCAGGATTATCCGTATGCTACCACGGTCGGTGCAATATCGATGGACTTGACTTGCAGACTAAAGTTCCGAAACACCAGGCTCACTGAATTTGAAGCAACTGATGGAATCTGTAGCAGATGAAGCTAGAATAACTGGGAAGCAATTTGCGCTGATAGCTCTGTCTACTGCAGAGAAGGCGTTAGTCACCCCTAGTAACGTAAAATACAGGAGTGGTCGACAAGGGAATTTTGCTTACTCTGAATCCAAGGGTAGAAAAAAACAGATATGAGTTCTATGTAAGGAGGGACACAATGCAAACTGCTGCTTAAAATCCGCAGAAATAGAGATAAGCATTAGATGTAACTCACTTCGGAAAAATGGTGCCCATTTCGTAGGATGTCATGCAGTGGGTTGTATTGTGACATCCGTACTTGGGAAGTCTGGGTGTAGTGACAGGCATCAAAAACTGCTGCATCGCAACAAGCTGAATGCTAGCTAACGGTGACGATTCAGAGGGTATCGCAGGTGACACGGACAGATACAAATTCGTGGCTGCGTACGCTGAGGAGCTTCATCTAATCAAAATCGCCGAGGACAGACAGAGCAAAACTTGCTGTGATTGGTCAACTCGTAAGCTGATTATTATTTGCTTTGACTTGACACGAGTATGCAAATCAGTTCTTCAATACGAGTACCGTGCTATTCCGTAGCCTTAGACTTCTTACTACTTTGGTTTGCGCAGTTCCCGGTGGGTGGAATTTCAGTACGTCCTATTAGTTTGGTTACTGAACAGCTGAACGTACACACTGAGAACTGGATAAAATGGTTCGAATCATGCGCAACCATAGGAAGAAGGCGAATCAGACTGCCTTCTTCTTGAAAGCTGGCTGAAGTTTCTTCTACTCGTGGATGAAATATCTGGCATACTCGAGAGCTCCTACTACAGTTCCGTTCGAAGTGTTGGAGTCTCTGATATTGGGCCACATAGTTCCAGTTGATTTCCAGGTAACCGAGTGTACCAAATTCCATTCGCTTGTTTGTGGTTTGAGCATGAAGTTCCGTGAATTCATTCTGATACCACAAATACAGGTTGCATTGTGTAATTTTGGTGATCAGTTGGAGACTCAATTGTGTGACCTCCTCATTGGCTGTGTAATTCATTTGCAGATGCAACAGAAACTATTGCTGAAGCCGGACCTCACTTTCTCTGAAGCTTGATAAACTTGTGAGCAATTCGATGACGTATCCGATGTGACGGCTAAACATTCCGTAGTGCACAACCGATGCGCTAGTCCTCGAAAGTGAGCCCATTCAAGTCATGCACCTCAACCGAATCCAACCAACCAAGTGATTCCTGAACGCGAACCAGTGCAATTGTCTCGTAGCTTCTCGTGAGGGCATTCCACCTGCCGCTTCCATACAGCGTTGTGCTATTCTTGTGGGAAGCGTGGTCATATCTGCAAGGTGTGCAGCTGTAAGGCATTGGCATAGACCACCATTCCAATTCCTTCTCATGTAAGTGTTGGCATCTGCTAATACACTTACTTGGCTTCTGCTCATCGGGTTTTCATTCTTTCTATGCTTTTGCGGATCGTGCACGTGCAATCCCACGGAAGAGGGCTGCTTTCAGCACATCCTGCGGCCCTGCTTCTCTGTGGCCGTATCGGAACGCCGTCGTTGTGGTTGTCTTCGTCGCCTTTTTCGTCGTATCGTGGGCCCTTTCGTTACCGTGTTAGACCACCATTCGAAGTGCAAAGTGAGAATCCGAAAGCTGATAACAATTCGGCGTACACACTGAAGATTTCGAGTGAATCCAAACAATCTCTGTGCCAATTAGTCCAATTTCAGTGCTACTTGGGACGTCATTTCATTGTGGTGATCGGGAGCTGTGAGTTCATCATTCCGGAATCCGCACTAAAGGTGCTTACCAAATTGGAACAAAACACTCCTTGGAGCAAGTTCCTATACAATTTTCTGTCGTTTGTTTTGCACTTGTCATCCAGGCTATTCGGGTCTGCAACAGACGAGGTGATTGGTAGTATAGATGCAGTGATAGCATATTAGGATGATGTGTTTAATATTGGATCCACGAAAGAAGAATATGAGTGCCGAATGCAACAGCTCCTAGAGAGATTCTTAGAACGAAATGTATCGATCATAGTCAGCAAGTGCAAATTCGATGTCACCGAATTAGATTTTCTCTATGGTTCAATGTCAATGCAAACGGATACCGACTCAATCCAGATCTTTGCGAACAGCCGACTGGAATTGGGTCACCTAAAATTCGAGCTCACTTATGATCAATAGCTGCATGCCTGTAATACTACTCCACATTCATCCCGAATTTGGCGACACGAGCCCAGTCATCTGATGTGTGGCAATCGAGATTTGGAGCATGCAACACATTATCTAGTCTACAGCATATTTAAATAAGATTGGTGATAATGGGCTTCCTTGGTGGACGACGGAGACTATTGGGAACTCTGAAGACTCTTTACCGTAGACGCGGATGCGCTCTCGTGTTGCCCAGTAGAACGATCTTATCAATCTAATGTGGTTTTCGGACATACTGTTACTTCACAGTACATTCCAGAGTGACTGTCTCTCAGTGGATTCAACAGATTCCCCGAAAGTGAATGAAGCATGCTGTGATGGGTTGCTGAAATTCATAACAATGTTATAGAATTTGACACAGTGTCGATGTCTCGTCAACACATCCCCTTCGTCATCGAAAACCACACTGATAAGGAGTGTGTTCGCGCGTCCCGAACAGCAACAAAGCGATTTGGCAGATTGTCGCAAAAATCCTAGCCAATGCAGAGATCAAGCTGATACCTCTTTAGTTCGCTCACACAGTCTCGCCGTCCTTTTTGGTATAGGGAGTAGGATAGAGGTGTACCAGTCTTTGGGAAAAACGTCAGTGTCCCAGATACGACGGAATAACGTACCTAGTGAGCCCAGTAGAATTCGAAAACGGGGTTTGAAGATCTCTGATGAGGCGCTATGCGCCCAGGTGACTTGCTGCTTTTCATTTTCTGAATGGCATCGACGATTTCTGGTTCGTTGGGAGGCTCGAAATTGATTGCACATTGTTCTATGTTGCATGGTGCAGTTACACAGATGAATTGAATGGGAGGGCGGTTGAGCTCCCAAATGAAATGTTCCACCCACATTTGAAGCTTGTGATTACAGCGAGAGGTGAGTTGGTTGTTGCCGTCGTGTAGCATTGGAGAGGAAGGTTGTATGTTCCCCAAAGAGTGGTGGATGAGAAGGAAATCTCCCCAAATTCTCCAACCGCGTTTGTTGTTTCCATCCCAATTGGAATTTCAGAACAAATTCCCTTACAGTCGATCTTCACATAACATGTAACTTCACGATGGTACACAGATGAATTATGGGGTTTCGAGTCCCTAACGTTAGCACAGCGGTTGAGGGTTTCTGCACAGATTCAGTCTTTTTATGGGACTTCCTTTCGGCTAGCTGTTCGAGGGATACGCTGACGATGAATACTTTTAACCCGAATCATTGCCCTGTAATTGGTAAACTTATATTCTGATAACTATTTTCCTTGATTTATTGTATTTATACAAACCAGTCTCACAAAACAATTACCATGTTATTCTGCAGCCTTTGTCTACTTACTACTTTCGCTCACGTGGTTCCGGGTTGGAATGTTTTAAATAGATCCCATCAGTTCGGGTATTGCGAGTACTACAACTGGCATCGCGTCAAGGAGCTGCCCATTATTGAACAGCTGAAAAGGCACACTCGAGCATCCGAGAGTGAACACTAGATTGAACGATTCGAGTTATGTTGCATTGAAGGCAACGATGTGAAGAAGGTGAATCAGACTGCCTTCTTCTTGAAAGCTGGCTGAAGTTTCTTCTACTCGTGGATGAAATATCTGGCATACTCGAGAGCTCCTACTACAGTTCCGTTCGAAGTGTTGGAGTCTCTGATATTGGGCCACATAGTTCCAGTTGATTTCCAGGTAACCGAGTGTACCAAATTCCATTCGCTTGTTTGTGGTTTGAGCATGAAGTTCCGTGAATTCATTCTGATACCACAAATACAGGTTGCATTGTGTAATTTTGGTGATCAGTTGGAGACTCAATTGTGTGACCTCCTCATTGGCTGTGTAATTCATTTGCAGATGCAACAGAAACTATTGCTGAAGCCGGACCTCACTTTCTCTGAAGCTTGATAAACTTGTGAGCAATTCGATGACGTATCCGATGTGACGGCTAAACATTCCGTAGTGCACAACCGATGCGCTAGTCCTCGAAAGTGAGCCCATTCAAGTCATGCACCTCAACCGAATCCAACCAACCAAGTGATTCCTGAACGCGAACCGGTGCAATTGAATCGTTGCTTGTCGTGTGCCGAATTCTGCCCACGTTCCACTTGAGTTATGCCATTCTTGTAGGAAGCGTGGTCATATCTCTAAGGTGTACCGCCAATCTTAGTGCAATGTGACGAGTGCAAACATTGAGGATACAAAAAACTGATGACAATTCGGTATTCACACTGAAGATTTCGAGTGAATCCAACCAATCTCTGTTCCAATCAGTCCAATTCCATTGCGACTTGAGACATCATATCTTCGTGGTTATCGGAAGCTGTAAGTCCATTAATCCGACATCTGTATTCGACTTGATTCAGTCCAGTGTACCCATACAACCCACTAATTTGGGCATCACTACTAGGTGAGACAACACAAATGGTCAGTTGGAGAGCGATTATATTCCATTATGATTCCCGATTTCCGTAAACAGTTAGTCGATTTTGTGTTAGAAGGACCTGTGTTTATTGGACCAATCGGTAACCCTCCAAACGACATCTGACAATTTGGTGAATCAGCTTGTTCTTCAACAGTTAATCGCACAATGCTCCAATAACAAAAGTGGTATGGCTGTTGAGCCCACGAAGTTCGAAGTGCATGGTGATTCGGTATTTCTGAAGTGATTGGTATTGTCGTACGGTCAGAGAGAGTGCGTTCTGAAGTTGCTTACCAAAATGGAACAATACGGTATCATTACGCGTGTGACCTCATCCACATGAGCGAACCTCGATTGTAATGGCGATGAAGAGTGACAGATAGACACTCCGGATTTGTGGTCATTATCGATTGACCTTCAATCCACGCTTACGTAGATGAGCAGCAACCGATATGGAGAAGCACGACTTCATGAAATGCGTGGTCGACAGTGAATAGTTTACTAAAATTGATCTGGCTGATACCCACCTACAAATTCTGCTGCACACGGAGTATAAACCACTAACAACAATAAACACTCCATGGGGCATGTTCTAATATAATCTTCTCTCATTCGATTTGCACGTGTCATCCGGGATATTCGGGTCTGCAACAGACGAGGTGATTGGTAGTATAGATGCAGTGATAGCATATTAGGATGATGTGTTTAATATTGGATCCACGAAAGAAGAATATGAGTGCCGAATGCAACAGCTCCTAGAGAGATTCTTAGAACGAAATGTATCGATCATAGTCAGCAAGTGCAAATTCGGTGTCACCGAATTAGATTTTATCTATGGTTCAATGTCAATGCAAACGGATACCGACTCAATCCAGATCTTTGCGAACAGCCGACTGGAATTGGGTCACCTAAAATTCGAGCTCACTTATGACCAATAGCTGCATGCCTGTAATACTACTCCACATTCATTCCGAATTTAGCAACACTGGCTCCGCCATTGTTCTTAGCTCAGTCATCTGATGTGTGGCAATCGGGTGAGCAGTGAGAAAAGACCACACGTGATTTTACATAAAATATAGTTGAATGACTGATACTAGCCCCATTCACACCATCTAATTGGATTGAGCTGATCACCGACGAACTGGAAGTGAGGATAGGAACAGTTCTGGAACAAGATGGATGTCCGATAATGTGCATCTAGCGTTTTCTCAAGATCGTAGAGAGGAGTTATTGCCAGATGCAGAAGGAAGCTTTGGCTGATTTCCGGACTGTACGTGGACTGTACAAATACCTATTTTGACTGAGATTTACGATTGTCACCAACCGTCAAACCCTTCAGTTTCTATATAACTTAGGTAAATCCGACACTAAATCGACGGCTGCTGTGATTCCTTTACGGAATTGCTTCAGCTGAGGAGCAATACCACAGGTATCCGTCACCAATAACGGATTGCAATTCTGTATATGGGAGCTGAAAACGTGTTTGATAGAATCGGATTGATGACATCTGTGTACGGAACCACACCACCCGTGTTCTAACCGTGCAGTGGAAATCTTGATGCACTCAGTGAAAATTGTGCTAGCATCGGCCAACTCGATAACCTTACCTGACTTAGAAGCATTCCTCGGTAAGTTTCTCTTGTAGTGCTGGAATGTGACGCATGCGACTATCAAGGAGAATTAAGCTGTTCTGTTCAAGTCCACAAGATTGCGGTCATTTCTGATGTGTCTTGATTCCAGCCACGTCACATACTATCTTGACAACGAATTGCGACCAACTGGCAGAATGATCACCAGACAATTTGGTCAATCTATGGTAGAGATTGTGGAACTGAATGATGCACCAGTGAATCTGTACAACTTCAGTCAAGTTCATTTCAAAGTGGCTACTGGTGATGCGAGTGGTCATACGACTGAGACTACCGAGGATCCAGACAGTGTTTGTGTTGATGCTAGTGACTCACGTGTTTGGTAAACAGAGACGATTACTACAGATACCGAGCCACAGCCACGAGCTTCAGTTTGAGGATCAGTGGGACGGGTGACTAAATTCAGCGGAGAGTTGCTAATGGAGGAAGACTTCAGTTAATCTTCAAGCATCATACATAACACAGCCAGGTACAGCTTCGTGACTATATACGCTGAAGAGCTTCAATCAGTCAGGATCACCAAGGGCAGGTACAGCAAAAGCTTTCTGTGGTGGATCAATTTGTAATCCACCAATTATTTCAATTGATTTGACATTTGTACACATAATTTCTGCAATATATTTGACGCACTATTCCGCAGCCTGGTTGTTCTTGCTACTACTGGTTGGACAGCTGTGGGCTGGAGTGATTTCAATACTTCCTGTCAGTTCAGGTATTGCGAATTCCGAGCTTACCCAGAAATGTATCTGTGTTCAGCTATTCTCTTTCACTGTGACGATGTAGCAAGCGGCATTATTCCGGTGGGACAGCTCTGACATACGCACTAGCAGATAATAGCTTGGATGCAAATCTGATAGAGAATAGCCTGGTTTTTCTCAGATGGCACCCTCGGTGACTATTAGAACACTAGGTGGACGCTACAAGACAGAGTCGGGGGTCTCAAATCTCAGTTTGCTACCCTCGAATGAATCAGTCAAAGTTTTAGTAAAACACTCCTTTTGTATTAACAGGATATTCTCTAGGTCATCAAATATGGACTTACGGTCAATCAAGATTCGATGAACACACCTCAATGACGTTCCTGTATAATGTGCTGGGTGTATAAAGATAGGATTCTTGAACGATTCAGAAGTGCCAAAGGCTGACTGGGTCCCGGAGCAACGAAACAGACACCGGAGTAAAGCTTACACAGTCAATACTGAGACCACTGGGGTCATGGAATAATCAGGAAGCCACGGCGAACCATAAGATAAAGGACCAGAACCTTGTCCGGACTATTGGTCGAGGGATATCGGGTCGAATGGTTATTCGGTAGACAAACATTTAGGCCACAAATACTAGGGTATTCTCCGAAAAAAGATACGAGCTTATCCTTATATTCGCTTCAAAATTTGCACTGGAGCTAATTTTTGAGAACTTCTTGTTTTACAGATATAAAAATTCACATATATGAGTGTACAAAACTCGAAGTATAGTCAAATACACTGATGTCATCATCAGGAATAAGGTATTAAACTACCTGAACTTAGACTTGAAATTCTTGCGACTTCATTTTCTGTAGAATCATTGACTTCGGTCACCCGCAACTAGCAATAAAGCGTTCCCCGAACGGACATTGATTAATCATGCAGCCTGCTAATAGTGCATCGGTGAAACAAAGGTCTTACATGCGACGATTCAGAGAATAGTAACCGAAAAGGCTTTTCCACAGCTATTTCACATTAGAACGTTCAACTCAACATTGAGCGTTCAAGCTGCATGACGAATCATATTATACAAATCTAATCTCTTACTACTCAATCGAAAAAATTGCACATTAATTGAAGTTTAGAGACAATATTATTAAAAAACTACAGTCGAACGATTCTGAAGGATTCGGGCAAAAAAGGATTCCAAACGGAATGATTATGGCACAGAAAAGGGGAATAAACGCACTGAATATCCAAAGTGAAAAGATTATCAAGAATGAAGGCAAAAGCTGAACCAGAAAAAGAAGATTCACCACAAAAGCATCACAAATAAAAAAGGAGAGAACAGCGTATGAACACCAAAAAAAACAAATCCGGAAAACGACCGAAAATCATCACCACCGGGGTCACCAGATTATTCAATATAAATGACAACATTACCATCATCATCATTCGCGTCGTCTTCCGAATCTTCAACATCATCATCATCATAATTATCATCCGAAATATCCGAATCATCTACACTGTCAACATCACCCAAATAATCATCAAC